>JARKIP010000006.1:0-1200000 GCA_029990175.1 Petunia secreta | reverse complement strand
ATTGAGAGGCATCCAACCCTATCTACCATTAAGGGTAATGAGGCAAGCAGGGAGAAAGCAGATCGTGCCACTTGTACCAGACAAAAGGGGATACCAGTTTGACTATACTGAAGATATTGTCCCTAGGGTCAAAAGCATCAGAAAATCTTGGAAGGTAGACAAGTCATGGGGGAGAAGTCAATAGGACCAGATAGGTACAATGCCGGTTGCGAGCCAAACTACATTAGTTGGTTATGTTCCAGTGTAAAAGGAAATATAGTGGTTAGGCTGTGCCGAGGGAATGACATAAGAGACCGAGAAGCGGAGGCTCAAATCTGACACCATGAGTTCATGTTGAAAGCTATAAAAATAGACAAGGAAAACAAGGAAGAGATTGAGATTTGGAAAAAACGTGCATTGGAGTTAAAAGAAAAAGTGGAGGTGTTGGGGACAAAATTTGAACAATGGAACTCTGAATGTGATGCATTGGATATCTTGCACTTGGTTGCAGCCAAGGGATACTTAACCAAAGCCATAGAAAAAATCAAAGAGGTTGCACGTGAAGCAAAGAGAGTCAGGCTGGAGAAGGAGCATGCTGCTTAGTATAGTGTCATTGTCATTTCTTTTATATTTTTATGTTTTAAAAAGAGTCTTCATTTATTGGATTTCAAAGTTATTTTTGGGGAAATTATGAGAACAATTGGCAACAAATGCGTACTTTTTTTTCTTTTGCATCATGATAAACCTATGAAGGCTAGACGTCCTTAGCAGGTCATAGTCCATTAGTAAACCTCGTCCAAACGTCGAAAAGGTCCATGACCCGAAAACTATAAATTTGAATCCCCGTATGGATTTGAAGAAATGTTTGCGCAAAATATTGATCGTTCGCTTGAGTGTGGTCAAAACAATAGGATTATTTTGATCTTTTTGTTTTGTTTTGTTTTGTTTTCAGACTATGGCTAGGAGAGGTACACTCTATGTTGACACTATCTTCCGAACTCCTTATCTGATCAGGGTTTGGTGGGATGACTTGGCTATGGCTAGCAGAGTGTGTGTCAGAAATATGTTGGGAGACTTGGTATCCCTTATGGGGGTACACAACGATACCTGGTTTAGTTGAAGCATCTACGCATTTTTGGGACTACAAAAGGGCAGTGTATCACTTTAATGGCATAGAACTGGCACCAATGTTGGAAGAAATTGGAGGTTTAGCGGGGTTGACACCTGGACCCGAGACTATGATCTATTCCCGAGAAGTGCAACCTAGGGAATTCTTCAAACTTCTACAAGTTCCTTATGCACCATACTTCAAGGGTGTTCAAGATGTAAAGGTTACTCTAGGGTTTTTGTATTCTAAGTTTGGAGACTTGACTCTTCGGCACAATATGCAAGAGGCAGCAGGAATCCAAGATTGGGAATGGACCGAATCTACAGCTTTCACCATTGCTTTTCTAGGAAGCGTAATCTTCCCTAAAAATGAAGGAAAGATCGACATAAGGATGGGATTGGTAGTTGAAGGTTTGCGTAGAGGTGCTCACAAGCGTTAAGTAAGTTTGGTTCTGATGATCGTGGGAGACATTTATAGAGCCTTAACCAAATGTAGAAAAGGGGCAGACTTCTTTGAAGGGTGAAGCTTCCTGCTACAGATGTGGTTGATGGAACATCTACATAAGATCACAATAAGTCCATTCGCACCCAGTGGCGCTAAGGACCGATGGAATCATTACACACAGTATTCGCATGTTGGATGATGTACCATGGACAAAACCTACAGGCATGCATGGGTGGTACACCAAGTTTGAGGAGTTTCAAAGTATGCAGTGGGTAATAGAAAATTGTGACTGTTTTACCGTCTCTGTACAGGGTCAAGACGCTACATTCTTGACACTGATTGGGTTCCGAAGGACTCACCACTATGTTCCTTTAAGAATTCTCAGGCAAGTGGGAATGACACAGCAGCTCCCTCAATTGACAAAAGGAAGGAGTTTCAATGCTGACATGAGCGACATTGAATGCCCAATGGTTGATGCTATACTGATAATGTGGGAGAAGAGAGCAACTGTACAGTTTCGTCCTGGTCGAGACAATAGGGTGAATCCTGGCACCGCACTGGCCTATCCTCAATGGCTCAAAGAAGATATGGAAAGATTCTGGTCAAAGACCACCTTGAAAAGGAAAGTTGAAGCTCCAAGTATCGAAGAAAAGTACAAAAGGATGCGAGATAAGCTTGAAGAAAAGAGGAAAGAACTAAGAGCAACACAAGAGAGGGAAATGAAAAGGAAATACAAGGAAACAATTAAGGGGGACGATGGAAAATTTTGGATGAAAAAGACACTAGCAGCTAGACAAGTCACAGGAAGTTTTCAAGATCTCCTCAAAGGTTGCGCAAAGCATTTCAAAACGGTACCTTTGGCAGAGAAGGAAACAATGGGAATGGAGATTTATGAATTCTTTACAAAAGCTTTGGGTGACATGCGCGATGGGAAGGATCTTATGGAAATATTTGTCATCCCTCCACCGGAGAGCTTGGAAAAAGAACCAGAGGAAGAATTTGAGGAAGAAGATGTCAAAGTCAATGTTTGATTAGGTTACCTCTTGCTTGGAACGTAGTCGAGTCGTCTTTAGTCGAGTCATTTTTTCCCTTTCCCAGTCAAGTTGTTCCCCTTGTTTCAGTCAAGTCGTTGTCTTTTTCTTTTTCATAATTAGCTGTTGTAATAAAGCAAAGCAAATTAATTAAAATCTCGTCATTTTGGGGTTTATAGGCTTGTTTTGATTGTTTTCAAGCAAACGAAACGACGTGCTCGGCATAAACATTACTTCAAATCATCGATAGGCCTACCTTTGGCATAAAAAAGGTCCCTTGCATGATAGGACACGATCGCACGATATTAATTTTCACATTTAATTCTCTAACGCTCTACTCACATTTGTCTTTGATTGTTTTTAAGGTTATTTTACTCCCAATTCCCGAAGGTTGGTTTGTGCATTCTGGCCGCGGCGTAGTACCGGTTAAGATCTCCGACAATTTCAATGCCTCTCCCTCTACCGACAAAGACAAGGATGAAATGAAATATCTTGGTTGATTTTGACAAAGTTGATGGAAACGCTACTAACTCTATCATTAGAGGAACTCCCGGAAAGCAGCGTTTGGTTGCATATGAATAATATACAAAGTTGGAGCAAAGGTTGTTTGAGCTGGAGAACAGAGTTCCCCCTGCCTATGCTGACTAAACCATTGATCAAAACAAACCTACCCGCCCTCACGACAAAGATCCTCTGTTTCCCAGAAAAGACATCCCATATCCTACTTATGTCGCACCACCAAAGCACCACAAAATAACCTCCCCACTCAATTCCTCACTTTCACTGCTAAAACTAGACTTGTTGCCTCACCCACCAAAGATCATGATATGTACGCATGGACAAGGGAAGATGCAGACGCCACCAAGGAGCAAGTCAAATGGTTGGTAGAAAAGTTCAAGCAGTTTCAAGTAACCAAAGAGACTAAGGGCTTGGCTTAAGAAGATTTGTGCTTTTATCCTAATCTGAAGCTGCCTGGCGACTACAAAACACCCAAGTTCAATATGTTCAATGGCCGAAGTGACCAGATGGCTCATTTGAGATCTTACTGTGACAAGCTGGTTGGGGTTGGACTTAATGAAAAGATTCGAATGCAGATGTTCAACCGCAGTCTGATAGGCGATGCACTAACATAGTATTCTAAACAGCAGTTGAAGAAGTGGAATAGTTGGGAAGCAATGGTTGGAGATTTTGTGGACAGCTTTGGGCATAACGCTGATGTCATGCCCGATCATTTTTATCTGAGAAGTGGAAGAAAAAGCCTACTAAAACCTTGAGAGAATTTGCAACTAGGTGGAGAGCTAAAGCTGCAAAGGTCCAACCTCCCATGGATGACACAAAGATAGTGGCGACCTTCATCCGCATACAAGAAGATGTGTACTTCGACAAGATGTTAAACAAGTAGGATAAGAAGCTTGGAGATTTGATCAAGATCGATGACATTGTTGAAAATAGGTTGAAAACTGGAAGGATTGTTAGCTTAGTCGCGTTACAAGCTACCAACAAGGCACTGCGAACAGGTAGACGGGAATAACCAAGAAAAAGAAAGATGATGTCTCTTTCATCATTACCTCCCTTGACCATGCTCCTACCCACAACCACTACTACCAAATACCACTTCCACCATACCCATATGCTCCACCATCACCCATTTACCCAGTATACAACACACAACCCACCTTCCAAAACCCACGCAAAGCCCCAACCACAGAAATGCCAAAACTTACTCACCAAGACCTCGCGTAGATAACAACCAAAAAACCTAGAGGAAACTACACCCTGTTAGCCGAATCCCGGACCTAACTGTTTGAAAGACTCAAAACAGTAGGCCATATACAGCTCATCCCGTTTAAAATTCCTGAAATAATTCCGATGTTCTTTGATCAATCTAAAACATGTACCTACCACTTTGGAGGACTGGCCATGACACTGAGAGATGTTTTTTTTAGAGACAAAATACAAGATTTAATCGATCAAAAGGTAATACGCTTGAAAGCACCGAATGTATACAACAACCCTCTACCCGATCATGGAGACAATAGGGTAAATTTGATCGAACTTGATGGAGATTGCAACTTAGAAGGAACCATTGTCAAGGCAAAAGAGGTTGCACCAGCATTTGTTTCCGTTGCCCAAGCTGCCGAGGCACCTAGTCCTATCGAAGTGGAAGTGGCTCCAAGGTTCTATGTGGATGTAGTCCCTTCTTACAATAACATAGTTGTATCATGGGACTATGAAGTAGAGAAGAAAGGAGAGACAATGGTCGAGACTGTTGCAGCAGAAGGAATGACTAGAAGTGGAAGGATCTACATTCCCGAGCATCTTATATAGCGCAAAAGGGGGATCAATAAAGAGGAATCTAAAGAGTTGTGGAAGAAGGTTCGGGCGAAGGAATACTCTGTGGTCGAGCATTTGGGTAAAACTCTGGCACATGTCTCTGTTCTGGCTCTACTTCTGAAATCAGAGAGCCACCGTAACGCCCTTATGAAAGTATTGGACGAAGCACATGTACTGGTAGACACCACTATTGAAAATCCGGCTAGCATGGTTAGGCAAGTCATGGAATCCAACCGAATCACTTTCCACGAAGATGAGCTGCTGCCAGAAGGACTCGGGCATAAAAAGGCTTTGCATGTCACTATAAAATGCAAAGATTGGTTCGTAGGAAGAGTCCTGATTGACGAAGGATATGGTTTGAACATATTCTTGTTAATCACTTTGAAAAGAATGGGAATTGACCAAAGCGAGATCAGAGAAAGTGACATGAAGGTGAAGGCGTTCGATGGTTCACATAGAAGCACTATTGGGGAGATTGACCTAACTATCATGGTGGGACCTGTTGAGTTCACTGCTGAATTCCATGTCATGAACATTTTGGCTTCATATAATTTATTGCTGGGAAGACCTTGTATCCACATGGCTGGAGCAGTTCCCTCTACCCTGCACCAAACGGTGAAATTCGAGTGGGACAACAAAGAGGTTGTGGTATTTGGTGAAGGAAGCAACTTTATCTACAATGAGCAAACCATACCAGCAATCGAGGGAAACACTTGGGCAGACTACCTACACTGTAGAGCTAGTGGGAGCGGTGCAGGGTAGTCGAGGAGAATATCGCAAGAATTACAATAAGAAGTGGGATCGCAACGGTTATAAGGAGAACATTGACACAGTTCAAGGAGGGTATTCTGTACACTTCACTCCTAAACTCGTCAGCGCATCGAAAGGGACTGCACATAAGAGAATTTTCTACAGTGCTCATTGGGATGGTCGAGGCAAAGGCTATGAAGAAAGAGACCTGGTTTGGGAGCCTATGATGTCTGATTGGGGCATACCTGCACGGGAATTTCGTGAGACAATACCTGCCAAGACAAGGGAGCAAATTGCGTAATACGCACATACCCGTCCTGACTGGAGACACGTGTCTAGAGAAATAAGAAGCAATCAGGTGTGGATACCAAAAATACCCGAGCCTACACCGAGGAAGTCGAAGAACCATATATACTCCCGCAACCTGCAAAGTGGCCCGGAGATGGGTTGATAGGCATCACGTTGAAGCAAGGTTATGAGCCAGGAAAAAGTTTGGGCAAGGATTTGGGTGGCATAACAGAGCCCATTCAAATCATGATGAAGTATGATGAAGATAATTCAGGCATTGGATACTTCATGAATTACGAAGAGCGCATGGAGGAAGCGTCTTTTGATTTTAAGTACTACAAAGATTTGTCAAATCTCTGCTGCATGTTTTTGTTTCATCTGGTTTCCTGGACGGTCGCAAGGGGGAGGCATTTGCAACACGAGAGGATGAACCAAAAGCTATTGATGCTGAAGAAGATTTGCTGGCAGGCATGCAGAAGCTGTTCTTATCTGACGAAGATTGTTGTGTGATCCTGGAAGAGCATACTGAACCTCCTGGTCTTACAAAAGCTGAATCCGGAGTTGCACTGAACAATTGGTCCAGCAACCTGGCCCGAGCATATTGCGGACCTTGGTAGAGCTAGGGGATCAGTTCTCTTTTTTCATGCTTCTTAAAATAAAACCCGACCCCGAATCGTGGAATTTGCATTTTCCTTTTTGACATGTCTCCCTACAAATGTTGTTTTGCAAGGATTCATAAATAAAAGCATTGGTATTTTTCTTTTTTATTTTAGTTTTAACCTTTTAATTACGCATTATTTTATTTTTTAGCATTCAAACTAATAATTCCATTGAATCCGCAACTGCAATGTGTAACGAAACCGTTGAGTTTAATGAATATGATCTTGATTATGATGAGTTTGATGAGGAAAAATAAGAAGAAATTGAGAGATTTGAAAATAAGCCTAAACCAAATTTAGAAGAGACAGAAGTGATAAATCTGGGCGATGATAAAATAGTGAAAGAAATAGGAATTAGTGTGCATCTCACTCCAGAAGTCAGAGAGCAATACATTGAATTCCTTAAGGAGTATGTGGACGTACTTGCATGGTCATATGATGACATGACCAACATAAGAACGGATGTTGTGGCACACAAATTGCCCATTAATCCCCAGGCTTTCCGCCAGTCAAGCAAAAGGCTCGAACTATCAAATCATCAACTTTAGTGAAAACTGGAGAAGAGGTAACCAAACAACTCAATATAGGGATCTTGAAAATAGTCAAATACCCGACTTGGTTAGCCAACATCATCCCAGTGCCAAAGAAAGATGGGAAAATCATATTTTGTGTAGATTATCGCGACCTGAACAAAGCAAGCCTAAAGGATGACTTTCCTTTGCTAAATATACACATCTTGATTGACAATTGTGCAAAGCATGAGCTACAATATTTCATAGATTGCTTCACAGGTTATTATCAAGTGCTCATGGATGAGGAGGATGCAGAGAAGACAACTTTCACTACTTCTTGAGGAACTTACTGCTACAAAGTGATGTCGTTCGGTCTAAAGAATTCCAGTGCTACTTACATGAGGGCGATGACTACCATGTTCCATGATTTGATGCACAAGGAGATCGAGGTATATATGGACGACGTGATTATCAAGTCGAGAATAAGCTCGGAGCATCTGGATAATTTGCGCAAGTTCTTCAATCGCTTGCGGAGATACAATTTGAAGTTGAATCCAGCAAAGTGTGCTTTCGTGTTCCAGCTAGAAAGTTACTGGGTTTTATAGTCAGCAGAAGAGGCATTGAATTAGATCCAGCTAAGATCAAAGCCATCAGAGAATTTCCACCGCCAAAGAGTAAGAAAGAAGTCATGAGTTTCTTGGTACGGCTTAACTACATCAGTCGATTAATAGCTCAATCCATCGTCATCTGTGAGCCAATCATCAAGTTACTAAAGAAAGATGCAGGAATTGACTGGATCGAAGATTGCTAAAAAGCATTCGACATGATAAAGGAGTATCTGTCTTGCCGCCCGTGCTGGTTCCACCAGAACCGAGGCGACCTTTGATATTGTACCTATCTATTGTAGATTCAGCATTCAGATGTGTATTGGGACAACATGACTCAACAAGAAGAAAGGAACAGGCGATACATTATATGAGTAAGAAGTTCACTCCTTACAAGGCTAAATACACATTGCTGGAACGCACCTGTCGTGCATTGACTTGGGTAGCACAAAAGCTGAGACATTATCTGACTTTCTATGCAACTTTGTTGATATCGCGAATGGACCCTCTCAAATATATCTTCCAGAAGCCAATGCCTACCGGGAAGTTGGCCAAATGGCAAATTTTACTGAGTGAATTTGTCATAACCTTTGTTACTCAGAAGGCGATGAAAGCTCAAGCCTTAGCAGATCACATGGTCGAGAATATTGTAGATGACGACTATGAGCCTTTGCACACTTATTTCCCAGACAAGGAGGTCATGTTCGTAGGAGAAGACATTGCAGAAGGGTATGACGGTTGGAGATTATTCTTTGATGGAGCGGTAAACTTCAAAGGATTCGCCGTTGGAGTAGTATTGGTTTCCGAGACAGGCCAACATTATTCGGTCATGGCCAAACTCAGGTTTCCTTGCACTAAAAATATGGCAGAATATGAAGCTTGCATCTTGGAACTTAGAATGGAGGTAGACATGAACATACAAGAACTGTTGGCAATCGGAGATTCCGATGTATTAATCAATCAGGTTCGAGGTGAATGGACAGCAAAGAATTGCAAGATATTGCCATACCTGGAGTGCATAAAAGAGCTGAAGCGGAGGTTTGTCAAGATAGAATTTTGGCACGTGCCTAGAATATAGAATGAATTCGCAGACGCTCTGGCTACCATATTCTCCATGATCCGACATCCCCACAAGAACTACATTGATGCAAAACCTATAGCAGTGAAATAACAACCAGCATATATATAGAAGAAGAGTTGGATGGCAAGCCGTTGTTTAACGACATTAAGAGATTTCTCAAGGATGGCACTTACCCAAAAAATGCTACAGGCAAATGGTTTCTTCTTGAGCGGCGAAGTCCTATTCAAAAGAACACCTGATTTGGGTCTGCTAAGATGCGTAGATATAAAGGAAGCCGCAAGATTGCTGGAAGAAGTTCATGCTGGGACGTGCGGCCCACACAGAATAGTTTCGTGCTTGCAAAGAAAATCTTAAGAGCAGGCTATCTCTTGATGACTATGGAGTATGATTACATAAAGCACGGGAAAAAATTCCATCAATGCCAAGTCCACGGGACATGATTCGGGTACCTCCAAGTGAGTTGAATGTTTTCGGATCACCCTGGCCTTTCGCCGCCTGGGTAATGGATGTTATAGGACCAATTGAACCTGCTGCATCAAATGGGCATCGGTTCATATTGGGAGCTATTGACTACTTTACCAAATGGGTGGAAGTCGCATCATACAAGTCAGTAACGAATAAAGTAGTATAAGACTTTGTCCGCGATAAAATGATCTGTCGATTCGGCCTCCCTAAGTCAATCATCACTAATAATGGGTCTAATATTAATAGCGACTTGATGAAAGCAACCTGTGACACTTTCAAGATCAAACACTGTAATTCCACTGCATATAGACCTCAGATGAATGGAGCAGTTGAAGCAGCCAACAAGAATATCAAGAAAATACTGTGCAAGATGATAGACAATTCAAAGCAATGGCATGAGAGTCTACCGTATGCACTGTTGGGGTACTGCACCACTGTAAGGACATCAACGGGAGCCACTCCTAACCTGTTAGTCTACAACATTGAAGCAGTAATACCAACAGAGGTCAAGATATGTTCTCTAAGAATCATTCAGGAAGCAGAACTGAAAGACGCTAAATGGATTAAAAGATGGACAGAGCAGTTGGCACTCATTGATGGCAAAAGAATGAACGCAATATGTCACGGGTAGTTGTATCAGAAAAGAGTAGCAAAAGCAATTAACAAGAAAATCCGGGTAAGACCCTTCGAACCGGGGCAGCCGGTATTAAAGAAGATATTCCCTAATCAAGAAGAGGCAAAAGGCAAGTTCGCGCCGAATTGGCAAGGGCCGTACATGGTTCATCGAGTCCTGACCGGAGGAGCATTGGTACTAGCAGAGATGGATGGAGAGATTTGGCCGAAATTGATCAATGCAGACGCTGTCAGGAGATACTATGTCTAAAGATCTACACTAGATAATAGCCTTACTGTCTCTTGTAATCTAGAACTACGTTACAACCTGATTCCCCAAGCTGGGATACGTAGGCAACCTACCTAGGGTTCGGTCGCATCAATATAAAATAATTTATTTTCCCCACGAAGTAGACATTGGGGAAATTTTTTTAGGACCTCTCAAAAATTCAAAAGGACAAACATAATCGACACTGGGGCCTCTCAAAAATTTCTAGAGAAAGCAAAATGCAGAAACTGGGGCAGAATTTTGAGATATCCTCAAATTCACAAAGGGAAAGTTCTAGTATGGCCGAAGGAGCAACAACTACAATATTGTACCCACATTACACAATGTAGTCTACGATTCAATGGAATAAAATATATTTTTTTTCTTACGGATATTTTTCACATACTTGCATTATTTTCTTTCTTTTCTTATATATTCTCCATTAGCTCGACCGAGGTCCCAGTATTTGCAAAAGACACTACAAGAGGAAAGCACAGAGCAAACAAAGAATACCCAAATCAAACCTTCCCCCCTGCAACTCACAAATTTTTCTTTGAGCGCAGGTACTATAAAAGCGGTGGCACGACAACCTTCCTAAAAATATTGCAGACACAATGATGGAACCCTAATTTTGCACTTTACTTTACTTTTTTGTTCGCAGATATACAGCCCGACGTGACAGGCAAACATCTCACGATGAGAAGCAGTAGGAGTAGGTTCTCTTTACGAGGAGGCAGTAGCAGTTTTTCCCTTTCTTGACAAGCAGTAGGTTCTCTTTACGAGGATGCAGTAGCAATGCTGATGAGCAGTAGGTTCTCTTTACGAGGAGGCTAATAGCTCACAACGAGAGGCAATATCAGTAGATTCTTTTTACGAGGAGGCAGTAGCAGTGCTGACGAGCACATAGGTCTCTTTACGAGAGGCACTGGCAACACGATCACACGACAGGACCCTTACAAAAATTATTTTCAAAAGCTCACCTTTATTGCAGGAAACAATCTGGAAGCACAACGATGCTACAAACTACCATTTTACACAAACCTTCACAATTTCCAAATACACCCTCCAACAGTCATGAAAAAATTGGCCGCTCTGTCAACGTCTTTACCCAAAGACTCTTTCATCATCCCCGGGTAAAGAGGGGCAACTATTGACACCCAATTTTGTCCCTCCTGTTTCAATAGCTATTTTCAGACAAAATTGCACTGTTAACCATACAATCGTTTTCATTTCGACTCCTATTCAAACTCATTATCTCACACAAGCACGCCAATTAGGCTATTTTAAAGACACCGACAAAAATTACGGCTATTTACAAAATTGCACGTTCATTACAAATTTTGCAACTACCCATATTTTTAGTAAAATTACTCAAAATAATTTTAAATCTCATAATGATATTTTCTATATTTCTTTAATCATTTTAGCATTTTTAAAATTAATTTCACAATTTCTACAATTTTATACGCATTTATACATATATATATATATATATATATATATATATATATATATATATATATATATATATATATATATATATATATATATATATATATATATATATATATATATATATATATATATATATATATATATTATACACATTATATACACCTATAAACTTATACACCTGACACTCCATTACTTATACACATCAGCTTCACATCACGCCTACGTGGCCTCATCCTAGCCATTCAAACACTTGACCCAATGGCTAAGAACCAATTTATTTTATTTTAATTATATCTGCACCCCCTAAACCTTAATCCATCCTATCATTTCCATAAACTCCCCGCTACCCTATCCCCTCACTCTCTTTCGCGTTGAGCCCTAATGGCACCACTGTCTATGGCCGATCCCGGCCACCTCCAGTCACCAAAAACCATGAAACTTATATTTTCTTATTCCGTACTCCTTCCGCAACAAAACCCCTATGGCGATTTCCCCAGACGACGAGGTCTAGAACTTAACCTTTCATCTACCTTATCACTGTTACCGAAAAAGAAACTGCGGCAAGGCCTCTACAAGACCTAAACCCTCATGCATACGCAATCAAAAAGCATGTCAAGGCTGACCTGGCTCCGGTTTAAAATAGGTAACCCATTCCTTTTTACCCTTAAATGATGCTTACGCCTAAGTTGATTAATATCACTGGTTAACTATGTATTAGCATGATTTAATTGATTAATTGCTACAAAGTCCACATGATTTATAAGTTTTTTTGTTTAGTCCACTTTTAAGACGAATATTGCATTGACCCTGTTGTATGCTTGAGTTTGATATGTCTGTAGGTTGAGTTTCATGTCATCCCCATTAAGTTTAAGCATAGAATCCATGACCATTTTGAGAATTGATTATGTTTTGCAATGTATTCAGTCACTTATTTTGTTCAAATGCCTAATTATTATGAACATATGATTTGCCTATATTGAAATTTGTATGGTGATTTGTTTAATATGATTAAAGGGATCTTGATTTGTTCAAATTAAAGCCTGTGATTGACATTAATGGAAATTTGATTGATGATTGATATAGTATCAATTTGAGATTACTTGGAACCTGTTAATGCAATCAAGGGATTTCAAACCTAAATTAGTTCTTATGCACTGATTCTTGAACTTAGACTTTGTTATTGTTAAGGAGAGGGAATCATAGTTGTCTAGGATCTTATTTGCCTTAATTATAGGACTCTAATGGATCTATATTTGGAAAGAGTATCTAAGAATATCCTCTTTAATTCTAGAAAACAATATTTTCTTACCATGTTTACTTTATTTGTTTGAATTCAAATCCCTACCCCCATACCTATATAAACTAGTTCTATTATTCACATTACAGACACACTGAAATACAAAGAACACACACACGGCTTAAAGCACCCTTTCTTCTCTCCTTAATCACTCTAATTTCACTGCCCTCTTAAGCTTTGCTGTGAAAAGTAGGAGACCTTCACATCACTGGTGAAAGTTCTCCTTTGTTGCACCTTCACTGCTTTCACTATGTTTTTCTTGTTCAAGAAACATTAAGGTAGTAATTTATACACTTATTCCCTCTCTGAAACTTGATCTCCTTACTCTATGTGAACTGCATGACACCTATTGTTTGCTTAGGCCTTTTGGGCCACCCCTGTTAACCTTTTATGCAGCTTATTTTGGATAGCCTTCCAACCTATACCAGGTTCTAATATGCAGGTGTTCATCACCATTCATGAAATTTCAACTATTGTTTCTTTTGACATAAGTATAGGCAATGCAGGCCATTTACTAAGTGTTCACAGGGCACTTTCTCTTGTCTCTTCCTTACTCTGTTTAGATCCTCTCTATGTTGTATTTATTAGGAGTCCCTTTTTGTACCTAAAGTACACTGAAGCAGGCCATGTGTTTGATTACATAGCAATGAGCTATGGATATGGCAATTTAGGGGCCTTCTCTAAACTCTTACTCCCTTATGTGTTTGCATCATACCATGAAAACAGGACTTTTGCATGTTAAGTTAAGAAAATCTAGTGATTAAACTTGTATAATGGTTTTAAATAAAATGCTTGACAGTTTACCAATATGAATTATGAAATCTGGGATTTTTGCTAAAAACATGGGCCTCTCTTTGCTTGTCTGCATCATGTCTTGTTAAAATGGTAATCTCGCATGAAATTTAGGTACAATGATAGTAAAAGATTAGAACAGCCCGCTTTTTTCAGTATGTTATGATTTTTCAAAACAGCTATCATAATGTTTTATCCAATACTACGTGCAACGTCTGAAAATTTCGATAACATGGGCCTTTTGTGCATTAGCTGTCTGAAACTGGATCATTTTCTGTATACTCGGAACTGCCACTTTTGCATTACTGATACGGGCCCAAACACTTGTTTTAAAAACTGGCCTATTTTTGTGTTTAAAACTGATTTTTCCAAAAGCTTACATCTCCTATATACTAATCTAATAATGTGTAGGGGAGTATAAGTTTTAGGGTTCAACTATATATATATATATATATATATATATATAGTCGTTTTCGGAATTTGGACCCCGAGGGGCGTGCTGATAATTTTAAAATCTTCGTAAGGTCTATTAAGACCTGTCTGTAAAATTTGAGCTAGTTCGGTAGGTATCGGAAGAAGGTTTCAGTTTTTATTGTCGATAAATCTTAAAAAGAGGTTTTCATGCTCAATTTTGGCGAAGGAGCTCCGATTCGAAATTTGAAAGCGCCGTTAGGTTCGTTTGATTATTTTTTACCTGTATGAATTTTCTGAAGTGAATTTCGAGGTCGATCAGATAGTTTCTGCTAAAATGCTGAAAGTTAAAGAATTTGATCTTTTCCGTTTTAATTCGCATCTTGAGTTTCGAGAGTCCAATTTGAGATCCGCCTTAATGAGTACATCACATAAATTTTATATAACTTGTACGCAAAATTTGGAATTATCATACCTCATTTTAAACTCAACTCGGAGTGAGTCAAGATTCGGGTTTGACTAGGTAACTCGTTTGAGTTTAAAGATTGAAGTCGCCACCTAATATGGATTTCTAAGGTGCATTAGGTCACCTAAATGTCAAAGGTCGGGTCTTTTATTAAGCAAATTCAGTTTCAGAGATTCGAGGGTAAGAAGTCCAAGTGACTCGGGGAAAAAGGTCTTAGGCACTTTCCCAATTCCCACAAAAAGTGGTTCCTGCACGAGTTTCTATTTTTTGGGATGTCTAAACAAGTTGTGAATGTTATCATATTCAAAAAAATATATATATTAATAACTTAAAAAGTTCAAATTCACAATCAATTAAGGAATTAAGTCCATTTATGCAAAATAATGTAGGCACAGGAAGCACGTATACAATTGGACTTTAAATTTTGCAAGTACGGCCTATATTTTACGCCTACTCGCAATTTCGGCCTCTATTATAAATGCCTAATCGATAAGTGGCCAAAGCGGCAAGAAAACGTTAATAAACGGTGTAATTATTCAATTTTAAGAATTAAATTAGTTTGCAAACATAGGCATAATTCATAAATAGTTTTCGAATTTTGTCAAAAATCGAATAGGAGTTGTTTTTGAAATAAAATGTTAGCCATTTAGAGTCGATTTGACTCGTCATTAGTTGTCGAGCCCTAACCTTAGTGGCTATTTTATTTTCTGGGTCAATTTCGAAGAATACATATATGGGAGAGGCTGTTTATGAAAAGCAGATTACACAAAGCACACAAATGCAAGTAGGAGCTGCCACATGTAAATATATATAGATATAGGCATGCAAATACATGAAGTGTTGATATACTTTTAGGAAAATATGTATAATAAATTGTATAAATGACCCATATGCTTATACTCTCATATACACTATTAGATTAGTGTATAGAAGATGAAATGGGTTTGAAAACTAGTTTAATGCACACAAAGGCTTTACTTTAAAAATATTTTTGGACCTGTCCCATTTATGCAAAAAGGAAGCAGTTTAAGTTTTGCAAAGATAATCCTGATTTTAGCAAGTGTTGCACAAATAAATTATGTTTGTCTAAAGTTTCAAGTTGCACAATTTAAGCATGGAAATTGTTTCAAAATTCCGTTGGGAAAGACTAGACATATAACAATGGTTAATTTCAGTCGACTAAACATGCAAGCAGGCCATTTTATAGGGAGTATGATGCAAACACATAGGTGGAAGAGTCAGAGAGAGGCCCCTGGGTAGCCATATACACAACCTCATGATTGTGCACCCTGTCTTAATATTTATAAAGGCAGGGAATTCTAAAAAATATACATGAACAGGGAAAATTCCTAAATGGGAGTAGCATGCAGAAAAGGGAAGGTCTGTTCTACTGGATTTAAGCAGGATTATCACTTCAGTATTAGCATTTAAGTAGGCACTGTATAGTGCCATTATCAAGTCATTCAAAATCCTTATATCTGTAGCTAAAACATAACTGGCATGGGTTTTCATAGCCATCCAAAAAAAACTGCATACATAAGGGTTAGTAGGCCCAAAAGGAGGCCTACACAATGACAAACAATTTCACATAGATGACAGGTTTTTAGTTTCAAAAAAGAAGAGAGAAGCAAGACAATATTACCTTTTAAACAGAAAGAAGAGATAGAAAAGCAAGGAAATTAGCAGGAGACTTCACAGATTTTATGCCAAAGGAACTCCCTCCAGTATTGAAATTAAATCAGAAAAGAAGAGAGCATTTTTTTGTAGAATAGTTAAGAGAGGATTTGTATTCAGTTTTTCAGTATATGAATGTGTGTGTATCTCAATACTTGTGTGTGCAGTGAATAATAATAGCCAGTTTATATAGTTTGTAGGGTAAAGGCTTTCAAATTCAAATGGGTAAACCCATAAGGCAAAGAAATATTGTTTTCCAGAAATAAAACAAGGTTTCTTAGTTGGACTTGCCAAGAATAAAGCAATCAATCCCTAATTTTAATGCAAACTCAATCCTAAACCAGCTATGATTCTCTCCTCTTACTCTTAACATTGTCTAGGTTCAAGAAACTAGTAATAAACCTGTTTTAGGCTCGGATTACCCTTCATAGATTTTTAAAAAACTCCAATTGACACTAGGCTAGATAAACATCAAGTTTTCCATACAAGTTTTCAATCAAGAATCAATTTGAAATCCCCACAATCATAATGAATCACATTGCCTTTCAATCATAGGTTTAAAATCATGAAAATTTTGTATCTTGATAGAGTGCAGAGCTAAGTTCACCATAGTTCCCAGTCTCTAAACTTATGGATTATCATGAGTAGCTTTGAGTGCAGGTCGCAATTACACTAAATCTAGCATATGAACAAGTGAAAATCAGTGTCCAAACCAATGCAATAAAGTGAAGGCAAACAGTTTTCATGAATTTCCCTAACTAACCAACAACTAAAACTACTCGCTAAAGCATTAAAGTTTTAGGCAAATTTAGGTTCAATGATCACATAGGCAATTTAGGAAAAAACAAAAGGATTTAGGGTTACTCGTTTCTGTTGAAGTCTGGTCAATCTTGACCCGCCTCAATCAAGTTCGCATGAGGAATTTCCCTCCTCCTTTAGCAACGGTGATATCTTAAGTTCCGCTTAGGCATGGTCGGAGTCTTTTCCAGCAACGGAAAACTTCTATCGACGAGAGGTCAATTTTGACCTTTGTCCAAATGGTAACAAAAGAACATGGGTTTTGTAGCGAAAGAGAAATGAGAGGAGAGGCGACTGAGACCAAGGGGGGAAAATGAAAAGGTGTTGAGGGTTTGGGGGTCGGGTATGTAATTAAAAATGGAAACTTACATCTCAGCCGTTAGATCAGACGAGTGTAAGGCCATGATGAAGCCACATGGCGATGATGTGTATAAGTGGGGTGTGAAGTGTACAAAAATGCAGAGGTGTATGTGTGTACATGTATATATGCATAAATGGTATATATTGTGTATAAGTATGTATACATAATATATAAATACGTGGAAAAATTGTATAAAATGCTTATAAAATTATATAAAAATAAGAAAATTTATTGCGAGGGTTAAATAATTAAGAAAACTCATTATTTTTAGTTTTTAAAATAATTTAGGTAATTTTGCTAAAAATGTAAATAATTACAAAAAATGTAACGAAACATGCAAATTTATAAAATCATAATCACTTGTGCAAATTCCTTAAAAAATAGCCTAATTGGCATGCGTGTGAAGTAGTGACTTGGAATAGGGCGAGTGTACTTGTGAGGTTATCAGTGCAATTTTGATTGAATAATGGCTATTGGAATAGGAGGGACAAAATTAGGTGTCAACAGCTGCCCTTTTTTGCCGGGGGATGATGAAAGAGTCTTCGGGCAAATGCGTTGAAAGACCGACTAATTTTATCACTACTTTTGATAAGTGCTTATGGATTATGGGAACTGACGAGGTGCGAGATCGTAATGTTTTGCATTGTCAGATTGTATACCCTGCAATAGAAGTGAGCTTTGCAAAAAATAGTGTATATATGTAAATGAAAAATGTACTCTCATGTTGGGCTGGATCGTCTTGCCAAGATTTCTCTATATATGCAGGTGTGTTCATCATGTTGGGTTGTATACCCTTTGCTATGCCAAATATCCACCACATACTATGTCGTTCTTTTCCATTGGGTTGTCTACCTTTTGTCATGCTGTCCTTTCACCGGGTTGTCTACCCTCTAGGATGTCTTTCTCTTACAATGTCAAACTCTGCATCGGGTTGTCTACCCTCTGCCATGCCAAACTCGACATCGGGTTGTCTACCCTCAGTCAATGCATCGGGCTATCTACCCTCTGCCATGCCAAACTCGACATCGGGATGTGTACCCTAAGTCAATGCATCAGGCTGTCTATCCTTCGCTATACCAAACTCGATGATGCAATATAAATTGGCCTAAACGACAACCATCAAGAACCAAGCTTGAGAGCACAAGTATTGCAAGTCAAGGTCTCCGGGATCGACTTGAAGATCACGCATTGGAGTACCAAGGAAGGAGGAGTGCCCAGCTCAGCCAGGTGGAGCGCCCAACTCCTAGGAGGAGCACCCAGACTCCACATGGCCCAGGTGGAGCGCTTGAAGTCTAGGGGGAGCGCCCAGAGTCTACTTGCTCCAGGCGGAGCGCCCAGACTCATCTTGCTCCAGGCGGAGCGCCCAGCTTTGGCACCATTTTGTTCAGCAGTCCATTGGGGCGGAGCACCCATCATTTAGGCGGAGCGCCTACGTGCTGAAGAAGACCAACTTTTGATGTGAAGTTCCTATTTTGCCTTAAGTGGCTTGTATGTCCTAACTAGCTTTGCGGGCATTTTAGCCATTTCACCTAGTCTTGTGAAAAACTATAAAGAGATTGTATGTCCCAAGGCTTCATGTATCTCGTTAACTTGGAACCTATAGAGATTTATCGCTACTGTGAAATCCTTGTAAGGTTCGAGTTTCACTTACTCCCTTTGGATAATTAAATTCTTGTCTTGAATTGTTTATCCGTTCTTTCTTCTAAATTCTTGTCTTCCTAGTCTTGAACTTCTCGATATCTTTGATATCACGTTATCAAATTTAGTCGCTTCTGCATAAGTGTATCATTTGTTTTAGCTTCCGCATTTTAGATTGCATCAGTTGGTATCAAAGCAAGGCTCGGGTTATGTTCTTACAAACCCCCGTTCCTTGTTCCATATGTTAGTATCGTTGTTTTGTTGTTCATGTTATTTTTGAAAAGGAAGAAAACAAAAAAATTGAAAAACTAGAAAACTTGAAAAAAATTTGGTAAATCGGGTTGGATTCGAATCCCCAAGTGTTAAAAAGTATTGGGGTTTGTTCCTTATTGTATTCCCGTCGTTTTGATAATCATATATCACAATTTGGTGTTACGATTCAAAATTTCCAAAATCAAAATCCAAAAAGTTTGAAAATTGTTGAAAACGCTTCAATCTTGAATCGAAGCTTGCTGTTGTTGTTGTTTGGGGTTGGAAAAATATTGGGGATCATTTATAATAGTTGTATACACCTTTGGGTATCAATAATTTTGTGTATCGGGTAGAAATCAAACCAAAAAGTTGGCCCAAAATCGCGAAAACCCGTTGGAAAAACTGCTGAATCGTGTCCCAGGCGGAGCTCCTAGGACCTGGGCAGAGCGCCTAGGACCTGGGCAGACCGCCTAGGACCTGGGTGGACCGCCCACCTTATTGGCAGTAGGGGCAGCCAGGCGGAGCGCCTCCCACCTAGGCGAAGCGCCTCCCACAACTAAGCGGAGCGCCTCCCCCTCTGGGCGGAGCGCCCAACCCTGAAACGCGTCCGATTTGTTTCGTTTTGCGTGTTTTTGTGTTTCGTTTGTTTCCTAACTTCTTAATTAGTGTTTCTAGGGTAATTGGACTACTCCATTGATACTAATCCTTAGAGCGTATTAGGACACTTGGCGTAGAGAAGATTAGAATTCAAAGAAGAGTCGTAAAACTTCTTTTGGCCTCAAGTGCGCACTTAAATAGCCATCCTTACATCGAGTCTCATTAACTCCATTCCGAACTTTTACTTGGACATACTGGTTGTGATAACCTTGGTTCCCAAGGCTTCATGTATCTCGTTAACTTGGAACCTATAGAGATTCATCGCTACTGTGAAATCCTTGTAAGGTTCGAGTTTCACTTACTCCCTTTGGATAATTAAATTCTTGTCTTGAATTGTTTATCCGTTCTTTCTTCTAAATTCTTGTCTTCCTAGTCTTGAACTTCTCGATATCTTTGATATCACGTTATCAAATTTAGTCGCTTCTGCATAAGTGTATCATTTGTTTTAGCTTCCGCATTTTAGATTGCATCAGTTGGTATCAAAGCAAGGCTCGGGTTATGTTCTTACAAACCCCCGTTCCTTGTTCCATATGTTAGTATCGTTGTTTTGTTGTTCATGTTATTTTTGAAAAGGAAGAAAACAAAAAAATGAAAAACTAGAAAACTTGAAAAAAATTTGGTAAATCGGGTTGGATTCGAATCCCCAAGTGTTAAAAAGTATTGGGGTTTGTTCCTTATTGTATTCCCGTCGTTTTGATAATCATATATCACAATTTGGTGTTACGATTCAAAATTTCCAAAATCAAAATCCAAAAAGTTTGAAAATTGTTGAAAACGCTTCAATCTTGAATCGAAGCTTGCTGTTGTTGTTGTTTGGGGTTGGAAAAATATTGGGGATCATTTATAATAGTTGTATACACCTTTGGGTATCAATAATTTTGTGTATCGGGTTGAAATCAAACCAAAAAGTTGGCCCAAAATCGCGAAAACCCATTGGAAAAACTGCTGAATCGTGTCCCAGGCGGAGCTCCTAGGACCTGGGCGGAGCGCCTAGGACCTGGGCAGACCGCCTAGGACCTGGGTGGACCGCCCACCTTATTGGCAGTAGGGGCAGCCAGGCGGAGCGCCTCCCACCTAGGCGAAGCGCCTCCCACAACTAAGCGGAGCGCCTCCCCCTCTGGGCGGAGCGCCCAACCCTGAAACGCGTCCGATTTGTTTCGTTTTGCGTGTTTTTGTGTTTCGTTTGTTTCCTAACTTCTTAATTAGTGTTTCTAGGGTAATTGGACTACTCCATTGATACTAATCCTTAGAGCGTATTAGGACACTTGGCGTAGAGAAGATTAGAATTCAAAGAAGAGTCGTAAAACTTCTTTTGGCCTCAAGTGCGCACTTAAATAGCCATCCTTACATCGAGTCTCATTAACTCCATTCCGAACTTTTACTTGGACATACTGGTTGTGATAACCTTGGTTCCCAAGTTGTAAGGCCTCGCCTTTGAATGTTTATATATCGAGTGAAACACGTGAGGGAGTAACTTTTAGGAGGTTTGTCTTTTGGTGTTACAACAATGTCGGATGTTGATTGTGGAGATTATGGCTCATGTGGAGACGAGGGACACTATGGTTCCTACGAGGGTGATGATGGATCTTGCTATGATGACTCGAGGGACTATGGCTTGTATGAGGATGAAGCGGCTCACTATGATGATCGTGAGGCTGATGACGACTATGAAGCTCATGAAGATGAATTTGATGAATCTAATACTGCAAGTCAAGGAATCGAAGATGGTGACGCTTCAAGGTACATTGATCCTACTTACTCTTCTTGTGACGATTATGAAAATGTTGGTAGTGACATAGATAGAGTTGATGATGAGGTTGATTATAGAAATTATTTATTTGCATCTTCTCTTGCTGTTGCTAGTGGTGTACAAAGGAGTAGTAGAGGTCCTTCCATTAGTATGGGAGGCAGTGGTAGTTCTTCCATGGGAAAGAAGAGGCTACCTTCTAGGTACGCTAAGCGACCTAATGCTTCTAATTCCCATGTAGAGGTTGGATTGAGATACGGTGTTGCTTTTGCTACAAAGGGGTTATATTGTTCTAATGCCGTGGGGGGCATGAATAGTTGTAGTAGGAGTAGAACCATGGGCTATGGAACCAAGGCGAGAAGCGCTTATGGGTTCCATATCAAGGGTCCTTCCTCCACTTCCAACAACATTTCTAATGTTGGAAGAGTGACGGGAAGTGGAAGTTGCCCTAGCAATCTTGCTAGGCGAGGAGGGATAAGGGAGACCCAAGTTGTTAGTGTTGATACTCATGGGCATTCAAGTTCTCTCTTGGATGCATCTCTAGGAAACTTGGGTAGGAGAAGGTTTGTAGTTGAGGTAAATGGTATTGGAGGATACTTGCTCAAAATTGATGATACCGATGCTAATTGCATTAGCACATCTTTGGTTGATAAATTGAGGATACCATGCTGTTAGCTAGAGAGTCCTTATGAGTATGAGGGAGTGTGGGTTTTCAAGGAGGCTCGGGTACTTCTATCTCATAGGAATTATAGAAGTTATGTGTGGTGTGATGTGTATCCAATGCAACATGTTGATGTTTGGCTAAGCGAGCTGTGGTTGCAAGACAAGAGTGTGCGACATAGTGTGATGAAGGATGCGTATCTTGTGGGCATAGGGCAAAGGGTTTATGACTTTGTGCCTTATCGGTCAAGGGGCCAATTGCCTACTAGTGCACCTTCTTTGGCAAAGCAAAGGAGCAAGGATCGAGAACTTCATTCCATGGGCAACAATGTGCAATCAAGGAGTCCTACAATTACAAGAAGTGGTGGGACTAGTTCAAGTGAAGGGTTGATAGACATCAACAAGGTAAACCCAAAACCACAAGTTTCAATGCTAAGTGGTTCACCAATAAAGAAGAAGGAAACATCAAGTGATGAGTCTCCAAGTCCTAGATTCCAGGTTTATGTAAAGAGTCCACCTACTCCAGCTATGGGTATTCTTAGGCCTCGTCCCAACTCACCCGAATTTGAGAGTCAAAAGATAGAGAGGATTAAGGGAGCGACCGGTGACAACTCTCGAGTGGAAAAAGGAGAGGTTGTGTTGAGTGATGTGAGTGGGTTGTCACCACCCGAATCTACACCCGGCCTTGGAAAAAATGAGGGAAAAGAAAGAGGAAAAAATAAAAATTGAGAGTGAGGACACCCCTTATTCTAACCTTAACCCTTTATCTTTTTCTTCTATGTGCTTGAATTCTTTTGTAGGGATTCTTGGAGGCAAACCAATAGAGCCTCAACCATGTTCCAAGATGGGAAGACAAGGTGAAGGAGATGCCGAATGTGAGCTACAAGGTTGAGACATTCATGACACTTCAAGTGCATTGAGCAAGAAAGATGGCCACTCAAAGGTATGTGTTAGTTCTTCCTCCCTTGAGCATGCTATTTCCTTGTCTTGTGATATTGTTTGTGAAAACTCTATGCTAGTTAATGATTTGCATGAATACAATTTGTTTGCAACTAGTGTAGAGCCATTTGGTCAACTTGTGTGTGCAAATGAACCACTAATTGAGAGGGTTGAAAAGCCACATCAAGATGTGAACTCGGTTTTCATTGAACCTCTCTTTAGTGAAAATATTGAAGTTGACCTTATTTGTGAACCTTGTTATGACACCCCACCCATATTTGATAAAGGAGAAGATGAATTGCATGATTATCCTATTCTTCCCTTTAATTGCTTACTTGCTAGTGGTGGTCTCTTGTGTTGTAGTGAGGAAGGTTGTAACCTTGAGAAGTCTCTTGAGAATGAGATAGATCAACTTGTGTTCGATGACTCCTCAAATGTAGATGTTGTCTCTAGTTTGAGAACTTCACCTTTGCTTGCTAATGAACTTGAGAAGTGTGCCTATACTAATCCTTTGTATGAGGGCAACTGCAATGAGAATGGTGAATTGTATCAAACTAGAATAGAGTGTGAGTTTGCGCCTCCATGGATTGGAATGCCTAACTTTATAGATAATCCTTTGTTTGAGACCTCCTTTGGGATTTTGTCTAGTTACAAGGGTTGTCTTGGAAGGAAATTTGGAGGTGAGGAGGAACCTCTTGGCGTGTGTGAGAGTGCTCTAAAGAAGGGGAGTGGGGTATTTGATGTTAGTTGTCGCTTGAACTATCTTACTTACTCTATCCCATATGTTGATCACACCTTGAGTGTTGAACATGCCAAAGCCAATATGTCACATTGCGATAATATTGATTTGAAGGCTTGATGTGTTGGTCATAAGCTTAGGGATTATAGGGAATTTGATTGCTACATATTGCATGACCTTGATATCTTTGCTTGTTTTGATTATGAGTGTTTGTTCTTATTGAGCCAAGAATTTATTGTTTCCTTTGGGAACATACGCTTTTTAATTGGTATTGATGCTTGGCTCTATCACAAGAGTGTGTTTTCCACACCACTTGCACTTATTTTTGTTAAGCTAACCTACTTGTGAAGTAGGAAACTTTGGTTGTGCTTTATTTGAATCTAGGTTTAGATGGTTTGATTTCGAGGACAAAATCCTTTCAAGAAGGGGAGGATGATGCAATATAAATTGGCCTAAATGAAAACCATCAAGAACCAAGCTTGAGAGCACAAGAATTGCAAGTCAAGATCTCTGGAAGCGACTTGAAGATCATGCATCGGAGCACCAAGGAAGGAGGAGCGCCCAGCTCAGCCAGGTGGAGCACCCAGCTCCTAGGAGGAGCGCCCAGACTCCACATGGCCCAGGCGGAGTGCCCAGAGCCCACTTGCTCCAGGCGGAGCGCCCAGACTCCACTTGCTCCAGGAGGAGCGCCCAACTTTGGCACCATTTTGTTCAGCAGACCATTGGAGCGGAGCGCCTACGTGCTGAAGAAGACCAACTTTTGATGTGAAGTTCCTATTTTGCCCTTAAGTGGCTTCTTTGTCCTAACTAGCTTTGCGGGCATTTTAGCCATTTCACCTAGTCTTGTGAAAAACTATAAATAGGACACTTAGTCTTTCATTTCATAACTTAGCTTGTATGAACATTTGAGAAGAGAGAATTAAGAGAAGGCCGAGCCTTTCTTGTTGAGGCCCGAGGCTTCATGTATTTCGTTAACTTGGAACCTATGGAAATTCATCGCTAGTGTGAAATCCTTGTAAGGTTCGAGTTTCACTTTCTCCCTTTGGATAATTAAATTCTTGTCTTGAATTGTTTATCCGTTCTTTCTTCTAAATTCTTGTCTTCCTAGTCTTGAACTTCTCGATATCTTTGATATCACGTAATCAAATTTACTCGCTTCCGCATCATTGTATCGTTTTTTTTAGCTTCCACATTTTAGATTGCATCACTCGACATCGGGCTGTGTACCCTCAGTCAATGCATCGGGCTATCTACCCTCTGCCATGCCAAACTCGACATCGAGCTGTGTACCCTTAATCAATGCATCGGGCTGTCTACCCTCTGCAATGCCAAACTCGACATCAAGCTATGTACCCTCAGTCAATGCATCGGGCTGTCTACCCTCCGCCATGTCAAACTCGACATCGGGTTGTGTACCCTCAGTCAATACATCGGGTTGTCTACCATCCGCCATGTCAAACTCGACATCGGGTTGTGTATCCTCAGTCAATGCATCGAGTTGTCTACCCTCCGCCTCGGGCTGTCTACCCTCCGCCATGCCAAACTCGACATAGGGTTGTGTACCCTCAGTCAATGCATCGGGCTGTCTACCCTCCGCCATGCCAAACTCGACATCGGGCTGTGTACCCTCAGTCAAGCCAATCCTTTCACTAGGCTGTCTACCTTCCAGGCTGTCTACTTCCAAGGTTGTCTACCCTGCAAAATAAAAGTGTAGTGAAAGAAAACTAAATATCTTCTCGTCAAGAAGTGTTTGTCATGTGGTGTCAGGCTGTGTACCCTCATGCCTGCATTCAAAGAAAGATTTGTGAGTTGTGCGAGGTATTTTAGTTTGTGCATTCTTGCCTCGCTCTGTGCCTGCTTTGTGTGAACGCCGGGACCTCGGTCAAGCTGGTAGGGATATGTATAAAGTAGTAAGTAATGCATATATTTTGATAACCTTTTTGTAAGAAGAAAATATTTATTCCATTGAGTCATGAATCGCATTGTGTAAGATCATCGTCGTTGCTCCTCAGGCTATTCCAAGTTTCCATTAAATAAATTTTGAGGGCGACCTCAAAATTCTGCCCCAGTTTGATTGTTTTGAAATTTTTGAAAGGGTCTCAAAAATTTCTGCCCCAGTGTCAATTATACCCGTCCTTTCGGAATTTTTTAGAGTTCCTCAAAAGTTCTGCCCCAGTTTCTACTTTATGGGAAAACTGAAGTTTTTGTATTTATGCGACCAAATCTTGGGTAGGTTTCCTACGTATCCCACTTGGGGAATCAGGTCGTAACATAGTTCCAGATCACATGACATATTTCAGAATAATAAAGCCATTAACTAATGCCAGCTCTCAGACATAGTATCTTTTGACAGCATCTGCGTTGATTGGTTTTGGCCAAACTTCTCCGTCCATCTCTGCCAATATTAGTGCTCCTCCAGTTAGAACTCGGTGGACCATGTATGGCCCTTGCCAATTTGGTGCAAACTTGCCTCTTGCTTCTTCTTGATTGGGGAATATCTTCTTCAGCACTAATTGCCCATGTTTGAAAGACCTCTCTCGAACATTCTTGTTAAATGCTTTAGTCATCCTCCTCTAATATAATTACCCATGACATATTGCAGTCATTATCTTGCCATCGATGAGTGCTAACTGCTCCATTCTTCCTTTGACCCATTCAGCGTCTTTCAACTGTGCCTCTTGAATGATCCTTAGAGATGGTATCTCGACCTCTGTTGGTATCACTACATCGGTGCCATACACTAATAGGTAAGGAGTAGCCCCATTGATGTCCTCACTGTAGTGCGGTACCCTAGCAAAGCATAGGGTAAATTCTCATGCCATTGCTTTGAATTATCTGTCATTTTGCGCCTTATCTTCTTGATGTTCTTGTTGGCTGCCTCGACCGCTCCATTCATTTGAGGTCTATATGCAGTGGTATTATGGTGCTTGATCTTGAAGACTTCACAAGTTACTTTCATTAGGTCACTATTGAGAATGGACCCATTATCAGTGATGATTGACTTGGGAATGCCGAATCGATAGATCATTTTGACACGAACAAAGTTTCCTACCACTTTCTTTGTCACTGACTTGTACCATGCATCTTCCACCCATTTAGTAAAGTAATCAATAGCCACCAATATGAAACGGTGTCCGTTTGAAGCAACAGGTTCGATTGGTCCATGACAGGCAGCAAAAGGCCAAGGTGATCCCCTAACATTTAACTCGTAAGGAGGTACTCGAATCATGTCTTCATGGACTTGGCATTGATGACATCTCTTTGCGTGCTTTATGCAATCATGCTCCATTGTCATCCAGAAATATCCAGCCCTCGAGATCTTCTTTGCGAGCACAAAACCGTTCTTGTGTGGGCCGCACGTCCCAGAGTGTATTTCTTCTAACAATCTCGCAGCTTCCCTAGCATCCACGCAACTCAGCAAACCTAGATCAGGTGTCTTTTTGTATAGGACTTCACCGTTTAAAAAGAAACCATTTGCCAATCTCCTCAATGTCTTCTTTTGAAGGCTCGTAGCATCCTTTGGGTAAGTGCCATCTTTGAGGAATCTCTTGATGTCGTAGAACCAAGGCTGTCCATCCAATTCTTCTTCCACATGATAATAATATGTCGTTTGCTTCCTCACTGCCACGGATATTGAGTCAATGTAATTCTTGTCAGGATGTTTGATCATGGAAGATATGGTGGCCAATGCATCCGCGAACTCATTTTATAGCCTAGGTACATGCCGGAACTCTATCTTGGTGAATCTTTGTTTCAGCTCTTTTATGCACTCGAGGTACGACAGTATTTTGGAATTCTTGTCGTCCATTCTCCTCGGACTTGGTGAATCAGTACATCAGAATCTCTAAATACTAACAGCTCTTGTACATTCATCTCCACCGCCATCCTAAGACCCAAGATGCAAGCTTCATATTCTGCCATGTTGTTGGGGCAGGGAAACCTCAATTTCGCTGTGATAGGGTAATGTTGCCTAGTCTCAGAAGCTAGCACCGCTCCAATGCCGACTCCTTTGAAATTCACCGCCCATCAAAGAATAATCTCCAACCGCCGTATTCTTCTGTGATGTCTTCTCCTACAAACATGACTTCTTCGTCAGGGAAATAAGTGTGCAAGGGTTTGTAATCATCATCCACTGGATTCTCGGCCATATGATCTGCCAAGGCTTGAGCTTTCACCGCTTTTGAGTGACAAAAGTAATGTCTAATTCACTGAGTAGCATTTGCCATTTAGCCTACTTCCCAGTAGGCATTGGCTTTTGGAAGATGTACTTGAGACGGTCTATCCTTGATATCAGTAAAGTTGCATAAGACGTCAGGTAGTGTCTCAAATTTTGTGCTATCCAGGTCAGTGCACCGCAAGTGCGCTCCAGTAGTGTGTACTTGGCTCCGTAGGGAGTGAACTTCTTACTCAGATAGTATATGGCTTTCTCCTTTCTTCCAGTTGAGTCATGTTGCCCCAATACACATCCAAATGTTGAGTATACCACAGATAGGTATAAGATCAAAGGTCGCTTAGGTTCGGGCGGAACGAGCACGGGCGAACAAGACAGATACTCCTTTATTCGGTTAAATGCTTTTTGGCAATCCTCCGTCCACTCAATCGTCACATCTTTCTTTAATAACTTGATTATTGGTTCACAGATGACCGTAGATTGGGCTATGAATCGGCTGATGTAATTGAGTTGTCCCAAGAAGCTCATGACCTCCTTCTTACTCTTTGGTGGTGGCAATTCTTTAATGGTTTCGATCTTGGACGGATCTAACTCGATGCCTCTTCTACTAACAATGAAACCCAGAGCTTCCCTGCTGGAACACCAAAAGCACATTTTGCTGGATTCAGCTTCAAGTTGTATCTATTCATGCGATTGAAAAACTTGCGCAGATTATCAAGGTGCTCTGAGCTATTCTTTGTCTTGATGATCACATCGTCCACACATACTTCAATTTCTTTGTGTATCAGATCATGGAACATGGTTGTCATTACCTTCATGTAAGTTGCCCCAGCATTCCTCAACCCAAATGGCATAACCTTGTAGCAATACGTTCCCCAAGATGTAGTGAAAGTTGTCTTCTCGGCACCTTCTTCATCCATAAGTACTTGATGGTAACCGGCAAAAAAAAACCACGAAAGACTGTAGTTCATGCTTCATGCAATTGTCAATCGGGATGTGTATATTTGGCAAAGGAAAATCATCTTTTGGGCTAGCTCTATTCAGATCTCTGTAGTCTACACAAACTCTGTTTCCATCTTTCTTTGGCACCGGGACGATGTTGGCCAACCAAGTTAGTTATTTGACCGTTTTCAAAATTCCTGCATTGAGCTGTTTGGTTACCTCTTCCCCTATCTTTAGCAAGCTAGATGACTTGAAAGTTCAGGCTTTTTGTTTGACTGGCGGAAAGCCTGGATTGATGAGAAATTTGTGAGCCACCACGTCCGTGCTTATGCCAGTCATGTCATCATATGACCATGCAAACACATCCTCATATTCTTTAAGAAATTCAGTATACTGCTTTCTATCCTTTGTGGTGAGATGCCCAGTAATTCTCGTCTCTTTTACAGTTTTATCATCTCCCAGATTTATCACTTCAGTCTCTTCTAGATTTGGTTTGGGCTTATTTTCAAATCTTTCAATTTCCTCTTGTGTGGCTTCATCAAACTCATCATAGTCAAAATCATATTCTTCAAGCTCCATAGTTTCATTACACGCTGCGGTTGTGGACTTAATGGATTTATTAATTTGAATGCTGAAAAGTAAAACGTTGTGTAATTAAAACAAAGGTTAAAGGAAATAGTACAATATTTTATTTATGAATCCTTGCAGACATGTGAAAAATAAAAGGAAATGCAAATTCCACGACTTGATGTCGGGTTTTATTTTGGAAAGCATAAAATAAACTCTATCCCCTAGCTCTACCAAGGTCCGCGGTAAGCTCGGGCCAGGTTGCTGGTTCAGTTGTTCAGTGCAGCTCCAAAATCAACTTTTGCCAGTCCGGGAGGTTCAACATGCTCTTCTAGGGTCACACATCAGTCTTCATCAAATAGGAATAGCTTTTGCACGCTTGCCAGTAAATCCTCTTCAGCGTCAATAATCTATGGTTCAACCCCCTGTGTACCTCCCCTTTACGACTATCCAAGTAACCAAACAAGATGAAAATATGTAGGAGAGTTTTGGTGCTTTTCTTGTAGTACTTGAAGTCCAGTAAATCTTCTTCCATGCTCTTCTCATAAGTCACAATGTACCCTATGCCAGCTTTCTCGTTGTCGGGCCTTATCAAAATTTGAATTGGTTCGACCATGCCATCTAGGTTTTTTCTCAAACCTTTCCCTGGTTCATAGCCTTGCCTTATCATGATACCTACAACCTAGTCTCCAGGCCATTTTGCAGGTTGTAGGAGTATGTATGCCTCTTCAATCACTACCTCCATAGGTTCAGGTGTTTTAGGTAGCCATACTTGCTTTCCCCTTGTTTCTTCAGAAATACGCTTCTAGTTAGGACGAGCATTAGGTGAGTACATCAGTCGCTTCTCAATTTTAGCAGGTATGGTCTCACGAAATTTACATAAAGGCACACCCCAATCAGATATTACCGGTTCCCAGACCAAGTTCCTTCATTCATAGCCTTTGCCCCGTCCTTCCCAATAAGCACTATAGAAGCTTTTCCTTTTCTCTTCAGTCCCAGGCGGTGTGTTGACCAGTTTAGGGGCGAAGTTGGCAGTATAACCTGCTTGGATTGCATCAGTAGGGTCCCAACTTTTGTTGTAGTTTTTGCAGTATCCCCCTCGAGTGCCTTGCACTGCTCCTACCAGCTCTACATTATAGACAGTCTGTCCGTCAGGAACATTCCCTTCAATTGTCGATATGGTTTGTTCATTGTAGATAGAGTTGTTCCCTTCGCCAAATACTACCACATCTTTGTTGTCCCACTCGAACTTCACTGTCTGGTGCAACGTAGAAGGCACTGACCCAGCCATGTAAATCCAAGGACTTCCTAGCAACAGGTTGGAAGAAGCGGAGATGTCCATGACATGAAATTCAGCATTGAACTCCACGGGACCGACCATGATGGTTAAGTCGAATTCTACGATAGTGCTCTTTTGTGATCCATCAAACGCCTTTACTTTCATGTCTCTTTCTCTTACCCATTCTTTTTAGAGTGATGAATGGACATATGTTCAAGCTAGACCTTTCGTCGATTAGAACTCTTGCCACAAACAAGTCTTTGCATTTGATGATGACATGCAAGGCATTATTGTTACTTTACTCCTCCGGCGGCAGTTCATCTTCATGGAAAGCGATTCGGTTGGATTCCATAACTTTCCCAACCATGTTAATCGGATTCTCAACTGTGGTATCCACCGGGACATATGCTTCATCTAATACTTTCATCAAGGAATTTCGATGGCTCTCTGACTTGAGAAATAAAGCCAGAACAGAGATCAAGTTGCATTCTTCGTCTAACTCGATCAAGTTCACCCTATTATCCCCGTGGTTAGGTAAAGAGTTATTGTGCACATTTGGGGTTTTCAAGTGGATCACCTTTTGATCGATCAGGTCTTGTATTTTATCTCTCAGAGCGTAGAACTTTTCGATTTCATGACCAGGTCCTCCAAAGTGATAGGCACAGGTTTTGGTTTGGTCGAAGTAGGGTGACATCCTATCAGGCATTTTGATTGGTACGGGTTGTATGTGGCCGGCTGGTTTGAGTCTTTCGAATAACTAAGTGCGGGATTCAGCTAGTGGGGTATAGTTTCTTTTGGGTCGTGGGTTGTTGTTTGCGTGAGGTCTTGGTGGATAGGTGTTGGTATTTCTGTAGTTAGGACTTTGTGGGTATGGTGGTCTTTGTGGCGATAGGTTTTGGAACATGGGCTGAGTGTTGTAGACTGGATAGGCGGATGTGGGTGGAATATATGGGTATGATAGAGGTGGTGTTTGAGAGTAATGGTTGTGGGTGGGAGAAGGGTCAAGTGATGCAGCAACGAAGGAAACGTCGTCCTTCTTTTTCTTTGATGCCCCTGTGCTACCGGTTTGTAGTGCTTTGTTAGTGGCTTGTAGTGCGGCCAAGCTAACAATCCTACCAGTTAACCCGTCTTCAACCATGTCTCAAATCTTGATTAAATCTCCAAACTTCTTGTCTTGGATGTTCAGTATCTTTTCGAAGTAGACATCCTCTTGTACGCGAATAAAGGTTGCCACTATCTCTGTATCCTCCATAGGAAGTTGGACTTTGGCGGCTTCAGCTCACCACCTAGTTGCGAACTCCCTAAAAGTCTCAGTGGGCTTCTTCTTCAATTTCTCTAAATAGGACCGATTAGGCATGGCGTCGGTGTTGTGCCCAAAGCTATCAACAAAATCTCCAGCCATTGCTTCCCAGCTTTTCCACTTCTTTGTTTGTTGTTTTGAGTACCATACTAGTGCATCTCCAGTCAGACTACGGTTGAACAACTGCATGCGAATCTTCTCGTCATGTCCAACCCCAACTAGCTTGTCACAGTAAGACCTCAGGTGAGCCATTGGGTCGCCACTGCCATCGAACATGTTGAACTTGGGTATCTTTTAACCATCGGGCAGCTTCAAGCTAGGGTACATGCAGAGATCTTCATAAGCTAGTCCTCTAGTTTCCTTGGTGCCTTGGAATTGCTTGAATTCTCCACCAGCCACTTGACTTACTCTTTGGTGCTGTCTGAGTCTTCCCTAGTCCATGCATGCATGTCATGATCTTTGGTGGGTGATGCAGTAGTCTTGGTTTCAACAGTGAATGGAGGTAGGTTGTTTTGTGGTGCTTTTGGTGGTGCAATATAGGTGGGGTATGGGATGTCTTTCTCGGGGAATAGTTGATCTTTGCCGTGAGGGCGGGCGGTTTTGTTTGGTTCAGTGGTTCCATCAGCCATGGACAAGAGGAATCATGTTCTCTAATTCAAACAGCCTTTGCTCCAGCTTAGCATAATCATTACAGGCAACCACACCTTTCTTTTCGGAGTTCCATTTCCAGCCTTGTCAAACTCAGCCATGATATTGTGTCTCGTCCTTGTCCTTGTAGGTAAAAGGGGAGGTGTTGGAATTGATCCTCTGGATCTCAACCGGTACGGAGCGGCCAGAATGCACAAACCAAACTTCAGGGACTTGGGACTAAAATAAAAAACAGAGAAAATAATGTGAGTAAATGTTAGCATTAATAAATTCGCGTCTGATTATCCAGGGGACCTCTTTTGCACCAGAGGTAGGCCTACCGAAGATTCAAAGTAATGTTTGCGCCGAATACATTGTTTCATTTGCATAAGCGTAATCAACACAAGTCTTAAAACCCAAAAATAAACAAAAATTTATTTGATTTCCTTGGCTTTATTACAATCACTAGTTTTGAGACAACGACTGAATGGAAAAAGACCAAGAGAAAAATGACTCGACTAAAGACGACTAGACTATGTGCCAAGCAAAGAGGTTCTTGAATCAATCATCAGCTCCAGCATCTTCTTCCTCTTTATTTCCTTCGGTCTCTTCCTTAGGTTTGTTAACCAGGTTTGTTGGTGAAGGGAAAGCGAAAATCTCCATCAGGTTTTTCCCAGCTTGCATATCACCCAAAGCCTTTGTGAAGAACTCACAGATTTCTATCCATATTGCTTCCTACTCTTCCAACGGCACTGATTTGAAATAATCTCCACATCCCTTGAGCAGGTCTTGCAGATTGCCAACGGCTTGTCTTGCAGCCATGGTTTTGCCTGTCCAATACTTAAGCTCATCCCCGTTGATCCTTTCCTTGTATTTCCTTCTCATCTCCCTCTCTTATGTCACCCTTGACTCTTTCTTATTTTGGTCAACTTGTGCCGTAGTTTCTTATACTTCTCAGCGACACTTGGAGCTTCGAATTTCCTTTTCAACGTGGTCTTTGATCGGAACTTCTCTCTATCTTCAGTGAGCCACTAAGGATAGGTCAAAGTAGCAATGGGGTTCACTCTGTTGTCTCGGCCGCGGCAAAATTACCCAGTAACCCTTCCTTCCCACATTGTCAATATCGTAGCATCCGGTCAATGTCTTTTATGTCAACGTTGAAACTTCTCCCTTTTGTCAGCTGAGGAGTTTGTTGTGTCATCCCTACTTGTCGGAGAATTCTTAGAGGAACATAGCGATGAATTCCTCGGAATCCAATCAACGTCAGGAAAGTGGTGTCTTGTCCTTGTATGGAAACGATGAAACCAGCACAGTTTTCAATTACCCATTGCACTTCTTGTAACTCTTCAAACTTGGTGTACCATCCTCGCATGTTCTTGGGGTCTTCCAATACTATCGTTCCAGCCATGCGGTGCTATGTGAGCAAATACCCCCATACCTTGATGCCCTTGGTGCTATTGGATTGATTGGGACACTGTGTAAGTGCTCTATCAACCATTTTTGCAGCAAAAGGTTGCACCCCTCAAAGAAGTCTCCTCCTCTTCTACCTTTGGTTAGAGCCCTGTAAATATCTCCCACGATCATTGGAACCAAACTCACTTGATACTTGTGAGCACCTTTGCGTAACTCTTTGACTACCCTTCCCAGCTTTATGTCGATCTTTCCTTCTTTTTCGGGGAAGACCATGCTTCCCAGAAAAGCAACGATGAAAGCAGTAGATTCAGTCCATTCCTAATCTTGAATTTCCCAGACCCCAGTCTAATCGTGCCTTAGAGTTGGATCTCCAAATATATAATATAGATACTCTAAATTGACCTTTCCATCATGCACTCCCTCGACGTACGAATCATAAGGAGCGTGCAACAGCTCAATGAACTCCTCAAGGTCCACGTCTCGGGGATAAATCATGGTTTCAGGCCCAGGCTCTAACCATGCTAGTCCTCCAAACTCTTCCAGCATTGGTGCCAACTCCAAACCATGGAAATGAAATACCGGCCTTATATAATCCCAGAAATGTGTAGCAGCCTCGACCAAACCAGGTATAGCGGTGTAAGCCTTGAGAGCTACCAGTTTCCCCAACACCTTTCGAACATGAAGCTTACTGACGGCAGTCGAAGCTTACTGATGGCAGCCAAATCTTCCCACCAGAGTCGGATAAAGTGAGGAGTTTGGGAGACAGTCTCGAATTGAAGTGTACCTCTTGCAGCCATAGTCTGAAAACAAAATAGGAAAAGAAAATGAAACGACCTCGGTTAGTCGTTTTGGAAGTTAGTACTTCGATTGGCGTGCCGATAATTTTAAAATATTCGTAAGGTCCATTGAGACTTATTAGTAAAATTTGAGCTAAATCAGACCTCGTTTGGTAGGCATCAGAAGAAGGTTTCAGTTTTTATTGTCGATAAATATTAAAAAGAGATTTTCGAGCTCGGTTTTGGCGAATGAGCTCTGATTCGAAATCCAAAAGCGCCGTTAGGTTCGTATGATTATTTTTTACTTTTGTGAACTTTCGAAAGTGAATTTCGATGTTGTTCGGCTAGTTTCCGCTAAAATGCCAGAAAATGAGAAAAGGGGCCGGAGAAAAGTAATATTTTCACCCTGAAACATTCAGGTAATGATCCTAATATATTATTTGAGTTTATTACGTGTGTTTGAATATATTTTGACGGTAGAAATTGGGATATTAGACATCGTCCTAATAAGTTCAATTAATAGTTTAAAGGGTCAAATGGACCCCAATAATGGAATTGAGTATATATTCGTACTCAGTAAGTTATGGGCAACATATAAATGTAATTTATTTAGGGTTTGGTTATGTGACCTTAGAACCCTGTACATAGGTCAGGCCTGTGTATTGCGTATGCAAATAGGGTATCAGGTTCCTAACCGGATTGCCCTAAGACGTAAGGAATGAAGCCTTTAGCCTAATTTGAAATATTTTTCTGCTTATTGAATAGAGTAGGATCATTTGGCAATGAAACCAAAGGATAAAACGGTTGTTGATTAGCAATTCTAACTTTTGGAAGAGGTAAGTGTTTATATCCATTTCTTTGGAGGCGCCTAGCCTCGTGGATTTTCTACCACGTGTTCCTTACGTGTGTAGCTGCCGATAGGCTTACTCATCATGCCTTAGCTTTGGATTTACATTGTATATTAAATGTTATGTTCTATTGTTGGTATTGCATTGAGGATCTGAGCATTGTACTCTTGCTGTGAGTTGGCATCTACTCCCCGGCTGTCGATGAGAGTCCCGCGCCGGTGAAGGGTTATTATCGCAACACATTGCATTCATATGCATTATATGTCATTCATATTCATTACTGCATATCATATTGGGTGCAGGAGTATTCCGCCCTAGGAGAGTGCGGGAGTATTCTGCCTCTGATTTACATTTTATAGGGTGCATGAGTATTCCGGCCCAGGAGAGTGCAGGAGTATTCCGCCTCTGGTTTATATTCCGCCCCAGGAGTAGGAGTATTCCACCCCAGGAGTAGGAGTATTCCGCTCTTATGTCAGATACTGAGAGCAGGAGTATTCCGCCTCATCTTTACATTATATCGGGTGCAGGAGTATTCCGCGGGTGCAGGAGTATTCCGCTCCAGGAGAGTGCAGGAGTATTCTGCCTCTAGTTTATATCGTATTGGGTGCAGGAGTATTCCGCCTCAGGAGTAGGAATATTCCACTCCAGTTTGTTATCAGATTGGATTTCCCTCGAATGCAGGGGTATTCCGCTTCGGGATGGGATTACTGGCACATGTGACCCTTTGCATCACATTTTCATATCATTTCATCTCATCTCAATTCATAGCATGGTGTAAACTTGTGGTACATGACTATTGTTCTGCTTATACATGCATTGCTTATTTGTTGATATGTTTCTGGCTCGTATTCCTGGTTGAGTTTATTGCTTCATACGTGTTTCCGGTTATAACCTGTCTCTGCCTTTTTATAATTTAAATAAGAGAAATTTAGTTTATATGTTTCTTCTCCCTGGCTAGCTATCCTATTCTTTGAGGTGGCTAGTCTGCCCCACTTATTGAGTCCTTTTGACTCACCCTTGTTTATTGTTTGTTTCTTGTCTATCTATTTCGTTTCGGTAGGTTCGCTCCAGGATTGAGCTCGCCATATTGTGAAGGAGCGAAGACGACTTCAGCTGTCAGGGTGAGCCAGCTTTTATTCTGGATGGCCACCAGTTTATTGGTTATTAGTTCAGTTGCATTTTGCTCCCTTCAGGAGGTATCCGTCTTCTTTTGTACGCTTAGATGTCTAGTCTGGATAGCCCTAAACCTAGTATATTGGATGGTCAGCTGTAATTTCTTTTGTACAGCTTGAAGGTATCAGTATGTCTGGGTTTTTTTTCTAAGTCTTCTTATTATTTATAAATTGAATTATATTTATTTTCCTAATTTAATTTGTAAGGGTTCGCCCGACGGGTCTAAGGAGGATGTCGGGTGCCCGCACGGCCTAGTCGGATTCCGGGTCGTGTCAGAAAAGATCAAAACAATCTTACAGTCTTGATCACACTCAGGCAAACGATCAATATTTTGCGCAAACATTTCTTCGAATCCATGCAAGGATGCAATTTTGTCTTTTTCGGGTTGAGAACCCTTTCGACATTTGGAATAGGTTTACTAATGGACTATGATGTGCCAAGAACATCTAGCCTTCCTAGGTTTATAATGATGCAAGGAAAATAAATACGCATTTTGTTCCCAATTGTTTCCATAGATTCCCAAAAACAATTTTTGAAATTCAATACACGACGACTTTTGAAAATATAAAAATAATGAAAAATGTCGCTTGACTAAGCAACACGCTCCTCCTCCAGCCTGGCTCTTTTTGCTTCTCGGGCAACCTCTTTAACTTCTTCCATAGCTTTGGTTAAGTAGCCATTGGTTGCGACTAAGTGTAGAATGTCTACCTCAGCACACTCCGAATTCTATTGTTCCGGCTTCATCCCCAACGCCTCTATCTTTCCTTCCAACTCTAATGTGCGCTTTCTCCATACTTCGATCTTTTCTTCGTTTTCTTTGTCCATTTTAACAGCTTTCAACATGAACTCACGGAACCGAACTTAAGCTTCTGCCACTCAGTCTCTTATGGCATTCCCTCGGCTTGGCCCTACTACCACATTTTCCTTTATGCTAGAATGCAACCAGCTGTTATAATTTGGTTCGCATCTAGCGCTGTATCTGTTTGACGCTAATGACTGCTCTCCCATGACTTGTCTACCTACCCAAGATTTTTTAATGCTTTTGACTTTTGGAACAATGTCTTCATTATAATCGAACAAGTAGGCCTTCATGTCTGGTATGAGTGGGTTGATAGGGTTGGAGACCTCGCAATTCCATAAGTATCACATAGGATGCCTTCTCAGAGCTAATGATAAAATCTGATGAAGGAAGCCAAGTTAACATCTATTGCATTGAATCCTTTGTTATGCTTTCAAACAACCTTACCCATTTCTCTGTGCTGCTTGGCTGCTTGAATTTTGGAACCCCGTACCATTCTCCAACCAAGTAGTTGGAACCAGTTGGCTTGGATAATTCTTGCGTACCTCTCACTTTCCTCAACTTGTCCTTGAACCACGCTTGCAGTAGAAGGTTGCAACCTTAAAAATATTTCGAACCTCTTTTAGAACTCCCCAAAGCCCGATAAATGTCTGCCACAATCATAAGAACTATAATGTAGCGATAACCATCAATCCCATTGAATACCGCATCAGTTACCATGAAAAGCCTCCAACATATATTGTGATTCGAGCTTTCAGGAAACACCATTACTCCTAGGAAACAAACAGCAAATGCAAATGGTCTAGCTCTTCTCCAGTCACTGTAGGATTTGAACTCCTTTTTGCGGTCGTCGAATGCACTCAAGTACCCAAACCTGTTATAGAAATAGCAGGGTATTTTCTTTTATTGTAAAATTCTGCATTCACACTTGCTACTATTCCTAATTTGTCACGAAACTCCTCAGGTGTAGGGAAGCTGAGAGCCAAGATGTGATTCCCTTGCCAACGATGTTTGTCAAGCCCCGAATGTGATATGAATCCTCCTATCTCTTCCAGAAAAGGTGTTAACTCAACGTCCCCAAATCTAAACACATTTAGTTTTTCATCCCAGAATGACACCGACGCTTCAATCATTTCGCTAAATTGTTTCATTTCTAACAGAGAAACCAAATGACCCAAATGTTGGCGTACTTCGGTTTGTTTGCCCAACGACGAATCATTCCACCAATTAGTTAACAAAAGAGATGTGCCCATAGTCATCCCAAAACAGTGAAACTTCTGACTCATGATGACCTATCAGAAAAAGAAAATAAATAATTAAAATTCCCCTCCCCATTTGAGAACAATTGGACAAATCAAAATGCGTATTTATTTTCGCTTCACTTTTATTTTCTCTTTTTTTTTCCTCAAATGCACATAAGCATGTCTAAACGCTCCATCGGGGTTAAAAATCTGTCAAGTTGTTTGAACAAGTTGGAGACTAGTCGGCTTACGGGAAGCCCTTCCTATGGCATGATGCATGCATATTACATTCCAAGAGTGGTGTAATTCTTGACACAGTTCCCCAAGGTGGACGACCAAGGGGTGGGATCGTTTGAAATTGGTTGTACCACGGACCAACTATATTCCAAACGTTTCTTCTAAAGGGTTTTTTGAGGTGGAACGACCGTGAGATCCACGTAATCGCTCGTGTGTGTGCAAAGTTTTGTTTTCAGGGAGTGGGGAATATGAGTGAAATATGCCAATATTACATCAATTTCAAAAATAGATAAATACAGAAAGAAAAGAAAAAATAAAAAAGAACCCAAGTTAGTAAAATAATAATAACAATAATAACAAGATAATAAGCAATAAAAATTACAAAAATAAATACTCGTTATGGTTAGGACTTTGAATATCCCCAGCGGAGTCGTCATTCTGTCATACCCCATTTTAAACTCAACTCGGAGTGAGTCAAGATTCGGGTTTGACTGGGTAACTCGTTTGAGTTTAAAGATTTGAGTCGCCACCTAATATGGATTTCTAAGGTGTATTAAGTCACCTAAATGTCTAAGTTTGGGTCTTTTATTGAGTAAATTCAGTTTCAGAGATTCGAGGGTAAGAAGTCCAAGTGACTCGGAATCCCAAAAAAAGTGGTTCCCGCCCGAGTTTCTATTTTTTGGGATGTCTAAACAAGTTGTATATGTTATCATATTCGTAAAATATATATTACTAACTTAAAAAGGTCAAATTCACAATCAATTAAGGAATTAAGTCAACTTATGCAAAATAACATAGGCACAGGCAGTATGTATAAATTTTGCAAGTACGGCCTATATTTTACACCTACTCGCATTTTCGGCCTCTATTACAAATGCCTAATCAAAAAGTGGTCAAAGCGGCAAGAAAACTTTAATAAACAGTGTATTTACGCAATTTTAATTAGTTTTGTGAAAGTAGGCAGAATCCACAAGTAGTTTTCAGATTTTGTCAAAAGCCGAATAGGGATTGTTTTTGAAGTAAAATGTTAGTCATTTATTGTCGGTGTGACTCGTCATTAGTTGTCGAGCCCTAACCTTAATGGCTATTTTATTTTTTGGGTCAATTTCGAAGAATACATATATGGGATAGGCTATTTTTGAAATGCAGATTTCACAAAGCACACAAATGCAAGTAAGGGCTACCACACATAAATATATACAGATATATGCATGAAAATACATGAAGTGTTGATATACTTTTAGGAAAATATGTATAATAAATTGTATTAATGATCCCTATGCTTATACTCTCCTATACACTATTAGATTATTGTATAGAAGATGAAATAGGTTTGAAAAACTAGTTTAATGCACCCAAAGGCCCTGTTTCAAAAATATTTTTGGGCCTGTCCCATTTATGCATAAAGGAAGCAGTTTAAGTTTTGCAAAGATAATCCTGATTTTAGCAAGTGTTGCACAAATAACTTCTGTTTTTCAAAAGTGTTAAGTTTCACAGTTTAAGCATGGAAATTATTTCAAAATTCCATTGGTAAAGACAAGACATATTACAATGGTTAATTTCAGTCGACTAAACATCAAGCAATCCATTTTTAGGGAGTATGATGCAAACACATAGGTGGAAGAGTCAGACAGAGGCCTTTGGGTAGCCATGTACACCACCTCATGATTGTGCACCCTGTCTTAAAATGTATATAGGCAGGGAATTCTAACAAATAAACATGAATAGGGAAAATTCCTAAATGGGAGTAGCATATAGAAAAGGGAAGGTCTGTTCTACTAGTTTTAAGCAGGATTATCATTTCAGTATTAGCATTTAAGTAGGCACTGTCTAGTGCCATTATCGGGCCATTCAAAATTTTTATACATGTAGCTAAAACAGAACCGGTATGGCTTTTCATAGCCACCCAAATAGAACTGCATAAATAAGGGTTAGCAGGGCCAAAAGGAGGCCTAAACAATGACAAATAATTTCACATAGATGACACGTTTTCAGTTTCAAAAAAGAAGAGAGAAGCAGGGTTGTATTACCTTTTTAAACACAAAGCAGAGATAGCAATGCAAGGAAATTAGCCGAAGACTTCACAGATTTTATGCCAAATGAACTCCCTCCAGTACTGAAATTAAATCAGATAAGAAGAGAGCAGTTTTTTGTAGAATAGTTAAGAGAGGATTTGTATTCAGTTTTTCAGTATATGAATGTGTCTGTATCTCAAGACTTGTGTGTGTAGTGAATGAGAATAGCCAGTTTATATAGTTTGTAGGGTAAAGGCTTTCAAATTCAAATGGGTAAACCCATAAGGCAAAGAAATATAGTTTTTCAGGAATAAAACAAGGTTTTTTAGGTGGACTTGCCAAGAATAAAGCAATCAATCCCTAATTTTAAGACAAACTCAATCCTAAACCAGCTATGATTCTCTCCTCTTGCTCTTAACATTGTCTAGGTTCAAGAAACTAGAAATAAACATATTTTAGGCTCGGATTACCCTTCACAGATTTTTTAAAAAGATTCAATTGACACTAGGCTAGATAAACATCAAGTTTTCCATATAAGTTTTCAATCAAGAATCAATTTGAAATCCCCACAGTCATAATAAATCACATTGCCTTTCAATCATAGGTTTAGAATCATGAAAATTATGTATCTTGATAGAGTGCAGAGCTAAGGTTACTATAGCAATAAGATATGGCACAATCAAATCAAAAACTGTCCTAGTCTCTAAACTTATGGATTATCATGAGTAGCTTTGAGTGCAGGTCGCAATTGTATTAAATCTAGCATATGAACAAGTGAAAATCAGTGTCCAAACCAATGCAACAAAGTGAAGGCAAATAATTTTTCATGAATTTCTCTAACTAATCAACAATTAAAACTACTCGCTAAAACATTAAAGTTTTAGGCAAATTCAGGTTCAACGATCACATAGGCAATTTAGGAAAAAACAAAAGGTTTTAGGGTTACCCGTTTCTACTGAAGTCGGGTCAACCTTGACCCGTCTCAATCAAGTTCGCATGAGGAATTTCCCTCCTCCTTTAGCAACCGTGATATCATAAGTTCCGCTTAGGCATGGCCGGAGTCTTTTCTGGCAACGAAAAACTTCTATCGACGAGAGGTCAATTTTGACCTTTTTCCAAATGGTAACAAAAGCACATAGGCTTTGTAGCGGATGAGAAAATGAATACGATGATGCAATTCTCTTCAAATTCCGCCGGTGAAAATGGCTGGAAATCGCCATGAACAGTGGTGGTTCGTAGAGAGAGAGAAATGAGAGGAGAAGCGGTTGAGACTAAGGGGGAAAATGAAAGGGTGTTGAGGGTTTGGGATCGGGTATGTAATTAAAAATAGAAACTTACATCTCAGCCGTTGGATCAGATGAGTGTAAGGCCACGATGAAGCCCCGTGGCGATGATGTGTATTAGTGGGATGTGAGGTGTACAAAAATGCTGAGGTGTATGTGTGTACGTGTATATATGTATAAATGGTATATACTGTGTATAAGTATGTATAAAATATATATTAATGCGTGCAAAAATTGTATAAATGCTTATAAAATTATGTAAAAATAAGAAAATTTACTGCAAGGGTTAAATAATTAAGAAAACTCATTATTTTTAGTTTTTAAAATAATTTAGGTCATTTTGCCAAAAATGCAAATAATTACAAAAACTATAATGAAACATGCAAATTTTGTAAAATTGTAATCACTTGTGCAAATGCCTTCAAAAAATTTCCTAATTGGCGTGTGCATGTGAAGTAGTGACTTGGAATAAGGTGAGTGTATGATACTCGTGAGATTATCACTGCAATTTTGACTGAATAATGGCTATTGGAATAGGAGGGACAAAATTAGGTGTCAACATATATATATATATATAAAAGAATAATGGCTATTGGAATATGAGGGACAAAATTAGGTGTCAACCTAGAAAGATGACTTTAGAATTAAAATTACACTTCTAGAAATTAGTCACCTCTTATCTTGTTATCTTTTAATATATTAAAATTAAAACTCGGGCGGGAACCACTTTTCATGGGACTTGGGAAGTGCCTAACACCTTCTTCCCGAGTCACTTGGACTTCTTACCTTTAGAATCTCTGTAAGCATGACTCTCGGAGTAAATCAAAGACCCTTAGACATTTTAGGTGACCTAATACACCTTAGATAATTTATTAGATGGCGACTCCAAAACCAACTCAACCGAGTTACCTAGTCAAACCCGAACCTTGACTCACATCGAGTTAGGAAAAAGGGGTGTGACAGTTGCGCCTCAACTCCTTTGGCTCGTCAAGTTGCTCGTTGAGAGCATCAATTTTCTGCCTCGCATCCAAGCATCGCTCCTCTCAAGCAAAAGCTTGCCATCGTGCTCGTTGACCCTCTAAACAAGCTGCCCGACCCAATGTACTCCAAAGCATCATTTCCCTTCCACTTGAGTCCAAGCTATCATCCAACATATATGAAGGTCCGATAACTCCTTAGCTCCGCTCCTGATGGATGGTAACAATTCTGGCTCAGTTTGGACTGTATCAGTGTGACTAAAAATTGGGGATAACATTGCAGCTAATGGGAAAAGATTTATCTATAATTAATAGTAAGTAAAAGTTAGAGTAACTTTTGGGGCCTCTTAAGTTTTATTTTTCGGATATTGAAAATAAAAGTGTTTTATAGGCCATTTGTTTTTCTTAAGCTTAAGATGTCTAATTATAAATATAAATCTGAACATTAAGATGTTGTATTAAGATCTGACCACTGAATGATTAAGACTTCTTATTTTTCAACATCTGAATACTTATAATTTATCTTAATCGAAATTAATATATGTTATAATAATGTTATAAAACAATTTCAATATATTTATCCATATATTAGTAGGTTGTAAGGTGGTGGTGGTTAGTGTTCGGTACGATAAGAGTGGGTAGTTGGTTGCAGTGTTACCGGTGGAGTTTGTTGTTGATGGTAGCATTTTTTATGGGTCAGTGAAGTTCAGTTTTGGACCTTGTCGGCTTTCTGTTTTTGTAAAAATGCTAAATCGATAACGAAACTAATAAGGAATAAGTTATCGATTTTTGATTTTTGATTTTCAGTTCTTATTGGTTTGGGTTTTGGTTAAACCATTAAGAAAGTTAGGCCTAATAATTGTATAGTAATTGCCTCAATTGCATATTCCTTTGATTAGTAGAAATACTAACAGGGAATAATGAAAATGAAAGACTTAATCTTTTTTCTTCAACAATGCAATTTAGTAGTCTTTCTTGATTATATGCATTCTTAGTTATACAAAGTCTAACGATCAGTCAAGTAGTGAGCAATAAGTAGAACCACAAGGCAAAAAACAAAACAAAAGCTTATTAAAGCATCACAATTCACTGTATGCTGCCCCTGATCTCACCACTAAGCTTCTGCATTGTTGAAGCAAATGCCGTAAGGAAAGCATCTTTATTATAATAAGAAATTCAAACATGTTACTGTTATTTAATCCATACATTGAAGAATGAAAAGTTAGGGCTAGTAAAGTGGTTTTATATACATCAAGGGTAAAAATATAATGTACATATGTCTTATTGGGTTATCGGTTAAAGTGGTGTTTTAGTGACTAGAAGGTGGTGATAGTGCACGTTTTGATGGTCGAGGTAGTTGGTGGTAGTAGCCAATTGCCATTGGTTGAAGTTGGTAGTTGATGGTGAAGGTGGTTAATGTGTTAGTGAGTAACGGTGGTGGTCGGCAATAGTGGTGGTGTGTAGTAGCTATTTGTGGTTATAGACAGAGTATTGATGAAAAATAAATTTTGCAAGAATAATCTCTTAATGATATGAAGACTCTATTCAAGATTTAATTTATTCACATTTATTAGGAGTCATTAAGTGATTCAATCATAATATAAGAAGTGCACTTAATATTCAGATTCAGACCTTAATTGCAAATTGTGAGGCCTTTGTGACCTTGTACACTCACTGAACAGACCAAGAACCTATTTGGCCAAACTTCAAAAATTGCTTATTTAAGGTTTTTATGTATGAATAAAGTGAAACTAATGAAGAGATATCACTGGGTATGTCATTGTGTTGTGTTTGAATAAAGTGAAATTAAAAGTTGAAACAAGTGAAGGTTGCTCAGAAAGTCGTGAGCACGCTCCACGTATAATCACGAGGTTGTAGGTTTGAGTTATAGCAGGAGCAAAAAGTGAGAGGACCACTATTTGCTTCGAAAGGAGGAAGGGGTTGGGTTGAAAAAAAAAATAAGGGAGGAGGAAAATATAGTTGTATTTATATTTAATTGATTTATATGTTAAATTAATGAGAAATAATTTTGTAAATAAAAAGTTTTCGTAAGGATACTTTTGCCTCTTTTGGAAGCTACAATGACAATTTTTGAGCACTCGTATATAAAAATAGCTGATAAAGGTGGGGACAAGAAGTTGTATTAGCCCTCAAAGGCGAGAGAAAGACGATCATGCAATCTGGACCAAATGAGGTTCATTAAAAACGAGGATGACACGGTATTGATGGAAGCGAATCAAATTAAATGGAGATGCCAGACATACTTTGATAAACTCTTAATTGAAGAGGGTGACAAGACTATTGTGCTGGATCATTTAGAGCACTCTGAAAGCCTTCGATATTTTGGATATTGCAGGCTTATAAAATCTAAGGAGGTCAAGGTGGTCATTCGTAAGATGAGAGGGCAAAGAGCAATTGGACTTGACAAGATTCTAGTGGAATTTCGGAAGACCGCCGGCATTATAGGTATGGAGTATTTAACTTAGTTGTTCAATGTCATCCTTAGGACGACAAAAATGCCCGAACAATGGAGGTGGAATACCATGATACCTTTGTACAACAACAAGGATGATATTCAAAATTGTAGCAACTATAGGGTATCAAACTACTAAGCCACACTATAAAAATTTGGGAGAGGGTGGTAGAGAAACTACTAAGCCACACTATGAAAGTTTGGGAGAGGGTGGTAAAGAAACCACTAAGCCACACTATGAAAGTTTGGAAGAGGGTGGTAGAGAAGAGGATGTGTAGGGATGTAACCATATTGGGGAACCAATTCAAATTCATGCCTAGGCGATCGACTACGGAGGCCATCCATCAGAGGTTAGTAGAGCAATATATGGACAAGAAAAGGGACCTACATATGGTGTTCATTGATTTGGAAAAGGCTTATGATAAAGTTCCAAGGCTTATGATAAAGTTCCAAGGAAGGTTATGTGGAGATGCTTGGATTCTAAAGGTGTATCTGTGACATAAATCTGAGTGATTAAGGACTTGTATAATGGAGCGAAGACTCGAGTTAAAGCGGTAGGAGGAAACTCAAATGTTTCCTAGTCGAGATAGAGTTGCATCAGGGGTCGCCCATTTTTATTGATCTGGTGATGGATGAATTAGCACGAAATATTTAAGCCGAAGTATAGTGGTGTATGTTATTTCCAGATATCATAGTTTTGGTAGACTGGACACGTGGGGGAGGGAATGATATGCTGGAAGTTTGGAGACAGACTCTAATGTCTAAAAGCTTCAAGCTAAGTAGTTTGAATACAGAGTACATGGAGTGAAAGTTTAGTGATGCATGATATGAGTAAGATGTGGAAGTGGCACTTGATACACATGTCATTCCTAAGAAAGGAAAAGTCAAGTATCTTGGGTCAATACTCCAAGAATGAAAAGACTGATGATGATATTATCATGATATAGGCGTCAGCTTGATAAAATAGAGGCTCACTTCTGGTGCCTTATGCGATAAGAAAGTGCCACCTAGGCTTAAGGGTAATTCTATAGAGTGGTGGTTAGACAAACTATGTTATATAGGGTGAAGCATTGACTAGTGAAGAACATCCATTGTTAGAAGATGCAAGTAGCCTAAATAAGGATGCTTAGATAGATGTGTAGTAATACCAGGAAGGATAAGATTAGGAATGAAGTCATATGGGACAAGGTCTGGGTGGCCTTAGTGGTGCGCAAGAAGCAGGAAGCAAAACTGGGATGGTTCTGGAATATAAAAAAGAGGAGCATAGATGCCCCGGTAAGGAGGTACGAGAGGTTGACAGTGTTGGGTCTACCGAGAGGTATAGATAGATTGAAGAAGAAGTGGGATGAGATAGTTAGGCATGTCATGACATGACACAACATCAGATCACCATGGACTAAACCCAAGATAGGGGAGCAAGGAGCCGAGGGTTAGGGTAGAATGCTAGAAGGTAGTTGAGTGTTTTCTCTCCATTCTGTGGGAGAACAAGAGTATAGTATAGGGTTTTAGGCCTTATAAGTATTATTGTTATTGCTTTATTTTTATCTTATTCTTCACTTTTTGTTTGTATTGTTGTTTCATTTATCCTGGGTATCTTTAGTATTTTGATGTCTCTGCATTTCTTTACCTCAGTATCTTTATCTTAGCATTTTCTGAAGATATGTTTCTCCTTTTCTTATTCCAAACCCACTTTCAAAATTATTTTTCTTGAGTCGAGGGTCTATCGAAATCAACCTCTCAACCTCACTCGAGGTAGGGGTAATGTCTACGTATATCTCACCGACCACAGATGCTATTAGTAAGATCATACTTGGTATGATGGTGTTGTCGTTGCTTCTTGAAATAAGCACAAATTTATAACATCTTGCGAATAATGGAAAAATTACTTTCAATAAAAAATAGTTTTGGATTTTGATCAAATGCTTTATTTTTCATAAAAGAATTTTTTAAGAAAAGATATGTTTCAGTTCTAAAATATTGCGGCCAAACGGGCCCACTTTGAGCTTTCAAACTCACTGCATGAAGCGAAGTACAAATTAGAGCAAAATAAATGATCACTAGGGCCGGAACTGCAAGAGGAGGGAGTCCAATGACATTCGCTGACTTCGATCCAGATAGTGTATATGTATGTGTACTGTCACAGGCCGCACCTTCCCAATGACAGCGGCACACAATTGGCCCGTGCGGCGATCGTAGTCCTATCTGACTATGAGCCAGCCTGCTCCTACTCCCACTCCCAGGTTTCTTGGAAGCTCGCCCCAGTGGCTTAGCTTCAACTTTGCCGCCCGAAAGTCTCTCCCTTGTGCGCATCTCATATGCGGAAACTTCAGTATGCGCACATCTGGGTTTGGCTAAGGACCTGCCCGTCCCTCGCGTAGCACTAAGCGTCGCTCCTGCGGGCGAAGTGCAATCCTCAAGCTTGGCCCTCGCCTTGTGCCCTGGCACTTGGCTTGGCTTCGCCCGAGTAGGACAACTCTTTAGCCCTTGGCCCTTGTCATGTGCGACTCCAAGGATACCTCCCAATGTCTCATGATATTGGCAAGTGTAGCCCTCGCATCATGCCTCCCTCCTGAGTAGCCCAGCATCGCCCCACGACTGCGCATCTAGGCCAACGAGCCCTTGCTTGCATGGTTGAACCCTTGCCATGCTTGCAAGTCAATACACGAGGCTCTTAATAGCTCCACGAATATTCAATCGGCACAGAGGTCTTTATCATATCCAAAGACAGCCCGCGGGGCTTAGTCTTTCCTTCCATCAAGTCTTTGTCGCCCGTTGAGCGCCCGACGTTGACTCTCTGGCCACACGCCGTCCATAGAGTCGCCTGACTCGTATGGATACCTGGAACACTCCTCTGAGATGTCCAGGCAGGCCCTTGAGGTCCTTCCTCAAGGCATCTCACTTGGTGCGACTTCCCGACAAAGTGCACGGGGAGGGCTGGTAGGCTGTCACCATGTCTGCCCCGCTTATATATGTCTTAAAAAGATAAACCCATGTCACAGCACTTGACATCATTTGTCCAAAGAATCGTACAAGGCTCTAATATTCCACTCCGACCTCTAAATGAGGTGTCATTTGTTCCTAGAGATTTCTCTTGACTTCCTTCACACCTCCATGAAGTTTCATCTCATTCCCATACCTGTGGAAAGAGTTATAGCCCTCGAAAAATCAGCATAATTACCACAATGCCACTGCTTCTTGGCTAAGTCAAGCCCATAGGCAAACAAGCTCCGATCGGCACCAAACTTGGTATGCACACTCTATAGCATCTTAGAAACAAGGCCCTTACCCTATATTCTAAGATTCCCACTATAGCTCCAAAACGTGCGGTACTGACACTTGTGCCCGCACACAGGTCGCACTGCTGACCCTCAGCCTGTGCCCAGCTGACACTCGTCCAACACCTTGCTGGCCCTCATCTAGCACATGTCTAGCACTCGTCTAGCACATGGCTAAGGCTTGTCCTCAAGCACACAACTGATATCGTCCAGCACACGACTAGTTTTCGTCTAACCGACTGACACTCGTTCAGCGCACGGCCGACACTCGGTCGAGTGTCGGCCAAGCGGCTGGCACTCGTCTGGCCCGCATGTGGTGCAAAGACGTTGCGTGCGGAAACGCAACAAAAGGGAACCGCGCAACATTCTCCCCCACTCGGTCTAGGCATCGTCCTCAATGACTGACTGTCTACGCCCACGAAAACCCGGAGTTTGCCCCCTCGGGATTCTCCTTCACGGTTCCCATTTCCAAGGCTCCTTGGACTTCCCCAAGTCCTTTCTCTTAAAATAGGAGTCGTGCCCATCACTGCTCCTCCCAAGTTTCGTCCAAGCATGCCTCTGCACTCCATCTCCGCGATGATCACCTGGACAATGCCTGTGTATTTGCACCTTCGCGGTTACTAACTGTTGCTTCTTCTGAAGACAACTCCTTTGTGTTGGCATACCTGCCAATCACGCCATAGTTCATATGGCCATCATCCACCCGGCTAGCTCCCTTCGCTTTTGGTGAGTACTTCAGGCACCCTCTGGTGTGGCACACGCGGTCCAACCATGCCTTGCGGCCCTATTTTCAACCTCTAGACAATTTTCTCCCTTCAGGGTTTCCCTTAAGCACAATGCCTCATCATAGGCAAATTTTCCCCCACTCAAGTAGGCGATTCTCTTCAATTCAGGTAGGCATCCCTCGATATGGCTCCTTGCCAACCATACTCTCATGGTCCTTCTCCGCCGTTTCCCTCTGAAAAGATTCCACTATGCTACTATGTAAACAATATCAAATCTCGATCCCATAACTCGGAGTAACTTGTTGCTTGATCCCATACTTAAGGAAAATCATGACTGATTCAACAATAGTCCACACAAAGACACTAGCGGCTGCTCATGCTCAATTCTGCCCCAATTAAACATCTGCCCGGCCTTAGAAACCCATGCTCCACGCCTGGTAACTTTTGCTCCTCTAATGCCCTCGCACCCTCTGGTACTTAGCAAGCTCTTGGGACGTACTCCTCTGAGTACTTCGTTTCTCAAAGCGGTAGCTTCTCTGCATTCCTGAACAAAGTTCTTTGTTCTCAAACTATCACTTCCTTAGTAGATCCTAAATTGTACTCCTTGTACTTGGCCCAACTAGCAAGAACGCCTTGTTCAACCTGTATGTGCCTCCCGATTCGGTGTACCTCTGTACCCTTAGTTTTGGAATGACTCCATTCTCAAACTTGGAAACCCATCCGATCCGTAGCGTCGCTATCCCCACTTTTATTCCGCACACAATACCTCCCCATATAATGGTTTGGCCCATTCCATCCATCTGCTTCGCGGAGTTCCATATTTGCCTCCCCAGTAGTTTGGCTCACCATCCTCATTGTTGCCTCCTCATTCGCCGGTTTGGCCCATTATCGTGTCTCTCTATACGCCGGTTGAGCACATTTTCCTCCCCACACGAAGTGGTTTGGCGCTATCCATAACACTTTTGCCTCCCTACTAGGTAGGTTGGCTCATTTTCGTCCCAAGCATGGTGGCTGACTCCACCTCATCATGACACTCGATCTCAAGCCCTTCTTCACAGTTGTCGCGGCCCAATGGCACGCCCCGCCCTAGATTTGGCATCACCCAATGCATAGAGCTCATATTTGGATATCGCTCTCCCTTGTGATGGTAGGCGCCTTACCTAATCATCCAAATCAGTTGTTGGTGCGACATTCATGCCAACACTCCCGTACTAGCTCGGCTCCTGCCTAGCGTAGCGCTCATTCATGCAAGTAATGCTTGCCCTATGTGTTAGGCACCAAGCCTACTCAACTGACATGGTTGTCGAGGGACTCGCCTTCCATTCATTACAACCCTTAAGATGACTAGGCATTCACAATGTCCAACTCCTCAGGTGAACTCCATTCGATGCTCCTCGGTGCTTAAGTCTTCCCTCTAGAAGGCCCCTTAATTCATGCACTTCTACGTCCATCTTATGCTCCATGCACTTTGCTCCGCGCATTCCCAATGCCCTTAGGCTGCTCAAGTCAATCCCACTGGAAAGACACTCAAATGATGCGCCACTCGCATCTATGGCATGATCTCCACGATCTGCTTCAATATGAATAGCCCACGGCTTGCACCTGTTCACAAACCTGGTTGCTCGACCTGGCAATCATGGACCTTTTCCTGGCCACCCGACTCATCGGCATGTCCTTCTCTGAACAAAAGCCCACTATTCGAAAGAAAATATTTTTGCAACGCAAATTTCCTCTCTTCAATATTTCCCCCGCTGCTAGCAGAGTTTCTTTACAACTGATGGATATCCCGCAATCAAGACAATTGAGCTCCTACTAACCGTCTGCCCCATCTTTGCAAAATCATCCCAACAGCATAGCACGTTGGCGCTCCTTGCTGACCTACTATGCCTCATTTGAAACCCTCTGAAAACAGCCCTATAGTGTCCGCCATCTAAAATAGCATGTTGAACATCATTCCTGCTTTGATATTATCTCCACAATGACATTTCCATGTTGCACTAACAATTCAGCATTCTTAAGTTGTGACATCAACCATGGCCCCTCGCATTTTAATGGAACCGACTCCTTGTTAGCACGGATCACCCTTCCCCGATGGCTTAGCTCACAATGCACTGCAAGCCCTTATGCAAGTACAAATTGTGCTTTGATAGCGTCTTAAAATCACAATGCTCAAAAAATTCCCGACAGTGCGTTCCATGCTCTATCCCGTTACCGGCGCAAAGCTCCTGCTTTGGGTGCCAATCTGCTTGGTACCAACCACACCATCCTGAGAATCCTCTGCTCTGATACCAACTGTCACGGGCCGCACCTTCCCAATGACAGCAGCACACAATTGGCCCGTACGGTGCTTGTAGTCATACCTGACTACGAGCCAGCCTGCTCCTCGTCCCAGGTTTCTTGGAAGCTCGCCCCAGTGGCCTAGCTTCAACTGTGCCGCCCGAAGGTCTCTCCCTTGTGTGCATCTCATATGCGGAGACTTCAGTATGCGCACATCTAGGTTTGGCTAAGGACCTGCCCGTCCCTCACCTAGCACTAAGCGTCCCTCCTGCGCGCGAAGTGCAATCCTCAAGTTTGGCCCTCGCCTTGTGCCCTGGCACTTGGCTTGGCTTCGCCCGAGTAGGACAACTCTTTAGCCATTGTCCCTTGTCATGTGCGACTCCAAGGATACCTCCCAATGTCTCCTTACATTGGCAAGCGTAGCCCTGGCATCATGCCTCCCTCCTGAGTAGCGCAGCATCGCCCCACGACTGCGCGTCTAGGCCAACGAGCCCTTGCTTGCATGGTTGAACCCTTGCAAGTCAGTACACGAGGCTCTCAATAGCTCCTCGAGTATTCAATCGGCACAGAGATCTTTATCATATCCGAAGACAGCCCGCGGGGCTTTGTCTTTCCTTCCATCAAGCCTCTGCCACCCGCTGTGCGCCCAACGTTGACCCTCTGGCCACACGCCGTCCATAGAGTTGCCTGACTCGTATGGATACCTGGAACACTCCTCTGAGATGTCTAGGCAGGCTCTTGGGGTCCTTCCTCAAGGCAGCTCACTTGGTGCGACTTCCCGACAAAGTGCACGGGGAGGGCTGGTAGGCTGTCACCATGTCTGTCCCCCTTATATATGTCTTAAAAATGTCACAGCACTTGACATCCTTTGTCCAGGGAATCGTACAAGCTTCTAACTTTCCACTCCGACCTCCAAATGAGGTGTCGTTTGTTCCTAGAGATTCCTATTGACTTCCTTCACACCTCCATGAAGTTTCATCTCATTCCCATACTCGTGGAAAGAGACATAGCCCTCAAAAGATTAGTATAATTACCACAATGTCACGGCTTCTTGGCTAAGTCAAGCCCATAGATAAACAAGCTCCGATCGGCACCAAACTTGGTATGCACACTCTATAGCATCTTAGGAACAAGGCCCTCACCCTATATTCCAAGATTCCTACTATTGCTCCAAAACATGAGGCACTGACGCTCGTGCCTGCACACAGCTCGCACGGCTGACACTCAGCCTGCGCCTAGCTGACACTTGTCCAACACCTTGCTGGCCCTCATCTAGCACATGTCTAGCACTCGTCTAGCACATGGCTAAGGCTTCTCTTCAAGCGTGCGGCTGATACTCGTCCAGCATATGACTAGCCTTCGTCTAGCCGACTGACACTCGTTCAGCACACGACCGACACTCGGGCGAGCAGCTGACACTCGTCTGGCCCGCCTGTGGTGCAAAGACGTTGCGCGCGCAAACGCATCAAAAGGGCACCGCGCAACAGTACATATAGAGGAAATAGTACAAATAGAATGAATGGCACTCGTTGAATGATATGTCCTCGAGTGCCACTGGTAAAGATCCAATTTATCACAGCAATTGTTTGGGTTCAAAATCCACTGACCGCACCCTTTTATTCCATCTTTAAGTAATGGAAGAATAAACAAAATTCCCACAAAATCTTTTCTGATTAATTTTTTTTTCATTCTTGTTGATTTTTAAATACATCTTTTTTGAATTAAAAAATAATGAAAGAGTAAAGTTTCTTTTTCCCTCAAAATCTTTTAGTCGACTCGATTTTTTGTCTTGTTGGCCATTTTTTATTCATTTTTCTTTAAGTATGAAGTACAAAAGGCGAAAAAAAAATTTCTCCTGGCAAAAGCTTCTGAAGATAATTTTTTTATTTTCATTCTGATGGTTTTAAATTCATTTTTCTTTAAATTTGAAAGCAAAGAGTACAAATTTCTTTTATTCCCACAAAACATTTCTCTTTTCTTTTTTTCTTACTCTTGTTGTTAAGTATTAAAGAAATAAATTTAAATACTTCTTTTTTCCCCACTGAAGCTAGAAAAATCTATCGTTGTTGCCTAGCCTTCCTCGAATATCAATTTATCTTCATCGCCTTCTAGTCTTATGATGTTATTGCCACCATCGACAGCTACCGTTCTAGCATCTGTCTCATAGTAACTGTTTTTCTTATTTTATTTTGATACCTACATTTTTTAAATGCTAGATTCGCCTCTTATAATTACATAACTGGAGTTTAAGAGGACTACTTGTTAAATACTTGTCCAATGCACACATCTGCTGCATGCTTCCACAAACTATATTTGGCGTCAACTTTTACATCATCGTAGCCGACTAATGAGGATCGCCATTGTCATGGTGTCACCGACCACAAGGGGCTTGACTCACCAGTTTCCTCATTTTACGCTGTCGGTCAGTTAAATCAAAATTCAAATGCTTCATCATCCTAAAAACAAATAGCTTCATAGAAAATAATACTACTAATAAAAAATAAGTCCAACGCGCTTTCCCTATAAATATTTAGTCCGGCCATGATTAATTATCAGCCTATAATTTAAGGAAAATCTTAATGATAAAAGGAGGAAAAAGAAAAGAGATGCAGGCGTACTGGCTAGTTACTATGTCGCTGCGGGTATCATTTTTATTAGTTTTTCTCCTCAATTTGCCAAGCTGGTCTAACTGATTAATTTAAACACTTCTTTCTTTATCTGAAATAAGAAATTAACAAGATGGATGCGATACAGTAATACAGGAAGAGTTCCAATTCTTCTGACACTATTTAGGAAATTAATTAAATTAAATCAGAGATAGTTCTGTATTTCCCAAAAAATATATCAGGTTTTACAATTAAATTTGTATTTAGTTGAGCCTAAGGCGACCGTTTTATATCTCAATTTGATCGCTTGATAGATAATTTACGTGAACGAGTTAGTCGACCTCAAGAGTTTGATGCAGAAATAATTCCCAAATCGATGTCTAGTAGATTCGATATCAAGCAAATTCGATGTCAGTTAAATCCGATGTCAAGTAAAGGTGTTGAATGCTATCAAACAAATTTAAACTAAATGAAAGGATAGTGATGTACGATGAGATGACTTCGTTTTATCAAGATGCACAATTATCCGAACACGGTTATGATACTCGAATCGATGAAGATAATAGCAATACGATGACAACCAAATGAAATGAACGAATCGTAAAACAATGACTAACGAACAAATGTAATCGAACAAAGGACCCGACGAATAAATCGATTGGTTGCCAAATGAGTGACGATAACAGATTGCTCAAATTAAACACAGGTTAACAGGCAAAAGATGTTACGATCAAGATAAATGCAGATCTAAACGAAGCAAGTAACAAATAAATAATCAAAGCAGTAAAGGCTTATTGTATTTAGTGGATCGATGGATGTTGCTTCAATGGAAAGAACAGGTCTCCCTCCACGTTTGAATCAAATCACGATCGAAGCTTTAAATACAATGATGATCTTTAACGTAACAAATTGACAAAGGTAAAAAACACTGTTGAATATTTTCTTGACAAGAGAATAGTGGTTTTGAAGAGTAGAGTAATATTTTGCTCAGATGAACGTGTACCAAAATGAAAATATAGGGCCCTATTTATAGGTTGAAATGGAGGTGAATCCCCAAACCCTAGCAGACTTCCACTTCCCCACGTTTCTCATCCCACTGTTGCACGTCGTCATCTGCTCCACTAAATTCGCTTTATCTGTTCCGATATTTTAGAGATGAGGGTCGGTTTAATCTGATCTTCAATAATGTTGTCTCCGATTTTATCCGATCAACATCGCATAACCGAACAAAACCAAACCGAAGCAAACTCTTCCCGATCTTATAACCTTCGAAGTGAATCCGCATATCGGATGCGATCGAGTTTGCTTCTTTCGTGATCGGACAGAAAACCGACCAATACAGATAGTCCCCCCACTTGCCAAGTGTGTTCGTAAAGCTTTTGGCAAGTGGATTTGAGTTTTTAGCGGGAAAACACGTGGCACGTTCGTGTCCCTCCAATTCGAAATGTCAAAACGTCGCCTCAACTTCCCATCGCTACACGTGTCAGAATTTGTGCGGGCAGCGACCTTTGACGGCTCCCGAGGCAATGATGAACTCCTCTCTATAAATATCCGCTTCACTTCCAGCTTTACAACTTCTGAAACTTTGTTAAAGGAACCAATTTGCAAAAATTTCTTCAAATCCCACAAAATCTTCCATTCTAATCCGCTGATTCTTGCTGTTTCTGCCTTAAATCTACCTTAAATCTAAACATCTTCTTACAAATTTCACTTTACCGCGAATTCTAACAATGTCTACCTCATCACAGAACATAGCAGGGGTTGATATCACTTCTACTACGGCAGTTACTGCCACGGCTCCGCCGCAGTCTGCTGCGGTGGTGGAGCGAGCTTCCGCCATTGCAGACCCTTCAGTAGACAAGAAGGGGAAGAAGCGGAAAGAAAGGAAAGTGAAAGATTACGGTCCAAAAAAGTCATGGTCGGAGATCCTTCCGAAAAAGTTTACGTATGAGAACGATTGCAAAATCAGTGAAGCGGAGCAGGGGAAGAAGAAAAATATCCCGATCGACTCCGTTTACTGTACAATCACGCCGGAGGCGATTCCTCGTGTTCGAGAGGAGTGTGGTTGGAGAGTGGGTGACATCGATGTGATGTGCCCTCCGAGGAAGTCGACGTTGGCGACCCACGTTGAAGGTCATTCCGTGGTGTTGACTTACCCATTTACGATCGGATTCTCCCTGCCGGTCGATAACATCATCGAGGAATTTTGCAGGATGTACAAAATTTGCCTCGGTCAAATTTCTCCGATGATATGGAGAACGATCATAATCATGCGATACATCGCACAGGTGGCGGAAGTGGAGTTGACACTTCGTCACATTCTCAACATATACTCTCCTCGAGTTTATAAAGGAGGAGTGATAAATTTGGGCTAAACGAGGTCAGCGGGCTTTGATCTCTGACAACGATGACGACCTCCGAGGATGGGATCAGCGCTTCGTTTTTATTCCCACGGAGCAACTGACTGCCCCCGGAAGTGAGCCGCTGCCGAATGTCTGGAATCGGACTCGTAAGTATTTTGTTTTACCTTTCCTTTGAATTGCTTTTGGCAACACAATCTAAATTCCTCTGAAAATCTTCAGCTGAGGCAGTTGAATTCGATCAAGTTTCCGACATCGTACCCTGGCTGATAAGGGTACTTGAAAAGACGACCAATGACAAGCGAGCCTGGAAGCCGGTCGCAGCTTTGAAAACACTCAAAGCCAAAAATCATGGTAACTTCATTGTTTTTGTTTTTACTTCCGTCTTCGTTGGTGTTTTTCGATACTTAAGAAAATTCTTCTTCAGGTATCACCGGTGCTGGGGGAGAGCCAAGCGACGAGGAAGTTGAGCCCGAAGGCGGTGAAAAACCCGATGCGCTCCTCCTCCAAAGAAAAAGAAGAAATCCTTCCAAGACTTGAGGAACAAGTATTTGCCTCGGGTAGTGGTTGAAAAAGGGCAAGGGGATAGCTCATCGGTTGCGCCCCCAACCATAGAAGATGTGATTGCTGGCACGAGTTCGGCGATCGCGGCGGCGAAAGCTGCCGAAAGAGTGGCTCCGGTTATTGACATCGAAGAAGAGGGTCATGGGGAGGAGTCAACGTCTGATCAGTTGGTACACGCGTCCCAAAAGGACAGCTAAGGAAAGGCTCCCAGGAAACGGCCATTCAGCTTAAAGTGCCCGAACAGGGGGATATTTCGTGGATGATTACCATCTCTCCCCCAACGCTGAAGATGCTAACTCAGGTTCGGGAGGCTTGCCTAGCAGGGAAGGTGTTCTTGTTCCTTCGATCGCCGTCCCTGAAAATCAAGAGGAGATGATCGAGGCCCTCGATCGTGAACTTGAAGGGAGGGATCCTGCAAAGGGGAAAGCGCCGGCTTTGGACCGGTCAATTGATACGATGAAATCTAAATTCGATGAGGAGACGGGGTCATCGTTTTTCAATACGGATCATGCCGATCCAATTGTTCCCCTTCCTCGAAGTGAAGAAGCCGCTGCTTTTGCTGCCTTAGGCGAGTCCGAGAAGAGGGGCGTTAGATCGCTCAAGATCGAGGTGCCAGCCAACGTTGATCTGCTTAGATGCCCAAGGAAATTGGCGAACTACTTTTTCGATGTCATAGGTCCGATGGAACAAGCTCGGCTGAATACACACGAGATTTGAGTCTGCCTTCCCAGATTTCCTACGGCGCTTTTAGGGTAAGTTCTATTTTTGGAGCTCTTTTTTACTTTAGAAATTTTTTGCTTTGGATTGATTTCATGACTTTGAAATTGATCTTCAGAACTGCATAATGGCGATCGAGACTGCTGATCGGATCCGCCAACTTCAAGATGGGGCCAAAGTCTTAAATGAACAGATCGTTCATCTAACTTCGGCGGAGAAGAGTTACATCGGAAACTCAAGGCATCGGAGGCCAAGAATGCTGAACTTTCAGCCAAATTTGACGAAAGCGCGAACGAACATGCTCTTCGTCAATCAGAGTTGGAATCTCAGATCCGAGCTTTGAATTCGCAACTGAGTGATCATGAAGCCAACTTTGATCTGAAATTGGCCGAACTCAACTCTATTTTGGAGAGTAAAGACAAAGAGCTAGCTGACCAATCTGAGGAGTTGACTGCTCTTCGAAGAAGCAATGATGGGATAAAGGCTGAAGCTGCCAGCCTAACGGAGAGGAACTTGCTACTTCAGAAGGAGTCTAACATCCTAAGGCGTGACCTTGAAGAAGAATTTGATAAGAGAAAGGATTTGATCCTTGCCGAATCAAGGCGCGACGTCCTAAGGGAGATGTTAGACCGGACTGTCGATGTTCCTACCGAGTTGAGCGAAGCCATTGCAATCGTAAGATTGACTCGTGAAGAACTTGGTCTTCCAGCGAGTTCATCCGATGAGGGGTTCTGACGGGGACGCTGATGAATGATTTTCTTGCTTTTGCATTTGATCGATTTGAAATTCACTATCTCATGAAATCATCCATGTATATATGACTTATGAATGAATCACTTCTGTTATTGCTGTGCTGTTTTTTGCTTTTCGAAGATAATTTAATCGTTCAAAGGAATTCTTACGATAATCGTTGAAAGAAATGATTGGGGCCCAATGTTTTAGTGCGTAGTAAAGAATGACGTCTCATTTTCACGTAATGCACTCTTCGAACATTTTCATGAGTTCGGAATGAAGAATTTAACACTTGGTGAACAACTTAGATGTAAAATCTGATTAATATTTGGAACGATCTCTGAAATCGAACAAATGTAAAGAATGAGTATAACCAGTGTTGTATTATTGAAGTAGACCGCTAAAGGGTCTTTGATACATTCGGGATCGTATGATTCGATCGATTACAAGATGTAGCCGTAAGGCACAGACATTGATCACTATTGGATCGTTAACATGAGACTGATGACGCTTGACTTCAAACGAGCCGCCGATTCGGACGTCTTGGAGCTTTTGCCGAAGTTTGAACGAGTCCCCAGTTCGAGTGAACATCGGGGGCTTCTATCAAATTTTGAACGAGTCCCCAGTTCGAGTGAACGTTGGAACTTCTGTCGAATTTTGAACGAGTCCCCAGTTCGAGTGAACGTTGGAACTTCTGTCGAATTTCGAACGAGCCCCCAGTTCGAGTGAACGTTGGAACTTCTGTCGAATTTCGAACGAGTCCCCAGTATCTGTCGATGACCCTTATGCTACCTTCATCCCCCCCAGTGTTTGGGTGCGAAAAATGAGCAGGCGAACACTGGTCCTTCGACTTCGTTACCTGAAACAGAATCATTGGGAGACCAAAACCAAGAAACTCGTTATAGATGAAGACCACGTTAGAGTGTTCGTCAGATTTATCGACCCCGATCAGAGCGTTTTGAGCTCAAGTGTTCGCGGGTGATGTTTGTCATCATTCGACTCCAACTATGCCTATCATCTAAAAATGTTAGTACCAAATAATAAAAGCATCTCCCGATGGAGGAATAATAAAAATTGCGAAGTGGAAATAAGGGGTGAAGATTGATACCGCAGAACCTCAAAAATAGTATTTCTTCAGTTGTGTGACGTTCCAATTGAAGTCTACCGGTTTTGAGTCCATTGTTTCGAGTTGGTATGAACCTTTTCCGATCACTGCCTTGACGCGGAAAGGTCCCTCCCAATTTGCTCCTAGCTTCCCTTCGTTGGGTTCATCCTTCTTTGGTCTTTTGATTTTTAGCACATAATCACCTACATTAAAAGATCGATACCTGAGTTTTTTGTTGACGTAGTTTTCTGCCCTTTGCTTTTGTGCTTGTATCCGAACAAATGCCATATCCCTTTTTGCTTCGACCAGGTTCAGATCTACCAGCATGGTTTCTTTGTTGGCTTCTTCGGTGGAGTGGGCGAACCGAAGGCTGGGCTCCCCCACTTCCACCGGTATCAGCGCTTCTGTTCCGTAGACAAGTGAGAACGGTGTCTCCCCGGTACTGTGTTTTACCGTTGTCCGATGAGCCCACAGTGCTCCGGGGAGTTCGTTCGGCCAGTTGCCCTTTGAAACATCCATCCTCTTCTTCAAGTACTCGAGTATTGTTTTGTTGGAAGATTCAGCCTGTCCATTTGCGCTGGGGTGATAAGGTGTTGATGCAATTCGCTTGATCCCCCACTTTTCGAAGAAGGCTGTGATTCGCCTTCCCACGAACTGCTTACCATTGTCGCATGTGATCTCTTTCGGGATCCCAAAACGACAAATGATATTCTGATGAATGAATTTGATAATTTCCTGTTCACGAATTTTAGCCAAGGCAATAGCTTCCACCCATTTAGAGAAATAATCTGTGAGAATTAAAATAAACTTTACCCCACCGGGCGCTGTTGGAAGCGGCCCGACCAAGTCCATTCCCCACTTCATAAATGGCCACGGTGACGTGACCGAATGAAGTGGTTCTGCCTGTTGATGTATGAGATTTCCAAATCGTTGGCACTTGTCACATTTGCGGACGAATTCCTTAGCATCATCTGCGATCGTTGGCCAATAGTACCCAGCTCTTATGATCTTTCGAACCAATGACTTGCTGCCCGGAATGATTGCCGCATTCGCCTTCGTGAACTTCTTTCAGCACATAATTTGTTCTATCTGGCCCAACACACTTCGCCAAAGGGCCGCCAAACATTTTCCTGTAGAGTTGATTTTCAAGGAGGCAATATCTTGCTGCTTTGGCTTTAAGTGATCGGGCAGACTTCTTGTCATCGGGAACAGTACCTGCCTGCAAGTAGGACAAATATTTGCTTCTCCAATCCCAAGTTCGATTAACATTGTTTACCTCTTTAATGCTCCGACATAATGGAGATTCGAACAAGTGAACCACAGTCTCATCGAGTTTTTCATCGATGGCTGCTGCCGATGCAAGGTTTGCTAAAGCGTCTGCTTCGATGTTCTCTTCCCTTGGTATCTGGGCTATTTTCCACTCCTGAAAAGAAGTTAGAAAATTTTGTACCTTTTCGAGCAGCTGTTGCATCCTTGGATCTCGAACACAGAAATCGCCTTGGATTTGATTTACCACCAGTTGGGAATCACTTTTGATATCTATTCGTTCGATTTTCAAATCCTTTGCGATCTTTAAACCTGCAGCGAGGGCCTCATATTCGGCCTCGTTGTTAGTTTTTGCGTGTAATTTGATCGCGTACCTGAGCTTTTCACCCGAAGGAGCAATCAATAGAATTCCGAGGCCAGTTCCTTTGACGTTGGAAGCTCCATCGGTGTACATTACCCAGATCCCGGGGTCTGGATCTCTCATCATCAACTCTTCCTTCTTTGCCTCCGGTAAAATATTAGCGCTGAAGTCCGCTACAAAATCAGCTAAAACTTGAGATTTTATGGCGGTACGAGGCTGGTAAGTGATATCATACTCACTCAGCTCGACCGCCCATTTCATTAATCGACCAGAGAGATCTGGCCGATGTAAAATATTTCGCAATGGGAACGTAGTTATCACAGATATTGAATGACATTGGAAATAAGGCCTTAATTTGCGTGCAGCAGTGACTAGTGCAAGTGCTAGTTTTTCTAGATGTGGGTACCTTGTTTCGGCATCTAACAGTGTTTTACTAACATAGTAGATAGGAAATTGGTTACCTCCATCTTCGCGAACGAGGACAGCACTTACAGCGACATCGGAAACAGCCAAATAGACCAGCAGCATTTCTCCTTCAATTGGTTTTGACAGAAGCGGTGGATTTGAAAGGTACTGCTTCAGTTCCCGAAGAGCTCTTTTGCATTCTGGTGTCCATTCGAAACCTTTGCTCTTTCTCAATACTGAAAAGAACTTGTGACACCGTTCAGATGACCTCGAGATGAACCTGCTGAGATAGGCTACTCGACCGGTCAGCTGTTGAACTTCTTTCTCCGTTGTCAGGTTCTCAGGGATATTTTCGATCGCCTTGATCTTGTCTGGATTTGCTTCGATTCCTCTTTGCGATACGATGAATCCCAAGAACTTACCGGATCCAACCCCGAACGCACACTTCTCTGGATTCAATCTCATGTTGAATTGTCTTAGTATTGTAAAAGTTTCTTCCAAATGACTCAGATGATTTCCCTTCTCAAGAGATTTGACCAACATGTCATCGATATAGACTTCCATGGTTTTCCCGATCAAATTTTTGAACATAGTAGTGACCAGACGCTGATAAGTAGCGCCGGCATTCTTTAGGCCAAAAGGCATGACCGTGTAGCAATAAGTTCCCATGTCTGTAATAAACGATGTCTTCTCCTGATCTGATGGGTCCATCGATATTTGATTATAGCCTGAATAGGCATCCAAAAAACTCAGCATCCCGTGGCCCGCCGTCGAATCGATCAATCTATCGATGTGAGGCAGTAGGAACGAATCTTTTGGGCAAGCTTTGTTGAGATCGGTATAGTCGACGCATACCCTCCATTTGCCATTTTTCTTAGGTACTACGACCGTGTTCGCAAGCCATTCTGGATATTTTACTTCTTTGATGAACCCATTTGCTAACAGCCTTTCCACCTCATCATTGATTACCTTCCTTCGGAAACCTCCATTTGGTCGTTTCTTTTGCTTCACCGGTCGATGTTTTGGGTCGACATTTAACTTGTGCGTGGCGACTTTTGGATCGATTCCCACCATATCTGCATGGGACCAAGCAAAACAATCAGAGTTGTCTTTGAGGAAGGATATGATTTTTGCTTTTACGTCGATGTCCAATTCAGCTCCAACATAAACTTTCCGATCAGGATTATCATCGAACAATGTTACTTCCTCAAGTTCTTCTATCGTAGAGTCTCCATCTTCTTGTCTATGCGGTTCTCTCACACATGGTGGAACCTGTGCGAAGTCGCCTTCGACTTCGGATTCCGGTAGCTGCGTTTGATCGCACAACAGAGCCGAAGTGAAGCTTTCGTTCACGGGTCCCACTAGCTTACATGGTGAAACCTGTGCGAAGTCGCCTTCGACTTCGGATTCCGGTAGCTGCGTTTGATCGCACGACGGAACCGAAGTGAAGCTTCCGACCACAGGTTCCACTAGCTGTGATTGCTACAATCGGAAGCCTTCCTTGACAGCTACTGAGTAACAGTCTCGTGAAGCCTGTTGCTCGCCTCTGATTTCGCGAATTCCCCATGGGGTAGGGAACTTCACAACTTGATGCAAAGTCGATGGAACTGCTCCCATAGCATGGATCCATGGTCGACCCAAAATCACGTTATATGCCATTTCGCCCTTCATCACTTGAAACGACGTCTCACTCTCCACTCCTTCTGCATAGGTTTTGATTGTAATCTCCCCAACGGTCACCTCACTTGAATTGTTGAAACCAGACAGGACCGTTGAGCGAGGCACAATCTTATCGCTCAACTGCAATTGTTCAACCACCCTTGCATGTATGATGTTAACCGAACTGCCAGCATCGATTAGCACTCTTTTCACATCGGCGTCATCGATCCTTGTTGTTACTACAAGTGCATCATGATGGGGATGAATCCTTCCATCGAAATCGGAATCCCCGAACACGATTTCATCGGTCATATCATCGCGTGTTCGTTTGTCTCGTGTGAAAGAGACCTTTGCATATTTCTTCGTAGTGTAGGTTACCCCACAAACACCATCTCCTCCGGAAATAACATTCACCGTTTTCCTGGGAGCAGGAGGTTTTGGTGGTTCATCATCTTTCTTCCTATTGAAATTGTTTCGTCCTCTCTCAGTCAAAAATTCGACCAAGTGACCCTTTTCCAGCAGGCTGGCCACTTCATACCTCAGCGCCTTACATTCTTCCGTTGTATGGTCGAAATCATGGTGAAATGCACACCACAGAGTTTCGTCCCTAGTATTTGGACTTGACTTTATGCGACCTGGGAATTTCACAACTTTGTCACCCATCCCTTTCAAATGATTCACCAGATTTGGTGTCGATATGCAAAAATTGTATTCCGTCACTTTTGGAGGCAGTGGTCGATCTTTTGGAACCGAGGATGTGTTTGGCTGGGCTTTCTTTGATTGATTTTTGGAGCTACCAGCTTCGTGGTTGTTGCTCCCCATTCGATGGAAACTGTAGGGCCCCCATCGTTGGTCCCTGTAGTCTCTTCTGTCATTATCAACCCTCCTTGCCGGCCGGTCATAATGATAATTATTTCGGGCTAGCTGCAATTCTTCCTCTTCAGCCCTGATCCTTGTCTCGCACTCGAGGTACAATACATCGAAAGTCCATGCATCAATTTCCCTAAGACGATCTTTCAGTTTCCATGCCTCAATTGAATCAGTGCGCAAGTTGTTAGCAAAGGTCAAACATGCCCACCTTTCTTCGAGATTTGGTATAAGAATTTTCTCATCGTTAAATCTTTTTAGAAACTGCTTGATAGTTTCCCCGGGTCGCTGCCTTACGTTCAAGATGTCTTCGACCCTTGGTGCTATCTTTTTTGCTCCCGTATGTGAGCGAATGAATTTCGCTGACATGTCATCGAAACTTAGTATTTCGTTTTCGGGCAACTGTAAATACCATTTCAGCGCTGCCCCCTTCAATGTCTCACAAAACTTTTTAAGGCTGACCGAATTGATCTCCTCCGAGGTCAAGTCATTTGCCTGAACCGCAACCGAAAACATATCAATGTGATCCCTTGGATCTGTGGTTCCATCGTATCTCAAGCTTTCTGGTAATTTGAAAGTCTTTGGTATAGGTAGTGGGGCTGCACTTGCTGGAAAAGGACGTTTTGAGATTGACTTTGTAATGCCTTTGTCAGCCAATTTCGGAACGCCTGGCAATTTCTCCATAAATGACTTTATTTCGTTGAACTTCTTATCGATGTTATCATTCATCATGGTCTGCATCGTCGCCATCATTCTTACTTCTGCTGTGACCGATGCCGGAGCTCCCATGGCTTCGGCGGCTGTACCCGATCCCCCTGATCCGACCCCTGCTGCAAGTCCCCCTGTTACGGCGCCCTGAGGAACCGAAGTCGGAATGCTTGCTGGAGGTGTGATCGGAGGGGTAGGTACCTTACTTCCGATAGAATTAGATAGTGCCTTCAACTGCTCTTGTATCATTTCGAACTGAGCATCATGCCGCTTCAGATACGCAAACAGTGCCGCGTTTGCGCTTCCAGAATCAGTTTCGACTGCAGGCTCTTCGCCTGAACGCCGCGCTTGGCGTGCGTTCAACTGTGAACCAGCAGGAATGTTGTCGTGAGTTGGATCCTGCTCGTTGTTGGTAGATTCATCGACCGCTTCAACATGGGCCGGAACATGAACCCCGTCATTGGGATTGAGTAGCTGTTGACCGTTCAAAGCGTCAATGTTGCGTTCATCTGCCATTTCAGGACAAGAAAGCAAACGTAAGTAGTATCAAGCGGTTCAAATTTCGGAATAAATCGATTGCCAAACTGTATTTCCCAAAAAATATATCAGGTTTTACAATTAAATTTGTATTTAGTTGAGCCTAAGGCGACCGTTTTATATCTCAATTTGATCGCTTGATAGATAATTTACGTGAACGAGTTAGTCGACCTCAAGAGTTTGATGCAGAAATAATTCCCAAATCGATGTCTAGTAGATTCGATATCAAGCAAATTCGATGTCAGTTAAATCCGATGTCAAGTAAAGGTGTTGAATGCTATCAAACAAATTTAAACTAAATGAAAGGATAGTGATGTACGATGAGATGACTTCGTTTTATCAAGATGCACAATTATCCGAACACGGTTATGATACTCGAATCGATGAAGATAATAGCAATACGATGACAACCAAATGAAATGAACGAATCGTAAAACAATGACTAACGAACAAATGTAATCGAACAAAGGACCCGACGAATAAATCGATTGGTTGCCAAATGAGTGACGATAACAGATTGCTCAAATTAAACACAGGTTAACAGGCAAAAGATGTTACGATCAAGATAAATGCAGATCTAAACGAAGCAAGTAACAAATAAATAATCAAAGCAGTAAAGGCTTATTGTATTTGGTGGATCGATGGATGTTGCTTCAATGGAAAGAACAGGTCTCCCTCCACGTTTGAATCAAATCACGATCGAAGCTTTAAATACAATGATGATCTTTAACGTAACAAATTGACAAAGGTAAAAAACACTGTTGAATATTTTCTTGACAAGAGAATAGTGGTTTTGAAGAGTAGAGTAATATTTTGCTCAGATGAACGTGTACCAAAATGAAAATATAGGGCCCTATTTATAGGTTGAAATGGAGGTGAATCCCCAAACCCTAGCAGACTTCCACTTCCCCACGTTTCTCATCCCACTGTTGCACGTCGTCATCTGCTCCACTAAATTCGCTTTATCTGTTCCGATATTTTAGAGATGAGGGTCGGTTTAATCTGATCTTCAATAATGTTGTCTCCGATTTTATCCGATCAACATCGCATAACCGAACAAAACCAAACCGAAGCAAACTCTTCCCGATCTTATAACCTTCGAAGTGAATCCGCATATCGGATGCGATCGAGTTTGCTTCTTTCGTGATCGGACAGAAAACCGACCAATACAAGTTCAATTTAATGCTAATATTCTTAACCAATGTTTTGGTTTGCTTTAAACCTAAAATCATTTCGATAACTTATTTCATCCTAAAGCAACAGCATACAATAATTCCGAAAAATAAAAGAATAAACAAAAAAATAAAAAACGTTGCCTATCTCCGGTTAGAGTGAATATGCCAAACTAATTATCATTTTTGAATTTTAATAATTAAACATTATATAATCAAATAAATTTGTTGGAATAAACGCAACTAATTATTCTTTGAGAAAAAGAAAAGGCGAAAACCACATTTACTCTCAAAATTATGTACGAAGGAAATAAATTAACGATTGACACGCGTAAGCCAGTGCAAAGAAAAACTTTCCAGTTGGTTGACTTACAAAAATAGAAAAAGTTAACAAAATTCCCATCCACTAATAGTATAGGAGAAAAGAAAGAGAGAGTAGCGAGTTGTGTGGAGGTGAATAATTCTATAATTAATCAGTTGCTTATTTTACAAAGAGATAAAGTTAAAAAAACAAAGACCCTTATATATATACCAAAGAAAGCCGCTAAAGTCGTAGAATTACATCTTTCTGATTCAAGCATTTTGACGACACCAACAAATAAATAGACAACCACTTCCGATTTCTCATTTTCGAGCTTATCGCTCCTTTTATTGAGTCTTCTTCATCACCGATCAAATCACGACGTCTATCTTGTTCGATCCCTAGGCATCGCTCTCTATAAGGAACGATGCCTGAGATCGAACAATTTTCCGGTCCTTCTGAGAGTTGCTTATTTGGTAAATATGAGGTAGGAAAATTACTTGGTTGTGGTGCATTTGCCAAAGTGTACCACGCTAGGGACATTAGCAATGGCCAAAGTGTTGCAGTTAAAGTTATCAACAAAAAGAGAATTGCCAATCCCACTTTGATGACAAACATCACACGTGAAATCTCTATTATGCGTAGGTTAAATCACCCCCATATTGTCAAACTCTTTGAAGTTCTTGCCACAAAAACCAAGATCTATTTCATCATGGAGTTTGTTAAAGGTGGTGAATTGTTCAGCAAAATTTCCAAGGGTCGATTCAGCGAGGATCTTAGCCGCAAATATTTTCAACAACTTATCTCAGCCGTGCGATATTGTCATTCTCGTGGGGTGTACCATCGTGATTTAAAGCCAGAAAATCTACTTGTCGACGAAAATGGTGACCTCAAAGTGTCTGATTTTGGACTTAGTGCGCTAACCGACCAAGTACAACAAGATGGACTTTTACATACGCTTTGTGGAACACCAGCATATGTAGCACCAGAGATTTTAACCAAGAAAGGATATGATGGAGAAAAAGTGGATATTTGGTCATGTGGTATCATTCTATTTGTGTTAAATGCTGGTTACTTACCATTCAATGATCCAAATTTAATGGTCATGTACAAAAAGATTTACAAAGGCGAGTTTCGATGTCCTAAATGGATGTCACCCGATCTCAAGCGGTTTTTGTCTCGTCTTTTAGATACTAATCCCATGACAAGAATTACCATTGATGAAATCATCAAAGACCCTTGGTTTAGAAAAGGTTTGAAACGTGTTAAACATTTCGATGAAGATGCTGAGCCTAGCAACAAGAATGTTACAGCTGAGGCTAAGGAGCTAGAAGACCATGATAACAAGAAAACATCAATGAACGCGTTTGATCTAATTTCATTTTCTTCAGGATTGAGCCTTTCAGGATTATTCAACGATGCATGTAACCCAATGGAAAACTCAGAGAAGGCAGTGGTTGAAGGGTCACCAGAGAAAATAATGGAGAGAGTGGAGGAGTTGGCAAAGAAGGAAAATATTAAAATAAAGAGGAAGAAAGAATGGGGAATGGAAATGAAAGGGCAGAATGGTAAATTTGTTATGACAATGGACGTTTACAAATTAACAGATCGTTTGACGGTTGTGGAAGTTGAAAGAACAGAAGGAGATGTATGTTTGTATAAAGAGTTATGGAGGAATAAAATGAAGCCGGTAATTCTAGCCCGAGAACAACCGGAAGTTCTGGTTTCCGGTAGCTAGATTTTACAAGGCGGTGTCCAAGAATGTTGGATCATTATTTTTAATTTTCTTCTTTGATTATTTATATTAATTGAGTACTATTATTTATGCAACTGAAAGAGAAAAGGAAAAGAAATACTATACGTTAGTGTGCTCTGTAAATTACTAAGACGTGAGTGAAAGAAATTACACTGTATGGGAAGTTCGAATTCCTATACTTCTAGTAAATACAAATGTTTTGTTTTCATTTTTATGTGGTTGAGAAGTTTTCATCAACCAAGAATAAGACGGCATTAATAATGCCTTTTGAGTGTTTTTCGTTCTCTTTCATGTTGTCCCCTCTTAATTGCTTTAAGTAAAAGGTTGGTACTTGGTAGGTAGGTAGGCCACTAATAAAGTATTGAATCTACTCCTTCCGTCCCAAATTAATTGTCACGCCCATTAAGAAACTCATTAAATAGAGTGTGCATTTTACTATATTACCCTTATTTAATGTTTGACTATTAAATTTTGTTGAGAATTTTTTTAATTATTAAGGGTATAATTGGAAAAGACTAACAATTTTTATCTTGAAATCCTAAAGTGTCAACTAATTTGGGACACACCATCTTTTCTAAAGCGACAACTAATTTGGGACGGAGGGAGTAAATCACAACGTTAACAATAATGGCACCTTTCACTTTTATTTTCATTAGTAATCAAGCTCATTTGTTATTCGTATACTGAAGTCAAATAAATAGTACATACTTAGAAGAGAATATAAATGAGATGTCATCATCAATCATGGAGTGTTAAAATTTGATACTGCTATCCACTTTTGCAAAGTAAGATAAGCATAAATATAATGAAGGTGAAAATATAAATGTGATAGTGTCTTGAATAATTGACCGGGCAGACTCCTTACACATGATGAGACACTGGGCAGGCCAGCTGTATTCCTACCCCAAGCTTCCAAGTAAAGTTCTGGCGGGATCAAGCTATTCTGAGGCCTGAGCTGTTAAAACAGAGAAGACATGCACGTAATGAAGTCTTACATTCCATCTAGTATTTAATTTATACAGTATGACATATTTTACTTTTTAAGAATCAATTTAGCTATTTTTATAATTAAATTTAAATTAGGTTAGCTTAATATTCAAAAATTTATATAAAAAAAATACTAATCCCTTCGTCCCGAAAAGAATCTTTTTAGCCCGTCCCAAAAAAAATGACCACTTTCTATAATTAGTAGTAATAGTTTTACTTTATGAGATGATTCACAACCACACAAATTTTTATGAATTATTCTAAACCACAAGTGTTAAAAGTCTTCACCTTTTTCTTAAATTTTGTGCTCAGTCAAACTAGATCATCCTTGTTGGGATAAAGAAATAAGTTACAATGTTTTTTCGCATCAATATGATGCAATACACATCGTAAGATATTGGTGTATGCATATAAATGTTAAGGATTATTTATATTTTGGTTGAAGTACCAACTTCATAATGTGGTAGCTAATGATGGATACAGTAGAAGGGGACTCGGGTTACTTTCCCTTAGGGATGGGGTTGCACCACGGATCTGTATTTAGCTCGCTTTTATTTATTTTAGTAATGGGTGAATTGACACAACATATTCAAGAGGAGGTGTCATGATGTATATTATTTGCAGATGACATAGTATTGATAGATGAGACACGCGACAGAGTTTACGATATGATAGGAATTTGGAGGCAAACTCTAGAATTTAAACATTATAGGTTGAGCAGGACTAAGACAGAAAACATGGAATGCAAGTTCAATGAAGCATATCATGAGTTGGGTGTGAAGTGGGGATTGATACACAAATCATCCCCAAGAGAGGAAGCTTCGAGTATTTTGGGTCTATAATCAAAGAAAATAGAGAGATCGATGATGATTTCATACATTGTAATAGGGCAGAGTGGATGAAATGGAGGCTCGCAAGTGTCCTATTCAACAACAATGTACTATTGAAACTTAAAGGTAAGTTTTATAGAGTGATCATTCGACCAGCTATGTTGTATATAGTGGAGTGTTGGCCAGCAATGGATGCACACGTTTAGAAGATAAAGGTAGCATAAATACGAATGTTTAGATATATATGTGCGCATAATAAAACAGATAAGATTAGGAACGAGGTCATAAGGGACACAGTGGGAGTGGCCTCAGTGGTGGAAAAGAGGCGAGGTTGAGATGGTTCGGTCATGTGAAAAGAATGAGCACAAATGCTCTAGTTAGGAGATTCGAGGGGGTTGACAGTGTTGAGTCTACAGAGAGGTTGAGGTTGATCGAGGAAGAATTAGGTGATGCAATGCAAACTAAGCCAAGACCCTTTACTAGGAGTCAAGCCAAAGCAATCCATGATGCTCACATTCACTTGGTATGGTAAGGCGTGGACGTGGAAGATGGGAGCTTCGGAACCACCTTGAAGGTCATGCATTGGAGCACGATGGAAGGAGGACCATCTAGACCACAAGGTGAGGCTCAAGAGACACAAAGTGAGGCACCCTCAAGAGGCTTCAGGAAGGGCGGACCGCCTACAGGAAGGGGCGGACCGCCTGAAATTTGAAGAGCTCTCTGGATCTCAAATGGGCGGACCGCCCTTGTACATGGGCGGACCGCCCTTGTACATGGGCGGACAGCCTACTATGCTGTGCAACTCCATCAAGCTTTGCAAAGGCGGACTGCCTCCCTAAGTGGGCCGGGCGCCTAGTGTGCTGAGAAGCCATCCGAATTTTCTACTATTTTGTGATGTAATTCCAACTATAGTCCTAGCTTACTTCTATTGTCGTGACCCACTTTAGGGGTGTTGTAGACATTTCATTTATGTTTGTAGAAGACTATAAGAGTCTCCATTAGTCTTGAATTCATTCACTTTACTTTGAATACACAACTATCTGAGAAATACTCTCTCTTTGAACTTATGAATTTTAGCTTATTTTCAATTGGAAGAATTCGAGTTGAACTTCAAACCTTTCCGATCATTCTATTTGTAAGGACCTCGTGATTCTTGAGGATAGTTGCATAGCGTAGGTGATTCTTGGCCATCGTTCGAGGTGTAACGAAACATTGTTCTTCGTTGCTACTTGAACAATCATGTGAGTCTCGTCTCGTTTTTATCTCTTTATCGCTTTCGTAGTTTCGATTGCATCAGTTGGTATCAGAGCGATGCTAGGGTTACGTTCCTACAAACCCTCGTCCTACTCTTCGTGCCTTTTCTCTTTATTTCTTGTTGTTTTTTATGTTCTTGTTCTTGTTAATTTGAAAAGGAATAAAAAAATTCAAAAATAAGAAAATCACAAGATGTTCTTGGCTATGATGATTTCTTTGATATTTGTTATCGGGGATTTCTTGTTATCATATTCCCATTGATTGGATACCCACGAAACACGTTTTAAGGCTGTGAATCGAAAACTTGAAATCAAATCTCCAAAAGTTGAAAAATCCTAGAATTTGTTCAAAATTTCTTGATTTGGATTTGTGTTGATTAGATGTTGTTATAAATCATTAGGGTTTGCTTGTAGTAGTTGAAAACACATTGGGGAACCTTTGAATTGGGGGAACACCTTGAAAACCTAGGAGAATTGGGTGCCAAAAGCCAAGAACACGAACTAGGACTGTGCTGAGAATCACAGTAGGCAGACCGCCCATCCAAAGAGGTGGACCGCCCACTTTTATTCTGCTCTCTGGATTTTGCATAGGCGGACTGTTTACCTCTGCAGAGGCGGACCGCCCACTCCTGAATGGGGTGTCCAGGTATTTGTTTCATAGGTTTTCGTGTCTTGTTTGATTCCGTTACTTCCGATTAGTACTTTTAGAGTAATTCTCCTACTCAATTAGTACTAATTCATTGAGCGTTTAAGACATTCGTCCGTGTTGGTGGTTGAAAAATTCCAAGAAAACTCGTAGAATTTCTTTGGCTCAAGTGCTCACTTATAAAGCCGAACGCCCATAGAGTCCTATTAACTCCACTCTTCCTGAAGAGCATTTGGAACTTGTGGAATTGTTTGGTCGTTAAGGAGGTTGTTCAACTGCGAGGAAGACTTTTGAATCAAGCACGAGTGAACCTACCCCAAACTTGAGTGTACCCGAGTGACATTCAAAAGTGAGGGAGTACATGAGGACTTATACTCTAATCGATTTTCTTGTTTTTGATTGCGTGTAGGTACATGGCGGAAGGAAAGGGAAAGGATACCGTTGAGGTACCAGCAAACATCTTGGCTAGTCTCTTCCCCGAGGTGAAGGCTCTAAACCTCAAAATGGAGGCCTTTGAAAAAGAAAGAACCCCGAGTGTCCACAAAGATACCGGGGAAGACATAAGTGATGGCTCAACCGTGAAGCCGGAACAATTTTCCGAGCTAGCTCGTCAACAACAGTTGAAAGAAGAAGCTCTTATTCGTGAAAGATCGTTGGGCAATCCCCAACCCTTGGGCAATCCCCAAGGTGAAGTTCCACTCATGAGGCCCCGAAGAAACATAGCACCCCTTGAGCAAGTTGCTGAGACTTAAGAAGGGGAGGGCCCCGGACTTGGTGACAATTATGATGACTTTGATGCTCCCTATCCAAATACGAGGGCAATGAATAGAGGCCGGGGAATGGATAGAGGTCGTGGACCTCCAAGGGCTTATATGGGGAGGAACTTGAGGCATGAATATGATGAAGTCGATGACTACTACGGGGGTCAACCGGAACCAAACCGTGGGGGTCGAGACAACAACCTTAATAGTGTGAAGATCATTATCACACCTTTCAAAGGGGCTAGTGATCCGAAAAAGCTCATAGAGTGGAAGGTTCAATTGGAGCGGTTGTTTGATACAAATGACATGTCCGAGGAAAAGAAAGCCACTTATGCCATTGTTTCATCTGAGTCATATGCTTCCACTTGGTGGGAATCCGTCAAGAGGTCAAGAAGAAGAGTTTGGATGCCAATGAACATTACTTGGGAAGAATTGAAAGAGGTGATGAGTACCAAATATGTGCCACCCAAGTATAGGCAAGAACAACTCAAAAGGCTTTATGAGTTAAAACAAGGCTTCAAATCGGTTGATGAGTACTTCAATGAGTTTAAGAAGAACCGAATAGCCCTTGACATGGAAATGGAAGATAAGGAGCAAGCTATCATCCGATTCAAGAATGGTTTGAGCCGGGAGATTGCTTCTCAATTAAGGCTACACATCTTTCATTCTCTTCAAGATGTTTGTGATGCCGCGGTTGAAGCCGAAAAGTGGCTCAAGGAAGAGAAAGCTCCTCTCTTTAGGAGCACTACTTCTACTCAAATGACTCGACCCAAAGAATAGAAAAGCCCACACACAAGTGGTGCAAGTGGGAGTCGTGATGTGAAGAAGCATTTTGAGAAGACTACCTCGATAAGTGACTTCAAAGAAGTGGGAGGTAACTCTAAAACTCAATTAAATACTTCTATTTTTTCTTCTTTCCAATGCCACAAGTGCAAGGGTTATGGCCACTTTTCCAAAGAATTCCCCACCCAAAAAACAATGATAGTCATGGATGATGGGTTGGTGTATGAGGAGGAAAGTGAGCCCAAGGGTGAGGTTGTTGAGGAATGTGAAGTAGTTTAGGGAGAAGAGAGAGCGGCGGAGGGTGATGATCCTAATATGTTTCTAGTGGTCCATCGTTGTTTGAGTGCCATGGTGAACAAGGAGGAAGTAGATATGCAAAGGGAGAACTTGTTCCATGTTAGGTGTAGAGTGAGGGGATAAGTGTGCTCCATGATTATTGACTCGGGTAGTTCTGCAAATGTGGTGAGGCAATCTTTGGACTTACAATTAAAATTGCCTACCCATAAACACCCAAGCCCTACCGTTTGCAATAGTTGAGTGAGTGTGGGGAATTGAAGGTGGTGAAGCAAGTCTTGATAAAGTTCAAGATTGGGATATCAAGATGAGCACATGTTTGATGTGGTGCCAATGCAAGCTTACCACCTCTTGTTTGGTAGGCCTTGGCAATATGAAAAGCATGTGGTTCATGATGGCCGAGCCAACACTTACATGTTTAAACATGAGGGCAAGAAGTATGTGCTTACGCCCTTGACGCTTAAACAAGTGAGTGATGACTATAGGCGCATGATTGAGTTGAAAGAAGCGGCTAATGCTAAGTCTGTCGTGGTGACTAAGCCTTTGGCCGAGACTCCACCATCTTCTACCGGTGGCATTTGTGCCATGATGCAACCAGGTGAGTACTTGAGAGGTAATGATGTCACCAAAATGCTCATTTTCCTAGTGCACAAAGGTATGGTTCTAAATTCCGATAGTGATTATTTTTCTAACCCTAACCCTTTGACTAGGGCTATTGAGAATGTCTTGAAGGTTTTTGAGGACATGTTCCCGGAAGAGATGCCGAGTGGCCTTCCTCCATTGAGGGGGATTGAGAACAAAATTGATTTTGTCCCGGGGTCCAAAATCCCAAACAAGCCGGCCTATAGGAGAAACCCCAAAGATACAAAGAAATTGCAAAAGCAAGTGGATGAGTTTCTCAACAAAGGCTTGGTTCGTGAAAGCTTTAGTCTGTGTGCCGTACCGGTCATTCTTGTGCCAAAGAAGGATGGGACATGGAGGATGTGTGTTGATTGCCGTACGGTCAGCAAGATAACGGTAAAGTATCATCATCCCATACCTCGTCTTGATGACATGCTTGATGTATTGAGTGGTTCTAGTGTCTTCTCTAAGATAGACCTTAGGTCCGGCTACCATCAAATCCAAATGAAACCGGGTGATGAGTGGAAAACCGCATTCAAGACCAAATTTGGTTTCTATGAATGGTTGGTGATGCCTTTTGGCCTCGCCAACGCACCTAGCACTTTATGAGGTTGATGAACCATGTCTTGAAGCCATGTATCAACAAATTTGTGGTTGTCTATTTTGATGATATTTTGATATATATAGCAAATCAATAGATGATCATGTTGGCCGCTTGAGTCAAGTTCTTAAAGTGCTAAGAGCCGAAAAGCTCTATGCCAATTTTAAGAAGTGTGCATTTTGTGTTGAAAAGGTTGTCTTTCTTGGGTTTGTTGTTTGTGCCAATGGTGTAGAAGTTGATGAGTCCAAAGTTGGACCCATTAGAGACTGGCCTACTCCTACCACCGTGTCTCATGTGAGGAGTTTCCATGGCCTTGCTAGTATCTATAGGCGCTTTGTTAGGGACTTTAGCACCATTACCGCACCAGTCACCGAGTTGGTGAAGAAAGACAAGCCCTTTGTACGGGAAGAGCCTCAAGAGAAGGCTTTGCAAGAATTGAAAAGTAGGTTGAGTACCGCCCCTTTGTGGAAATTGCCCGACTTCAGGAAGGCTTTTGAGGTTGAATGTGATGCCTTGGGGGTGGGTATTAGGGGTGTTCTCATGCAAGAAGGGAAACTCGTTGCCTACTTTAGTGAAAAGTTGAAGGGTGCAACCTTGAATTACTCCACGTATGACAAGGAGTTGTATGCCCTTGTGAGAGCTCTAGCTCATTGGCAACATTATCTATGGCCTAGGGAATTTGTGATTAAGAGTGACCATGAGTCTCTCAAGCATCTTAGAGGCCAAAAGAAGTTGAACAAAAGGCATGCCAAATGGGTGGAGTTCATTGAGTCTTTCCCCTATGTAATTCATTACAAGAAGGGGAAGGACAATGTTGTAGCTGATGCACTTTTTAGGAAGTTCGTTTTTGATATCACTCTTGCTTCTAGGCTTATGGGTGCTGAGAGTATAACGTTGATGTATGAACATGACCCAAAGCTCAAGAGCATTCATGATGCTCTAGTGGGTGGGGAGAGGGTGGAGAAATACCAATGGGTAGATTGCTACATTTTCAAGTATGGAAGAGTGTGTGTCCCCGAGTCCTCTTGGAGAGAATTGCTAGTGCGAGAAGCACATTGTGGGGGCTTGATGGGTCACTTTGGGGTGGATAAGACTATGGCCATACTTAAAGAGCAATTCCATTGGCAAAAAATGAGGCCTCTTGTGGAACGCTTTTGCAATGCTTGTTTAGATTGCAAGAATGCCAAGTCTAGATCCTACACCCATAGCTTGTACACTCCTTTGCCCGTACCTACTAGTCCTAGGTTGATATCTCTATGGATTTTGTTATGGCTTTACCCCGGACTAGAGGAGGACACGATAGCATTTATGTTGTCGTTGATAGATTCTCCAAAATGGCTCACTTGATTCCGTGCAAAAAGAATCATGATGCACAACATGTAGCTTCTTTGTTTATTGATAATGTGTTAAAGTTGCATGGGGTGTCTCGCACCATTGTTAGTGATAGGGACTCCAAGTTCCTTAGCCATTTTTGGAAGTGTTTGTGCGGTGCTCTTGGCACCAAATTATTGTTCTCTACGTCCCACCACCCTAAAAATGATGGGCAAACCGAGGCGGTGAACAGAACCTTGGGAGCTCTACTTAGGGCCATGACCAAAGGTAAGGCCGGGACTTAGATTGATAAGCTACCACTCATGGAGTTTGCATATAACCGCACTTTGCATAGAATGATTGGCATGACTCTATTTGAGTGTGTTTATGGTTTTAATTCTTTGATTCCACTTGATCTTACCCCTTTGCCAAGGGCTGTGGTTGTTGATTTTGAAGGTAAAACTCGGGCCAAGGCATTGCTGAACTTCATGCCAAAGTGAAGAGGAACTTGGAGGAGGCCTATGAAAAGATGGCAGCCAAGAAAAATAAAGGAAGGAAGAAGGTGGATTTCAAGAAGGGAGATTGGGTGTGGGTGCACCTCCGCAAGGAGAGATTTCCAAACCATAGGAAAGGGAAGCTAGCACCAAGAGGAGATGGACCATTCCAACTGTTTTCCAGTATCAACAACAACGCATATGTGATAGACTTGCCGGGTGAGTATAATATTTCTACTACTTTCAATATTTCTGACTTGACTTCTTTTGATGTAGGTGATGATGCCTTGGAGGACGAAGACTTAACTTCGAGGATGAAATCTTCTCAAGAAGGGGAGGATGATACAATGCAAACCAAGCCAAGACCCTTTACTAGGAGTCAAGCCAAAGCAATCCATGATGCTCACATTCACTTGGTATGGCAAGGCACGGATATGGAAGATGGGAGCTCCGGAACCACCTTGAAGTTCATGCATTGGAGCACCACGGAAGGAGGACCATCTAGACCACAAGGAGAGGCTCAAGAGACACAAAGTGAGGCGCCTCAAGAGGCTTCAGGAAGGGGCGGACCGCCTGAAATTTGAAGAGCTCTCTGGATCTCCAAGGGGCGGACCGCCCCTGTGCATGGGCGGACCGCCCACTATGCTGTGCAACTCCACCAAGCTTTGCAGAGGCGGACTGCCTCCTTAAGTGGGCGGGGCGCCTAGTGTGCTGAGAAGCCATCCGAATTTCATACTATTTTGTGGTGTAATTCCAACTATAGCCCTAGCTTACCTCTATTGTTGTGACCCACTTTAGGGGTGTTTTAGAAATTTCATTTATGTTTGTAGAAGACTATATGAGTCTTCATTAGTCTTGAATTCATTCACTTCACTTTGAATACACAAACATATGAGAAATACTCTCTCTCTATTTGAACCTATGAATTTTAGCTTGATTTCAATTGGAAGAATTCGAGTTGAACTTCAAACCTTTCTGATCATTTTATTTGCAAGGACCTCGTGATTCTTGAGGATAGTTGCATAGCGTAGGTAATTCTTGGCCATCGTTCGGGGTGTAATGAAACATTGTTCTTCATTGCTACTTAAACAATCGTGTGAGTCTTGTTTCGTTTTTATCTGTTTATCGCTATCGTAGTTTCGATTGCATCATTGCGTGAGGTGATTAGACAAGATGTGGCACACCTTTAAATCGTCGAAGACATTACCCTAGGTAGGAAAATGTGGAAGTCTAAGATTAGGGTAGAATGGTAGAAGATAGTCAAGCGAGCTATGTCATTATTATTAGTGGTATATATATTATTTTTATCTTATTGTTGGTCTTACTACTTCTACAGTTTCATTTAGGCAGAATAAATAGATAGTCTCTTCAAGTTGACACCAATTCCCAACTAGACACCTAAATTTAACAAGTGATCAGAGAGACACCTCTTGTTGTTAGTAGTGTGTCCCTTAAACCCCTTGTGTTGACATGGAAAAAAATGTGTTCTACACCTCCACTAAGGCGCGTGGAACCCTTCAGAAATTATGTTGATCTCTTTTCTTAATTTATGTGTGGACCCCACTTAATTCTTACATCTTCTTCTCCAATAATAAGTTTCGCCACCCCCTATCATCTCCACCTTAAACGAGCATTGGTATGGCACTAAATCAAGAAAAATATAGTACAAAATTAAATATTTTACAACAAAAAAAAAGTGCTGCAATATAAGATACCACAAGTAAAGCATGATCACATCCCAAGAAAGCAAGCAATAGCAAATAAATTTTTTTTACAAAATCTTATATGACCCAGAAGAAACAAAGTCGCTGAAGATCTCATTGTTTGCTTGTACTTAGGATCGTCTTGCACAATATCACTAAAAGCTAAAGATTCAACAATCCATTTCAGAGCTACATTGAGCATCACAAATCCACCATGAGAGATATGGATCGCAGACTCCCTGATAACCCATCAATATTAAGGCTGATATTTTTGTCTTCATTGATCACCCATCAGAGAACAAATAGAGCTATCTTGTTATTAAATATTACTTCCACAGATAAATTATAATACAAATTTTCACAGTTCACTTCGTATGCAAGCAAAAGGACACGAATTTGACTATTCTTTAGATTGAAAACTTTCCCAGGAACTGGCCTAGTAAAGAAACTAAATTAACCATCATAAAGATGATAAAAAGAGGGGAGAGGACGATGTAGGGGAAGAATCTATTAGATAGGATTAGGTAATGCGGGTAGATGGGGGAGGGGTTTAGGAATGATGAAGAAGAAGAAGAAGAAGAAGAAGAAGAAGAAGAAAAGTTGAGGGTAGGGTAGGGGCTGGAATTTTGTTTTAGTTTTTCCCCTTTGATTTTTTAAGTTAGTTTTAGTTTATTTTTTCTCCTTAGGACACGTGTTCCTGATGTGTCAATTTTTTATTGGTTCATTAGGAGAGTGTACTTTACGCATATAGAGTGCTTGACCCAGGCATTCGCGAGATACACTAGTGACAACAAGAGGTGTCTATTTGATTACTTGTTAAATTAGGTGTCTAGAATTAGTGCCAACTTGAAGGGGCTATATATGTATTCTGCCTTTTATTTACTCTGGTTATCTTTAGTTTTTGATGTCAGTACTTTCTATACCTTGGTATTTTCTTGTCCTTTTTCAATCATGTTTCAAAACCGCTTTAGTTGAGCTAGGGTCTATCTCAGGTAGTCTCTCTACTTTACTCAAGGTATGGGTAAGGTCTGAATATATCTCACCCTTGCTACATCCCACTTGCTAGAATTATATCGATATGTTGTCATTATTGTTGTTGAGTTACGTTTCCACAAAGATGGAGTAAGTTAAACCGATGAGGATTATATGAGAAAGATAGGGCTAGTTTACTCTATTGAGACTTACATGATCAAGAAGATCATTAAGTAAAATAAAAATCAAATTAATAGATTACATATTGCCTTTTCTTTTTCCTTTAAGGAAATATGTTATACTAGTTTAGTAGAATTAGTAGAATTATTATTATTTCAGGGGAGTTCAATTGTTTTATTTACATTTTAAATAGAAAGATTAGTGTGTGTGTGTCTATATATATATATATATATATATATAGACACACACACACTAATCTTTCTATTTAAAATGTAATCTTTCAATGAATGAGGGTTCAGAATTGAACTCCATTGAAGTAAGGTGGCTCTGCCCAGGCGTTCGTGGTTCATAATAATGTTGCAGTTACATCGTGATTCAGAAGAATGGTTTTGGTAGATAATTATATTCAAATTTTAGATGAGTTGTGATCACGACCAAGAGTACACTAGGGTAACCGAACGGATGCAAATATATCGCTAAGTATACCGAGTCGAGATCCACAAAGAACTAGTAAAGCTTTGAGTAAGAGTAAATAGTGGGTCAAGCTAGTAAAGTTCATAGCCCTAGGAATATAGAGTATTTTTTAACTAATTTTAACTATTCAACAAAGAACTAACAATAAAACTAATTACAAAGGGTTTAAATCAGTAGAAAGAAACCTAGGGGCATAAACGGCCAGAGTAGTTTTCATCCAATGGGTAAAGTCATTTCACTTACTTATAATGGGTATGAATATGTCGAGCCTAAATAAAAGAGGTCTACCTCACTATACTCGCCAGAGCCATAGGCTGGCGCATAAAGTACTAACTCATTGACTCAAGGAAAGAGGACCTATCACTAGTGACTTCTTTTAGACGAGTCAGGCTAATTTAGCCAACTTGACTCAAATCCTTGCTAGCTTTATTATCCTAAGCCAATTAATCTTGCCAGAGTATTTAATTAGTTAAATAGGCATGTAACCCTAGTGCTGCGAGCACCAAAGTTAAGAAATTAAAGTGACAGAAGCTAGATAATCAAATCCAAGATAAAATAAGTGAAACTAAGAATTACCCATTGAATTTCAACTATTTTAACATGTTTACATCCCTAGTTATGAGTTTAGCTACTCATACTAAGGGTTGGAACCAAACGCATGTAATAGACTGAAGTAAGAATCATGTATTGATTATAGAAAAACAAGTTAAAGTTGCTTACAATTGAAGAAAGCTTGTTTACTTGCTTCCCAAGTCTTGCCCAAAGTAGATATTTCTAAAGTAAGGAACATAGTAGAATAAAATCCTAGAACTTTCTATTTATACCATGTACATTTCAGAATGACAAGAATGTTCTTTTCGGGCTGGGCGAACGCCTAAACATAGGCGGCGGTCGCCCGTTGTGACGTTGGTTGACTTCACTTTGTTCTTTTCATGTTAAGGCAGGGTAAATCTTCATGAAGGTGGCCGCCCCTTCCATTGGATGGGACATCATCTAATAGTAGGGAGTTAGGAACATATGACCATGCTTCGCATGAGGCGGTCACATGTTCTTCAGAGGCGAGCCGTCCAAAAGTTGAGGTGAGGCACCCATCTTGAGCTCCAAGAATCCCTGCTTACTGTTTCATTAATTAGGAGGCCACCCTAAGTTCGGGGGTGGGGTGCTGCCCTACACTGCTTCAGTTGAAATCAATACTTTGGCTCATTTTTTTGCTCTTTTGGTGCAAATCTTCTGTCATTAACACTAGTACCCTGAAACCAAGCACAATATAACATTATATATACAAATAATGATATTAGATTCAAAAACAAAAGTATAGGTAGTCTTAAAGTTGGTAAAATACCAACTATCAACTTGAATTTCTATTCAAATTCATATAAAGTTTTCAAGATTTTAAGCAGAATAAAAGATATGTTGTTCGGTTGAATGGAACTCCTACGTCAATTATATCTGATTGAGGTTTCCAGTTCACTTCTCAATTCTAGAAGGCTTTTCAGAGTAGAATTAGGTACTCAGGTTCAGCTTAGCACAATATTTCATCTACAGACTGATGGCCAGTCTGAGCGGACTATCCAGATTCTGGAGGATATGTTGAGGGCTTGTGCATTAGCCTTCAGGGAAAATTGGCATAATCATTTGGCCTTAGTGGAGTTTGCCTATAATAATAGTTACAAGTCTTCTATTCACATTATTCAATTCGAGGCATTGTATGGCCGCGGTTCTCCGATTGGCTGGTTGGAGTCTCGTTATATCGAGGTGTTGGATTCGGATATGGTACGTCAGACTCTAGATACAGTTCGTGTTATTCAGGATCATCTTTGGACTGCTTAGAGTAGACAAATATCATATTCAAACAAGAGGAATCGGAAGTTAGAGTTTGAGGTTAGCGACATGGTATTCTTGAAAGTGTCGCCGATGCGGGGTATGAAGCGGTTCGGGGAGAAAGGGAAGCTAAGTCCCAGGTTTATCGGTCCACTTAGGATAGAGAAGCGTATCGATAAGGTGGATTATCGACTTGATTAGGTAGAATCGATGTCGGTTTGTCCAGTCTTTCATGTGTCAATTCTTTGGAAGTTCATCTATGACCCTTCCGAGGTGATCGAGATAGATCCAGTTCATCTTGATATAAATCTAGCCTATGAGGAAACTCCAGCTGCTATTGTTAGTAGAGATATCCAAAAGCTCCATTCTAAGGATATTCTGATGGTAAAGTTGCAATGGCACAACTGTCCTCACGAGGAGGACACTTGGGAGCTCGAGTCGAGTATACGAGACGTGTATCCTCACCTCTTTGATGATTAAGGTACGATCTTGATCTCTAAGTTTAAGATTTCTTATCGCCTGTTTATGATTCAACAGTTATGTAATAGTGTCCATTAATGGGTTGTTAAGTGTTCGTTCAAGTATTCTCTTGGTTGAGTGTGATTGCTCTAGACTCTAGCTCGTTCGAGGACGAACGAGAGTCTAAGTGAAGGAGAATGAGATGACCCTAATCAATTGTTTCGAGAGTTAGGATTCCAATTTGCAAACCGATAGACTTTAAAGTTTCATAAGGTCCATTAGGACCTGTTGCAAAGTTTGAGCTGAATCGGACCTCGTTTAGTAGGTCTTGGAAGACGTTTTTCATTTTCTAGTGCTGGTAAAAGCTGAATTATGGTTTTTCCAGATTTTTTCAAGTATATGAGCTCTGTTTCAAAATATGAAAGTATCGTTACGTGATAAGGGGAAAAATACGCGGAAGCAAAAGACGATATGAAAATGCGGAAGCTAAAACAAGATAGGCGATATCTAACAAAATATCGAGATAAAAGCAAGACGAGGCTTGAAACGTTTACCTAGGTAGCACCGAGGAACTTGTCTCGATACACCCCGGGTGAAGTCAAGGATCACCTATACTATGCAACTACCCTCAAGAGACACTTGGCTCTAGCAAATAAAATGATCAAACAGGTTTGGATGTTCAACTTGGACTCGACCAAGTGAAATCATGCCCGCTCACGGGTTCTTCATTGAGATTCACTCAAATGATACATCATTCTATATTCAAAGTTGTGTAATAAAATGAAATGACTAAGGGCTCTATTTATATAACCTTTCTAAGACTAACGTTAAATGACTAAAAAGCCCTCAACTAAGTTAAAACAATATACAACGCTTAAGGGCAAATAGGAAGTTCACAACAAAAATCTAGCATTTCAGTGTCATGGACGGAGCGCCTCAAAGGGGGCGGACCGCCTGAAAGTTGAGAATTCTTGGACAGCGTCTCAGGGAGGCGGAGCACCCAATTAGTGGGCGGAGCGCCTACTTGTGCAGCATCTTGGGCGGACCGCCTAGGTGCTTGGGCGGACTGCCTGGGTGCCTGGGCGGTGCGTCTAGGTGCTTATCCTCTCGATACTTCTCTAAATCGCTCCTAAAGCCCTTGGCTTCCCGTCCTTTGCATCCTTCAAGCATGGCACTCGTTGATTGGAGTCTTGGCTCGATTTGCCCCGTATCATCCTCCCTTTCTTGAGAAGATTTTCAAAATCAAGGCGTCATCTTTCATGGCCTCTTCATCTCCTCGGGTTGCCCAATGCTCTTCTCTCTTGATCTTCTAGAACGCCACTTTGGAATAGGCTTCTTCCAAGTTCTCATTCGCCTTAGCATAGAACCTAGGGCCTACAAGCAACGACAAGCAAAACCAAAAACTCCTACTCCGAAAATAGGTTAGTGCAAATAGTGTGGAAATACACTCTTATGGTAAAGCCAAGTATCAATGATAATGAAAAAGTTCATATCTTCCAAGGAAACGATAAGTACTTGGCTTAGCAAAGAAATACACTCAATGCAAGAACGAGCAAATAGACCATTGGAACACAGAAAATGCAAGATCAAGTTATCAAATTCCCTATGATCCCTAAGCTCGCAGTCAACACACCAAACCTTTAATACAATGTCCTCACAATGTGGTATATTGGTTTCGGCATGCTCAATTCTCTAAGTATGGTTAACATGTGCGATAGGATAGGCAAAGTAGTTCAATTCACATTAGCATCAATTACCCCCCACTCCCCTTCTTAAAAGCTCTCATACTCACACTAAGAGATACCCCCTCACTTCTAATTTCATCCTCAAGACAACCCCCCTCACAAGGTAAACTCTCAAGGAAGGCATTAATAATTGTCTCTTCATCATCATAACCCAAACCAACAAGAGTAGGGTCACTAGAATAATCATCTACCTCGCTCGAAGCTTCAAACAAAGAGTTGTCTATGGGATCAGATCTCTCACACCATGGAGGTTCCAACTCATCCCCAACTCTAGCTCGATACAACTCACTACCAGAAATAAGGATGCCCTCAAACAAAGGATTAGTAAAAGTAAGCATCCCATTCTCAAGGTCAAGCAAAGGTGAAGAATCATAACTAGGTTCATCACCCGCACTTGAGGAGTCATCGAATATAATCTGATCCATCTCATCCACTAGGGACTCCTCAAGGTCACTACCTTCCCCACTACAACACATAGGTCCACCATAAACAATAATATAAATAAAGGGTGATCAAACAACTCATCTTCTCCTTTGTCAAAAATAGGTGGTGTATCATAATAAGGGCTACATGCAAGGTCAACTACCACTCCTTCACTAAAGAGAGGTTCATTGAATACCGGGCTCACATCATGATGTGGCTTATCAATTCTCTCAACTAGTGCTTCACAAGCACACACAAGTTGACCAACCGACCCTATGCTAGTTGCGAGTTCATCAAATACAACACAAGTACCAACTAGCATCGAGTTCTCACAAGACAAGAGGTTTTCATGCGCATGAGAAGGTGAAGAAACACTTACTTTTGAGTTGCTCCTCTGAGCACTCACATTGCTTGAAGTGTCGCGTTTAATTTCTCCCTCATGAAGCTCATAATCAAGATCTCTGTTATCATGTCTTCCTTCCAAGGCACTTGGTTGAGGCTCCAATAGTTCGCCTCCAAGAGTACCTACACAAAAGCTATAGCAAGAAGAAGAAGATAACATATGGTTAGGACAAAGGGTGCCCTCACTCTCAATTTGTTTTTCTTTTCCTCTTCCTTCTTTCAATTTTCTCTCATGTGCAAGTGTATAGGGATGAGGTCCAAGAGTGTCATCACCTCGCTCACCTCCCCCAACTCCCTCATTTTCCATTGGTTGGCTCATATGAGTAGTAGAATTACTCCTAGAGTGAGTAGTTGCATCATCTTGGGGATTGCCCAAGTTGTGGGGAATTCCCACTTGTTGGGGAGTGCCCAACGGTTGGGGAATGCCCAACATTCCATCACTAGTGCCTTCTCCGGCACCTTTTTGGACACTCGGGGTCCATTCCTTTTCAAGGCTCTCAAGCCTCAAGCTTATAGATCTTACCTTGGCCAAGAGATTGGCCTAAGTGCTTACCGAGACCTTAATGGTATCATGAACGTCTCCGGCCATGTACCTACAAAAATCAAAAGCTTAAAGAAAAGGGTTAGAGTAAAAACCCCACTCGCTCCCTCACCCTTTTGAATGTCACTTGGGTACACTCAATTTAGTGGGTAAGATCACTCAAGCTTGATTCCAAAGGCTTCCTCGTAGTTGAACAACCACCTCAATAACCACCCAAGTTCAGACGAACCAAATACTCTTCGGGGTGGGTGGAAGTGATGTGACTCGATGGACGAACGGCTATATGAGTGCGCACTTGAAGCAACAATGTTCTACGAGTCTTCTTTGAGTCCTAATCTCTGCTAAGCACGATTGATCCTAAAGGCTCAAAGAACTAGTACAATTCAAATAGGAATGTACTCTACAAGTACTAGTCAGAAGCAATTCAATCAAAGAAACATGAAACCCCACGAAGAAAAACTACCCGCGGCTGAAACAAGGGTCAGGCGCACCTCCTAGAGGTTAGGCGCTCCGCCCAGGGTATTCAGGTGCTCCGCCCAATGTTAGGCGCTCCGCATGGGTTATGAGGCAGCAGCTTGGCTAGGCGCTCCGCCCAAGGCCTATCCTCAGCTTCACCAAGAACGAGTTTTTGGTGTTTTTGCACCCAAAATTCTAATGTTTTCAACCTGTTACTCAAATCAAAAGATACCCCAAGGTGTTTTCAACTATACCCAACAATCCCCAATGGTTTTTAACTTCAAACAACCAACAACAAGATCGATTCAAGCTTTGAAGCAAAAATTTCAAGGGTTTTCAATTTTTTCTTGGGTTTTCAAATTTTGATTTTCAATCCATAACACCAAAACATGTTATGAGTATACCAAAACAACGGGTTAACATCATAGAACAATCATCGATACTTTTTAGCAACACCCAATCGATAACAAGCTTTAAGCAAGAAAATTTAAGCAACTCTTGGGGTTTTCAATTTTGGGGATCTTGATTTTCAAAGTTTTGATTTGCAACTCCAAAATGTGTTTTGAGGGTACCCAATCAACAGGAATACGATAACAAACAATCCCCGATACCAAACATCAAAGGAGTCATCATAACCAAGAACATCTAGCAATTTTTTGTGATTTTCAAGTTTCGAATTTTTTTTTCTTCTTTTCATAAGAACAACAACACGATAAAAACAACAAGAAGAACAAGAACGAGGATTCATAAGAATGAAGCCTAGTCGTGCTCTGATACCAACTGATAAGGGGTAAAATACACGGAAGCAAAAGACGATATGAAAATGCGGAAGCTAAAACAAGATAGGCAAATCTAACAAGATATCGAGATAAAATCAAGACGAGGCATGAAACGTTTACCTAAGTAGCATCGAGGTACTTGTCTTGATACACCCCGGGTGAAGTCAAGGATCACATATACTATGCAACTACCCTCAAGAGACACTCGGCTCTTGCAAATAAAATGATCAAAGAGGTTTTGATGTTCAACTTAGCTCGACTAAGTGAAATCATGCCCACTCATGAGTTCTTCATTGAGATTCCCTCAAATGATACATCATTCTATATTCTAAATTATGTAATAAAATGATATGGCTAAGGTCTCTATTTATAGAGCTTTTCTAAGACTAACGTGAAATGACTAAAAAGCCCTCAACTAAGTTAAAACAATATACAACACTTAAGGGCAAAATAGAAAGTTCACAACAAAAATCTAGCATTTCAGCATCATGGGCGGAGCACCTCAAAGGGGGCGGACCGCCTGAAAGTTGAGCATTCTTGGACAGCGTCTCAGGGAGGCGGAGCACCCAATTGGTGGGCGGAGCGCCTACTTGTGCAGCATCTTGGGTGGACTACCTAGGTGCTTGGGCGGACTGCCTGGGTGCCTGGGCGGTGCGTCTAGGTGCTTATCCTCTCGATACTTCTCCAAATTTCTCCTAAAAGCCCTAGGCTTCCCATCCTTTGCATCCTTCAAGCTTGGCACTGGTTGATTAGAGTCTTGGCTCGATTTGTCCCGTATCATTACATTCATATGATCATTTGTGACATGTGTGAACTTTCGTAAGTAAAATCCAACATGTGTATGGTTTTGCATATATTTTGGAGATGGAAGTTTTCCTCATTCAGCTTAATCCTTTTCTTACGTATCGAAAGTTTGTTTTAACATCCGAGTTTGTGAAAAAGTCATAAATGTATTTTAGAACTTGCGTGAAAAATTTAAGGTGATTCCGAGTAGCGTAGGGTCCCGTTCAGACAAAAAAAATGCAACACCAGCCTGTGATGTCAGGCTTGCTTGTGTTTAACCAGCGCGATAACGCTAAAGAAAATGGAGTTGTTCATTGTGATAGCGCTGAAGAAAAAGTATGGTTCAATATGATAACGCTAAGTCAGGGTATAAATAGACCCCAACAATCGACATTACCCAATTTTCACCAAATTTCTTCAACCTAAATTTTATCCAAGGTGACTCTAAGATACTAAATCATTCCAATGGACCAGGTAACGTCTCTAACCCTTCTATGATGATAATTGAAGGTTTTGGGTTAGGGAGTTCTTGAAATTAGGCTTGGCTCAAATGGGTTTGAACCCAAAACTTGTATAATTAGGATTTTTTTTGTAAATTGTAGTTAGAATTGCGATTCAATAGTACAATTGGCATCGTAAGACTATGAGGAGTTCGAAAATATATTTTTTATAGAAATTCTATGAAACGACCTTGGTCAGTCGTTTCAGGAGTTAGGATGCCAATTGGCGTGCCCACAGTCTTAAATGCTCTGTAAGGTCCATTAGGGCCTATCTGCATAATTTGAGCTGAATCGAACCTTGTTTGATAGGTCTTGGAAGACTATTTCATTTCTGGGTGTCCGTAATGCCGAAAAGAGTTTTTCGAGCTCGATTTAAGTAAATGAGCTCCAATTCAAAATTTAAAAGCGATGTTAGGTTTGTATGGTTACTTTTTGACCTTTGTGAACTTTCAAAAGTGAAATCTGAGGTCATTCGAATAGTTTTTAACTAATATTTCGAAAGTCATGAAATCGGCCTATTCCTGTGGGATCCCTATCTTGTGTTTCGGGGATCCCGATTCGAGATTCGTCTTTGCGATCATGTAGCACAAGTGTTATATATGACTTGTGTGCAAATTTTGAGGTCATTCCGAGCCTCGTAGGGTCCCGTTTGGACCCTAAATGCAGCACCAACTTATGCAGGTGCACTGTTGGTGGTACAAGCAAACCCGAGGTTAAGCTTAACGCGAAGAAACGCGGAAGAAACAACGATAAAATAAATATAGAAGCCAGACAAATCTTGCTTCGTTTCAAAAGAACATTGAGGAACTTGTCTCAAGCTCGATCAAACCGGGATTCAAGATGCACCTATGCTAAGCAACAATCCTCAAGAAGAACAAGCTCCTTGCAAATTGAATGACCAAGAAGAAAATGTTCAAACGACTCACACCGATTGACACAAGTTCTTTAAAATCCCACGTCGGGGTTCGGCTCCATCGGAGACACACAATAGCTACAGCTATGTTTGATCATTCAACAACAACTAACTATCCACAATGAAATGTAAAGGAGTATTTATAAGCTACGCTAGGGATAAAATAGTAAATGGTCACAGGTGACCAATAACAGCAAGCCATGCAGGGCTGAACTAGTGTATGTTCGGCAGCCTTGACTTCGGTGCTCGGTTGCTTGCTCGATCACACTTAGTGAGTGTTCGGCAGCTTTGAATTCGATGCTCGGTTGCTTGCTCGAACACATTTTTCATCAGGCGCACACTTGATTGTGTTCGGCTCTATGCTGCTCAGCACCAAGAGTTGGTATTCGGTCACTTTGTCCTCAGGCTCAAATTTGAAGATGTGGCCTTCGGCTCGAGCACTTTGCATTCTTCCTCCGAACACATGCTTCCTCCCGACCAAGCCAACTGAATGTGCATGTCATGTAGTAATTTGTCTTGGCTTCATGTCATTGGCCTCGATTTATTAATCATTGACTTCGGTGGATTGTCGAGCACTTGATCAGCACTTTGGGTTGCATCATCCTCCCCTTCTTGAGAAGATTTCATCCTAGAAATCGCTTCAGCATCTGTCCCCGGTACTTGGCCTACAACACAAGGAGTTAAGTCAGCAACATTGAAAGTGTTGGACACATTATATTCACCTGGGAGGTCGATCACATAAGCATTGTTATTAATCTTGCTCAGCAGTTGAAATGGACCATCCCCTCGAGGTGCCAACTTTCCTTTCCTTTGGTTCGGGAATCGCTCTCTTCGGAAGTGAACCCAAACCCAATCTCCCTTCTTCAACTCCAATTTATTTCGCCCCTTGTTCTTTTTCAATGCCACTTTGGCATAAGCTTCCTCAAGATTCTTCTTTGTCTTGGCATGCAACTCGGGCAAAGCTTTGGCTCGGTGAGTGCCTTCAAAATCAATAATAATATCTCGAGGCAATGTGGTTAGATCAATGGAATCAAAGGATTAAATCCGTACACACATTCGAACGGGGTCATATTTATCATTCAATGCACCGTTCGATTGTATGGAAACTCCATCATGGGCAAACGATCGGCCCAGTTTCCAACCTTGCCTTTGGTCATTGCACGAAGCAAAGATCCCAAGGTTCAGTTAACTACCTCGGTCTGTCCATCAGTCTAAGGATGGTGAGACATCGAGAATAGTAGTTTGGTGCCGAGGGCACCCCACTAACATTTCCCAAAATGACTCAAGAATTTCGAGTCTCGATCACTCACAATTATACGTGGCACACCATGCAATTTTAACACATAAGCAATAAACAAAGAAGCAACATATTGTGCACAATCGCATTTCTTACAAGGAATAAAGTGAGCCATTTTGAAAAGTCGATCCACGACAATGAAGATGCTATCATGTCCTCCCCCCGACCTTGGTAACCCCAAGACAAAGTCCATGAATATATCAACCCAAGGTCGATCAGGCACAGGTAACGGGGTATACAAACCATGAGGGTTGGACTTCGATTTAGCTTTCTTGCAAACGAGACAAGCGTTGCAAAGCTTTTCCACATATCGTCGCATTTTTGGCCAATGGAACTGCTCAGTTAAGATACCAAAAGTTTTTTCGACACCGAAGTGTCCCACCAAGCCTCCGGAGTGAGCTTCTCAAACCAAGAGCTCTCTCCATGATGACACTGGCACAGAAACCCTCCCATTCTTGAAGAAGTAGCCATCGTTCCACTGATATTTCTCAACCCTTCGGCCACTCAAGATTGCGTCACGAAAGCATTTTAGTTTGGGATCGTCCTCGTACATCGACTTGATGCTTTCAAATCCCATCAGCCTAGAGGCGAGAGTGGTTGCTAAGGCAAATTTTCTTGATAGCGCATCGGCCACAACATTGTCTTTTCCCTTCTTATAATGAATTATATAGGGAAAACTTTCAATGAATTCAACCCATTTGGCATGTCTTCAGTTCAATTTCTCCTGACCTCGGAGATGCTTCAAAGATTCATGATCATTTTTAATCACAAACTCTCGAGGCCACAAATAATGCTGCCAATTGGCGAGTGCTCGAACGAGGGCATACAACTCCTTGTCATACGTCGAGTAATTCAAGGTTGCACCCTTAAGCTTCTCGCTGAAGTAAGCGATCAGCTTCGATTCTTGCATAAGCACTCCTCCAATCCCAACTCCGGATGCATCACACTCGACTTCGAATGCTTTGCGGAAGTCAGGGAGTTGCAACAATGGAGCAGAGCAAAGCGTCCGTTTCAACTCTTGGAAAGCACTCTCTTGGGACTCTCCCCACACAAATGGATGGTCTTTCTTTACCAGCTCGGTCAAAGGAGCTGCCACGGTGCTAAAGTCACGAACAAACCGTCGGTAAAAGCTAGCTAAGCCATAGAAGCTACGAACTTGAGATACCGAGGTTGGAGTTGGCCAATCTTTGAAGGCATCGACTTTTGACTCATCGACTTCAACACCATTAGCACTTATAACGAATCCTGGAAAGACTACACACTCTACACAAAAGGAACATTTCTTGAAATTAGCATATAACTTCTCTTCTCTAAGCTTATCAAGCACTAGCCTTAGGTGTTCGACATGTTCATCCACAAATTTACTATAAATAAGGATGTCATCGAAGTAAACGACAAAAAACTTATTTATGAACGGTTTGAGCACATGGTTCATCAGCCGCATAAATGTTCTCGTTGCATTGGAGAGGCCAAAAGGCATCACCAACCATTAATAGAGACCGAATTTGGTCTTGATTGCAGTTTTCCACTCGTCTCCGGGTTTCATTCGGATTTGGTGGTAACCGGACCTGAGGTCTATCTTCGAAAAGCATGAAGAACAGCTTAACTCATCTAGCATGTCATCTAATCGAGGGATAGGATGACGATACTTTACCGTGATTTTGTTGACTGCTCGACAATCAACACACATTCGCCAAGTTCCATCTTTCTTCGGGACAAGGATGACAGGAACGGCGCAAGGACTCAAGTTCTCTCGAACAAGGCCCTTGTTCAGCAATTTATCAACCTACATTTGGAGCTCTTTGGTGTCTTCGGGATTACACCGGTATGTAGGTTTGTTAGGGATTTGAGACCCCGGTACGAAGTCAATTTGGTGCTCAATTCCTCTCAACGGAGGCAATCCACCTGGCATTTCTTCAGGAAACATGTCTCTGAAGTCCTGCAAAACACTTTGTACACCACTAGGCAAAGGGTTATCATTAGAAAAATCATCATTAGAGTTTAGAAAGATACCCTTATACACAAGGCAAATCATCATCTGATCGTTGTCGTTACCTCATAGATACTCACCCGGTTGCATGATTGCACAGATATTTCTTACTTCGGGCGGTGAGTCTTTGTCTTCGGCCACAATTTTTGTTCCCATCAGAAGCTTAGCTTTGGCCGCTTATTTCAATTCTTTCATTCTTTTATAGTCCTCGCTGACTTCTTTGGGAGACAAGGGTTTGAGCATGAACCTCTTCCCTTCGAGCTTAGCAATGTAAGTGTTGGATCTTCAATTGTGAATAACCGATCGATCATACTGCCATGGTCGACCCAATAGCATATGACAAGCTTGCATCGGCACCACATCAAACATCATCTCATCTTGATATTCTCCAACTCTAAACTTGATTCACACTTGTTTGACAACTCTCAATTCTCCACACTCATTCAACCATTGTAATCTGTAAGGATGGTGATCTTTCAAAGTAGGTAGTCCCAATTGTGAAACCAAGGTTTGGCTCACCACATTCGGACAACTACCCGAATAAATGATCATCGAACAAACTTTCCCCCTCACTCGACATCGGGGATGGAAGAGGTTTTCTCTTTGGTTGTCCTCTTCTTCAAGAGTCATGCAGCTCAAATTCCTTTGAACTACAAGAAATATTTTCGGATGATCAGCTTCGGCAGCTTCACGACCATCATCATCTTCAGCTCGGTCAATCTCCTCGAAATTTTCCTCCTCGGTGTCAGTAGCTTGCTCACAAACATCTCCATTGTCGAGCACAAGCATAACTTTGCGAGTTGGACACTCTTTTGCCATGTGACCATAACCTTTACATTTATGACACTGAATACTTGAAGCACTAGGAGAGTTAAGTTGAACCTTACCTCCCACTTCTCTTGGTTGGTTAGCGATCACACCCCTCTTAAAGGGTTTCTTCGAATCTCGAACAGTGTTAGCACTTGTTGGATTTGGACTCCTCCATTCTTTACTTCGATTCAAAGGAGTTGAAGTACTGACTCCTCGGTACCGGTTTGCCTTATCGTCCTTAACCCATTTCTCAGCTTCGGTGGCAGCTTCGAACACATTTTCCAATGAGTGATACACATGCATTCTCAATTGAGATGACACATCTCGAGCCAAGCCATTTTTTAACCGAATAGTGGCTTGCTCTTCATCTTCTTCTAGATCAAGATTCAATCGAATTCTCACGAACTCATCATGATACTCTTGAACCGACTTGGATCCTTGTTTCAACTCATAGAGCTTTTGAAGTTGAGTTTGCCGATACTTGGCACTCACATACTTAGTGTCCATTTCTCTTTTCAATTGTGCCCAAGTAGTGACTTCGGGATAGACATTCCTTTGTCTCAACCTCTTGTCAGCCTCCCACCACGTCGATGCATACGCTTCGAATGAAGCAATAGCATGTGCAGCTTTTCTCTCTTCGGTCATCTCATTGGTTTCGAAGATTCGTTCCATTTTAAGCTTCCACTCAAGATACTCGTCCGGATCACTAGTTCCTCTGTAGGGTGTAATAGTGATCTTGACACTGTTCAAGTTTGAGTCTCGAGCACCTCGAATCTGTTCGGGATACACATCATAGTAATTATCAGCCTCACACTCAATATTTCGATCAACATTTGCGCCTCGGCCTCGACCTCGGAAATTTCCATGAACTCGTTGAGCTTGCCTTCGTTGAACGAACGGTGGCTCAAAAACTCATTTTCGCCTTTGGGAAATTCTCCTTCATCGACCCCTTCATCAACGACCTCAGCTTGTCTTCAGGCCATTGGAAGTGGTAGTCTTTCACCTCGGGGAATGCCCAAGTGTTGATAACCAGCTTGGGGATTGCCCAAGTTCTGTTGTTGTGCATGGGGATTGCCCAAGACTTCCTTTCGAATAGCCTCGCTCTTCAACTGATGTTGTCGAACAAGCTAAGCAAACAGCTCAGGTTTCATCGGAGTGGTAGTTCTAGAGCCGGACCCAAGTAAGGCCACGGATACACTTCCTTGCTCGAGGTTACCTAGTCGAGCACTCACTCCTCTTACTTCGGTACTGATGCCTTGTATCGCAGCCATGAGATCGGCTAACGACACCTAGGGCGCCTCAACGCCTTTTCCTTCGCCTCCATTCCCAGCCATGGTACCTGCACAAATCAAAGACCAAATAAAATGTTAAGGTTAGAAATCACCTCACACACTCCCTCACCTTTGATGGGTGGCACTCGGGTCCACTCAATTTATGGATTCGGTTTTTGGTCACTCAAGAACTTGTAGCCAATGGCTTCCTCGGTTGATCAACTTCTCTCAGTTCCTTCGAATTTGACAAGTTACCTTGTCTCCTTAGGGATGAGTGAATTAATGTGACTCGATGGAATGGACGCTACTTACTCTACGCTTCGGAAGTCAGAATTTTCTACGAAATTTTGGACTTCGGTCACCCCACGCACGAGTTCCTATAAGCTCAAATGAGTTAGTACGACCTCGAGTAGGAAGAATTACTCCAGAGATCCACTAACTAGAATTTTTTATCACAAGAAAAGTCAAAAACTAGGAGAATCTACCCTTCGATTCCTCTTCGGAATCATTTTCGAATATACCAACTCTTGTTCATACAAGAGTGGTCCCTCCTTGGTACGGATAGGGTTTTTACCTTATCCAATTCCCTTTTCTAGCTGACAAATTTTTCACCAGGGGTTTTGATCTTTACACTTTACCCCTTTCTTCTTCAATGGAACAGTGAAGTTTTCACTCCGGCGTACGAACAATTTACTTCGTTCACTGACCACAAATTTCAACACTGATTCTGAGTCGTTTTTCAACTCCGGTAACAATTACGATGGAGGAAAACAATTTTCAAGAGCTAAGTCACAGATTACTTAGTCCGTACACTGTTACAATGTAACAATTTTCAGCGTACGGACAGTGGTTCAAACGAAGAAACTTCGATTTTAAGCTCAAAAACTCAACCCAAATCAAAAGAAACCACCAGTGTTCGATAACAACCACCAAAACACACTGGGGTTTTGAACCAGCCACCACCACGTCAACAGTCCAAACACGTCGAGAAACCCTTGTCACCGATGGTGTACGTCATGTACTCAAAACACTCCTCGGACAGTGGTGAACACAAATCAATGATTGTTTGATTCAAACAGCCAACAAATCAACCAAAATTTTTGAATTTTTCTTTTCTACTTTTTTTTTTGTTTTGTAAAACACCACAGCAACAACAATCAACAATAAGGAAGAAAGCTGAAACTAGAGACACAAAGCACGAGATAAGCGAACAGGATTTGAGGTTGTAGAAAGAAGCTCAAACCTTGCTCTGATACCAAGATGGTGTAAGCAAACCCGAGGTTAAGCTTAACACGAAGAAACGCGGAAGAAACAACGATAAAATAAAGATAGAAGCCAGAAAAATCTTGCTTCAATTCAAAAGAATATTGAGGAACTTGTCTCAAGCTCGATCGAACTGGGATTAGAGATGCACCTATATTAAGCAACAATCCTCAAAAAGAACAAGCTCCTTGCAAATTGAATGACCAAGAAAAAAATGTTCAAACGACTGACACCGATTGACACAAGTTCTTTAAAATCCCATGTCGGGGTTCGGCTCCATCGGAGACACACAATAGCTACAGCTATGTTTGATCATTCAACAACAACTAACTATCCACAATGAAATGTAAAGGAGTATTTATAGGCTACACTAGGGATAAAACAGTAAATGGTCACAGGTGACCAATAACAGCAAGCCACGTAAGGCTGAACTAGTGTGTGTTCGATAGCCTTGACTTCGGTGCTCGGTCGCTTGCTCTATCACACTTAGTGAGTGTTCGGCAGCTTTGAATTTGATGCTCGGTTGCTTGCTCGAACACATTTTTCATCAGGCGCATACTTGACTTCGAACACAATTTGTTGTGTTCGGCTCTGTGCTGCTCAGCGCCAAGAGTTGGTGTTCGGTCACTTTGTCCTCGGGCTCAAATTTGAAGATGTGGCATTCGGCTCTAGCACTTTGCCATTCTTCCTCCAAACACATGCTTCCTCCCGACCAAACCAAATGAATGTACATGTCATGTAGTAATTTGGCTTGGCTTCGTATCATTGTCCTCGGTTGATCAGTCATTGACTTCGGTGGATTGTTGAGCACTTGATCAGCACTTCAGGCTGCATCAGTTGGCCAACGTCCTTGCGCGATCGAGCGCTTCCATGCGCGATCACGCCCTACCCTACGTGATAGCGCCTGTGCCTGCTCCTTCTCTATGCAAACGTGCACTACCTTGTGCAATAGCACTACATGGTGGCACGACAGTGCCCTATCAGGCGCGAAGGCATTGTGTTAAGTGTATAAAAGACCCTTGGCCGGCTCTGTTTGTCCCTTATCCATTTCATAGCAATTCTAATCGGTTCCAAGGGATTTCTTGATACCGATTCATCAAATAACGTCAGATAAGGATTTTAATCCCTTTTATTTTTAATTCATTGATTTCGATCATGAATCCATGTGGGTTTAGCTTAGGGAAGTTGGGTTTTGAACCCTACACTTCACAAACTGGAAAATTTATGTAAATTGAACCCGAAATTGTAACCCAATAGTACTATTGAATATATGGGACTTTGAAGAGTCTGGAAATGAATGGGTTTTGGGCTTTCGGCTAAGCCTGGACAAGGGGTATTTTTCATAATTTTATTTTATCTCCGGCTAATAGCTAAAGATTCAGTTTGTGAGTGCTTATATATGCGATTTCTCTTCTTTGGCTTATAGGAAAGTGGTTCCAAGAGGCGTCAGAAGGAAAAGAGTTCATTCATTAGTCGGTTTGGCCCGAGACAAAAGGTAAGTGGATTCATCCTTTCTTTGATGGTCTTTGGCCTTTATGGATGTCCTATGCATGTATTCTTCATATACATAGTGATGCAATGCAAACTAGCGGAGGCAAATAACGATATGAAAATGCGGAAGCGATAAAACAAGATACGTAATATCAATAGAGATATCGGGAAACAAGGATTGGGGAGGCAAGAAACAAGAAGAAAGAACGGATAATCGACTCAAGTCATGAATTAATTATCCAATAGGGAGAAATAAAACTCAAACCTTTACAAGGAAATCATACTAGGCGTTGAATCTCCATAGGTTCCAAGTTATACAAGATTCACGAAGCGATCCGCTTCGGACTAGAAGGCTCGGCCTTTCTAAATTCTTTCTTCTTCAATACTCAAAGTCTAGCTAATGAAGAAAATGGCTAAGTGTTCCTATTTATAGTTTTTCACAAGACAAAGTGAAATGTCTAAAATGCCACCAAAGTGAGTTAAAACATAAGAGAACACTTAGGGGTAGAATAGGAACTTCACATAAAAAGTTGGCTTCTCTTCAGCGTCGGGCTCTCCGCCTAAGTGATGGGAGCTTCGCGCAAATTACCTACTGATCAAGAAGTTGCAGAAGCCAGGCGCTCCGCCTGGAAAGCTAGGCTCTCCACCTGATAGGGCGCTCCACCTGGACCAAACGTTAGGATTGGGGAATTGCTGCGATTCTTCCTGAATAGCCTGGTCTTTATGGTCGTGAGACTTTTCAGGGGGAGATCACTACCCTTTCTGAGACATCTGACTGGGTTCAAGTAGAAAATGATCCGCTGAAATCTAGGATCTATCATATAGAGAAAGTAAAGTCTATATTTTAGATTCAAAATAGGGAAGCATGCATTGACAAACTATTCGACATACGACGGACCTAGCTGATTGATGTTTGCCAAAGAATTTTGGAGCGACGAAGTTACTAGGGATTTCTGATCCTCACGCCGGACCGGCTTCCCGGTGAGCGGGATGAGTGATACATCTGGCGAGCGCCAATGAAGAACGTCGAGATTGGGTTGGTGTTCAGTGTACCGCTTGTCTAGCCTGAAACACAGAAGAATTAAAATCTTAGATCAAAACACTAAAGTTGAGTACGTTGACAAAAAATCCACTTTAATAGCTGGACCTTAAGAGCAGGAGGTTCCTTGTGTGAAACTTAGATGCTAAAGCACGCACCCTTCACGCAAGCTACGGTCTAACGACCCCCTTGTTGTGTTGCATTTTGTGATCCTTTCCGGAGAATTTGATGGCCTTCCTGAACAGGCCTTTTATTATGTCTGGGCGGTCTGCCTCACTAATAGGGCGCTCCGCCTGGCCTTGGGCTATGGCTGGGCGCTCCTCCTGGGAAGTGGGGTGCTCCTCCTTGTGCTTGGGGTCCCTCGACTCATCTCCGAAGCTCTTGCCCATGCGTCCTCGCACCTTTCTTGCTTGGCTCTTGATGTTTGGGTCCTAATCCCATATGGATTGCATTATCCTCCCCTTCTTGATGGGATTTCGTCCTCGAAATCAAACCATCAAAGCCTACGTCCAAAGACAATCACAAACAAAAATTTCCTATTACAAGAGTAAGTTAGTGCGAAAAGTTTGGAAACACACTCTTATGATAGAGCCAAGCGTCAATAACAATTAAAAAGCTCTTGCCTCCCAAGGAGACAACAAGTACTTGACTCGACAAGAAAGTGCATCCAACACATAGACAAGCAAAGAGATCAATAGGACATGGAACATTCAAGATATAGCAATCAAATTCCCTATGACCCCTAAGCTTATGAGAAACACACCAAGCCTTCAAATCAATATTATCACAATGTGACACTTCGGCTTTGGCATGCTCAAGACTCAAGGTGTGATCAACAAATGGAATGGAGTAAGAAAAATAGTTCAATCTACAACTAACATCAAATACTCCATTCCCCTTCTTAGAAGCACTCTTACACACACCGAGAGGTACCTCCTCACCTCCATTTACCTCCAAGATAATCCTCCTCGCTAGACAAAATCCCAAGGGAGGTCTCAAATAATTGATTATTTATAGAGTTAAGCATTCCAATCCATGGAGGTTCAAACTCACACTCTACTCTAGTTTGATATAATTCATCATTTCAATTGAAGTTGCCCTCATACAAAGGATTAGTATAGGAACACTTCTCAAGTTCATTAGCAAGCAAAGGTGACGTTCTCAAACTAGAGACAATATCTACACTTGAGGAGTCATCAAAAATAATTCGATCCATCTCATACACTAGATACTCTCCAAGGTCACAACCATCCTCACTACGACAGAAGAGACCACCACTAGCAAGCAAGTATTCAAAGGGAAGAATAGGATATTCATGCAATTCATCTTCTCCTTTATCAAATATGGGTGGAGTATCATAACAAGGTTCACAAACAAGGTCCACAAACAAGGTCAACCATAATATTTTCACTAAAGAGAGGTTCAATGAAAACCAAGCTCACATCATGATGTGGCTTTTCAATCCTCTCAACTAGTGGTTCGCATTCAAACACAAGTTGACCGTTCGACTCTACACTAGTTGCAAACATGTTGTAATCATACAAATCATCAACTAGTATCAAGTTTTCACAAGCACCAACACAAGACAAGGGAGTATCATGCTTAAGGGAAGAAGAACTATCACTTACATTTGAATGGCGATCTTGCTCACTCGAAGCACTTGAAGCATCATGGGTAGTTCCTCCACCTTGTATCTCACATTTGGAATCTTCTTCATCTTGCATTTCCTCTATGAACATGATTGAGGCTCCATCGGTTTGCCTCCAAGAATTCCTATACAAGAATTCAAACAAATAGAAGAAAAAGATAAAGGGTTAAGGTTAGAATAAGGGGTGCCCTCACTCTCTATGATTCTTTTTCCCTCTCTTTTTCCCTCATTTTTTCCTTAAGGTCGGGTGTGGATTCAGGTGGTGACAACCCACTCACATCACTCAACACAACCTCTCCTTTTTCTAATTGAGAGTTGTCACCGGTCGCTCCCTTACTACTCTCTATCTTTTGTCTCTCATATTCGGGTGAGTTGGGACGAGGCCCAAGAATACCCATAGCCGGAGTAAGTGGACTCTTTACATCAACCCGGAATCTAGGACTTGGAGACTCATCACTTGACGTCTCCTCCTTCTTTGTTAGTGAACCACTTGGTTTTGAAACTTGTGGTTTCGGGTTCACCTTGTTGACACTTTTCAACCCTTCACTTGCACTAGTCCCACCACTTTTTGTAATTGTAGGATTCCTCGATTGCACATTTTCACCCACGGAATGAAATCCTCGCTCCTTGCTCCTTTGCATAGCCAAAGAAGGTGCACTAGTAGGCAATTGGCTTCTTGCTCGATAAGGTACAAAGTCATAAACCCTTTGTCCTATGCCCACAAGATACGCATCCTTCATAGTACTATATTGAAACCTCTTGTCTTCCATTTATGGCTCACCTAGCCACACATCAACATGTTGCATGGGATACACATCACACCATACATAGTATTTGTAATTCCTATGAGTTATAAGTACTCGAGCTTCCTTGGAAACCCACACTCCATTATACTCATAAGGACTCTCTAGCTTACTACATGGTACCCTTAGCCTATCAACCAAAGAGGTGCTAGTACAATTAACATCGGTCTTTTCAATTTTGAGCAAGTTCCCTCCATAACCATTCACCTCAACAACGAACCTACTTCTACCCAAGTTGCGTAGAAATGCATCCAAGAAAGAACTTGAATGCTCTTGAGTGTCAACACCAACAACTTGTCTCCCTTATCCCTCCTCTCCTAGCAAGATTTCCAGAGTAACTTCCACTTCCCGTCACTCTTCCAACATTAGAAATATTGTTGGAAGTCGAAGAAGGACCCTTGACATGGAACCCATAAGTGCCTCTCGCCTTGGTTCCATAGCCACTAGCACTACTGATAAGACCCAAACCCCCACAAGACCCTTCACACGGAGCCAAGCTAAAGAGATCCAAGGAGTACACCTACACTTGGTGAGGAAGGGCCTAGAAGAAGGAAGTGATTGGAAGCCTTTCCGGGTGCTTAAAGTGCAAGCGGAGCAGCCCAGTGATGCAGGCGCCCCGCCCAACACCTCAGACGGTCCGCCCAACCTTGCCTTGGTTGAGGTGCTCCGGCCACTCTTGGGGCGCCCCGCCTAGGCCACTCCACTGCTTGTTTTTTTGGGCGCTCCGTCCCAATTGCTGAAGGACGGAATTTGGCTATGTTTTATGACTATTTTGAACCTACGTGGTCCTTTAATTCCTAAGCCTAAGTGTGGGCATTCTAGACATTTCAATTGGTGCCTAAACACATCTATAAATAGCTAGTAGCTTGTCTTCTTTCCTTAGCTTATTTTGATGATTAAACAAACCCTTGTAAGAGTTGAACTCTTTTATTGAATGAAAACCTTTGATGGGACTTGTTCTTCCTCTAGTGAATCTAGATGATTTCCAATCCCCCCGACCATTCTACTTGCGTGCTCACGTTAGCTCGAGGGTAGTTGCCTAGCGTAGGTGTTCTTAACATTCTCTCGGGGTGTAACGGAACGAGTTCTCCGTTGCTACTTGAGATTATTGATCGAGATACGTCTCATTCTTTATCTTTTACTTTTCCGCGTTTGATTCTCATTAGTTTGGTATCAGAGCAAGGCTCGGGTTTTGTTCTTACAAACCCCCGACCCTTGATTCTTCGTGCGTAGGTTAGTTTCTTTAGATTTCTTGTTGTTGAAGTTATTGAAAGAAGAAAAACACAAAAAAAAAAAATAGAAAAAGTGAAAAATACAAAAATTGTCGTAACTTTGTGTTGTGATTGATTCGTGTTATGGGTGTTATAGATTCTTGATCCTTGTTGAAAACCCGACGTTTGGATACCATAATCTTGTGGATTGGATTGATTTGAAAATTTGAAATCCTAAATTGTTAAACCCACCCAAAACCCTTGTTCTTGATGAATTTGAATGATTTTGGGATTGTTTGATTGTGGGGTTTTGGAATTGATTACCGGGGTTTGTTCTTCATTTAAAAACAAACAAATTGAAACAAATTTTGGGTGATTCGGAGTTCTGTAACATCATTTTTGAAGAATCGAAACCCACCATTAACCTTTGAATCCCTTGTTGAAACCCCCAACTTAAAAACTTTGAATCATGATTGAGACTTGTTTGTTGGTTGTTTGGGTGTGAAATTTATTGGGGTTTGAAGGTTGTATCAATATTCAACTTTGGGTACCTTGAATTTGGGCAAAACACGTTGGAATCGACCTGAACTTGGATTGAAAACGAAGAACACGAAGTAGAAAAACCCAGGTGTTCTTCGTCCAGGCGCTGCGCCCCAACTTTGGGCACCCCGCCTGACTTCCTCTTTGTCCAGGCGCTCCACCTGACCATCCTCACAGGTGGTTTTTGTCCAGGTGCTCCGCCCCACCTACTGGGCGCTCCGCCTGACCCCTGAAGGGTTGAAATTGGGCAGTATCTTCTAGGTTTGCTTGTTTCTTTGTTGCCTAACCTCTAATTGGTGCTTATCTAAGTAATCTTTCTACTTAATTAGCACTAATCCTTCATTGCTTTTAGGTGATTCGTGCAATAGTTGGAGAGTAGAACTCCAAGAAGATCCGTAGATCCTTTTGATTCAAGTCCTCACTTCAAAGTGCCTAGCGTTCATTGAGTCCTATTAACTCCACTCACCCCGGAGTGTGCTTGACTCGTGAATAGTTTGGTTGAGTTGAGGAATTGTTACTCATCTACGTGAAGCTTTGGAACTACAAGTCGAGTGAAATATCCACCACCCATTAAACGAGTGAACCGAGTGAAACTCAAGTGAGGGAGTGTGTGAGGTTATTTTGCTAACGTTTGTTACTTGTGTAGGTACAATAGCTAACAAAAGCCTTGAATTCATCAAGGAAGCCTTGGCTAATCTTCTTACCAAGGTGGACACCATGAATCAATGGATTGTCTCTTGAAAAGGGGACCTCAAGTACCCAAGATGATCAAGGGACCTCGAGTGTCCAAATTGAGAAAGGGACCCCGAGTGTCCAAGTTGAAGCCGGAGAAGGCTCGAGTAGTCCTAACTTCACCCCGGAACAAGTTGTCCAAGTTTCGGAAATGCTTCATCAACAACGGGTGAAGGAGGAGCATGAGAGGTATGAACAAATGTTGGGCAATACCCAACGAACGGGCATTCCCTGTCTAGGGATCAACCCTAACCTTATGGGCAATCCCCAAAGGAATGCTCCTCTTCCAATGGCCGTTAGAAATATGCAACCCTTTGAACAAGTGGGAGAAGTTCAAGAAGGGGAGGAAGAGGAATATGAAGGTGATGAATATGGAGCTCCTAATCCAAATGGGAGAGCCATGAATTGGGGGCGTAATGTTGATAGGGGTAGAGGCCGAGGTCGAGGGCCACCCTTAGGAGTTGGTAGGGATATTGGAGGGAATGCTAGGAAAGATTTTAGTGGTTATGGAGGCAACATTGGAGGGAAACCGGTGCCGCACCAAGAGGTCCGAGACAACAACAACCTTACTAGCATGAAGCTCACTATTCCTTCTTTCAAAGGAAGTAGTGATCCGGTGGAGTACATTGAATGGAAGTTGAGCATGGAAAGGATATTTGACACTAATGATATGACCGAAGACAAGAAGGCCAAGTATGCAATATCTTCTTTTGAGTCCTTTGCTTCTACGTGGTGGGAATCAGTCAAAAGAAGTAGAAGGAGGAATGCTATGCCAATCAATGTGACTTGGGGAGAGTTGATTCGTGTGATGGATGAGAAGTATGTGACTCAATAATACCGTGCGGACCAATGCAAGCGACTCTATGAGCTAAAGCAAGGTTACAAAATGGTTTTGGAATACTTCAATGAGTTTGAGCAAATCCAAATGTCCCTAGATATGGATAGGGAAGATGATGGGCAAGCCATAATTAGATTTCGAAGTGGTTTAAATCGGGACATAGCCTCCCAATTGAAGTTTCACAAGTATGATGACCACTATGAGCTATGCAAAGATGCGGTTGAAGCCGAGAAATGGCTTAAGGAAGAGAAATCCACTAGATACAAGAGTAGCACTCCTACTCCCATGAGTAAACCCAAAGATTGGAAGGCTCCTACTCCAAATGCAAGGTTCCCGAATGCAAGTGGAACAAGTAGTGCAAGTGCTAGCAGAGATGTGAAGAAGCCATATGAAAAGTACACATCCAATGTGGGAGGAAACTCTAAAACCTAATTGAATACTCCTACTTCTTCTTCAATTCAATGCCACAAATGCAAGGGGTATGGTCACTTTGCTAAAGAGTGTCCTACGAAAAGGACCATGATTGTTGTTGGTAATGATGCTTATGAACAAGAGAGTGAACCTGAGGATGAGGGAGTAGAGGGAGATGAGGGAGTAGAGGATGATTTGGCGGATGACACGGTGGAGGATGATGATCCTCATACTTTCCTAGTTGTGAGGAGGAGTTTAGGTGCCATGATAGTGGAGGATAGTGAGACCTTGCAAAGGGAAAATCTCTTCCATGCTAGATGCCGAGGCATGGGTGTTGTTTGCTCTATGATCATTGACTCGGGAAGTTGTGCCAATGTTGTGAGTCAAACACTTATTACCCAATTGAAATTGCCTACCGTGAAACACCCCAGGCCTTATCGTTTGCAATGGCTTAGTGAGTGTGGGGAGCTAAAGGTGGTGAAGCAAGCAATGATCAAGTTCAAAATGGGTAGTTATGTGGATGAACACTTGTTCGACGTGGTGCCTATTCAAGCATGCCACCTTCTCTTTGGAAGGCCTTGGCAATTTGATAGACATGCGATTCATGATGGACGTGTCAACACTTACACGTTCAAACATGAAGGAAGGAGATTTGTGCTTAAACCCTTAACTCCCAAGCAAGTAAGTGATGATTACAAGCGAATGAGGGAGTTAAGAGAGGCGGCAAAGGCTAAGTCGGTTGTAGAGACTAGTCCTTTGGCCGAAAGCTTGGTGGCAATCCCACCATCTTCTACCGGTGGCATATGTGCCATGATGCAACCGGGTGAACTCTTGAGAGGAAATGATGGCAACAAGCTAATCCTTTGCCTAGTGCATAAAGGTATGATTCTTGCATCCGATGTTGATTCTTTAACTAATCCTTTACCTAGTGCAATTGAGAATGTTTTGAAGGTGTTTGAAGACATGTTCCCGGATGAGATGCCGAGTGGTCTTCCTCCATTGAGGGGGATAAAACACCAAATTGATTTTATCCTGGGGTCTCAAATTCCAAACAAACCGGCTTATAGGAGTAACCCGGAGGACACAAGAGAATTGCAAAAGCAAGTTGATGAATTGCTCACTAAAGGCTTGGTGAGGGAAAGCTTGAGTCCTTGTGTCGTGCCCGTGATCCTTGTTCCAAAGAAGGACGGCACCTGGAGAATGTGTGTTGATTGTCGGGCCGTAACAATAAAGTACCGTCATCCCATTCCCCGACTTGATGATATGTTAGATGAATTGAGTGGTTCATGTGTCTTTAGCAAAATTGACCTTAGGTCCGGTTACCATCAAATCTGGATAAAACCGGGGGACGAATGGAAAACCGCATTCAAGACCAAATTTGGTCTCTATGAATGATTGGTGATGCCCTTTGGGCTCTCCAACGCACCTAGTACTTTTATGAGACTAATGAACCATGTGTTGAAACCATTCATCAATAAATTTGTGGTTCTCTATTTTGATGATATCTTGATATATAGTAAGTCAATAGATGATCATGTGGGCCACTTAAGTCAAGTGCTTGAAGTGCTAAGAGCCGAAAAGCTCTATGCCAATTTGAAAAAGTGTGCCTTTTGTGTGGTGATGTAGGGTAAACCTACGAAAGCGATAAAGAGATAAAGCGAGACGAGACTTACACTAAAGTTCGAGTAGCAACGAAGAACTTTTTCCGTTACACCCCGAACGATTGGAAAGAATCACCTAACACTATGCAACTATCCTCAAGAATCACGAGGTCCTTGCAAATAGAGTGATCGAAAAGTTTTGAGGTTCAACTTGGAATCGCCCAATTGAAATTCAAGCCAAGAATCAAGGTTTCAATAGAGAGTATTTCTCTTGTGTTTTTGTATTCAAAGATAGGTTAAATGAGTTCAAGACCTAATGAAGGCTTTTATAGCCTTCTACAACATGTAATGAAGTGTCTAAAATACCCCTAAGTGGGTTTAAACAATAGAAGCCACTTAGGGCCAAAGTTGGAATTACACACATAAAATAGCCAAAATTCGGATGGAGGCTCAGGGAACTAGGCGCCCCGCCTACTAGGGGAGGCGGTCTGCCTCTGTATGGCGTGGAGGAGCAGCACAGGGGAGTGGGCGGTCCGCCCATTGCACCAGGCGGTCCGCCCATAGAGAGATCCAGAGAGCTGTCAATAAACAGGCGGTCCGCCCACTTGGGGAGGCGGTCCGCCCCTTGCTGAGGCCTCTTGAGGTGCCTCACTTTGTGTCTCTTGAGCCTCTCCCTCGGGTCTAAGTGGTCCTCCTTCCATGGTGCTCCGATGCATGATCTTCAAGGTTGTTCCGGAGCTTCCATCTTCCTCGTCCAAGCCTCTCCATACCAAGTGAAGGTGAGCATCATGGATAGCTTTGGCTTGGCTTCTCGTAAAGGGTCTCGAGCTAGTTTGCCCGGCATCATCCTCCCCTTCTTGAGAAGATTTCGTCCTCGAAATTAAGGCGTCATCCCCCACGGCATCACCTACATCACAAGGAGCCAAGTCACTAACATTGAAAGTATTTGACACATTGTACTCACCCGGTAGATCAATCACATAGGCATTGTTGTTGATCTTGGATATCACTTGGAACGGGCCATCTCCTCGGGGTGCCAACTTCCCTTTTCTAATGCTTGGGAATCTTTCTTTTCGGAAGTGCACCCACACCCAATCTCCTTTCTTGAATTCCACTTTCTTCCTCCCCTTGTTCTTCTTGGTGGCTAACTTTTCATAAGCTTCCTCCAAGTTCTTCTTTGCTTTGGCATGGAGGTCCATCAAGGCCTTAGCTCGGCTTGTACCTTCAACATTAACAACCATTTCCCTTGGCAAAGGGGTGAGATCAAGTAGAATCAAAGGATTAAAACCATAAACGCACTCAAATGGAGTCATGCCAATCATTCTATGCAAAGTGCGGTTATATGCAAACTCCATGAGTGGTAACTTCTCCACCCAAGTCCCGGCCTTACCTCGGGTCATAGCTCTAAGAAGAGACCCCAAGGTTCGGTTCACCACCTCGGTTTGACCATCCGTTTGAGGGTGGTGGGACGTAGAGAACAACAATTTGGTGCCAAGGGCACCCCACAAACATCTCCAAAAATGGCTTAGGAACTTAGTGTCCCTATCACTTACAATGGTTTGAGGCACGCCATGCAATTTTAACACATTATCAATGAACAAGGAAGCTACATGGTGTGCATCACTACTCTTCTTACAAAGAATGAAGTGAGCCATTTTGGAAAACCGATCCACGACAACATAAATGCTATCATGGCCCCCTCTAGACCGCGGCAAACCCATAACAAAATCCATCGAAATGTCCATCCAGGGCTAGTAGGAATAGGAAAAGGAGTATACAAGCCATGGGGATTCGACTTAGACTTGGCGTGCTTGCAATCTAAACAAGCATTGCATAGCCGCTCAACATGCATTCCCATCTTAGGCCAATGGAATTGCTCCATAAGAATGGTCAAAGTCTTATCCCTCCCAAAGTGACCCATCAAGCCTCCACAATGTGCTTCTCGCACTAGCAATTCTCGCCAAGAGGACTCGGGGACACATACTCTCCCATTCTTGAAAATGTAGCCATCTACCCATTGGTATTTTTCCACCCTCTTCCCACTCACTAGAGCATCATGAATGCTCTTGAACTTTGGGTCATGTTCATACAAAGATTTTATACTCTCAAAACCCATAAGTCTAGAAGCAAGAGTGGTAGCAAGGGCGAACTTCCAAGAAAGCGCATCGGCTACAACATTGTCCTTACCCCATTTGTAATGAATTACATAAGGGAAGGACTCAATGAACTCCACCCACTTGGCATGTCTTTTGTTCAACTTCTCTTGGCCTCTTAGATGTTTGAGTGACTCATGGTCACTCTTGATCACAAATTCCCGAGGCCAAAGGTAGTGTTGCCAATGGGCTAAAGCTCTCACGAGGGCATACAACTCCTTGTCATACGTAGAGTAATTCAAGGTTGCGCCCTTTAACTTCTCACTAAAGTAGGCGACGGGTTTCCCTTCTTGCATGAGAACACCCTCCAATACCCACCCCTGAGGCATCATACTCTACCTCAAAAGCCTTCCCAAAGTTGGGCAATTGCAACAACGGGGCGGTACTTAACCTACTTTTCAATTCTTGGAAAGCCTTCTCTTGCGGCTCTCCCCAAACAAAGGACTTGTCCTTTTTCACCAACTCGGTGAGTGGTGCGGCAATGGTGCTAAAGTATCTAACAAAGCGCCTATAGAAACTAGCAAGGCCATGAAAACTCCTCACATGAGAAACGGTGGTGGGAGTAGGCCAATCTCTAATGGCTTCAACTTTGGACTCATCAACTTCTACACCATTGACACTAACAACAAAGCCCAAAAAGACAACCTTTTCAACACAAAAGGCACACTTCTTAAAGTTGGCATAGAGCTTTTCGGCTCGTAGCACTTCAAGCACTTGACTCAAGTGGCCAACGTGGTCGTCTATAGACTTGCTATAGATCAATATGTCATCAAAGTAGACGACCACGAACTTGTTGATGAAGGGTTTTAGCACATGGTTCATCAATCTCATGAAGGTACTAGGTGCGTTGGAGAGGCCAAAGGGCATCACCAACCATTCATATAGACCAAACTTGGTCTTGAATGCGGTTTTCCATTCATCACCGGGTTTCATTCGGATTTGATGGTAACCGGACCTAAGATCTATTTTTGAAAAGATGCAAGAACCACTAAGTTCATCTAACATGTCATCCAAACGAGGTATGGGATGTCGATACTTTACCGTGATCTTGTTGACCGCTCGACAATCCACACACATCCTCCAAGTGCCATCCTTCTTCGGAACAAGGATCACGGGCACGGCACAAGGGCTCAAGCTCTCCCTCACCAAGCCTTTGGTGAGCAACTCATCAATTTGCTTTTGTAGCTCCCTTGTGTCCTCGGGATTGCTCCTATATGACGGCTTGTTGGGAATTTGAGATCCCGGGACAAAGTCAATTTGATGTTCAATACCCCTCAAAGGAGGTAATCCATCCGGCATCTCATCCGGGAACATGTCCTCGTAGACCTTCAAAACATTTTCAATGGCACTAGGCAAAGGGTTAGGATTAGATAAATAATCACTTTCGAAATTTAAAACCATACCTTTGTGCACTAGGCATATGAGCATCTTGGTGCCATCATTACCTTTCAAGATCTCACCCGGTTGCATCATGGCACACATGCGACTGGTGGAAGATGGTGGAGTCTCGGCCAAAGGTTTGGCCACAACCGGGGACTTGGCCTTAGCTGCTTCCCTCAACTTTTTCATGCGCCGATAGTCTTCACTTACTTGCTTTGGGGACAAGGGTGTGAGCACAAACCTCTTCCCCTCATGTCTAACCGTGTAAGTGTTGGCTCGGCCATCATGAACCACTTGTTTGTCGTATTGCCACGGCCTACCAAATAAAAGGTGGCATGCTTGCATTGGCACCACGTCAAACATGTGTTCATCTTGATAGTTCCCAATCTTGAACCTAATCAAGACTTGCTTCACTACCCTCAATTCCCCACACTCGCTCAACCATTGCAAACGGTAGGGACTAGGGTGCTTTTGGGTAGTCAATTTCAATTGTTAGACCAATGATTGGCTCACCACATTCGCACAACTACCCGAGTCTATGATCATGGAACACACTTGCCCCTTCACTCTACACCGAGCATGGAACAAGTTTTCCCTTTGTTCATCTTCCCTCTCTTCACTCACCATGGTTCCCAAAATGCGGCGAACCACAAGGAACATATTAGGATCATCCCCCTCCGTCACTCTCTCTTCACCCTCACCCTCAACTTCCTCACTCTTCTCCTCAACTTCTCCCTCGGACTCACTTTCCCCCTCATAGACCAACCCATCTTCCATCACAATCATCGTTTTCCGGGTAGGGCACTCTTTGGCAAAGTGGCCATAACCCTTACATTTATGGCATTGGAAAGAAGAAGAAGAAGAAGGAGTATTTAAAGTAGTTTTAGAATTACCTCCAACCTCTTTGTGGTGGCCTTTCGGGGTAGCCTTCTCAAAAGGCTTCTTGACATCTCGACTCCCACTTGCACCACTTGTGTATGGGGTCTTCCATTCTTTGGGGCGAGTTGTTGGGGTGGTAGTGGTGGTACTCCTATAGCGAGGAGCCTTCTCTTCTTTGAGCCACTTCTCGGCCTCAACCGCGGCGTCACACACATCTTGTAGAGAGTGGAAGATGTGTAGCCTCAATTGGGAAGCAACCTCCCTACTCAAGCCACTCTTGAAACGGATGATAGTTTGTTCCTCATCCTCCGTTTCCATATCAAGAGCCATCCGGTTCTTCTCAAAGTCGTTGAAATATTCATCAACGGACTTGTAGCCTTGTTTCAATTCATAGAGCCTTTTGAGTTGCTCATGTCGATACTTGGAAGTCACATACTTGTTGCTCATTATTTCTTTCAACTCTTCCCAAGTGATGTTCATCTGCAACCCAAGTCGTCTCCTTGATCGCTTCATGGATTCCCACCATGTAGAGGCATAAGATTCAAAGGAAGCAATGGCATATGTAGCCTTCTTCTCCTCGGACATATCATTCGTGTCAAAGACCCGCTCCAATTGAACCTTCCACTCTAAGAAAGCCTCCGGATCACTAGTCCCCTTGAAAGGTGGGATAGTGATCTTCACACTATTGAGGTTAGTGTCACGACCCCCACGATGTGGTCCCGGTTGACCCCCGTAGTAGTCTTCAACCTCATCATACTCCCGTCTCAAGTCCCTTCCCATGAAAGCCCTTGGAGGTCCTCGACCTCGCCCACGGCCTCCATCTACTCCTCGGCCTCCGTTCATCGCTCTCCTATGTGGATAGTGAGCATCAAAATCATCATCTAAATCGAGACCCTCCCCTTCTTGAGCTTCATCAACTTGCTCAAGAGGAATCACATTTCTCCGGGGTCTTAAGAGTGGGACATCTCCTTGGGGATTGCCCAAGGGTTGGGGAGTGCCCAACGATCTTTCCCTAGCAAGAGCCTCGTCCCTCAACCGTTGTCGACGAACTAACTCCGCATATTGATCCGGCTTCATGATTGAATCATCACTTGTGCCTTCATTGGCATCCTTTTGGACACTCAGGGTCCTTTCCTTTTCAAAGACTTCCATTCTAAGGTTCAAGGTTTTCACCTCGGCCAATAGACTAGCCAAGACGTCAGCAGGAACCTCAATGGTTGATTTGGCCTTCTCATCCGCCATTGTACCTACAACAATAAAAAACAAGTAAAGAGATTAGAGTAAAAGTCCTCACTCGCTCCCTCACCTTTTGATTGCCCCTCGGGTTCACTCTTGTTTTTGGGGTAGGTTCACTCAAGCTCGAATCCAAAAGTCTTCCTCGGAGTTGAACAACTACCTCAACAACCAAACAATCCAACAAGTTCCAAATGCTCTTCGGGAAGAGTGGAGTTAATGGGACTCTATGGGCGTTCGGCTTTTAAGTGAGCACTTGAGCCAAAGAATTTCTACGAGTCTTCTTTGAAGTTATCAAATACGAACACGCACGAAAATCCTAAGTGCTCAATGAATTAGTACTAGTTGAGTAGAAGAATTACTCGCAAAGTACTAACCGGAAGTGATGGAAGCAAACAAACCACGAAAGCCTAAGAAACAAACTACCCGGACACCCTTCAGGGAGTGGGCGCCCCGCCTCTGTAAGGTAGGCGGTCCGCCTACTCCAAGATCCAGAGAGTGGCAGAAATTCGGGCGGTCCGCCTGGGTCAATTCTCCTGCACGGTTTCGACTTCGGTTCTTGGTTTTTGGCACTCAATTCTCAATAGTTTTCAAGGGGTTTTGATATGTGATGATACCCAAAGTTGTTTTAGACTATAACAAGCAAACCCCAATGGTCTAATCCAACAAACAACCAAAAATCAATTTGTTTCAAGAAATAGGAGCAAGTTCTTCAAAATTTTCAAGAACTTCAAGACTTTAAAATTTCGATTTTCACTCCGCTTCTCCAAATGATGTTATAAGGGTATCAAAACGACAGGGTAACTATAAGGAACAATCCCCGATACCAATCATCCAAGAATTCACAACAACAAATGAGTTCTAGCAAATTTTGCAAAATACCCAACCTAGGGTTCAATTTTCCCAACTTTTGATTTTCAACTCCAAAACGTGTTTTGTTGGTACCCAATTGTCGGGTTCACATTAACAAACGATCCCCGATAATCAAAACCTACAAAATCGTAACAACCAATGATTTCTAGTAAATTTTTGGGTTTTCTAGTTTTTGAATTTTTTTCTTCTTTTTCAATAAAACAAGAACAAGAACATGAAAATAAACACGGAACATAAAAGACAAGCACGAAGAGTAGGGTGAGGGTTCGTAAGAACGCAACCCTAGCCTTGCTCTGATACCAACTGATGTAGGGTAAACCTACGAAAGCGATAAAGAGATAAAGCGAGACGAGACTTACACTAAAGTTCGAGTAGCAACGAAGAACTTGTTCCGTTACACCCCGAATGATTGGAAAGAATCACCTAACACTATGCAACTATCCTCAAGAATCACGAGGTCCTTGCAAATAGAGTGATCGAAAAGGTTTGAGGTTCAACTTGGAATCGCCCAATTGAAATTCAAGCCAAGAATCAAGGTTTCAATAGAGAGTATTTCTCTTGTGTTTTTGTATTCAAAGATAGGTTAAATGAGTTCAAGACCTAATGAAGGCTTTTATAGCCTTCTACAACATGTAATGAAGTGTCTAAAATACCCCTAAGTGGGTTTAAACAATAGAAGCCACTTAGGGCCAAAGTTGGAATTACACACACAAAATAGCCAAAATTCGGATGGAGGCTCAGGGACTAGGCGCCCCGCCTACTAGGGGAGGCGGTCCGCCTCTGTATGGCGTGGAGGAGCAGCACAGGGGAGTGGGCGGTCCACCCATTGTACCAGGCGGTCCGCCCATAGAGAGATCCAGAGAGCTGTCAATAAACAGGCGGTCCGCCCACTTGGGGAGGCGGTCCGCCCCTTGCTGAGGCCTCTTGAGGCGCCTCACTTTGTGTCTCTTGAGCCTCTCCCTTGGGTCTAAGTGGTCCTCCTTCCATGGTGCTCCGGTGCATGATCTTCAAGGTTGTTCCGGAGCTTCCATCTTCCTCGTCCAAGCCTCTCCATACCAAGTGAAGGTGAGCATCATGGATAGCTTTGGCTTGGCTTCTCGTAAAGGGTCTCGAGCTAGTTTGCCCGGCATCATGTGGAGAAGGTTTTCTTCCTTGGGTTTGTTGTGAGTGCCCAAGGAGTGGAGGTGGATGAGTCCAAGGTAGAGACCATTCGTGATTGGCCTACTCCTACTACCGTGACTCACGTGAGGAGCTTTCATGGTCTTGCTAGTTTTTATAGACGATTTGTGAAAGAGTTTAGCTCCATCGCCGCTCCACTCACCGAATTGGTGAAGAAGGACCAACCATTTGTGTGGGGAGAGCCTCAAGAGAAGGCCTTCCAAGAGTTGAAAAGTAGGTTGAGTACCGCCCCTCTATTGCAATTGCCCGACTTCGGAATGGCATTTGAGGTTGAATGTGATGCCTCGGGGGTGGGAATTGGTGGTGTTTTAATGCAAGATGGCAAACCCATAGCCTACTTTAGTGAGAAATTGAAAGGGGCCTCCTTGAATTACTCTACGTATGACAAGGAGTTGTATGCCCTAGTGAGAGCTCTTGCTCATTGGCAACACTACCTTTGGCCTAGGGATTTTGAGATCAAGAGTGACCATGAGTAACTCAAACATCTTAGAGGCCAAGAGAAGCTAAACAAGAGGCATTCCAAGTGGGTTGAGTTCATTGAGTCTTTTCCCTATGTTGTTCAATACAAAAAGGGGAAAGACAATGTTGTGGCGGATGCACTTTCTAGGAAGTTTGCCCTAGCCACCACTCTCACCTCTAAGGTCATGGGTTTTGAGAGCATTAAGTTGATGTATGCTCATGACCCGAAGCTAAAGAGCATCCATGAAGCTCTAGAAAAAGGGGAGAGAGTTGAGAAATACCAATGGGTTAATGGTTACATCTTCAAAAATGGTGGAGTGTGCATACCGGAGTCCTCATGGAAGGAATTGCTTGTGCAAGAGGCACATTGTGGAGGACTCATGGGTCACTTTGGGGCAAGAAAGACTTTGGCTATTCTTACAGAACAATTTCATTGGCCAAAGATGGGGGTGCATGTTGAAAAATTTTGCAACAATTGCCTTGAGTGCAAGCGTGCTAAATCCAAAGCACACCCCCATGGGTTGTATACCCCTCTCCCCGTACCTACTAGTCCGTGGTTGGATATCTCAATGGAATTTGTCATGGGATTACCAAGGACTAGGGGGGCCATGATAGCATTTATGTTGTTGTGGATAGGTTCTCCAAAATGGCTCACTTCATTCCATGTAAAAAATGTGATGATGCACAACATGTTGTTACTTTATTTATTGATAATATTTTGAAGTTGCATGGTGTGCCTCAAACCATAGTGAGTGATAGGGACACCAAGTTCCTAAGCCATTTTTGGAGGAGTTTATGGGGTGCTCTAGGCACCAAGCTTTTGTTCTCCACGTCCCACCACCCACAAACGGATGGACAAACCGAGGTGGTAAACCGAACTTTGGGTGCTCTTCTTGGAGCCATGACCCGAGGTAAGGCCGGGACTTGGATTGATCGATTACCTCTTATAGAGTTTTTCTATAATCGTACATTACATAGCATGATTGGCATGACTCCCTTCGAGTGCGTTTATGGTTTTAACCCCTTGATTCCCCTTGATCTAACCCCTTTGCCAAGGGAAATGGTTGTTAATTTTGAAGGTAAAACTAGAGCCAAGGCTTTGGTGGAACTCCATGCAAAGGCAAAGAAGAATTTGGAGGAAGCTTATGCAAAGGTTGCCTCCAAGAAAAACAAAGGACGCAAGAAGGTGGAACTCAAGAAGGGTGACTATGTGTGGGTGCACTTCCGGAAAGAAAGGTTTCCAAACCTTAGGAAAGGGAAGTTGGCACCCCGAGGAGATGGCCCATTCCAAGTGCTCTCGAAGATAAACAACAACGCCTATGTGGTCGACTTGCCAAGTGAGTATCAAGTTTCTAATACATTTAGGGGTCGTTCGGTTCTAGGTATTAACATTTAATACCCGCACAAAACTCAGCGTTAATTTAGCGCAGCGTTCGGTTGGTTTTTGTGAAATTTTAATACCTGCATAAAATTAGTGCAACGTTTGGTTGCGTTTTTGTATATTCCGCATTATTAATACCCGCATTATTAATGCGGAAATCTATGTATTATTTTATGCGGGGTAGAAGGTGGTATTAATAATGTGGGTATTAATAATGCAGGTATTAAAATTTAAAATGATAAAATTAACCCTCATAATAATAAGGATATTTTAAATTTTATTTAAGGAGTAAATAAATATTTTAAATAATAATATTTTTTGTTAATTTGTAATATATCAGTGATTCAACAAATAATCCCTACGCTATAATATATGCGTGGCTAATACCCATATTATTAAACCCCACATAACTAATACCCGCATTACCAATACCCACATTTTTAATACAAACATTATTAATACCCACATTACTAATATTCGCATTAATAGTTAATACCCGCGTAAAATACAAGCCAAACCGAACGACCCCTTAATGTTTGTGACTTGGTTCCGTTGGATGTAGGTGATGAAGAGGTCGTGGTTGATGATGCTTCAATTTCGAGGACGAAATCCTCTCAAGAAGGGGAGGATGATAAGACCCAAACCCCCACAAGACCCTTCACACGGAGCCAAGCTAAAGAGATCCAAGGAGTACACCTGCACTTGGTGAGGAAGGGCCTAGAAGAAGGAAGTGATTGGAAGCCTTTCCGGGTGCTTAAAGTGCAAGCGGAGCAGCCCAGTGATGCAGGCGCCCCGCCCAACACCTCAGGCGGTCCGCCCAACCTTGCCTTGGCTGAGGCGCTCCGCCCACTCTTGGGGCGCCCTGCCTAGGCCACTCCACTGCTTGTATTTGCGAGCGCTCCGCCCTAATTGCTGAAGGATGGAATTTGGCTATGTTTTATGACTATTTTGACCCTACGTGGTCCTTTAATTCCTAAGCCTAAGTTTGGGCATTCTAGACATTTCAATTGGTGCCTAAACACTTCTATAAATAGCTAGTAGCTAGTCTTCTTTCCTTAGCTTATTTTGATGATTAAACAAACCCTTGTAAGATTTGAACTCTTTTATTGAATGAAAACCTTTGATGGGACTTGTTCTTCCTCTAGTGAATTTAGATGATTTCCAATCCCCCCGACCATTCTACTTGCATGCTCACGTTAGCTCGAGGGTAGTTGCCTAGCGTAGGTGTTCTTGACATTCTCTCGGGGTGTAAAGGAACGAGTTCTCCGTTGCTACTTGAGATTATTGATCGAGATACGTCTCGTTCTTTATCTTTTACTTTTCCGCGTTTGATTCTCATCAACTACTCCTACTACAACTATCCATACCCTTCACGGCATTGATAGAATAATATAAGCCTTTTGTAGCAAGAACAAAATCATCTCTCAAACCACTCTCCTCATGGGATTTAGAAGCACTAGGCCGCTTAGCATAACTAGAAGATGCAAGCTTCTTCTTTCCTATGCAATAACCACCACCTCCTCCCATACTAATGGAAGGACCTCTACTACTCCCTTGTACACCATTAGCAACACCAAGAGAAGATTCAAATGAATAATGCGTATAATCAACCTCATCATCAATTCCCTCTATGTCACTATCAACATGTTCATATTCATCACAAGTAGAGCAAGTAGGATCAATGTACCTTGAAGCGTTACCATCTTCGACTTCTTGACTTGAAGCATAAGAATCATCAAATTCATCTTCACAAGCTTCATAGTCGCCTTGCGTCTCATGATCATCATAGTAACCCGCTTCATCACCATACGAGCCATAGTTCCCCGAATCATCATAGCAATACTCATCATCACCATCGTAGCAACCATAGTCTCACTCGTCTCCACACGAATCATAACCTCCACAATCATCATCTGACATAGTTGCACCAATAAAAGAAAGAACCTCACAAAAATCACTCCCTCACATGTATCACTAAATATATGAACACTCAAGGGCGAGGCCTTAATAACTTAGAAACTACGGTAATCACAACTAGTATCTCCAAGTAAAATTCGGAATGGAGTTAATGGGACTCGATGTACGGACGGCTATTTAAAGTGCGTAGTTGAGGCCAAAGAAAGTTCTACGACTCTTCTTTGAATTCTAATCTCCTCTACGCACGAGTGTCCTATTACACTCAAGAGTTAGCGTCTTTCGAGTAGCCAATTACCCTAGAAACACTAACCAAGAAGTTAGGAAGCAAAGGAAACACAAAAACTACGAAACGGAAACAATTCGGACCTGTTTCAGGGGTGGGCGCTCCACCCAGAGAGGTAGGTGCTCCACCCAGTTGAGGGAGGCGCTCCGCCTGGATGGGCTACTGCCCAAGAAGTTGGGTGGTCTGCCTGGACTTAGGCGCTCCGCCTAGAGTGCGATTCAGCAGCTCTCAAGAACGGGTTTTTGGTGATTTTAGCCAAATGTTTCGATCGATTTCAACTCGATACACAAATCCAATGATACTCAAAGGTGTATTCAACTATTCTAACCAATCCCCAACGGTTTTCAACTCCAAACAAACAACAACAATCTTCGATTCAAGTTTGAAGCGTTTTCAAGAAATTATCAAACTTTAGTATTTTAATATTTGAAATTTTGATTCGTAATAGCGAAACACGTTATGAGGGTATCAAAACAACGGTAATACAATATAGAATAAACCCTAATACTTTTAAACACTTGGGGATTCGAATCTAACCCGATCTACCAATTTTTGTTTTCTAGTTTTCAAGTTTTTCAATTTTTTTGTTTTCTTCTTTTCTCAAGAACGCAAGAACAACAAGAACAAGATACTAACATGATGAAAAAGGAACGGGGGTTTGTAAGAACATAACCCGAGCCTTGCTCTCATACCAACTGATGCAATGCGAACTAGCGCAAGCAAATAATGATACGAAAATACGGAAGCGATAAAACAAGATACGTGATATCAAAAGAGATATCGGGAAATAAGGATTGGGAGGCAAGAAACAAGAAGAAAGAACGGATAATCCACTCAAGTCATAAATTAACCATCCAATAGGGAGAAACTCATACTACGCGTTGAATCTCCATAGGTTCCAAGTTATACAAGATTCACGAAGCGATCCGCTTCGAACTGGAAGGCTCGGCCTTTCTAAATTCTCTCTTCTTCAATACTCAAAGTGTAGCTAATGAAGAAAATGGCTAAGTGTTCCTATTTATATTTTTTCACAAGACAAAGTGAAATGTCTAAAATGCCCCCAAAGTGAGTTAAAACATATGAGAACACTTAGGGGTAGAATAGGAACTTCATAAAAAAAGTTGGCTTCACTTCAGCGCCGGGCACTCCGCCTAAGTGATGGGCGCTCCGCCCAAATTAGCTACTGATAAAGAAGTTGCAGAAGCTAGGCGCTCCGCCTGGAAAGCTAGGCGCTTCGCCTGGACCAAGCTATGTCTGGGCAGTCCGCCTCACTGATAGGGCTCTCCGCCTGGCCCTGGGCTATGGCTGGGCGCTCCTCCTAGGACTTAGGACGCTTCTCCTTGTGCCTAGAGTCCCACGACTCATCACCGAAGCTCTTGCCCTTGAGTCCTCGCACCTTTCTTGCTTGGCTCTTGATGGTTGGGTCCTAATCCCAATATGGATTGCATCACGTAGCTTCCGATAAGGCGTACTTACTACGCCGAAGTCTTGTCTATAAATTGCACATTATATTATTAAGTATTGAATTGGTGATAGTGTGTATATGGGAATTTCGTACTCCGGTATGTGAATTTGTTATGTGTGATTGTGGTTTGGTTGTTTCTGTATAGTGTATAGAGCCAGGATTAAAAATGCTCCATCATGATATGAATTGCTAGGCTTTGTCAAAAAGTATTATATAGAGTCCAAGGATTCTATAGTCATAATAGCAACCTATCGAGCATTAGAAATACTTTAATAAGTTAAGGATGTTAGCTATTAAGCATTGAACGTAATGCAACCCTAAAATGAATGGGTCAAAAGTGATTATAGTTATCTACTGAGGGACAACATGTTTCACACACACGCGCGCGCGAGCCCTAAAATGAATGGGTCAAAAGTGATTATAGTTATCTACTGAGGGACAACATGTTTCACACACACGCGCGCGCGCGCGCGCGCGCGCACACACACACACACACACATATATATATATATATATATATATATATATATATATATATATATATATATATATATATATATATATATATATCACACACACACACACACACACACATATATATATATATATATATATATATATATATCACACACACACACACATATATATATATATATGTGTGTGTGTGTGTACGCGCGCGCGCGTTGTGTGTGTGTATGTTCATTTTGTAGGCTAGTTGGTTATCGTATGTATTAAGATACTGATAAGAAGGGGAATCTATTTGTTTTATATACATGTGTGTTGAAGTATATGCTTTGAGTGAATTTTCAGCAAGTAATGCACTCTTTTTTAAAAAAGAAAATAATAATTCTCTGGTTAAAGAGGTTTCTAATTTATGTTTGTGACTGGTGTATAAAGGTACGAAAAATATATAAAACTCAGAGTCGCCACTTGACAAATTCAAAGGTGTGTCAAGCCACAAGTTGGTGTACCTTTAGAACACCTTTGACTTGTTAAATGGTCTACGTTAGAGGTTTAGGGTAAGGCCCTCAGTTGACTCTCGGGAGGTATTAGGCACCGTCGAGTCCTATGCCAAGCACAGTTGCTTTATTTTTTTATTTTGATTCATCGAATACGGTTGTTATATTTTTTGCCGTTGGTTTAAAATCATGCTTTGATTGTTAAACCAAAAATTGAATCAAGTCACCCGCTGGGTATACTATAACACAACTTGGCTTTTTTCAATTTCATTTTTCGCCTAATAAGCAGACCACTGATCATACTTATCACTGTGTATAACCGTGTAAAAATCTTCTCATTCCTATTGGTTTGTCAAATCGTATTACGTTTCATTAATAATTAACTTCAAGTTTAAAAGGTAATAAAGTGATAAGACTTTTTGACATGCTTCAAATGAATTAAAAGGTGTACCAATCCTATTTTTTAATTGAGCTTTAAACTAACATTGGTCCCAATTAGCGAATTGTCTAAACAAAATTAATTTTGACCAACGTTAGACCGTGCCATTATGAATTTGACAAGTTATCGTTTCGAAAACTGATTTGTGCTTACAACCTCTTTTTTAAACTTTATTTCAGAATTGTCAAAATATTTTCTTAGAAGATATTAATTGAAGACCAACTTTGCATACACGTTTCAACGTTTGACTAGCTATGCAAATAGAAAAAATAATGTTACAGGCTCGAAATTACTCTTTATTTTGTTTCAAATTTTCATGTTTCAAAAGTTTGCATTGTAAGTCTTATTTAGCGTAAATCATTTGCAAATCTGTCCCAATGCTAAGTAAATCACAATATACATTATTGTTTATGTCTAAAATTATACGTCTAGGTTAAAAAATTAATTATGGTTGGGGTCACAAGCAATACAGTAAATACGACGTAAAAGTAAGTAAATATGAAGAAAGTAGTAACAAGTAAAACAAGACGAAATAAGTAAGAAAACGTAAAGTAATTCTTATTATTTGAGAATAGCCGGATTCTGTAGTGAATCACTTGATGTACAATACAATGTAAAAAAGCATATTTATAATAGTGATACCCAATCCTAAATAAGATAAAATACAAAAACTAATAAGGCTATAGACCAATAACTCAAGGTGGTGGTATATACTAAACCCTAATTAGGAGACTATAAACTCTAAGGTCGTGCCGCATAATCGGTCGTTAGCTCTAGGAGCGAGCGTGTATCCTCTGCGCCTGGTGACTTGTAAGATAAGTCTAGTCTTACCAGCTAGACTTGTATCCCCGTAATAGTAGGTGGCGTATTTTTTCCCACACAGTCAGTCCCCCACTTGTTGTGTGCTGACACAAGAAGTCAGGAAGTGAACGCGGCGTGGATGTGAAAAGATAACTCGCTGACTCCTTGAGACTCGTAGTCACTTTGACCAAGACTGATACTGATTTCTTCGAGAACTTCGCGTGCTTCCCTCTGATTGGTTAATACTGATCCCATGCACCTTTTCAAGAACTGCCATTAACTACCTCGTATCGTTTCATATCTCCAGCAATAATGACGCTTGACTGTTTCGTGCTCCATCCTTTTCCCTCTCTGCCTATAAATAGTGGCCTTGTGGCAACGGAAAGATCACAAACTTCTTCAGAAAACACTCCTCCCTTTTAGAAAACTTGTACTTGCGAAACCCCCTATGAAAAACTCTTTGTTCTTCAAAAATGTTTGCCTTTGATCATGGTTTGACATTCTCAAAAACTCTTCTTTTTTTAGAATGGATGATGCTTGAGAGAATTGTAGGAGGAAACTCATCTACAGTTATCTTCTTTTCTTTCTTCATCTGTGGAGGAATGAATAAAGTCCCCCGAGTCATGAAGTTTGATCGGGATTCTAATGGTGGCCTTTAGGATGCCTTCATTGTGCACTGATTACGGTGTAATCATCTTCTAACACGGCGATTGTTGTGATATTCCTCTTGTTATGCGGGGTCAGGATGCTTAGCTCTTTCAGCTGTCATACTGATACGGGGTAAAACTAGCGGAAGCAACTAAACTAAACAAGCGGAAGCAATAAAATTAGATAACAAGAAATAAGGATTGGGAAGGCAAGAAATGACAGAAATAACGAATCAAACTCGCATACGTTAGTTAATTCAAGGGGAAAAGAGACTCAAACCAATCGAAGGATAATTCTAGGATGATCCCTATGGATTCCAAGTTAACGAGATACATGAAGCTTCTAGCTTCAACAAAGAAGGCAAAGCCTCTCTTCTCTATTCAAGATTCTATAATGTCTGACTAAATAATGAAATGGCAAAGTGTGGCATTTATAGGTGTGCCACACTCCTAAATGAAATGTCTAAAAGCCCATAAGAGGGGTAAAAATAATACAAGCCATGTAGGGCTAAAATAGGGATTATACGTCAAATTCACGTCCAAAACTAAGTAAAATGGGCGCCCTACCCAGCAGAGTAGGCGCCCCACCTAGCAGAGGAGGCGGTTCGCCCAGTACAGAGGGTGAAAAAGTAGACGGTCCGCCTGTTTACAGAGGTGCCCTGCTTATTTGGAGATCGAGAGAGTGTGTCTTCAAGTGGGCGGTCCGTCTAGTGCAGTGGGCGGTCCGCCTGTTCCTAGGAGGTCCTCAAAATGCACTCCAGGTGCTCCTACTTGGTCCGTAATCGGTCCTCCCTCGATGGTGCTCAAGTCCATGACTTCAAATCACTCTCGAACCCTCCTCCGGAGCCCTTGACTTGTATTCTTTGTGCTCTCAAGCTTGGCTCTTGATGGTTCGTGTCTTGGCTCGATTTTCCACGCATCACATATGACTTCTCCTCCAGGATTTCTCTGGTACTTAGGTTGCTTTTTTGACGGAGTAGGGTTGAAGCCTACTTGTCTGACTCCGTTTCATGGCAAGCTAGAGGATACAGCTTCAAGTCAGGAGCAGATTAACGAGTCACCAAGTTCTAACTCCGCTCATGGCTCTGGGCTATCTCTTGGTTCTGCTGGTTCGGTCATGTCGCTGTTGCAACGCCTCATCGGAAATTGGCTATGGGACACCCGAGGGAAGAAACTCCCTTGTTGTAGGTTCCTAGCTCAAGCCTCTCCGTCCCTAGTGAACTCATGTTTGTGCTTGAAGATTTGCAGGGCTGTGCACTCTGGGTTGACCAGCTAAGGTTGACGCGGATGGTCAAGTTTTCTTTCTAAGCTTTGCGGTGAGTCTTCAAGTTTCTCTTTAAGTTCAGCAGGCAAGATGGAGGTAGTTAGGCCTGTACTCAGATGCTTCTGATGACCCTTGCTTTGATCAAGCAGATGAGCTTTAATTGCTCCAACGATCGTGTGCCTTGAAGGAATGCTCGGGCCGACATATCTCAGGCTGCAAAAAGAAAAGAAGAACTTTGGACTGTTTACGGCTTGTAGCTACAATCCAGATGAAGGATTTTCAACCATGTTAATCCTGATGAGCTCTTTGTTTTAGTTTTCTCTTTACTTATTTTTCTATAATTTTTATAAACAAATGTTGTATTCATGAAGAACTAAATATATATTATAGCCTACGGGCTGTTTGTTATTAATGAAATGGTCATTCATCAATATTTTTATACATACTTGTGTTATTACATGTCTTGTAATGTATAGTAAAGCAGTATGTCTGTGCACCTAAGGATTAGATGGCTTCCGGTCGTCGTGAATGTTCTAATCGTTTAAGGACGTTTATTAGTGAGCCTGCTTTGGGCAATTACATCCATTGTGCACCGATAGATGGCGGCTTAGATTGCATCCGTAGAGATGGTTGTTTGCGCCCACAATGGGACGACTTTAGCCCGTGTGATAACAGGCACTTTTGCGTCCGACTTCAAAAGTCTCTGCTTAGTTACTCGAGTATTTAAAACTTTCTGGCACTACGTGGACAGGCATCCGCGTCGACGTGTAGGTGCAGTTGTTGAATTAACGAGTTCAACTCACGAATAATGCCCGATGGCTGAGCTAGACGTGGTGTAGCTCTAAGCGAGTAGTGTACCCTACTTTTTGTAGCTAAAAATGAGTGTATTAGTTCAATTTAGGTCTAGTTGGGGCTATGAATAGTTGGATCATAGATGGATCTGAATGAATAAGTAAAACTGACTAAACGGAATAGTAGTTTTATTGATAAAAAATGGGCGCGAAGCCTGAGATGGTGTGGGTGAAAACCCGTATCACGACCGATGAGTATGAGAATATTGTGATCAGAATTAAATAACAAAAGTAAACGCTTTTTAAAAAGAGAAAGATATTTTATGCCCCATCCTGAGAAAGTTCGGTGGTGTATGCTTGGGATTCCCTACTCGAGGGTGATAAGCCTAGAGATGTTGCCTCTGGGCCGCAGACAACCCGATGATATAACTCTATGCTAATCAAACAATAATGAACGACTTTATTTCGCAGTTGTTTGCTTTCTAATTTGTCTTCAGAAAGGATTCATTTGCTTAGGTAGTTGATTCGCGCGTGATGCTGCCCCATGACGGATCCTGTGTCTGGAAATTCGAGGTTCATCAAATTCATGGGGGTTAACTCAACCACTATCAGCTGATTGTATGAATCTTCTGGCGCTTCTCCATCGCTTGAGCTTCCTTCTCGACAGATAAACTCCCACGTCTGAAACTTTTTCAGGAGCGCTTTCATTCTTTCCAGCCGATCCGGCGTGCAGATGCTTTCTGCGGTAAAAACTTCTTTGACTTGATCAATGATCAGTTAGGAGCCGCTGAAGAGGGTGACCTTCCTGGCCCCTATTTTGTAAGCTAAGTTAAGAGCTTGAATTATGGCTTCATACTCTACTTCGTCGATTTGAGCTCTAGCGGTCTTGCAAAATACCATCCCAGTGGGTGTCCTGACCCACAGATTGAGATCGGCTTCTTCCTCTTTCAGGTCCACTTCAATGCTAATCCCCCAACGTCTGGGCTCAATCGTTTCTTCGTTTTTGATTGACTCATCCACCTTTGGCTTTAGCTTCTCCACGAAGTCTGAGGTAAAACCCTCCAATTCTTGTGACTCGATGGCTGTCCTGGGCTGTTAGATAATGTCATACTCTCCTAGTATCTCGGCACATTCTGTCATCTCCTCTGAGAGGCTGAGTTTAGACAATATGAGCTGTACCGGTATGGAGGAGACCATGCTGACCGTATGGTCAAGAAATACGAGGGCAGCTCTTGGGTCGCCATGATCACCGCCACAATAAACTGAAAGAGTCCAGGCAAAAACCTGTCTCGGTGCGATGGTCTTTTGCTAGCGTACTTCATGGGAAATTGTTTCCTTCTCTCTTCTCATACAAGGACTGCATTCCATGCTATTTCTGAGATCGAAAAAAATATAATAATAGCTGCTCACTTAGCTTTGGCTCAATTATCACCGAAAGCTGTAAGAGCTGTATATTTGTCTGGGCCACGGTTAGGAAACTCTATATCAGCCCTAGGGCCCCTCTTGTCTCTGCAGCACCTTAGAGAACTGACATACCAATTATGTGGCTTTGGGGACTAGCTGGTCCATCACCGCCAACCGATCACGCAGTTTACTGATCTCTTCTCTGACTTCTCGTTCCATGGCCTCGAACTTGTTGGATTCCTCTTCGGCCATATATATTTTGGCTATTGGTCGTACACCAAGGTCCCCTCCATAAGTAGGATAATATTCTCCAAGTGAAACCGCTCACCCCGTAAGTCAACAATCTGGCACGAGATCGGGTATATGAAGACCTGATGAAGTGTTGAGGGTACTCCATTGACACTGTGTGTCCTTGTCCGTCCCAAGATGACGTTATATGATAGACTGCGATTCAGTACCTGGAAGGAGGTTATGCTCGGCATGCCCAATATATGAACTGGAAGAGCTAATTCTCTGATAGCCTCTTCTCGAGATCCACTAAAACTAATTATCTTTCGAGTGCTTGAGGCTACTTGATGGCATAAGCTAATACTCCACAGTACCTCCCCCCAGATAATGTTCACGCTACTCCCTGGATCGATCATGGCTCACTGGACGCATAAGTCGGATATTTCCACGGGTACATTGAGGTTGCCTTGATGTTTTGCCTTTTCTTCCAAACCGAACAGGGTCGGACTTTTCAATTCATATGGCACCGTAGTCCCCCAGGCTGTGTTGGGCTCCATAGTTGCAAAGATTGTATTGATAGTCTTCGAGTTTTCAGAATCTAGTATTTTGGAATGTCGTGGTCCTTCTTCAATCAGATCTTCGAGGTATCCTTGTTTCAGCATATACTCAATTTAAATCATCAGAGCTTTACAGTCGACCGTAGTGTGACCACCGTTGCGATGAAAATTACAATAGGGCGTTAATCCTTGGGGCTCCTTTCACGGTAGGCGGCCATCGGACCCTTAGACCTTATCTGCCGAAGTGATTGGCGACTAGATCCATAGCGTTGACTCGCAAACCAAAATATCTGAAGTTACAAGGTTCCCTCTGCTTCTTATGTGACCCTGATGCTCGGGGGTTGTTCTGCCTTCCGGCTCTTGATTGGTTCTGAGCCTTTTGCTTCGCCCTTCTTCCACCCCACTCTCCTTCTAGGGAAGGGCTCCCTAATCTCTTCCTTCACTCGGCTTCTGAGTTATGAGAATTGTCTGGCTCCAAGCAAAGCTTTTCAATATATTTTGATGCAACCTGCTCCATATGGTCACTGGATGCTGGATTACACTCCACTACAACTCCCTAGTGGCCAACAATCCCTTTGAATTCAAACTCTTGCCGAAAGCTACCACTGCGATGTTGTTGGGGACTGGAGGAAGCTCCATAAGTTCCCTCTGAAATCTATCAAGGTAGTCCTTTAGCAGCTCGTTGTCCCGCTGACGTATGTCGAAGATATCTTCCATGCGCTTCTCCCGCTTGGGGGCACCAGAATGCGCTTTCTTGAACAAGCCTTGCATCTGAGTGAATGATTCGATAGATCCCATTGGTAGCTGAGTGCACTAAGCGAGGGCCCCTTAGTCAGGGTCAAGGCAAACCTCTTCACTAGATCAGACTGGATTTTTTCCTCAATAATCTCATTACTCTTCACAACTGTGTAATACGCAGCAATATGCTCGTCTGAATCAGTCATTTCGTCATACTTCAGGTTATCCAGCAAGCGGAAGTGCTTTGGTATGCAGATCGGTGCAACACTTGCTTTGTAAGCATGTTTGTAAAACTTTTGCTCATTTACCGTGGTAACTTGGGGTTGAGCACCCGGCACATTACCAATTCGGTCGTGGATGGCCTTCATCTCTTTTATGAGGTCCTGAATGACAGGAGCTCCATTTATGTCTTGGTTGTTGATTGTTGATGAGCCTTCAGGGACAATATCCATGTTAAGCCTATGATTAGGAGTTGACGCTAGTGAATTATTCATAGGCGCTGGTCCTCGTGGGGGTACTGGCCTCCGAGATGATCTAGCAAACATCGCTCCTATCCTCTGGGATATCCCTTCGACTATGTTGTTTGAATTTCGCTCGGATGCGGTTCTGAGGAGATTAATAAGGAAACTGAATTTAGAATTATCTTCCAGAGGTTGGTCTCCTTCCCTATCACTGGCAACGGGGATCGGTTCCTGGAAAAATCTTTCAGCCGCCCGACGGGATCTTTAGGTTAGACGCTGGGATCATCAAAGTCCTTGGCTGAATTGTCTACTGCGTATGTAGTATTCCTTGGAACGCTGCTACCGTCGTCAGACATATTGCGCATTTTCCTTCGTAGAATACCTACAATTGCTTGGGCCCCATAGTGGGCGCCAAACTATTTATGCCTAAAATTGTACGTCTAGGTTAAACAATTAATTATGATTGCGGTCACAAGAAATATAGTAATTACGACAGAAAAGTAAGTAAATATGATGAAAAGAGTAATGAATAAAGCAAGATGAAAGAAGCAAGAAAAGGTAAAGAAATTCTTATTCCTTGAGAATAGCTGGATTTTGTGGTGAATCGTTCATGTACAATACAATGTAAGCAGGGGTATTTATAGTAGTGATACCCAGTCCTAAATAAGGTAAAATACAAAGATTAACAAGGCTATGGTCCTATAACTCAAGGCGATGGTATATACTAAATCCTAGCTAGGAGATTGTAACCCTAGGCGGCAGGATGTATACCCTGCGTCCTATGGCTGTGGCGCCTAAACGGTCATTGGCTGTAGGAGTGGGCGTGTATCCTCTGTGCTCGGTGACTTATAAGATAATTCTAGTCTCGCCAGTTGGACTCGTATCCCTGTAATAGTAGGTAGCGTAGTTTTGCCCACACAATTATGTTACCAATTTAGAGGAGATGTTCAGATTTCAGTCATGCTAAAAAAAGAAAGAACAGTTCTGAAAATTTCATATTGCACAGCTCATTTTCCTGCTATGCATTTTGGTTTGCCTTTTCTCATCATACCATTAACTTAATACTATAAGTATTAAACATATAAGGTACCTAACCATAATTATCTTTCTCATTATTTTTTCACAACATGACAAAAACTTTTAACATGAGATTAGTAAATAACATATTCAAGCAATCAAAGGTAGTATTTAGTCATTGAACGTGCTGATTTAGGACTGAAAGTACAAAGTTTCAGAGTTACCTAGTGTAGAAAAATCTTAGCAAAACAAAGCCAAGAAAAAAGTAAGCAGCAAAAGTAGTAACCAGCAGCAAAAGCAGCCCCTAAAACCTCTTAAACTTGACTCAAAATTTAGAAGGTTATGCCTCAAAATGCTCTTAATTAGAGTACTTTTGGTTCTAATTTTTTTTACTCTCAAACTCACTATTTTCACTCTATTTTCTCTCAAGCTTTCAATCTTGTTCGTTCTATCTTTCAGTAGATTGTTGGTCTCTTAAATAGGGTTGGGACTTGTTATTTATAGAAAGAAAAAGAGGGGGTAGTTGGGGCGAAGTCTCCTTAGGTCACCACCCCACACCCCTCCACTTGAGTTTGTCCCTAAACCCCTTTTTGAAGCTTTTTCAGCCACCTTTTGGACTGCTACAGCCACCCTACTTGTCCCTAAAAGCTTAAAATATAAGCTGCCACTTGAAAGGACATCTTATGGGCTGGACTAGTTGAATTATTGGGCTTGAACTTACTAAAGTCCAGCCCAATACCCTTTTATACTAACAAAAGGGACCTAAAACTAACAAAATCTAATATTACAACAGCCCACACTGATTTCAAACTCACCTATAGAGCCTCGAATAACTCCCAACTGGTCTGGCCCAAAACAAACATAAATAGATCAAGTCCAAAGACTCAAAACATTGCAAGATTTAAGCATAATTAATAGAATCATCAAACCAGACCATACTTAGGGCCTCTTCAGTCCAAAAAAAAGTTACAATGAACTCTTGGACTTTCAAGTTTTCTGCCTAATAGTGCAAGAATTCAAAGTCCACTATTAATAGACCTTATCACATCAAACATCCAACCAATTTATATTATACTATGAACAAAAAAGCCACATGGTCAAGTCAGCACAATACTACAGGACCAAGCAGACTTACACATGGACAATAAACATATGGGTGAGATTAAACGAATTAAAACTTCACATTCAAACTATACACAAGACGAACTAATCTACTTTGATTACTTAAGGCACTTGGACAATACTACAACAACCAGACTGAATAGAACAAACAATATACGAGTTCCATTACAAACAATGAACTAGTTCCAAACTTCAATATTAACCATTAAACTTATCTTGACAAATGAATAAGCTTTATACTTAGTAAATCAGCACGATTCATGCATGAAGGAAAAATATAGACAAGACAACAACAAAAATAAATAACTTTATGTTTAAACTCCATATACGAGAAAGCCAAACATGTATATCATTTCCATAACCAAAACTACACTTTGACAGAGATATCATCTATTCAAACAGCTTTCCACACAAAAACTCGTGCTTTGATATGCATGGTTGAGACTAAGCTATAACTAAGACAATCACATTGAATTAAAAGAAACAAGGAAACTATTGGGCATTTACATCTAACTCGATGCTACCAAAGCCAAAGCCAAAGCGCAAAAAAAAAAATCACTCGCTGCTGAACTAGTGTCACCGCTGCCCCAGGCAGCTGCATTTCCATTGTATATCATTGTCGTGGCATCGCTGCCTCCATAGTGCCGCCTTGCCTCCGCGGCTTCGCCACTGCCTCGCTCAGCCCGCAAGTGCTGTAGCGATACCATGGCTATGACAACACTGTCGCGGATCAGTCGTACACCACCATCGCTATCGCCAATTAAATCAAACCAACCCCATATCTCACCAAACCATAACAAACAAGTTTTTACCTTGTCATTATAGTGCTAATACCATATCTCCACCCCTTAACATCATCATCGTCTTCATCATTGCCCCTATCATCATAATTGCTGCTCTAAACAAGAATAGGAGCAGTCCCCTATCATGATCGTAAAAACAACCCCTAAAAATACAATCACCATTATCTTATGTCACCACCAATACAGTCACACTCCAACATCATTAACACCACGATAAACAATCCAAAAACGTAACAAAAATGGGCAAACGGGCAGCGAGGAAGTGGAAAGGATAGCGGAGGGGTTTCATGGGAAATTACTTTCATTTGAATATAGAGGAGAGTGAGACGAACCAGTTGATGTGCGATTTGACCAAAAAAATTGGACAGTCACCGGAGTTAGGATTTTGGCCGAACTTCAAACCCCGATCTACTTAAACGATCGAGAATTTAGGAAATCCATGCTTGGAAACTAAAAGAAGGCTTCAAGATGAGTTGGAGCATGTAAAATTTCGGTTGGACAGAGAGAGGTAGCTGCCACCAGCGGTGGTGCTCCAGCGATGGAAAGAAAAATGGCAGAGGTTCTTTATGTTTTTTCATTTTTTGTTAAGTGATGTAAAAAAATGGCTTTTATATGAGGGGAAAGGGCCGGGTCAAAAATAAATTGGTGCTGATCCAGTTATTAGAAATCAAATAGGGCCAATAGCTACTAATTCAAGTTCTAGCCTACAATTCAAAACCTTTTACACATAATATTTTTAATAAATTAAATCTAAATAATTACTAAACAGAATTTTAAAAGCACAGTAAACTCATGTAAAATCACAAAATAATTAATCACATCACAAGTATATTTTTGACAATTTTTTTATATTAAAATAGCTAACAAAATGCTAAAATTAGGAAAAATACGCAAAATCCTATGAAAAATATCACAGATATTTTGAGCATCTAATTTTTGTGCCAAAATTAGGTGATTACACTTGGGATCGTTTGGTAGGAATGAAGTTATTAACAATCTGGGGATTATTAACCCCGGAATTGTTAATCCCACCTCTCATGGGGAATTGCTAGTCCTTGGTACTAGTACTAACCAATCTCACCAACCAAACATTGGATAACTATAGTCCCAAATATAATCCTGGGAATATTAATCTAATCCCACCAACCGAACGACCCCAATGGATATAGCTTGCCTTACCTCTGACGCACTATGGATATAGTTTGTGTCTCTCTAAATGCACTATGGATATGGTTTCACTACTCATGATGCAACATGGAGTTCTCATTATTCTCGAGACAATGTGGAATTTGCCTGGAACATGGTGGAGCTGTCCAACAAAGTATTCGGGCGCATGTGACCCTATCATGTTATATCGCATTCATACTTTTATATGGCACGGATTGTTACGTATTATTTGGTTGTTAGTTTTATGTTGTTGTTACGCGGGATTAATGATTGTTTGCTATATGTTATTGTACGCTTGATATGTGTGGATTGGTTTGATCCCTTGCCCTCTTTTCCTCTACTAGTTGGCCCTCAGGACGGGTAGTTTCTTTATATATGAAATCAGATTGAGTTGGGTGCTGGAGTATTGTGAGTATTTGAAGGTTGTCAAAGGATACTTATTTGTATGACTTTAGGAGTAAGGTAGTTAGTTAGTTAGTTCAGGCAGTGTATTCCTTATTATTGCATAATATTTGTTATTCATTTCTTGTTTCTGGCTATCTTATGTTTCTGATTGTTTATACGCTTCTAGTTGTTATCGGTTTGTCTTCTCTCCCTAGCTAGCTCGTCTGCTCCTTCGAGATGGCTAGCCAGCCCCTACTTATTGAGTCCTTTCGACTCACCCTTGTTTGTTTCTTGTCCATTTATTTGTTTCGGCAGGTTTTGCTCCAGGATTGTATTCGGGAGCGAAGAGGTGTTCAGCTGTCAGGTGTGAACCAGCTTTTGTCTGTGATAGCCACCCGTTCTAGTTTATATTATGTTAGTCTTATTTTCTCCCTTTTGCAGATATATACATTTCTTTGTACTCCTCGATGTCTGGTGTAGATAGCCCTAAACTTAATGTATTGGGTTGACAACTATATTTTCTTTTGTACAGCTTATATATATGATTATAATTATATCTTTCTAAGTCTTGTTTATTTGACAAGTTCTTTTTAGTGCTTGTTTTTGAAATCTATAAAAATGGTTCGCCTAACGGGTCTAGGGGAGGATGTCAAGTTCCCGCACGGCCTAGCCGAAAGACTGGGTCATATCAGTTAGTATCAGAGCCCGGTTTAGAGTCTATCTAGACTAAGACAGTGTCTATTAGAGTCTCGTTGATGGGTACGAAGACATCCGTACTTGTCTACGAGAGGCTATGATGGAATTTAGGAAGTTTATCTTTCTTTTTTTCCTAATTGTGTGTCGGTCTTCTTATTGGAAGTTAAATCTTTTTCATTAATTCCTTCCTAGTAGTGGTTAACCCTTGTGTGGAAAATCAGCATAGGGCATGAGAACAGGAGGCAGCAGCCCAGGCTGGGGCTAGAGCTATCCAGGCCCCGAGAGTTGCAGATCATGCTGATGATCCAGTTGCAGAGGCCCCAGTTGTGCCAGATTCTGGTGGGCAGGGAAAGCAAAGCCTTGTGGTTCCCCCTGCTCTCCATAATGCTTTTATGAGATTCTTGGTGGCGCAGATACCCCATGGACCTCTTATTTCTCTAGCAGCTACTCAGGTTGCCGCAAATGCATATGTCCGGTCTAAGGGAGCTCCTGTTCAAATCCTGATGGTGCTCAAGTAAATCATGTTCCAGAGGCAGCAGGTGTTATGCCTCTTGTTGCTCCGGTTGGTCAGTCCGTCCAAGTAGCAGTTCGGTCTGAGTGCCCGAAGAGGTTGTATTATTTCACCAGGCTAAACCCTCCGATATTCTCAGGCCATGCATCAGATAATCCTCCTGAATACTCACAGATTCATGGAGAAGTTCCTCCCTCGCAATAAGCTTGATAGAAAGCGTCGCCAGTTTGAGTAGTTTGGACAGGGTAGCTATCGTTTTCAAAATATATTAGATTGAATTCTCTAAGATGGTCGAATATGCTCCAGAGCTGGTTCGTGAGCCTTCCGAAAAGGTCCAGAGATATATTGATGGCCTTTCTCCTTCCTTGAGGTCCCAAATAGCTCAAGAGATTGAGGTCACAACTCCATTTGATTTTGTTGTTGACATTGTTTGGAGGTATGGGGCATACCATAGATTAGAGCAAGAAGAGTCAGAGCGAGAGAGTAGGAGATCTCGTAGCCCATGCGGGCATCCTAGTACCTCATCTTGAGGTAGGAGTTATCAGCAGCAGAGTATGCCACTTGTGAGGCCAGTTTATTATTCAACACGTATGCTTGAGTGCAATAACTCACCTACCAGACCAGTCTTAGTTTCTTTACCGTAGCCGCGGGCAATTTCTCCAGTGCCGGTATAATTTAGGATGTTATCTTTGTTATGACTTAGGTCATCACAAGAAAGGTTATCCCTTACTTCTGCATAAAGATGATTATCTTATTCCTCGTTCCCAGGCACCTAGGCGGCCTCAGGACATTCCATCTGGATCTCAGTCAATTAGAGGCATGCCATCGTTCGACAGAGGTCGTGAGCATGGTGGTAATGGTTCTTCTAGAAATGATTATCAGGGCAGTTACTCAGCTCAGCTACAGAGGTAGTTCTATACACTGCCAGCCAGGCAGGATGTCCAGGCATCCGAAGTAGTAGACCCAGATAATTCTTCTTTCCTTTATAAATGAGTATGAATTTATTCTTTTGATTGATTTAGGATTCATCTATCTTCATATATCCTTGTGGTTTCTCTAGAATGTTGCTTCTGCTAAGGATCAATTATGGTAGAGGGGTGAGTTTTCGGTATATTTTATTTTTAAGAATTATAAGACCCTGGTTTTCTATTTGATTTGAGTGTAGGGGGTCTAAAGCAAGTATCGTTGTTTTCTTCTCGGAATCATGATGTGCCACCCCTAGTTGTTGTGTCAAGTTCAATTATCCCTTTTTTCTGGATTCAGTATTGCTAGAATGATGGGATTCTTATTCCCCCATTAGAGAGTGTCATTGTTCATTTGAGTATAAAGTAATTAGTAAGTAAAGTTTTGCGTATGTGCCTCATCCTAGTTTGAGACACTAGTAGAATTATCTTATTCTATGAGTGTGTCGCTATTGTAAAGAGTTTTCTCGATGTATCTTAGAGCGTGTCGCTATTGTAAAGATTTTTCCCAATGTGTCTTTTGGTGATTTGTTGGAGCTTCATTCTCATTGGAAGGTTAAGTTGGTAGGAATGTTGTGCTATAAGCTCATTCAATGTCTATTTCTTCTATTACAAATCTCAGGCTAGCTTGACTCAGAAGTAGTCTAGCTCTGGTAGCCAGGCCAATGAAAAGTGAGCTTCCAGAAGCTCTAATTGTTGCTACCCTCCGTCTAGTCCTATCCTTCCTTCTTCTAGCGCTAGTAAGCTTAAGAGAATTCATAGCCGCTTGTAATAATTCCTATATTGGGCTAGGATGTGTGTCAATATAGCCAGATAAGCATGTTGTTTGTGTCTCAAGGCAGCTAAGGGTAATGGAGGGCATCATCCGACTCGTGAATTGAAGATATCGAGTGGTGGTGCTTGTGGTAAAGGTTTGGGAGTTGAAAACTCGAGAGTTGCGGATTTTTGGCAGGTCTGAGTTGCTCCTATTTCTAGCAAAAGTGTTCCTTAATCCAGCGGACTGAGGGAGGATAGCTTGAGGAATCTTGTTCCAAATTATTGTTATGAGCTTATGTTATAAGTGAATGAGTCTTCCTCCAACTCTGAATGCTAACGGTAAAACTCCAAAGTATTGTTGAAGCGTAAGTTAAATCTTAGGTTCATCGGTCTGTTCTATACCGAAAGGTATATCAGCGAAGTGATCCATTGACTGGATTGAGAAATATTCATGCTAGTCCATCCAGAATTCCATGTATCTTTATTCCGAAAATATAAAACTCTCCGCTCATGATCGAGGAAGGGTCGACATAGAAAGTATAAGCTTCGCAATGGTGTTGTAATATCATCTATGTATGGTTTATTCTTGAGTCCAGTATGCGTGTCATAATTCTGATTCTGCAATCTCGAGATAGCGTGTGTTGAAAAGTTGTTGAAGGTTGTACAAGTACTCTAGTTATCCATGTGAAACTTGCTTTAGACTTAAGCTCGTTCGAGGACGAATAAGAGTCTAAGTGGAGGAGAATAAAATGATCTCGCTCAGTCATTTCAAGAGTTAGGACTCTGATTGGCGTGTCGACAATCTTAAAAGCTCTGTAAGGTCTATTAGGATCTGTTTGTAAAATTTGAGTTGAACCAAACCTTGTTTGGTAGGTCTTAGAAGACTATTTAATTTTTGGGTGTCAGTAATGCCGAAAAGAGGTTTTGGAGCTCGATTTGAGTAAATGAGCTAGGTTCGTTTGGTCATTTTTGACAACTGTGAACATTCGAAAGTGAAATTCGAGATCGTTCGGATAGTTTTCATAATTTTCACTAACATTTTGAAAGTCCAGAACTCGACCTCTTCCCATGGGATTCCTATCTTATGTTTCGGGGATTCGATTTGATATTGATCTTCGTGAGGATAAGTGTTATATGACTTGTGCGTAAATTTTGGGGTCCTTCTGAGCCTAGTAGGGTCCCGTTCAAACCCAAAATACAGCACCAGCTCATGTTGGAGCACTATTGGCTAAGTTCCCTATGCAATCGTGCGCTGCCTACACGATAGCGCATGTTGCTTTACATCATCTGTGAAACCCTGCACTGCCTTGCATGATAGCACTTCATGGTGGCACGACAGTGCCCTTTCTGGTGCAAAGGCGCTATGTTCAGTGTATAAAAGACCCTTGGTTGGCTCATTTTGTCCCTTATCCATTTCTAAACAATTCTAATCAGTTCCTGAAATGACCTTCGCTAGTCATTTCAGAAGTTACAACTCCGATTGGTGTGCCGACATTCTTAAAAGCTCTGTAAGATCCATTAGGACCTTTCTGTAAATTTGAGCTAATTCAGACCTCGTTTGATAGGTTTCCGAAGAAGGTTTTCGTTTTGATTGTCGGGAATGTTTAAAAGAGGTTTTCGAGCTCGATTCGAGTAAATGAACCCCGATTTGAAATTCAAAAATTGTATTAGGTTAGTTTGGTTATTTTATAGCTGTGGGAATTTTCAAAAGTGAAATCTGAGGTTGTTCGAATAGTTTTCGTTAACATCCCGAACATTAAGAATTTGACCTCTTTTTGTAGGTTACATAAGTATTGTAAAACATGCGGATATTGTACAACAATTCGAGATCCATCTTCGTGAGTACGTTACATAAATATTGTACAACATGTGGTGCAAAATTTGGGATCATTCCGAGCTTCATAGGGTCTATTGGACCCAAAACATCGCATCAGTTGTTACTGGTGCATTTTTTGAACTGTAACAGGCAGTATAAAAGGCTTTTTCTCGGCTGATTTGATTCATTTTTACAATTCCAATAGTTCCAGTTGGTTCCAAGGAAAATTCTAAGTGCCAAGTTGTTAGAAATCATCACAAAAATGGTTTATTCTGAGAGGCGTATGAAAGGAAATGAAGTCGTCTAAACCAAAACTTAAGGTAAGTGATAGTATCGATTTCTTTGACGGTCTTTTGCCTTATGGATATTCTACCATGTATTTCCTGCATGTGTAGTTTTTGAAAGGCGCACTTACTACGCCTTAGCTTCGGGGTTACACTGTATATCATATGTTATGACTTGTTATTGGTTTTTTTATTGAGCATAAGAGTATTGTACTCTAGTAATGGGATTGATATGTACTTCTCGACATTCGACGAGAGTCCCGTGCCGGTGAAGCGTAATGATTGCATATATCACCTGGTAGTCGATGAGAGTCTCACGCCGAAGATAGGTTTCGGGCACATGTGACCTATTGCATCATGATACATTCAATGCATATCTTTATGTGTTTTGTGAGCTGTATGGATTTGTTGCATTGACTATCTGTGAATGACTTCTATTTATCTAGCTGGCGTATCTTTTCTTCGAGGTCGCTAGTTACTACTCACTTATTGAGTCCTTATGACTCACTCCCTCTTTGTTTCTATTTTTTTTTTTTAATTTTGGCAGATTCTGCTCCAGGACCTAGTCAGTCACAATATAATTGAGGAGCAGGACGTTTCTAACTGTATGAGGTGACCAGTGATATGCGGCCAAAATATTACATGTTACATGCTTTTATTTAGACTTTTGTTGTGTAAATTGGATAAAAATAGTGCACTTATTATGTTTTATTGCATATTATAGGTGGTGTATGTTTGAGAAGTGATTGGAAAGAAAACAAGTCAAAAAGTAGCAAATTTGAAGATTGAAGGAAAGGCAGAGGTTATTCTCTAAATTGTGACTGTCTATTGGGACATGGCATGCAAAGCACAAGAATAGTGGAAAGTAGAAAGTGACTTGTATTGGTAAAAATACGCCACCTACTATTAACGGAGATACGAGTCAAGCTGGTGAGACTAGACTTACCTTACAAGTCACTGGGCACAGAGGATACACGCCCGCTCCTGGAGCCAACGACCGTTTAGGCGGCACGACCATAGGACGCAGGATATACATTCCCCCGCCTAGGGTTACAGTCTCCTAGTTAGGGTTTAGTATATACCACCGCCTTCAGTTATACGCCCATAGCCTAATTAGTGTTTGTATTTTACCTTATCTAGGATTGGGTATCACTAGTATAAATACCCCTACTTACATTGTATTGTACATGAAGCGATTCACCACTGAATCCGGCTATTCTCAAGGAATAAAAATTACTTTACCTTTTCTTGTTTATTTCGTCTTGCTTTATTCATTACTGTTTTCATCATATTTACTTACTTTTCCGTCATAATTACTATATTTCTTGTGACCCCAACCATAATTAATTGTTTAACCTAAACGTACAATTTTAGGTATAAATAGTTTGGCGCCCACCGTGGGGCCCAGGAAATTGTAGGTATTTTATGAAAGAAAAGGTCAATCATGTCTGACAACGGTAGCAGCACTCTAAATAACACTACTGACACAGTAAACGAGTCCTTGAAGGATTCCAGTGATCCCAGTGCACAGCCTATAAGATCCCGTTGAGCAGCCGAAAGATTCTTCTTAGGAACCAGTCCATGTCGCCCGTGATGGGGAAGGAGACCGATCACTGGAAGGTAATCCTGAGTTCAGAACTTTCCTTGTTAATCTCCTCAAAAATAGGTCAGAACAGAACTCGAACAACATTATCGAAGGGGTATCTCGGAAGCTAGGATAGATGATTGCTGGATCATTTGAGAGGCCAGCATCCACGCGAGGAGCAGCGCCCATGAACAATTCCCCAACATTTGTTCATAGCCGAAGGCTCAACATGGATGTTGCCCCTAGAGGCTCGTCAACGATCAACAACCAAGACCTCAAGGGAGCTCCTGTCATTAAAGACCTCATAAAAGAGATGAAGGCCATCTACGACTGAACTTGTAAAGTGTTGGGTGCTCCATCCCAAGTTACCACGGTAGATGAGCAAAAGTTTTACAAACATGCTTACAAAGCAAGTGCTGCACCGGTCCACATACCAAAGCACTTCCGCTTGCCGGATAACTTGAAGTATGGCGAAATGACTGATTTGGACGAGCATATGGCTGCGTATTACATGGGTGTGAAGAGTAATGAGATTACCAAGGAAGAAATCCTGTCTGGTCTAGTGAAGAGATTTGGCTCGACCCTGACTAAAGGGGCCTTCTCTTGGTACACTCAGCTACCAATGGGATCTATCGAGTCATTCACTCAGATGAAAGACTTGATCAAGAAAGCGCATTCTAGTGCACACAAGCAGGAGAAGCGTATGGAAGATATCTTCGAGATACGTCAGCAGGACAACGAGCTGCTAAAGGACTACCTTGACAGATTTCAGAGGAAATGCATGGAGCTTCCTCCAGTTCCTGACAACATCGTTGTGGTATCCTTCGGTAAGAGTTTGAATTCAAAGGGATCGTTAGCTACCAGGGAGTTGCAGTAGAGTTTAACCCAGCACCCAGTGACCACATAGAGCGTGTTACACTGGAGGTACACTGAGAAGCTTCGCCTTGAGCCCGGAGATCTATCCCTGAGGAAGTTCGACCAGCTATCCAAGACGTCATCCGCCAAAGGCAGAAACTCGGATATGTGGAGGAGCCTCGAGCAAGAGACAAAAGGAAGCACAACATGAGGGTTTATAGGGATGATTTCCCAAAGCGGGAAGATGGTGGAAAGACCTCGACTCCATCAACCAAGGGGCCACTCAGTGTGGAGTTGGTTCCTCATCGGTTCAAAGAGTTGGGATTGCGAGTCAACGCCGTAGAGTTCGTGAGAAATCATATGAAGGACGCCCAGATACGTCGGCCAAGCAATTTGACGGCCAAACTGGGCAGAAGAAATAAGAATCTTTATTGCAATTTTCACAAGGACCATGGGCACGAGACGGCCAGATGCAGAGCACTAATTTTGGAAGTCATGGGCTTGTTGAACAAGGGTTACCTCAAGGACCTGCTCACCGACAGGGGAAAACAGACATTCAATAAAAGCGAGAACCAAGATGGTCTACCAGATCTACCTGATCCTAAGAGGTCCATCAATGTCATAATTGGAGGTCCAACATTGCTCAAAAGGTCTGCGGCAGCACCCAGTAAGGGTCACACCCGAGATGAGACGATTCTGTTTAGCAATGAGGATAGCACTGGTTGCAATGCTCCATACCATGATGCCTTGGTTATAACACTCAAGATGGAAGTTACGAACATCAAAATCGATGCTGGTACCGCCTTAAACCTCATCAGATGGGATACACTACAGGCGATGGGGATTGAGGACAGAATTGCGCCGAGCGTCTACACGCTCGCTGGCTTCAATAACTCTTGTGAAAGATCCGTCGGCGAAGTTAACCCTACTGTTCACCTGCCAGGTGCAGATTATGTTTCATCTTTTCAGGTAATCAAAGGAGGCGTTTCTTATAACGCAATCGTTGGACGACCACGGATCCATCAAGTCAAAGAAGTACCATCTATGTGGCATCAAAAGCTGAAATACCTACCCAATGGGGGATAAAGGAAGTTAACAGTGATCATGAAGCAGTAAGAGAATGTTACATGGCCACCATTTTGGGAATTGGTGTCCCCAAGGAAGTACCCAGAGTGAACTTTTCTGATGTCCCCGAAGACCCTGAAACTGCAATCAACCAAGACTACGATTCAGATGGTATGGTTGATTGACGTTTTTCGGGGGGAGAAGGAGTAGTGATGAGTGGAAGTACTTTTCTTTTCAGAATTTACTTTGTTTAGCTCTTTAGTTCTTAGACTGCAGCATTTTCATGCTTCTATGACATGTTACGGGTTTTCACCTATAATATTCCAGACTCCACGCCTTCATTAATAAATTACTATTCATATAGTCAGTTTTTTACAAATTAAGATCCATCTACAATCCAAATATTCATATCCCAGGCCAAATACAAGTTGAAGTAATACACCTACTTTTCGTGACAAAAGTAGGGTACACTACTCGCTTAGAGCTGGATCACGTCTAGCTCAGTCACCAGGCATTATTCGTAAGTTGAACTCGTTAATTCAACAACTGCACCTACATGCCGACGGGGACGCATGTTCGCATTGTGCCAGAAAGTCTTAAATACTCGAGTAACTAAGCAGAGACGTTCGAAGTCAGATGCAAAGTGCCCTATTATCACACGGGCTAAAGTCATCCCATTGTGGGCGCAAACAGCCATATCTTACAGATGCAACATAGCCGCCAAACATTGGTGCACAACGGACGTAATTGCCCAAAGCAGGCTCATTGATAAACGTTCTTAAAGGATTAGAACATTCAGGACAACCGGAAGCCATCTAACTCTTAGGTGCAAACACCCTCAAAGGTACAACTTAACTTTACTTGTTGTTTACGGCGAAAATTAAAAAATGTCACAAACAAATATACAAGTAATTCAAGTTAACACACCGCAAAATGGACGTGGATATTTCCATTAATAATCAGATGCAAAAAAATAAGCATCAAAAGGGGGAGACCCTCATCATTCCTCTCTCGGGGGGGACTTCCTTCATCGGAAATACCCTGCGAAGGTCCTATTTCACCAGCTGCAGGTTCCCCATTCGGCGTCTCATCTCCTTCTCCAATCGCCTCTCAGAACCTTCTTCAAGGTCAGGCCCAAGCTGAGCATCTGCTTGAGCGACAAGTTTGGTATACGAGGCAATCTCAGCAGCCAGGTCCAAGTTAGGGTCGTCACGAACCCGGAGGAGAGTGGCAAGAGAAGCTGTGACGTTGAAACGATCCACCTCTGCTATGTGACGAGCATTTTGAGCATTCATCTACTGGTTCTTTAAATGACCATCATCACAAAGATTATCACGGATTCCCTCAAGAGACACCACTTTTCCCATCAACCTGTCAGTCTTATCTTGGAGGAAGGCGGAGAGACCCTGGGCATCCGAGGTACGTTTCTCGGTAGCATTCATCTTCTTCTCCATACCAGATAGTTGTCACTGCAGGTCCCCCACGACCCCTTCCAGGTGATTCATATTGCTGAGATAAAGCTTCTCTAAAACCTTGGCATCTGTGAAGGAAAACTTGGGGGTCTCCACGGTCTGCTTGTGCTTACGAATCTCGCTGGCCAGTGCATTCTCCAAGTTCCTGCTCTTCAGGGCTTCCGCTCGATAAGCATCACGAGTGGTCTGGAGTTCACCCTTCAACTCTTCAACGTTCTCCACAAAGGGTTGCTGGCTGGAGGCATCGACCTTCTCAGAAAGTTTTCCCTCCAGGCCACCCCGGCGGAGTATCTCATGGTACGCCATCGATCCTTTGGTAAGAGGCAGATCAAGCGGTCAGTAGAGATAAACGATGTTACGATTTGCACAACGAGGAGGAAAGCTTACCCTAAGGGAGCATCCAGTGGCGACCTCAAGCAGCTCATCACAGTTATAGCTAGAAAGGTGTACTTGTTCAGTAGGGGCAACAAATTAGGCGGTATGATCTGTCACAACCCTTGGAGTCTTCATCAGGTTAACCCCCGCAGCAATAGGGATCAAAACCTCCCGGGCTCCACTCATGGGTTCATGTACAGCACCCACGACCACTTTTTTGCCAGCTCGACATCGAAAGGAAACAGAGGTTTCAGGGGTCGGAGTCGCCACAATGGGTTCTGAGTGCAAGTAGGAGATATCAATTCCTGAAGTGCACAAGGAAAGCATATCATATCAATAAAAGGCGAAGGTCTAACCTGGAAAATGGGGCTCGAAAGAACGGCTGGAAGAACCACATCATCCTCCACACTATCATCTTCCTCAACTATGAGGTCTCTTCAATCAAATGCCTATGTTTTCGCATGAACAGACCAGATTCAGCAGCAGCAGTTGGGGTTGTCTCAACGACTTTAGGCATGGGCACTCGGGGACTTCACCCTCGCCATTGGAAATTATCAAGGTCTCACTGGAAGTAACCATGCTAGTAGACGTAGAAGATTTTCTCTTTTTCGAGGAACATGAACTGTTCGCCCTCTCGAGAATTCACCCACCAGACGCATGCACATCAGGCAAAGGAGCAACATACAAGGCAAAAATCTTGATCTACCTCAATGGTAGCATTTCGCGACGAGAAGATCCTGAGGCGGCAGCAAGTTAAGTGCAGAAATCAAAAGTTTGGGCAAAGAAGGGGGTCTGACAGTAATAACATACCATGGTCTTTTGTCCGCTAGCCGTTTGCACTAACCAAGGCTACAAATGTCAACAAATCAGGAGGGTTCCTCATAAAAATGGCGGTGATCCACATCATCAACTCATTATGACTCAAGGAGATGTCAGACATAGTATTCACTAAAAAAGAAAAAGAAGGAGATCAGTTCGAAGCAACTGGAGGCGAAGTATAAAGGCAAGTTCGTGAAGGCATACACTTTTTGTTGAAGACCTTTGGAAAGGAAGAGAGGATACTATATTGGTCGTCTGCAAAGCAACGTACCTGTGCACCCAGCTACGATCTTTTGAATCTTTACTATTGGGGACTATACCTTTCTTTCCCCGCGTTATGAACATTAGCATGATCGCGTTATGAAGACGAGGAGAACAAAAAGCAAGAAGATGATCAAAGGAGAAGGAAAATTGGGCATAGTTGGCCAAGTGATCCAGCACGGCCACTAAACACCAGACGAAAGGGCTGGTCCCAAGCAGATATTGTAGCTACGACATATGTCCTCGACGGTGAGGACGGCCGAGTGGACACGCTCTATTAAGGTGAAGCGTGAAAGGGTATGTGTGGACCATCGAGTAACCAACCCGATGAGAATAAATTCTTTCCTCAGCATCAGGAGCGATGATGTTAACAAACTCAGGCCACTGACATTCATGTTTGATACATATCAAGTCGTCCCCCGTAACCGCGGAAGGGTAGAATTCTATGGAAAGATTGATGTTTTCACCCTTCTTGTTTAGGGGTCTGGCCCAACATACGGCCATCGCTCTCAAAACTGAGGGAAGCGATAAGATAATCTTGCGCTCTAAAGTTTGCTGGAAGGAAACTTGGTCCTTGAGCCATGGAAAAAACTGTTGTTAAGATGGGGAAATATTATCTTCTTGAGAGAAGTTCTTGGAATTCTTTGGAGGATTGTGAATGAACTTTCACACTTACGAAGTATATATACACGTCTATATGGATAACTTAAAGAAGAAGTTGAATGATCTCGGTCACGTGGGATCGTAATTATGATTACTGCAGTTCAAGTGATATGCACCCCCATAATTATGGGATATGAACAGATCATATAGCAGCATTGGGAAGATACGCGGAAAACCCTTCAAATCATAGGGGGACACGTCGTTGTGCAAGGAATTTGCATTTAATGCAACACACGCGAAGAGGTAAGGAGGCGAGCATCAGTACTGTCCCACCTTTACGTCTGCTATCATGCTTCTTTCACTTCCTGACTGCTCACGTCAGCACTCAGCAAGTAGGGGACTGACTGTGTAGCAAAAATATGCCACCTACTACTACGAGGATACAAGTCCAGCTGGCGAGACTAGACTTATCTTACAAGTCACCGAGTGTAGAGGATACACGCTCGCCTCCTGGAGCCAACGACCGTTTAGGCTGAACAGACATAGGACGCTGGGTATACATCCCACTGCCTAGGTCTCCTAGTTAGGGTTTAGCATATACCGCCGCCTTGAGTTATAGGGCCCATAGCCTTAATAGTCTTTGTATTTTACTTTATTTGGAACTGGTGTCAGTACTATAAATACCCCTCCTTACATTGTGCTGTACATGAAGTGATTCACCACAAAATCTATCTATTCTCAAGGAATAATAATTACTTTACCTTTTCTTGCTTATTTCGTCTTGCTTTATTCATTACTGTTTTCATCATATTTACTTACTTTTCCGTCGTAATTATTGTATTGCCGGTACTTGTGGATTCAGGGGCGGCATCAAGTCGGAAGAGTGTGAGCCCAACCACAATTAATTGTTTAACGTAGACGTAAACATGGCTAGCGGTAAAAAATACGGCAGAAACGTGGCTACGCACCAAAAAGCAGTTTTTCCTTCATTTTAACCTAGGGGGCAACTTGGAAATAACAATTATTTTGGGGACATATAAATAGTGAGTTCATGATATTTTCTACATCTTTTGGCCATTCTTCCAAGCTTTGGAGGCAAGAGTCCGCATCCAAAACACCAAGGATTTGAAGATTTAACCAAACCCAATGAGAAATTCTTGATCTTTTTTACTCATTTCTTCATTTCCATGCTATGTATTGAATATCTATGGTGTATTTGGTTTGTTATTATGCTTTGAACATTATTTAATAAAGATACTAATAGCTATGGTTTTAATTTATTCAAGTTGCTTTTGTATTGATTAAATCTATTTATAAAATGGGTCTTTCATGTTTAGCTACTTCCATGCTTTTCTTGAAACTTAGTGGTTGCAAACATTAGTTTATGCCCTAATATTCTATTTCATACTTGAGAAGGTGGTTGTAGAATTGGGTGAAGTAGCTAACGGGAAGTTCGAGTCCTCAAGAGATTGATAAACCCGGATTAAAGAGGTTGAACTAGAGATAGGGATACTTCGACTTGGGCACATATTGAATGGGATTTATACAACTCACTTAACATCGAGATAGTTAATATGGGTTAGGCTAATTAGGCATCAAAAAAGTCTAATTAGGTGAATTAGTTCGAGTTTCATAATGAGAGTTAAGGATTAATTAATAATATTAGTCAATCGCATTAGATTAAGCTTGAGTGAATTAAATTCATAGGTTCTAAGTATCTTATTTTCCATTACTTGTGAATGTCATTGATCAATTTATCCGCTTTTCTAGTTAGTTTATAGTCTTGTTAGTTGTTAATCTTATCAAAAATCCAAAAACTTGGCTTAGCTCAAATTAGTGATAATTCCTCCACTAGCTTAGTCGCCCTTATATTGTTCTCTGTGGAATTTGATCCCGACTCATAGTTGGGTAAATTATATTGCTTCGACCGTTTACACATTCTCTTTGAGGTGTGGATTTGGACGACATCAATTTTGGGCGTCGTTGCCGGGGAACAATTGGTGATTAGGATAGTTTTGAGGAAGTAAGCTAATTTGCTTTGGTCCAAACATTGTATTTTCTTTTATGTTGTTTTGAGTGTTGTGAATATTTGTTTTGTGAGTTCAATGTTATTTCTTGAGTTTTGTTTGTTTTTGTATTTATTTGTATTAGTTTAGAATAGTCTTACAGTACTTGAGCTAAAATGACATCCTGGAATCAAAATTGGTCAAATGGTATATATTATATTCATGATCCTTGTCCTTATTGTGGAGGATCCCACTTTTGAAAAAATTGTCAAAATGTTCATGGAAATGAGTTGTGTGCACCTTCTCAGTTTTTTGGGTGGAACATATGTAATGAGTGTGGTGGTCAAAATGATCATTGGAATGGTTGTCCTAATAGTTTCTATTCTTCTATGAACACTTATTTTAATGATGCCAATATTGCTAGTGATTTTGGTAGATCTATTGAAGTGGAGAATATGAAACTTACTACCAAATGGAATGGGATTCAACAAAAGTTTCAAGAAAATATGGAGTTGTCTACCTCTCGAAAGGAGCTTTAATGGGAAGAGTGTGATTTCATGGATTTCAATGGAGCTTAAACATGGAACAAGAGGCAAGCATGAGGAGAATTTCATATATGATGGAATGCCCTTTGAAAGAGTCAAATTGAGAGAGACTTGGTAGTAGAGCAAAATCGTTTATCCATTCACGATATGGAGGTACAATTGAGCGAAATCCTTGAGGAGTTCAATTTTCAACAAGCTAGCATCTTAGCTACTCCTCAAGACAACTCTCAAATTAAAGAAGAGTTCGAGTCCCAACAAACAAAAAGTGATGATGAAGAGGTTCAAATTGACAAATAAATGGAAGGATTCAATCATTTGACCAAATATTAGTTGAAGATGCCAAGGATGAGAAAAATACACTAGATTCATGTGAGGGGAGTGGACAATGTCATATTTGATGACTCTAGTGCTTGTGGAAGTGAAGATGTTAAGGATGACAATTTTTTGAGTTTGAGCATATTAGATCTCATTCCCTACACTTTTCGACATTGTGTTTGGATAGTGACATGAAAATTGATCTATTCGAGCCTTTGAAGGAGTTCGGGGATGAAGAACAAAGTGTTTTTATTCTTACATTTTCCATGTCAAAGGAAGAAAATAACATGCCTCGGTTAAAGGCCAAAATGCGTATTATGTGTATTTAGAGAATTCGCTTACTTAAATTTGTACAACCCCATGAGTATAATCATATACTCATAAGCTTGATTCCAAGTTGGGGAGAAAATTAAAATTTTCCAAGTGGAGAGAAAAGTGGTAATGTTGATATTCATCGTGCCGCGACGTTAAATTAGGCGCTTCTTGGGAAGCAACCCATATTTACGATTTTATTTTTATGCTAGTTTTACATTTATTGTGATGTCTCACACTTGATCTTGTAGTGAATGGGTGAAGCGCAAGTCTAGAAGTTAAGTGTGAAGAGTGCAAATGTGCTCGAGAGAATCAAGTTGCAAAAATCAAATCGTACCAAAGGCACAAAATTATGCGTGGCAGCACTTTTTGAAGTGAAGGACAAGAATTGGAAATGTGCAGGATACACAAATTTGTGCTCCTCCGCACAGTGCAACAGATTTTAGGGGTTACGAGATTGGAACTTGCACGCCTCCGCACTTATTTGTGCAAGAAGCACTTTTTGAAAAACAGAGATTGTGTAAGACAGTTTGAAAGATTCTGCAAGGCAGTTTGAAGCATTGTGCGGGCGCACATTTTTGTGCTCCCCCGCAAAACATAACAGTGTGTCTATTTTTTGGCTCCCTTATTGTAAAGTGCCGTACAATATCCGACCTGCAAAACCTCACTTTTCCCCGCGCACAAAAATTGTGCAGCCTTGCACAAATTTGTGCATGGCATACAATTGCATTTTTTCACTTTTTTTTTTCAAGTTGAGATATGTTGTTCGTGTTTGTTTTAGTGATGTTTAGTTATGTTTAACCATTATTTTAGCTATGTTTAGGTTATATGTATGTAATTTTGTTGAGTTTGACATTTTTTTTTCTTCATTTAGGTACAATAACTAATGGCGGACGTAGAGTTAAGTAAAAGGCCTACATTGGAGAACAACCAAAAGCACTTGACAGGGAGGACTCTTACCTCACATCTTTACTTTGTACTCATTATATCTTTTTGATGTATTGGGGATAACACATGATTTTAGTTTGGGGTGGGTGTACCTTGAAGAGTGAGGTTGAAAAAGTATGTCATTGTATTCTTTTTGTGAAAGTAAAATATTTAACCTTATGTATTATTGTCTTATGGATATTTTATGAAAGCTGTTTGTCTATTAAAATAGTGTACTTGTGTATATGTATTGTTTTAGTTTATGGTTGTATATGTGTGTCGTAGTATGTATGTTGATAAATAGAAAATCTGGTAGAAAAGAGAAAAGCTTTAAAAAAAAAAGTACTCCCATGAACTACGTTTGGGATATTGCTTTCTTTTATCTGATTCACCTTCGTGTGATACGTATGCATCCCACGTGGGTGCGAAGGCCTCATTTGGGTCCGAACAACTCCTTTTCACTATAAATTCCATTTGTACATAAAATTTCAATAATCTCCTTGGTTTTTCTTTGCCATGGTTCTTTTTCAAGGAAGTATTTCTTTGAACCGGGCATTTTTAGGATTATCTACTAGCTATTAATTAATAAAATAGTGTGCTGTGGATTTTTGCCCCTTAGCCAACATATGTCTTGTTTGGTATCATCATAATTAAGCTTTGGCATGTGAATTGTGAAAATGAGAAAAAGATTGAGTTCATTATTATTGATATGACTTTTAGGTTCAATTTTTGGCTCTTTTATCACTTAATGGTCTTTTTAGGCTATAAGTTACTTTTTGAGTTCAATTGATCTTAATTGGAATTTGAATAAATATATTCTTCTTGCTTTTCATGTGCCATATGAGGTGAGGTATTTGATTATTTTTTGTTTCACTTGTCATCTAGAACTTGCTCTAAATTTGTTTCGAGGCGAAATCCTAGGCTACACTTGGTTTGAAATATAATTTTAGGCCTTCCTTGGACCGCTAGTATCTTAAATTGTCTACCCTTGCATGTTCATCCTAGTCAACCCCTTTGAGCCTTGAACCTTTTTTTTGGCAACCACATTACAAATTTTATCCCTTTTATTTTAATTATCCTATCTTTTGATACCATACCTTCTTAAGCACTTTAAATTGAAACTTATGCTACTAGCTTAAATTGGGGGGGAGGAGTGGTTAGTGAAGTTGAGCGTGGAAGTTGATTAAAGGGTGAAAGAAAAAAAGAAGAAGAAGGGATACATCATTTTGAAAAGCAAGAAAGAGAAAAATAAAAGTGAATAAAATCCTTGTTTTGAAAAGAAAAAAAGAAAAGAGAAGCATAAGAAGAAGAAAAAGAAGTTGTGAAATAAAGGGAAGAGTAGATGTTGAATGAAATTATGGCAATATTAGAGAATTTTTCAAAGGAAGTGTCCTTTGAAAAGTTGCAAATTGTAGTGCTTAAGGAGGTTTTGAGTCACTTTTATCCATATTTGTATCATTCCCCTATCCAAAAGCCTATATACAACTCTCTTAAGTCCTAACTGATTTTGTACTAAGTGTGCCTACATTAGTGGAGATTTACATGAAGAGCAAGCCTATGGTATTACTTATGCTCAATTGAACTTCTTTGTGAGAGAGAGTGATGCTTTTTTTCTATTTGTTATCCCACCTTGGCTTGAAATTCATATAATATGTGTGGGATTCTCTCTTGATAACTGAGGCCTAAGATGCGGACACATGGATGGTTGAGTTATGGACAATGTTTCCAATTGGGATGAAAGAACAAGAAACTTTGCTTTTGTGATAAAGAGGCAAATCTTGAGGTTTAGTGTCATGACATAATTGTTGCTTTGATTTGCTTTGTTTTGTGAGCACGTGAAATGAAGGATAATTTTGGTAAGTTATTTGTTGTTCATATGCGTTAGATTAATTGTTGGTACCAACCAAAGTCACTAGTGTTGTGCTTAAATTGAACTTTTTGACTTATTATGTTGTTGAAGAACTTGAGCTTAATAGTGTGAAATGCAATTGGGGTTTATTGGTGTGTACTTTGCTTGAGGACGAACAAATGTTTAAGTTGGGGGTGTGACATGTGGCCAAAACATTACATGTTATATACTTTTATTTAGATTTTTGTTGTGTAAATTGGATAAAAATAGTGCATTTATTATGTTTTATTGCATAGATTGTGTATGTTTGAGAAGTGATTGGAAAGAAAACAAGTCAAAAAGGAGCCAATTTGAAAATTGAAGGAAACGGCAGAGGTTATTCCCTAAACTGTGACTGTCTGCTGGAACAAAGCACAAGAATAGTGGAAAGTAGAAAGTGGCTAGCGGGTCAAAAATGCGGAAGAAATATGGCTACGAGTCAAAAAACAGTTTTTCCTTCATTTTAACCTAGGGGCAATCTTGGAAATAATAATTATTTTTGGGATATATAAATAGTGAGTTCATGATATTTTCTACATCTTTTGGCCATTCTTCCTAGCTTTGGAGGCAAGAATCCACATTCAAAACACCAAGGACTTGAAGATTTGAGCAAACCCAATGAGAAATTCTTGATCCTTTTTACTCATTTCTTCATTTTCATGCTATGTATTTAATATATATGGTGTATTTAGTTTGTTATTATGCTTTGAACATATTTAGTAGAGATACTAATAGCTATGGTTTTAATTTATTCAAGTTGCTTTTGTATTGATTAAATTTTGATAATTGGGTCTTTCATTGTTTAGCTATTTCCATGCTTTTCTTGAAATTAGTGGTTGCAAACACTAGTTTATGTCATAATATTCTATTTCACACTTGAGAAGATGGTTGTAGAATTGGGTGATGTAGCTAACGGGAAATTCGAGTCCTCAAGAGATTGATAAACCCGGATTAAAAAGGTTGAAATAGAAATAGGGATACTTCGACTTGGGCACATATTGATTGGGCTTTATCCAATTCATTTAACATCGAGATAGTTAATGTGGGTTAGGCTAATTAGGCATCGAGAAAGTCTAATTAGGTGAATTAGTTCGAGTTCCATAATGAGAGTTAAGGATTAATTAATAAGATTAGTCAATTACATTAGATTAAGCTTGAGTGAATTAAATTCCTAGGTTCTAAGTATCTTGTTTTCCATTGCTTGTGAATGCCATTGATCAATTTATCCACTTTTCTAGTTTGTTTATAGTCTTGTTAGTTGTTAATCTTATTAAAAATCCAAAAAGTTGGCTTAGCTCAAATTAGTGATAATTCCTCTACTAGCTTAGTCACCCTTATATTGTTCTCTATGAGATTCGACCCCGACTCATAGTTGGGTAAATTATATTGTTTCGATCATTTACACATTCTTTTTGAGGTGTGGATTTGGACGACATTAGTCATCTTATTCCTTGAGGCCACCAGCTATATTCCTTGAGGCCACCAGCTATAGATGCTACTACTTTATCATATTTTTCTCCCTTCAAGAGACGTATATATTCTTTTAACTTAGTATATGTCGGATCTGGGAACCTTTAGACCTATGTTTGGGGTAGTTGTATTTGTTCTGAAAGCTTGTACATTTGTTCATCTTATGTATATGTATCTATCTTCTAGAGCCATTTTATGTTTAAAGTTAGTTTTATTTCGTGTATAAGTCAGTTGCAGGTCATATATGTATTGAGTTTGTCGATAGGGTGTCGCCCAATAGATTTAGGGGAGGTAGTCGAGTGCTCGCACGGCCTAATCGGAAATCTAGGTCGTGTCAATTACAAGGGGATTTCTAGATACCAATTCATCTAATAACGTCAGTAATGACTTTAATTGCTTTTGTTTAGTTAATTCATTGATTTAGATCACAAATCCATATGGGTTTAGCTTAGGGAAGATGGCTTTTGAACCCTATACTTCACAAATTGGAAAATTCATGTAAATGAATCCAAAATTGTAACCTAATGGTACGGTTGAATTCATGTACTTTGAGGAGTCCAGAAATGTATGGTTTTTGGGCTCTCGGTGAAACCCGACCAAGGGGGTATTTTCATAAAAAAAAAAAGTTTCCAGCTCCAGCTAATAGCTAAAGATTCAGTTTGTGAGTTCTTATATAGTATGTGATTCTCTTCTTTGGTTTAGAGGAAAGTAGTTCCAAGAAGCTTCGGGAAGGAAAGTAGCTTGTTCAATAGTCAATTCGGCCGAGACTAAAAGGTAAGTGGTTTCATCCTTACTTTCATCCTACACACGTATTTTTTATGTGTGTAGCTGCCAATAAGGCGTAGTTACTACGCTGAAGCCTTGTGTATAAGTTGCATATTATATTATTAAGTCTTGAATTGGAGATATTTTGTATATGAGAGCTTCGTTCTCCGGTTATGAATTTATTATGTGTGAATGTTGTTTGATTTGTTTTTTGTGTTTCTGTATAGTGTGTTAGGCTCAAAATAGAGCCAGGATTAGGAATGCTCCATCGTGATATGAATTTCTAGCTTGATCGAAAGGTATCATATAGAGGCCAAGGATTCTATAGTCATGATAACAACCTGTCGGGGTTAGAAATACTTTAATAAGTTAAGGATGTTAGCCGTAAGCGTTGAATGCAATTCAACCGTGAAATGAATGGTTCAGAAGTGATTATAGTTATCTAATGAGGGACAACCTGTTTATAATATATAAAATATATATATATATATATATATATATATATATATATATATATATATATATATATATATATATATATATATATATATATATATATATATACACACGTTCATTCCATAGGTTGGTTGTTTATCGTGTTGATTAAGATACGATAAAAGGGGAATCTATTTGTTTTATATACCTATGTGTTGAAGTATTATGCATTGAGTGAAATTGCGGCATTATGGATATAGCTTACCTTACTTCTTATGCACTATTGCTATAGTTTGTATCTCTCTGAATGCACTATGGATATAGTTGCACTACACTTTAATGCAATATGGAGTTTTCATTATTCTCGAGGCAATATGGAGTTTCCCTGGAACATGGTGAGTCTGTTCCCATAAGGTATTTGAGCACATGTGACCCTATCATGTTATATCGCATTCATACTTTTATGGGCATGGATTGTTATGTATTATCTGGTTGTTAGTTCTATGTTATCAATGTTCTTATACATGGGATTAATGATTGTTCGTTCTATGTTATTGTACGCTTGATATGTGTTGATTGATTAGATCTCTTGCCCTCTTTTCCCCCGGTTAGTTGGCCCTCAGGACGGGTAGTTGCTTTATATATGAACTCAGGAATGGGTAGGGTGTGCTGGAGTATTGTGAGTATTCGGAGGTTGTTAAAGGTTACTTATTTGCATGACTTCAGCAGTAAGCTGGTTAGTTAGTTCAGGCAGGGTATTTTTTACTATTGCATAATATTTGTTATTGATTTATTATTTCGAACTATCTTATGTTTCTTGTTGTTTATATGCTTCTAGTTGTTATCGGTTAGTCTTCTCTCCCTGACTAGCTCGTCTATTCTTTCGAGATAGGCTAGTCAGCCCCCACTTATTGAGTCCTTTCGACTCACCCTTATTTTTTTCTTGTCTATCTATTTCATTTCAGTAGGTTTCGCTCAGGATTGAGTTCAGGACGTGACTGATGAGTGAAGACGTGTTCAGCTGTCAGGGTGAGCCAGCTTTTATCCGTGATGGCCACCCGTTCTAGTTTATATTATGTTGGTCTTATTTTTTTCCCCTCGGCAGATATATATATTTCTTTGTGCTCTAAGATGTCTGGTCTGGATAGCCCTAAACCTAGTATATTGAGTAGACAGCTATAATTTCTTTTTGTACAACTCATATATATGAGATTATAACTACGTCTTTCTAAGTCTTCTTTATCGTTTTAAGTTTGTTTTGGTGCCTGTTGTTGAAATCTATAAAAAAAGATTTGCCTGATGGGTCTAGGAGAGGATGTTGGGTGCCTTGAACGGCCTAGCCGGAAGACCGGATCGTGTTTTCAGCTAAGCCAGGCCCCGCAAAAAGGGAATTTCTTAATAATGTTGCATTGCTGTTCGATATCCTTCGTCTTGGCACTTTGAGTTGCATTTATTCTTCTATGGCTCAGACATAGATAGTTCTGAGAGGCTTTGGAAGGGAAAGATATTGTTCAGTAGCGAAATTGGCCCCAAATTTGATGTAAGTGATATCAACCATTTTTTTGATGACCTTTGGCCTTATGAATGTTCTACCAATCTGTTATTTAAGTGAGTAGCTACCAACATGGCATACTTCCTACGCCGCAGCCTTGAAATGCATTTTTATATTGTATTCTCTTGTTGTAGACTGTGATATCATATTGGGTGTAGGAGCAATCCTCCCCAAGAGTAGGAGCATTCCGCTCCGGTTCATTTCGTCTTATTATGTATCCCTTGAATGCAGGAGTATTCCATTTTGGTAAGGGATTTTGGGCACAAGTGACCTTATTGCATCATATCGCATTTCATTCCATCCCATTACATGTGTTATTGAGTTGTATGTGACTATATGCATTGGTATATTTGTGCATTGGTTTTCTGGTTACTGGATGTTGTTTGTTTTTCTGATTCCCCTAGCTAGCATATCTACTGTTCGAGGTAGCTAGTTAGCCCTCACTTCTTGATTCCTTTCGACTCACTCCCTATTTATTTCCTTCTTGTCTATTCGTTTCGGTAGATTCCGCTCCAGGACCCAGCTCGGCGCATAACTGAGGAGCGTAGATGATCCAGTTGTCTGTGGTGAACCAGTCTTTTGTTCGTGAAGTCCACTAGCTCTAGCTTCATTTTGTTATATCTATTTGGTCTTTTTGGTAGATGTATATATCTTTTGTACTTGTAGATGTCTGATCTTGATAGCTCTGAACCTTGTATTTGGGTAGTTAGCTGCGTTCTTTCTTTCCATCTTGTATGTATATAGAGCTGGCAAAGTGATAAATAAAAATGAGTATCCATCCAATTAGGCCCACTTAAAATGGGTTGGATATTGAGTTATTTTTTAGTGGGTCAGAATGGATATTATCCATTTTATCCATTAAGTTAAATGGATAAAACCAAAATACCCATTTTATCCATTTTTCAGCTACCAAGTCAGTAGACTCAGTACCCATTTTTCAGCACCCATGTTTCCTATTATGGCTTCTTCTACCCATAAACCCTACTCTCTCAATTTTATCCTTTTCTTCCTTCAATCAAGCATTTTTCAGTGAATTCCTCTTCATTATCTTCTTATTCTGATTCATTTTAGGTGAGTATTTTTCGATCCATGTATTAAATTTTGTATTTTTCTGTTGATGTTAATGATGCAGATAACATGTTTGATAAAAATTTTAAATGAAAGTATATAAATCATACAGTAACCTGCTTGGCTGCATTCATTCTTTCAAGACCCAAAAACCAACCCGCTTCATTGATAACTAAGAATCTGCTTGGAGTTAGTTTGGTAGCCATACATCAGAATCTATGCAAGTTTGATCATAGATCCTCACATATATTGACAAACTAACGTAATAAACTTTTGAAGAAGAGATATTATATAAGTTGCAAGCTAAAAAGAAAACAGCTATTAAAAAGGAGAATGTGTTGGTACTTTTTGATTTAGGACCTGAATTACTAGATGAGTTATTGTCTGAAGCATCCATTTCTTAATTAAAAACCTTCAGTGAATAGTTATTTCTAGTAAGTAAACAGTAAACTTAAATGTTAAGAAGGTAATAAAGTGTTTAGGTTCATTTGTATTTTGAATTATCCTAGGTGTGTGCCTTTGGAGTCATTATGTCGTATGTTCATTAACTATGGTTCATGTGGCTAGGAGCTAAAGGGTTGATGTAATAACTATATATATATGAGTACTATTTTATTTTGTAAGAGTTAGAGTATTTTCAAATAATACTGGAGTGCAAAGGAGCTTAAGGGTTTACGTGCGCTTGATCTTAGGGCATGACAGTCAATTTTGACAGTAAATATAACGTTGGAGCCATATGTTCACAATCATAAGTCCCTCATACTCAAACTGAGAACAAAGAGAAGTCAACTTTATTCAAGAAGCTATGGATAATATGGTTAACCATATTATCCACCACTCAATCTATTTTTTATCCGCATTAAATATGGGCGGGTCGGATAATTATCTATTTATCTTATCCATTTTGACCGGCTCATATCCAATCCGACCCACCCATTTGTCACCTCTATATGTATATGTAATATATTTCTTTATGAGCTTATGTTTCATTCTAAGTTATATTATGTGTCTTTTATGTGGTTTAAATCGATCATGTTCGCCCGACGAGTCTAGGGGAGGATGTCAAGTGCCCGCACGACCTATTCGGGAAATTTGGATCGTGTCATCACAACCCAAAATTTATCCCTTAATTCCATAACAATGGGCTTTGCATAATACCATTCTTTTCATAATACCATTCTTTATTTCCCATACATTATTTTTTTTAATCAAATAATCATTGCCTTATGGCTAATATATTTAATAAAAATAAAACAAAATTCAATAGTCATACACTTGTTGCACCATTAACAAGTGCCAATAAAATATGAAGCTAGCTAACTAAATTTCTAATATAATTGTAAAACTAGCTAAGGAATTGCATCATTGAAGTCCCTAGTTACTCTAAATTCACATGTCAAAAGTCGAAATCTAGAAGACAGCACCTCCAAGCTCTCACCAAGTGCTATGATTGCAAGACTTAACGAGGAAAGAATGAATGTCAAGACCAATCTTCAAGTCAAAACTCCAAGTATTTCAATCAAATTTCATCGCCAAGCATGCAAATACATATGCGCTCGCTAAGGCTCTTGTTGACTCCCTCCAAATTCTGCCCGCGTCCAAAATTCCCCAGTGTACTAGGGAGCTCGTTGAGCACGAGCTATTGCTGCCCGCTACAACAACGCCCAAAGCCGAGCTCACTGAGGCGCTCGCTTAGGCATGCAATAATTCTGCGGGGGGAAACAAACGCTCGCGTGTGAGCTCGTTGAGCTGGAGGAAATTCTGGCCGACTTCCTCATTCATCACACTGCTCCTCCAAGCGCTTGCTAGGGAGCTCGTTGACAACGAGTTAAATCTGTCCATTATCAACAAAGCCACCCCAATGCTCGCTAAGGAGCTTGTTAAGGACAAGAACAATCTGCCCCACCTGTACAAAGCATCCTCCACCTCGCTAAGCTTCTCGTTGAGCTCAAGAAACTTCTGCCCAGCTATTTCCATGATGAAAAAACTACGCACAAGCACAGAGTAATCCAACAACACATGAAATCTATAACTTGCATCCAATCTAACAATTTGTCGCTTCAAACTAGTGATCTTACTTGAACTCAAGCACTCACACACTACCAAATTCTCTCTAGAATGAGCATAATAACACACTAATACCACCGAAGAAGAAATTGACAATGTATAGCACTCAAGCAAGCAAGAATCATAAGACAACTTGAATATATGCATCAATCGGAGCTCTTCTCTTTGCCATCCTGATCCTAAGATTAGGAATATGAGCTTTGTCCATACTAATGAGCCTCCTCCTTGCACTAGATAAATCAGAAAATGAAACAATAGTCATCTCATTTGCAAAAGAGAAAACAAGGTTAGCTAAAAAATCCACCATTGTGTTCCCCTCCCTTAGCATACGTTGAAAGATAACATTAAAGTTATCCTTCAACTCCTTGATCATCTCAACTTCCTTCAAAATGCACCATGAATGATCCCATTCTCCTTCTATAAACTTCTTCATCACAAGAGAATCAGTCTCCAATAGCAAAGAATGAAGCTCTTCTTCTACACAATAAGTCAAGCCCTCCAAAATACCATTTGCCTCAGCTACTATGTTAGTAATTTCTCCAATATCTAATGCTCTAGTTATACCCAAATCACCCACACAGTCTCTCACACAAAAAACAAAAGAACTAGGACCTGAATTACCCCTAGAAGCATCATCAGTAAAGCACTTAAACCACCCTTCAAAATGAGACTGTCATGCCACCCTCTTAGTAACAAGTAGTGGTCTATACTCCTCCAAGAACTTGACCATGTCCACCCATAAAAATGGCATACCTATCAACCATGGGTACCTCACCCTAGCCAAAGAATACAATTTTATTACCTCATGAATGACTCTATTAGCAGAAACTGAACCTCAGCTTCAGAACATTCCTTCTCTTCCATAGCTCCTATGTAATAATTGCAGGCATAGCATGATATAGTGGCTCAGTTTTGAGAAGCAACAATGTTCACCAAACTCTAGTAACCTGCCTCAGCTGAACCAAACGAGTCTGAATACCTGCAGCATCTAGAAAAAACCTCCATACCCTTAAAAAGAAGTAGGCATCCACCATGGCTTGTCCCAGGTATCTCCACTTCCTGCAAAGTGAATGTCTTGCCTACTGAGATCAGCAATGTCCTCCGGAAAGATTTCATTCAGCAATTGATCGTTCCAGCTCCCATTAGCCATCACTCTGAAACATTTGCAATATGCTCATTGATGGTAAAGTCATCTGGTACAATATGATACAAGACACCCAGCTTTGTCCAGTTTTCATGCCAGACACGGGAAAGTACCTCCTTTCAGCTGCCAGCAAATTTCATGCTCCACCTCTTTCCTTGCTCAAGCATCTTTTTCCACACATGAGAACCATCTTTAGTGCCTATCATAGTTGGAAGCTCCTTTTTACAATACTTTCCACATGAAATCAGCCCATAATAACTTGGGAGTCTGAAATCTCCACCAAAACATAGCAAAGAAAGCCTTGGACACATCAAATAATGACCTGAAACCTAGACCACCCTCTTTTGTGGGCAAGAAATGAGTTTTCTATGAACCCAGTGTCTGCTCCTCCCTTCTTCCTTGTTACTCTAAAAAACCTTGCAAATATTTTATGCAATTGTTCCAACACACACTTTGGAGGATCCAAAACTGAAAGCATATGAATGGGCATGCCTTGTAATACACTGACAGTCAGTGTTGCCTTACCTCCATAGGATAGAAGCTTCCCTTTCCAAGAGTGAAATTTAGCGTTCACCTTCTTGATCAAATCATCATAGTAGCACTTCTTCCTCCTTGTGTAGAATACAGGACATCCTAAGTAAGTAAAAGGGAATACTCCCTTAGCAAAACCTGTAATATCACCCACAGACTGGACTAAAGCACCTGACACTTTAGAATGCATATAGAACGAACTCTTTCCCTTGTTAATCAGCTGTCCCAAAATCTATTCATATTTGTTCAACACTTCCACTACTTTCTTTAACGAATAAGGCTCAGCAGAAGCAAAGATTATGGTGTCATCAACATTAGCAAGGTGGTTCAAAGGAGTGTACCACTTAGGCATACCATAATCAATAAATTTCTTGTCCTCGAACAGCCTGTTCAAAGCCCTTGACAGCACCTCAGATAATAAAATGAATAAAGTTGGTGAAAAGGATCACCTTGCTTAACACCTCTAGCAGAATGAAAGAAACCCAAAGCCTGGCCATTAACTAGTAGTGAATACCTGTTATTCTACAATAGTCTCCATATCATATTGATAAAGTGTTCAGCAAATCTCATCTTCCTCAGCACATGCAGTAGAAATTTCCAAGACACTATGTCATATGCCTTGGCCATATCCAGCTTTATGACCACATTAGCTGGCTTACCTCTCTTCCTAATGTTTGTGACTATTTTCTCAAATATTTTCAAGCAGCAAATCTTCAATTTGCTACTTTGGTAGCTAAAGGTAGCTGAAGCAATATTGTTGTTTAAGAGTTTACAAAATTTCTAAAAACCCTTATACCTTTGTTTTGGCATTCTTATGTGTTTAGACCACTTTCTCCATTTTCTCTAGTTAATTACAATTTGACCTTGTAGAATTATTACAGTTGGCCATGCACGAATGCTTTTTTCCAGTCAAACTTAACTCCATATGATGCGTGGCCTGAGTATTTGGCTAACCATATATGATCGGGCTCAATGTGATGTCACCATCCAATTTTAATTTTGGGTAACTGTTCACCACCATGTGTTGAGCATTCGGCACATGTACGACATGCACAATTTATGACTTACAATCATCTTTCGTACGACGCATGAATGCCACAAGACTTGATTGGCTTTCTCTCCCAACCCTCTCTCATCTAGGAGTACATAGTGGCCCTCCCACTTTTTGCGCCTACTGTGACTCAAACTCACAACCTCTTGATTGTAGGTAGAGGGTACTTACCATTTGAGCAATCACCTTGCCTTCTTGACTGGATTTTTAATTGTTATTTTCCAATTCTTTTTGATCATTGTACCAAATTTACATATTCTAATACACTTCCAAATCATACTATATATATAAGATTATCACTTCCTATTGTATTTATCTTATCCATGGCCAACTATACATGTTAAATGATGAGGTAGTACTCGTTAACCTTACACTTGAGCTTTAAATATAAGGAAAATTTTCAGGCCACTACACCCCTCATGCACATGGTATATAATTTGGATATTCTTGAAAAACTCAACTCCATCTGGGTATGAGTTCATAAGGCGAGCAAGTCATATTTATAAGGAGCAAGTCATAAGGGAGAAGATGATGAAGAAGAAGAGTGCAAGTTTATATTTGTAAATTTTTTTTAAAACAAGACGAAATTAATCACTAGCTCACAAAAGGGACACCTAATTACATTCGTTGCTAATATACAAGGTGTAGCTCAAACGACTCATAGAAAATACAGAAAATTATACGAAAGTACAATTTGAAGACTTTTTTGACAAAACATGATGTAAACAATATATATTTATTGGATATTTTATATACATCAGATATATTTAGAATATATAATTGTTGCATATTTGAAACACAACATGTATATTTATTGCATATTTCAGAAACAAAACAAAAAAACAAAAGCAATTCATCAATAAAAATGCCAACATCTGAATGTATATTCAGATTTTATTTATATTCGCAAGAAAATACTCTAACAAGTCTAGAAACAACTCCGTTATTTGAATTCTTTTTTGGAAGTTTTTCATTCTTCTATGTCGTCGAAACCGTATGTATGGACAATTACGATAATCTAATGAATATTCTAATAGCAGGAGATTTGACTTTGTTTTAGGCTAAATGTCTTATAATTTTTTGTTGGGGATCCATTTATTCTATGGTGAGACTTTAGCCTACTTTCTGGGGAGGTGATTTAATTACTTAAATACTTATCGATGTTTAAGTTAGAAGTTATATGACTACCCTCAGTGGAAAATTAGTCATGGCTAGTCTTATGAAATGATATATAGTAAAATAGATAGTTATGTTTTTTCCCCCAATAATATACAAGAATTTGCGCCCAAAAGACATTTCTAGTGATATTGTTAGTTATAATCCATGTAAGAAATTCATTGATTTTTAGCACCAATCGCGGGAGAACTGCGGACATGCGCCAATCTTTTATTCAATATATCCGAACAATCTCCAGGACCTCAGCAAGAATTTTACGCTGAAGCTAGAAATTTAAACTAAAAGTCAAAGAGTTTTCCTATGGGGTCCAAGAATATAAGAGTGGCGCCAGAGTTAATTTTTATGGGAAAATTGCATAAATATACAACTCTAACATCAAATTTACTAAACATACTAACATTATACCACTTTATAAAACATACCAATATTTTTTTACATACTATATATAAATTCCATTAAAACCATACAAATTAAGATTTTAACCCCTCCCTTTCCCACTGCTGCAGTCACTCTATCGCATCCGGTCACCGAACTTTTTTTTTAAATCTGAAAAAAAGATAAATAAGCATAACCATACAAAATATACATTCATACTTAAGAAAGAATAGATTTAATCTTTGAAAATACATAAACATACATAAAACTAGAATATACAAGATATACACTTATATACACCACACATACAAGATATACAAAAAAGACGCGATTTATCTTTTCGTTTCATTTATCATTCCACACCAGATTTTAACAGATTCAAAACCTAACACAACTCCATTTTTTTTTAAAAAAAAAATAAGATTTAAAGGTAAATATCTTCAATATCATATTGATTATACGTAAATTGAATTGAATTTCAAATAATTACATTTTAAATTCATATAATTACATATTAGCTATAACGAGTTGTGAATTTTACTCAAACAGATCGAAAACTACTGTCGGATATCCGTCAATTAACGTTACATTGATTATCAATTACTGAAAAAAAATTATATTAGTTTCAATCTGTATTTGGTGTAGAATTTACGGACAGAATTGCGATTACTCTTATCTAGTTGCAACAACATTACTTAGGCATAAGTTAACTTGAAATAACTTATAGATATCTCTGTAAATTGTCACTAACAAGCAACACTTTTAAAACTCTGATCCATGCGTAAATGTTTGTCCTGCACTCACTTCCTTGTGGGCAACACTTGCAGCTGTGGTGCAACAGTTACTTATAGAGAAAATCTATTAGGCAGCACTTTTGATCGCATGAACTGATGTCTTATAAGTGTTGTCTTGTGGGCAACACTTGGAGGTCTGGTGCAAAGCAGCATGTAGAGAAATCTCCACATGTGATGCCTAATAGGTACCACTTTGGCCATGCTGCAATCTTTGCATGCACCTGCCATAACTTTGTAGGGAATTTCCCTACAAGTTGTGGCTGAAGGCCAACAACTTTAAGTAAAATAGTGTAGAGAAGTCTCTACAACTTGTTGCCAGCCGACCTCTACTGTCTATGCGTAGCACGAAACAAATCAAATATTCATATTTGCTTCTATCTTGTTAATCTATTTACTAAAATCTAAACTCGTGTTTTCATTTCATTGCGTGCAGAATTTAGATGGCAACGAATTGCACCTACATTGCTTACAATAGAATATGGAGCGCTATTTTGATGAGTAGCGTAGCAAGTTTGAATGACGAAATGAAAAAATTAGATGCAGATTGTTGGAGTTTGAATCACAATGTCCATAAAGTACTCAAAACAAATCAGATAATGGTGCTTACAGGATGTATAAACGACGATGCCACACCAAATATCATCGATGAATCTACTCCATCGACTTCACCAAACAAATGTTATTTTGTCATGTCATTATGTTTTTAAATATTATGTTTTTTTGATATTTTAAAGCACATTTTAAAGAACAATCTATTTGCTTTTGTGTTATTGTATTTTGATTCAATATGTCTTGGATTCATTTCTCCCTTAACCCATTTATCATTGTGTTGCCTGGAAGTGTGGGAAATAGACAACAGTTGCCCATTAACCTTTTCCAAATCCTCATAGGCAATTGCCTTGAGTTGTTGTCCAGGCAGCACTTGGCCTCCCCCGCTCACCAAATTTTCCAAGCCAATTTCATTAAGTTGATGTCAGGCAGCACTTGGCCTCAAGCCCTTCACCAAATTCTCCAAGCCAATACCCTTGAAATGCTGCCTAGGCAGCACTTGACCTCCATCCCCACCAAATTCCCCAAGCCAATTGCCTTGAGTTGTTGCCTATGAAGCAACTTACAACATAATATTAAAAAAATACAAGCAATAACATGACATTAAAAGAAACATGCACATTTAAGACTAAACCAATCAAACTTTATAAATCACAAGCATTCACATTACAAAATATTTCACTTCCTAATGATGCAGCATATGTTACTTACAAATGATTCAAGGATAGTTATATACCAAAGAGCTATACAAAAAAGTATAGCCATAGTTACATCAACTAATCACAAGAATTCACATTACAAAACAAATTAGGCTGTAACAAATCAGTCATGCTTATTTGTTTTTTAAGCAGAGAATGACTTTCCAAGTTCTCCTTCACAAAGAAGAGTATTATGCTCGACAGACCATCGGCTATCTTCTCAGGAAGAGTCTCATATCCATAATTCGACTTGCACCTTGCATGACTCCACAAATTTGCACCATAATCAAGCCGATAATCTTTCAGCTGCGTAAACTTAATCTTCGAAACATCCTTGCCACTAATTATCGAGTCAGCAAACTTAACCACATAAGCACCACAACTATACATGTACAAAATTTAATGGAAGGTTGAATGCAAAAAACAAAACAAAATAGACAAACAAACAAAAAATAGAATCAACACAATGCAATGTCACACTATAATGAAATTAAACTTATGCAATAAATTTTCCTGTATAATCAACAAAATGCAATGTCAACATTACAAAAACAAAGAATTTTTTTTTAAAAAAAGTAGCTAATACTAAACAGTAAACAAAGGACTGCACAACAGGCAGCAGTTTTTACTTACAATAGAACCTATCCTTGCAATATCATATGAACTTTGCCCATTGGGCAACAGTTTCTTAACAAGAGAAAAACAAAGTATAACAGCCAACACTTTGGTAAAATGACATGAACGACTTAATTAATATAATTTCATATAAGATTAGACAGTGAATCCAATTCAACAACTTATTACAACTGTGAAAGCATCATACAATGAACAAGATTCCAAGAAACATACATATCATCCAACTCCCTAAATTACCAAAAACACCACTTTTCAACAACATTATTTGAGGCTTGGATAAAAACATACTAACCAAACTAGTATACTTCATATCACCACCCCAACAACTTTTGGGATCAAACCAATGCTCAAACTTAAATAATTGATCTCCTTCCTATGGCACAAAAAATATAAAATATACTTACTCGACATAGAATGTTAACATTTATATGAAAACAAAACTAACAAGAAAGACGAGAATATACATTACGACACACTATAATGAACTCAAATTAACAAATTTTCCTGCACAAGAAAAAAATGCAATGTCAACGTCACAAAAAGAAAGAAAAATGAAAACACAATACCTATTACTAAACAGTAAGCAAAGCCACAGCCTGACAGTCAACACTTTTCCTATACACAGAACTTATGCTTGAATGTTATGATGTCAACTATAGCCCACAAGGAAAATAAAGTGCAACAGCCAACATAACTTATGCTTAACGTTATGTTAATCAAGGATTTTCCTGTGGGCAACATTTTTTACAGTAAAAAGAAAACAAAGTGCAACACCAAACTTTGCTAAAATTTACATCAATTACGTAATTAATATAATTTCATATGACATATTAAACTAACATTACCGACTAATAACAAAATTTAAAGATTCAAGGAACCAAAAATTGGATTATTAATAAACATCAACAATGGAAAAAAAAAAACAAAACTAAAAAAAAGGAAAGAAAAACTAACACAGACGTAGAACCCTAACACGAAGAATCCTAATTTACAAGGTAGAGAGAGAGAGAGAGAGAGAGGGGAGGCACAAAATTAGAGCTTATATTCTTTAGGGGCAAATAGTCTTTCCACATGTTTAAAAATAAGTAGGAGGCCATTTTGCTAAAATATTTTTTAATAGGGACAAAAAGACATAACCAAGGATAAAAAGATACTCATAGTGAAATTTTTTGCAATAGCATATGAATAAGCTCAACCTATAGTCCAATACATAGTAGAGGGACAAAGCAAAAAGTTTCACCGCGTGCCCTTCATAAGGTGTGGTTTTGCAAAAATGCCCGCTGATGTAGGAAATCAAACGCGGAAAGTAAAAGATAGGAACGAGACGTATCTCGATCACAAATCTCAAGTAGCAACGGAGAACCCGTTCCGTTACACCCCGAGAGAAGGTCAAGAACACCTACGCTAGGCAACTAACCTCGAGCTAACGTGAGCACGCAAGTAGAATGGTCTGGGGGATTGGAATTCATCTAGATCCGCTAGAGGAAGAACAAGTCCCAATTCAAGGTTTTTCATTCAATAAGAGTTCAACTCTTCAACACAAGTGTTTGTTTATCATCAAAGGTAAGCTAATGAAAATAATAAGACTTCTAGCTATTTATAGGTGTTTTTAGACACCATATGAAAGGTCTAATATGCCCACACTTAGGCTTAGAAACATAGGACCACGTAGGGTCAAAATAGTCTTAACACTAGCTAGGAATTCACCCTTCAGCGTTTTGGGCGGGGCGCCCGGATTTGGGGCGGAGCGCCCAACATCTTGATCAGTGGGGTGGCCTAGGCGGGGCGCCCAGAGTTTGGGCGGAGCGCCCAGGCCTAGGCATCCTCAGGCGGAGCGCCTGGGTGACTGGGCTGCTCCCCTTGCACTTTGAGCACTCGGAACAGCCTCCAATCGCTCCCTTCTTCTAGCCCCTTCCTCACCAAGTGTAGGTGAACTCCTTGGATCTCCCTAGCTTGGCTCCGAGTGAAGGGTCTCGTGGTTTGCCCGGCATCATCCTCCCCTTCTTGAGAATATTTCGTCCTCGAAATTGAAGCATTATCATCCACGACCTCTTCATCACCTACATCCATAGGAACCAAGTCACAAACAGTGAAAGTATTAGACACTTGATACTCACTTGGTAAGTCGACCACATAAGCGTTGTTGTTTATCTTTGAGAGCACTTGGAATGGGCCATCTCCACGGGGTGCTAACTTCCCTTTCCTAAGGTTTGGAAACCTTTCTTTCCGGAAGTGCACCCACACATAGTCACCCTTCTTGAGTTCCACCTTCTTGCGTCCCTTGTTTTCTTGGAGGCTACCTTTGCATAAGCTTCCTCCAAGTTCTTCTTCGCCTTAGCATGTAGCTCCATCAAAGCCTTGGCTCTAGCTTTACCTTCAAAATTAACAACCATTTCCCTTGGCAAAGGGGTTAGATCAAGGGGAATCAAGGGGTTAAAACCATACACACACTCGAATGGAGTCATACCAATCATCAGATGCACGGTTCGATTGTAGGCAAACTCCATAAGAGGTAGCTTATCTATCCAAGTCCCACCCTTACCTCGGGTCATGGCTCTAAGAAGAGCACCCAAGGTTCTGTTCACCACTTCGGTTTGCCCATCGGTTTGGGGGTGGTGGGACGTAGAAAACAAGAGTTTGGTGCCAAGGGCACCCCATAAACTCCTCCAAAAATGACTTAGGAACTTAGTGTCCCTATCACTCACTATGGTTTGAGGCACACCATGCAATTTCAAGACATTATCAATAAACAAGGTAGCAACATGTTGTGCATCATCACATTTTCTACACGGAATGAAATGAGCTATTTTGGAGAACCTATCCACAACAACATAAATGCTATCATGGCCCCCCTAGTCCTTGGTAAACCCATGACAAAGTCCATTGATATATCCAACCACGGACTAGTAGGTACGGGGAGTGGGGTATACAAACCATGGGGGTTCGACTTGGACTTAGCAACCTTGCACTCAAGACAAGAGTTGCAAAGTCTCTCAACATGAGTCCCCATTTTAAGCCAATGGAATTGTTCCCGAAGGATGGCCAAGGTTTTGTCCCTACCAAAGTGACCCATGAGTCCTCCACAATGTGCCTCTTGCACAAGCAATTCCCTCCATGAGGACTCGGGTATGCACACTTTACCATTCTTAAAGATATATCCATTAACCCATTGGTATTTCTCAACTCTCTCCCCCTTTTCTAGAGCTTCATGGATGCTCTTGAGCTTCGAGTCATGAGCATACATCAATTTAATGCTCTCAAAACCCATAAGCTTAGAGGTGAGAGTGGTGGCTAGAGCAAACTTTCTAGAAAGTGCATCCGCCACAACATTGTCTTTCCCTTTCTTGTATTGGATCACATAGGGAAAAGACTCAATGAATTCAACCCACTTGGCATATCTCTTATTGAGCTTCTCTTGGCCTCTCAAATGCTTGAGTGACTCATGGTCACTCTTGATTACAAACTCACGAGGCCAAAGGTAGTGTTGCCAATGGGCAAGGGCTCTCACAAGGGCATACAACTCCTTGTCATACGTAGAGTAATTCAAGGAGGCCCCTTTCAACTTCTCACTAAAGTAGGCGATGGGTTTGCTATCTTGCATTAAAATACCACCAATTCCCACCCCGAGGCATCACATTCAACCTCAAATGCCTTTCCGAAGTCGGGCAATTGCAATAGAGGGGCGGTACTCAACCTACTTTTCAACTCATGGAAGGCCTTCTCTTGAGGCTCTCCCCAAACAAATGGTTGGTCCTTCTTCACCAATTCGGTGAGTGGAGCGGCAATGGAGCTAAAGTCTTTCACAAATCGTCTATAAAAGCTAGCAAGACCATGAAAGCTCCTCACTTGAGTCACGGTAGTAGGAGTAGGCCAATCACGTATGGCCTCTACCTTAGACTCATCCACCTCCACTCCTTGGGCACTCACAACAAACCCAAGGAAGACTACCTTCTCAACACCAAAGGCACACTTTTTAAAATTAGCATAGAGCTTTTCGGCTCTCAACTTTTCAAGCACTTGCCTAAGGTGATCAACATGGTCGTCTATTGATTTGCTATAGATCAATATATCGTCAAAGTAGACGACCACAAACTTGTTGATGAATGGCTTTAGAACATGGTTCATTAGCCTCATGAAAGTGCTAGGTGCATTGGAGAGCCCAAAGGGCATCACCAACCATTCATAGAGACCAAACTTGGTCTTGAATGCGGTTTTCCATTCATCCCCGGGTTTCATCCGAATTTGATGGTAGCCGGACCTAAGGTCAATTTTGCTAAACACACATGATCCACTTAATTCATCTAACATATCATCAAGTCGGGGAATGGGATGACGGTACTTTACCGTTATTTTGTTCACGGCCCGACAATCAACGCACATCCTCCAAGTGCCGTCCTTTTTGGGAACAAGGATCACGGGCACGGCACAAGGACTCAAGCTCTCCCTCACCAAGCCCTTAGTGAGCAATTCATCAACTTGCTTTTGCAATTCTCTTGTATCTTCCGGATTGCTCCTATAGGCCGGCTTGTTTGGGATTTGGGATCCCGGGACAAAGTCTATTTGATGCTCAATACCCCTCAAAGGAGGTAATCCATCCGGCATCTCATCCGGGAACATGTCCCCAAAATCCTTCTAGACATTCTCAAACACACTAGGCAAAGGGTTAGAAGAAAAATCACAATTAGAGTTTAGGATCATACCTTTGTGCACTAGGCATAGGAGAAACTTGGTGCCATCATTTCCTTTTAAGATCTCGCCCGGTTGCATCATGGCACAAATGCCACCGGTAGAAGAAGAAGGTGGGATTGCCACCATGCTTTTGGACAAAGGGCTAGTCTCAATGATTGACTTGGCCTTTTCCACCTCCCTCAACTCCCTCATCCTATTGTAGTCATCAGTCACTTGTTTGGGAGTTAGGGGCTTCAACACAAATTTCCTTCCTTCATGTTGGAGCGTGTAAGTGTTGACACGCCCGTCATGAATCGCTTGTCGATCAAATTGCCAAGGCCTTCCAAAGAGAAGGTGGCAAGCTTGCATGGGCACTACGTCGAACAAGTGTCATCAACATAACTACCCATTTTGAACTTGATCATTGCTTGCTTCACTACTTTTAGCTCCCCACATTCACTAAGCCATTGCAATCGATATGGCTTGGGGTGCTTCACGGTAGGCAACTTCAATTGGGTTATAAGAGATTGACTCACAACATTAGCACAACTCCCGGAGTCAATGATCATATAGCATACAACACCCTTAACACGACACCTAGCATGGAAAAGGTTTTCTCTTTGCAAGGTTTCACTATCCTCCACAATCATAGCTCCTAGGCTCCTCCTCACAACTAGAAAAGTATGAGGTTCCTCATCCTCCACCGTGTCATCTTGATCATCCTCCTCTACTCCCTCATCTCCCTCTACTCCCTCATCATCCTCCGGTTCACTCTCTTGTTCATATGCATTTTCACCAACAAGAACCATGGTCCTCTTCGTAGGACACTCCTTAGCAAAGTGTCCATACCCCTTGCATTTGTGACATTGAATGGAAGAAGAAGTAGGAGTATTCAATTGGGTTTTAGAATTACCTCCCACATTGGGTGTGTACTTCTCAAACGGCTTCTTCGCATCTTTGCTAGCACTTGCTCCACTAGGGCCACTTGCATTTGTGAATCTTGCATTGGGAGTAGGATTTTTCCAATCCTTTGACTTGTTCATGGAGGTAGAAGTGTTGCTCTTGTAACGTTTGGACTTCTCTTTCTCAAGCCATTGCTCGGCTTGAATAGCGGTATCAAGAACTTCTTGAAGTGAAAGATAAGCATGCAATCTCAATTGTGAAGCTATACCATAGCTCAAACCATTCATGAAATGGATCACGGCTTGCTCTTCATCTTCGGTGTCCATATCCAAGGCCATTCGAGTTCTTTCAAACTCATCATAATATTCATGCACCGTCTTGACACCTTGCTTCAACTCATAAAGTTTCTTGAGTTGCTCTTGCCGATATCTAGGAGTGATATACTTGATACTCATGATACCCTTCAAGTCATTCCAACCCACATTCACGGGAACTCCCGCTCTCCTCCGTGATCTCTTGACGGATTCCCACCAAGTAGATGCATAGGATTCAAAGGATGAAATAGCATAGGTACCTTTCTTCTCATCGGTCATCTCATTTATGTTAAACAATCTTTCCATGTGTAGCACCCATTCAATGTAAGCCACCGGATCACAATTCCCTTTAAAGGTTGGGAGATTAAGCTTCACACTATTGATGTTGGTGTTGTCACGACCTCTACGGAAAGGCTCCGGTTGGCCCCCATAGTGATCTTCATTCACACCATACTCCCTCCTCGCATTCCCTCCAACATAACCCATAGGTGGCCCTCGACCTCGGCCCCTACCTCTATCCACATTTCGACCCCAATTCATACCTCGCCCTGGTTGAAAGTGATCATCAAACCCATACATATCATCTCCATAATCGGCTTCCTCCCCTTCTTGAGCTTCATCGGCTTGCTCAAGAGGTTGCACATTTCGGATGGGTCTTGGTAGTGGAATGTTTCTTGGGGGGTTATCCAAGATACGGGGAATGCCCGTTCGTTGGGTATTGCCCAACACTTGATCAAGTCTCTCTCGATCATCCTTTACCCGTTGTTGATTGAGCAATTCAATGACATGGCTAACTTGCTCCGGGGTAAAGTTAGGAGTACTTGAGACTTCAACTTGGACACTCGGGGTCCCTTTCTCAACTTGGACACTCGGGGTCCCTTTCTCCGATTGGACATTAGAAGTCCCTTGCTCAACTAGAGCACTAGAGTTCACCCTCTCAAGGCTTTCAATCCTCAAGTTCATACTATCCAATTTGGCAAGGATAGTAGCAAGGGCACTATTTGCAAAATCATCTCCTTCGGAAGACATTGTACCTACACAAGTAACAAACGTTAGTAAAACAACCTCACACACTCCCTCACTTGAGATCCCTCGGCTCTCTCGTTTAGTGACGGTGGGTATCACTCGACTTGTGGTTCCAAAGCTTCACGTAGATGATAACAATTCCTCAACTCAACCAAACTATTCACGAGTCAAGCACACTCCGGGGTGAGTGGAGTTAATAGGACTCAATGAAAGCTAGGCACTTTGAAGTGAGGACTTGAATCAAAAAGAGTCTAGGAATCTTCTTGGAATTCTACTCTCCAACTAATGCACGAATCAACCTAAAAGCAATGAAAGATTAGTGCTAATTAAGTAGAAAGATTACTTAGATAGGCACTAATAAGAGATTAGGCAACAAAGAACAAGCAAACCTAGAAGAAACTACCCAAAAACAACCCTTCAGGATGTTAGGCGGAGCGCCCAAGGCTTGGGGCGGAGCGCCTGACAAATTGGTCAGTGAGGTCGGGCAGGCGGGGCGCCCAGATGTTAGGCGGAGCGCTTGGAGCAAGGGTAGTTCAGGCGGGGCGCCCAAAGGTCTAGGCGGAGCGCCTGGACGAAGAACACCTGGGTTTTCTACTCCGTGTTCTTCGTTTTCAATCCAATTTCTAGGCCGATTCCAAGGTGTTTTGGCCAAATCCAAGGTACCCAAAGTTGCTCCTTGATACAACCTACAATCCCCAATCAATTTCACACCCAAACAACCAACAAATAATGCTCAATCAAGATTCAAAGTTTTCAAGTTTGGGGTTTCAACATGGGTTTCAAGGTTCAAAAGTGGGTTTTGATTCTTCAAAAACTATGTTACCGAACTCCGAATCACACGATTCTTGTTGCAATTTGTTCGGTTTTTAATAGAGATCAGTCCCCAATAATCAATTCCAAAACCCCATAAACACACAACCCAAAATCAATCAATTTCCTCAAGAACAAGGGTTTGGTAGGGTTTAACAACAATTGGGGTTTTCAATTTTCAATTCAATCCAATCCCAACAAATTTGGTACCCAAACGTCAAGTTTTCAACAAGGATTGATAATCTATAACACCCACTTCAAGAATCACAAACATCAAAAAGTTACAGCAATTTTTTTGAATTTTTGAATTTTTCAATTTTTTTTGTAATTTTCTTTTTCCAATAACTTCAACAACAAGAAATCTAAACAAACTAACCTAAACACGAAGAATCAAGGGTCGGGGTTCGTAGGAACGATACCCGAACCTTGCTCTGATACCAAATGATGTAGGAAATCAAACGCGGAAAGTAAAAGATAGGAACGAGACGTATCTCGATCACAAATCTCAAGTAGCAACGGAGAACCCGTTCCGTTACACCCCGAGAGAAGGTCAAGAACACCTACGCTAGGCAACTACCCTCGAGCTAACGTGAGCACGCAAGTAGAATGGTCGGGGGGGATTGGAATTCATCTAGATCCGCTAGAGGAAGAACAGGTCCCAATTCAAGGTTTTTCATTCAATAAGAGTTCAACTCTTCAACACAAGTGTTTGTTTATCATCAAAGGTAAGCTAATGAAAATAATAAGACTTCTAGCTATTTATAGGTGTTTTTAGACACCATATAAAAGGTCTAATATTCCCACACTTAGGCTTAGAAACATAGGACCACGTAGGGTCAAAATAGTCTTAACACTAGCTAGGAATTCACCCTTCAGCGTTTTGGGCGGAGCGCCCAACATCTTGATCAGTAGGGTGGCCTAGGCGGGGCGCCCAGAGTTTGGGCGGAGCGCCCAGGCCTAGGCATCTTCAGGCGGAGCGCCTGGGTGACTGGGCTGCTCCCCTTGCACTTTGAGCACTCGGAACGGCCTCCAATCGCTCCCTTCTTCTAGCCCCTTCCACACCAAGTGTAGGTGAACTCCTTGGATATTCCTAGCTTGGCTCCGAGTGAAGGGTCTCGTGGTTTGCCCGGCATCATCGCTATGAAATGTTTTAGCAAAATACCCTTTTTATTCCGGAGCCAAGATTTCAAGGCAAAAATCTTGTAAGTCTAGGAAATTGTCAATACTTCAAAGGCAAGTACTGTTTTGCCAATACTTCAAGTTATATGGCGAGAATGCAGGGAAAGACTTGAAGGGACAAATCTTGGCAAATTGCCAAGACTTGCGACCAAGTGCGGCAAGTAATGCCTTTTGCCAACACTTTAAGGGTAAGTGTTGGCAAATAGAGAGGGGTCAAAGGGCCAAGACTTGCGACCAGATGCGGCAATTATTGCCTTTTGCCAATATTTGAAGAGATAAGTATTGAAAAGCAGAGAGATATAAAGGCAAGTCTTGCCCCCCGACCTAAAAACTTGACAAGGGTGTTTTGGTCCGGATTTTTTTCATTAAACCTTAACGAGTATTTTTGCAAAATCCCTGTTAGCACGGGCAAAAAGGCAAACCATTGCTTATGGTGTCATATTTTTGCAAATAGGCCAACAAAAAGAGAAGGAAAGAATACTAAAACATTTCTAGTCCCAATCACCAAACCTCAATGCAAAAACTTTTTTGAACTAAGGTTTGGTAGGTGTCAGCATATTCTTTGGCGCGGCATGGTAATTGATGGGGGCCAAAATATGAGGGCAGAGCCAGAAGTATTTACAGAGTGCAAAAACTTGAAAAGTAAAAGAAAAAGAACAAGCTGGGTGTTGGTGGAACAAATGCAGGGCGAACAACACTGCAGAAAAGAAAAAACCAAATAAAAGGCGGCAACTAAAACAACGGCTACATACCTGCAAGGAAGAACACCACTTGTACCAAAAATAAGGTTACGTACCAATCACCACTTCCTCTTCATTTTGCTATGTTCCTAGCTTTACCTCAAATAAAATGTTGTAGGTTCTGGGACACTCATATATCTGTGCCATTTTATTTGGGCAAATAGCCTGTTAAAGTTATTTTCATGTGACCTATAGGTCACAGGTTCAGGCCGCGGAAATAGATACTGATGCCTGCATCATCAGGGTAGGCTGTATTAGGGTGTGGCCTTTCCCCGGACCTTGCGTGAATGTGGGATGCTTTGTGCACCGATCTGCCCTTTAAATAGTTGTATTAGTGCAATTTCTGATATTAATTAATACTAGTGTACTTTGACTTTGTTCTTATTATTTGTTTTAATAACTACAGGGTTGGGCTTTGAATTTGCTGGTTATTGTTGCTATTTGTTGAAATGGTAAGTTTTACTGGGATGCCTGCTGTAAAGGGTTCAGGAAACATTAAGCTTAGGAAAAAACTAAATGTTGCAAATGGGATTTTTAGAGATGATAAAAAGAGTGTTGAAACCCTAGATTCTAATGGAAATGGTGCTAGAAGAAGTAAAAGACCACAAAATAGGGATATTCAAACAGATTGGGTTTCTCATTCTCGCAATAATGTAATGAGTAAGAACGGAAGGGCGGTGAAGTCGAATGCTGTGGAGGAAGTCGGGAAGTCAGGGAATTCTAGTGGGAAGAGGAACAGAGTTTATGCTTATCCGAATATGGATAATGAAGGAACTTTTAAAGACAGTGCAAGAAGTTCTAGTAGAAGGACCTCATTCAACATAGAACAAAGCAAACTTAAGGTGGATTTGAAGACGGAGAGAAAGTTTTCTCATTCAAGAGATTCCCGAAAGAATTCTTTATCTGGAGAAGGTAGAAGGTCTACGAATAGTGGGGTGTCCGACGAGAAAAATTATGTGGAGAAAGGGAAGGAAATAAGAAAAATGAAAGCTTCTAGAGTGGATGGTTTTGGGGAAGAAGAAAACGTTAACAGAAAGTCCAAAGTGCAAAAGCCATTGGATCAGAATGGGAGCAAGCAGAAAGCTGAATCTCTCGGTAGATCTTCAAGAAGGAAGGTTCAGGAGAAGAAAAACTCAGGTGGGGGTTCAGATGTAACTGAACAAAGGCCAAAGAAGAAAAAGCGAGACATTCGAATAGATCCTTATGATACCTCAAACAAGAGGCTGGATGATGGACTGCTTAGTAAAGGTCAGTATCAGAATCAACTAACTCCATCACGTGATTATGTACTATTCCCAACTACTGGTATTATTTTCTGTTCAGTTTTGAGGCAAACAATCCAGTATCTGTTCCCTCTATTAGAAGGGGCAGAAAAAATATAATAAATTAAAAATAAACGCTAAAGAAAATGGGTTGGTCTGCTCATTCTAGAACCTGCAGTAGTTTCTTTTTGTCCATTTCTTGCTTCCTTCGCAGGAATAGCCAATTTTAAGTGTAGCATGAATTTTAAAATAAAAAAGAGAAATTTTGGACTATTTTGAGGTTGGAACCTATAACTTTAGACTATAATCAAGATGTTCTTTACATTGTTTGAAAGATACCAACATGCTTACGCTAATTTGGTTCTAACTAGCCATGCAAAATCTAGCATTTATTGCTGCTTTCTTGTTGTTAACATAAAGCAAAAAGGTAATTTAAATAAAAACAGCTACTACTATTACTACATCCCAATCCCAAGCTAGTGGGTTGATCTACATGAATCCTCATTATCCATGTCAGTCCTTTCGGACTCGTCTCTACTCAGTATTCAACAATTGAGTTTCTCTAATACTAGAAGTTCTCTATGTTTTCTACTACCATACATTTGTGTTGAGAGGATTCATCATAAATTGATTAATTCTACAGTAGTCTCAATCTACCGCAGCCGTCCTTTAACCAGCTTTGAGATTGGAATGTGAGCAAGCTCACATATTCAAAATTCACAAAACCATTTAAAAGAGTATACTTTTTATGTGTTAATTTATAGTATAGAATGATGTTCAAAGATTTCCACTAGATTTTAGACAATACTTTATAGTTAACAATTTTGCTAGTAGATGCTGTAGGATCGTGGCCTATGATTCTCGACTAGTGAGTAAGGATTGTGTTGGAGCATATTTATATTCTTTTGTAGCTAATAAAGTACAGTACTTATTCAGAATACATGCATTCAAAGCTTCTGCCTTTCTTTCAGTGTGATTCTTCTTTTTTTTTTTTTTGAGAATGCAACATGCATTATATTAGAATTAGCAGCACTAAGGCAGTACTGAAGCCATATGTACAGAAAAGAGCCAAAAAAGGAAACTATTGTCCTTGAACTACTTACAAGTTTCCTATCACATCTAACAAATCTCCTACATCTTCTAGGTATTCTTCTTTACACCAAAAATAAAATAGGTAAAGACAATCCATTTTGATCTTCTGTATGGAGCTACTTTTGTCTTCAAAACATCTTGCATTTCTTTCCTTCCAAGCTATCCACCATATACAACCTGGGATTAAGTTCCATCTCTGCTTATAGCTAGCATTATTGCTCAAACCACTCCAACTTGTCAGTAGCTCTACAGTGGTTCTAGGCATGGTCCATTTAACATCCAGCATGGTTAAAAACATTTGCCAAAGGTGCCCTATTATTCTGCAGTGAAGGAAAAGATGAGAGTTGCTTTCTGCCTCTTGCCCACATAAGTAGCATCTTGAACAGATATGAAAACCTCTTCTTTTTAGGTTTTCCTGTGTCAAACAAGCCTCTTTTGCCACCAACCAGACGAAACATGCTATTTTGTATGGAATCTTTGTTTTCCAGATGTTTCTCCAAGGCCAAGAAATGATTGTGTGATTCAAATTTTGATAAGAAGATTTGACTGAGAAAATCCCTTTCTTGTTCCTTTGCCAAAAAAGTTTATCATCCGATCCATTTGTACCTTTAAACTGCTCCAGGACTAGTAGAAATTCAGAGCACCTATCGATCTCCCAGTCATTCAACATCCTTCTAAAGGTCAAATTCCACCCTTGAGAGCTCCATATTTGAGAGAGCACTGCCTGTTGTTGTAGGCTCAACCTGTATAAATCAGGAAACATGTCTTTAAGCTTTCCCTGATCTAACCACTTATCGTTCCAGAAAGAAGTTTTCATTCCATCCCCGACTGAAGCCCTTATGTTGTTGTTGAAATCTGGCCATAGTCTTCTGATGGATCTCCACACACTAACCCCGAAAGGTGTGTGTACTTCCTTAGTTACCCACTTCCCATCTGTGCCATACTTTTCAGATATGATTCTCCTCCAAAGGGCTTGTTCTTCTAAGCTAAACCTCCAAAGCCATTTCTCCAAAAGGCTATGATTGTGATGTTTTAAGTGTCTGATTCCAAGCCCTCCTTTTTTACTAATGGGAAGGTTATCCCATTTCACCAGGTGAATGCATCTTATTCCTTTGTTCCCCTGCCACAAGAAATCCCTCCGTAAAGCATTGATCCTGTTCTCCACATTTTTTAGGAATTGGAAATAAAGACATCATGTAAGCATTGATTCTTCTTTCATTCAGAAAAATAAATGCCCATTAAATGCTCACAAGTTCTGTTTCTACGATCTGTGCTGGTAACACCCAAGAAACTGCACTAAAATAGAAAAAAGATTTTGTCTCAAACAGAATGGACCTCGAAATTTAATTATTATGCTTGAGTGCGCTCCCCATCTTTCATTCTATAGATTTCTCGTGCAAGAAAATGACTGAGAAAAACATAAGGACTCCTTCTCCAGATGTGGACACTTCTTTATAGTTGCTCTTGCCAAGCACTCTCTGCAACAAGAGTATCCTCATCTAGCACTTGGATAGGCGACCACTCAGGAACTTTTAGCCAATCATCACTCTTATTGACCAGAGAGTCCTCAAAGCTTCTCAAGGCTGGTTTTACTCTTATGGGCATAATCAACTGTTGTTCCCGAAGATGACAGAATACAGCAGCAAGTTGACCACCTTGCAGGTGTCCAAGTATAGCACTACTGCCGAAACCTCCAATTGCTTAGTTCAGCAAATCATCAGGCCTTCCCAACATCATGTTGCTCGGATCCTCCAAACATACCGTGAGGTGCCTGTCTGATCCTCGAAAAGATGTGCATTTTTGGAGGATCCGACATGGGGCGACGACATTTTGGAGGATTCGAGCTACATAGCTTCCCAATATACTTATTCTTACAAACTAACGAGAACCGGAGTTAAACCACAGTAACAATAGCAAAGTAGTTGCATAGGTTGCACAAATGTTATCTGAGCCACGAATTTTCTGATGCTTTGATACCAAACCAGCTCCTCCACCGCCACCGCAGCTAGTAGAGTTGAAAGAAGAATCTGTTCCTTCTAATTCACTAGTGAAGAAGAAGAAACTTCGTCTCATGAATTACTCTTACTCATGGATCCACTGGATTCATTGGTGTGGGTCCTAATTCTATTCTTGTCCTGGAGCAAATGTCTTCCAGTGAAGATTACTATTTCCTGGCACTAATTTCTCCTCTTTTCATGAAACAATTCCGCTAGTGCTCTGAACCTTCTTTTGCGAGCAATGTAAAGAATCATAACAATCTTTCCTGTTTATGTGGATAATTTACCCTTGCAGGTCATGTAATGTACTAAAAGTTCTTAATGTGTTAGTAATGTAGCCTAACTTTTACATCCAAGCTTGCTTCAATTGTTTTCAGATCACAATAAGGGGAAGCAAGAAGATTCAGCAAAAGAAAAAACCGTTGAAATGTCCAAGAATGCGCAGTTTCGTGCAATCTGCCCTAGTCCATCCATCCTTTCTTTTGTGGAAGACAATGTAATTAGTCTTGCCAGGATTCAAATGTTTGATTGCCAACATCATTAAGCCAGATGTCTCAGAATTGAGAATTCAATTTTTTGTCTAAAGGCTTAATTTGTACTGCAGTTGTTGGGTCGTAGACGTGATATTCAGATAAGGAGGGCAGGCTACAACATTGAACTCTCTGCTCCTTTGGATAACATCCCTTTTTCGGCAAGCTCAGAAAGAGAGCGGATTGAAGAGCCGGTACAATGATCCATAATACATGCTGTGATATCGATTCCTTGCCATGACTTTTATGTCAACGTTTTAGCAGGCTACAACATTGAACTCATTTGTTTATAGCTTACTGTTTCTTCAGGTATTCAGGAATAAGTTGGAATTTTTTGCTGCAGCTAAGATTTCCTCATCATTTCCTCCAGAAGATCTTCCAGAGATAGCCTTTGCAGGTTAATTGATCAGTCCCTTCTTTTCTATGCATTTCCTTTGCGTTTAACTTGAAAACTTCACTTTCCTTTTTTCTTTGTAATGCTTTATGTTATGAATGCTTGAATAGGATCGTGTCACAAGGCGAAGGACAGAAAACCCTAGTCCAATTGGCTTTTGTACCCTGTTCCCCTTCTTAGGGCGACCTATTTTGAATAACTCAAACTCGTCAAAGGGAGAATGAAACCTTTGGACCTCGTTAAAGAGAGAGCTCCAGATCTCTGTAACTTGATGGAAAAATACTGCTTGTCCTTTTCTTATTCCTCAAGTCCCTTTAAATAGGGCAGCCATATTACAATAATAAGAACCCATAAATTATGTGTCTTATAAAAGGAAATAAATAAAAATACTATCATAGGAAGGAAACTGAATAAAGTACTACTCTAGGAAGGAAACTAAATTAAACTAATTAATAGCAATAACTTGCGGCCTAAGTCTAAATAAAAATAAGCAATCAGTGACCACGCCTAGAATAGACTTGGCCCACAAAGGCATCCACAACATTACTCCCTCCCTCAGAAAAGAGCTTGTCCTCAAGCGCGAAATCTGGATAAGCCTGACGAAAATGATCCCTATCTTCTCAAGTAGCATCAGCAACAACTCTACCACTCCATTGCACTAAAATCTCCCATTTGCCTCGGTTAAGACGAGCTCGAAGTACAGAATATGGAAGCGGAACCACACGACCGTCCTCAACTGGTGGTAAGGTTGGCGGCGGAGGGGAATCCCCCTTGTAAGCCTTCAGCAAGGAAACATGAAAGACATTGTGCATTTTGCTATCTGCTGGGAGTTGTAGTTCATAAGCCACAGACCCTATCCTGCGAACAACCATAAAAGGTTCCATAGAACTTTGGGGACAACTTATGACGAAGAGATTGAGCTAGAGAATGTTGTCGATGAGGGTGCAAACGAAGCCATATGAGTGAGCCAGGAGTATTTTCAACATCACGGTGGCCTTTGTCGTAGTATTCTTTCATCCGTTGTTGAGCCATAAGAAGTTTGCGCCTAATTTCTCGTAAAGCATTGTCCCTATCCACCAAAGCAGTGTCGATCGCCTCAACTCTAGTAGAGCCAGCCACATAAGAAAGTAAACGGGGTGGCTCACGGCCATAAACAACCTTGAATGGAGTTGTTTGAAGTGCTGTATGGAACGAAGTATTATAGCAGTATTCAGCCCAAGGAATCCATGCCACCCACTTCTTTGGAAACTCGCCAACTAAGCACCTTAAATACATTTCAATTGTGCGATTGACAACTTCTGTCTGACCATCTGTTTGAGGATGATAGGCTGTGGAAAATTGCAATTTTGTCCCACACAAGCGGAATAATTCTCTCCAAAAAGTGCTGGTAAAAACAACATCTCTGTCACAAGTAATAGTCTCTGGTAAGCCATGTAAACGAACAATCTGCTCAAAAAATACTTGAGCTACCCGAGCTGCTGTATAAGGATGTGCCATAGGAATGAAATGTGAATACTTTGAGAAGCGATCCACAACCACCAAAACTGTTTTACCCCAAGATTTGGGTATCCCATCAATAAAATCCATAGAGATGTCGGACCATACTTGCATTGGAAGCTGCAATGGTTGGAGTAAACCAGCTGGACTCAAATTCTCTACCTTATTCTGTTGACAAATTTGGCAGGCCGAAACATATGCAGCAACGTGTGTCTTCATGCCTTTCCAATAAAAGTCAGCACGAATTCGGTACAAAGTCTTCTGAACCCCTTCATGTGCACTATCATGGTAGGCAGATAAGATAGTGGGGATCAAGGACGATGAAGGTAGAAAGTAAATGCGATTATTGTGTAACAGCAACCCATTGTGTATAGTCCAAGAACCATCTAATTCAGCCAGTTCCACCTGTGTATACAACCCCTTCAATTCATCTGTCTTCAGAATTTCATCTCGAACTGCATCAAGTAATAGAGCACGAGGTTGACTGATAGCATGTAGGGACATATCTTCTTCTGAACGGCGTGATAATGCATCTGCTACTTTATTTAGTTGTCCAGCTCGATACTCAACTTTGAAATCATATCCCATAAGTTTGCTAAGCCAATGTTGTTGAGGAGGAGTGATCAATCTTTGTTCAAGTAAATATTTTAAGCTATAATGATCTGTTCGTATAGAAAACGAACGTCCCCATAGGTATGGCCGCCAATGTTGAACTGCTTTAGCAAGGCCGATGAGCTCCCTTTCATAAGCTGCCAACTTTTGGTGCCTGGAAGCTAATTGTCGGCTGAAAAACGCTATGGGATGACCATTCTGTTGTAAAACTGCTCCAATTCCCTCACCCGATGCATCACATTCCACAATGAAATCTAGCTCAAAGTTAGGCAATTGTAAAACTGGAGCTGATGATAAGGCTTGCTTGAGATTATCAAAAGCAGCCAATGCCAGCTCCCTCCATTGGAAAGAATTCTTTCTAAGCATGCTGGTCAAAGGTGCAGCTAGCTCACCATATGCACGGATAAATTTCCTATAGTACCCAGCCAAACCCAAAAATCCTCTTAGTGCCTTGAGAGACTGAGGTTGTGGCCAATCAAGTATTGCTTGAGCCTTACTTTTATCGACCTCAACGCCTGCGGCAGTAATAACATGACCCAAGTAGGCTACTTCGATTTCCCCAAAGGAGCACTTAGAGCGCTTTAGATAAAGTCGATGAGCACGCAATAAGTCAAACACTATATGCATGTGTTTCAAATGGTCCTCCCAGGTACGGCTGTAAATTAGGATGTCATCAAAAAATACCAACACAAAGTGGCGCAAGTGATCGTGGAACACCTCGTTCATGAGAGCCTGAAATGTAGAAGGGGCATTTGTCAACCCGAACGGCATAACAAGAAATTCAAAGTGTCCATGATGAGTACGGAAAGCGGTCTTATCAATATCTGCAGGATACATGCGCACTTGGTGATAACCAGACCACAAATCAAGCTTAGTAAAGTACTTGGCCCCATGCAGCTCATCAAGAAGCTCATCGACCACTGGAATTGGAAATTTGTCCTTCACTGTTTTTGCATTTAACTCACGATAATCCACACAAAGTCTCCACGTTCCATCATGCTTTGGAACTAGCAAAACTGGTGAAGAAAATGGCGATTTGCTTGGCCGAATAATCCCTTGTTGTAGCATCTGATTGCATTGGCTTTCAATCTCATCTTTCTGTAAGTGTGGGTACCTGTATGGTCGTACTACCACTGGTGCTGAACCTGGCTGCAAGCAGATGCGGTGGTCACACTGTCGAAGAGGTGGTAAGCTTGTTGGTTCTTGGAACAAGTCACTAAATTCAGTCAAAAGGCTCTCTAGCTGGTCATGCCTTGTATCAGGATCACCAAGTAGATGCAGGTGTGTACTGAAGCGCATCTGTTGTCCCTGGAGTATAACTTCCCTTCCATCCACAAAAAATTTCATTGTAAGTGCAGCAAAGTCCCACATAATAGGACCTAATGTTTGTAACCATTTAACACCTAGGACAATATCAAAACCATCTAATGGAATTACATAAAGTCAGCAGTAAAATCATGGGCAGCAATAGAAAATTGGACCCGAGAACAGACTCCTTTGCTCTGAACCTTCTCGCCGTTGCAACTGACACGCTAGCATTGGGTGTAGATCGAACTAGAAGCTGTAATTGATGGGCAGCCTTGGCACTAATGAAGTTATGCGTGCTCCCAGAGTCCACCAAACTCAATAAAGGGTGTCCATCCATGAGTGCCCGCAATCGCATTGTTTTAGCATGTTTCTGGCCAGTTATAGCATGTATTGAGATCTCTGGTTCCTCATCTGATTTAGCGTCGGTAAACAGTTCTAAAGTGTCATCTAATTCCAACCAAAATAGCTTCTTGCACTGGTGAGTTTTTGTATATATTTCGTCGCAATTATAACACAATCCCTTCGCTCGACGTTCTGCCATTTCAGCCCGAGATAATTTTTTTATGAATGGAGCTGGTGCTACAGTTGTTGTACCCGAAAATCCAGTAGTTGTGTTATTCTTCAGACCAGACGTAACCTGACTAGTAAAGGAATTAGAACTTGTCCGACCACTTGGCCAGATTCCCTTGCGAGTGTTACCAGTTCGTAACAAGATTTGCTTTTGTTCAAACGCTCTCGCAAGGCTCATAGCACTTGCTAAATCAGTTGGTTTATGCATTTGGACATCCAATCGAATTGAATCATCCAACCCCGCCATAAACAAGCTGACATGCTGATCGAGTCTCACATACTGACTAGCCCAAGCCAACCTCTCCTGAAATTGACGTTGATAGACTTTCACGGTTCCAGTATGTTTCAAGCTAACTAGTTCCCCCAAAGGGTTGCTGCCTTCTGGTGGACCAAACCTAGTGGAGCAACAATTTTTTAACTCTGTCCAGGTTACTCCAATTTTTTCTAGCTTCAATTGGTAGTACCAAATCTGGGCTTCACCCAACATATGGAAAGCTGCTAGTCCCACTTTATCTATCTCGTTTGTATGTTGATTTTCAAAAAACTGCTCGCACCTATGTAACCAGATCAAAGGATCCTCACTACCATCAAAAGTTGGGAAATCCAGCTTAGAATATCTAGGGACCAGTCCTCTTGTTTGAGGAACTGCTCCACCAAACGACAGAGTAGCAGCACCTCTTGCAGATTGATTCGCTGCTCTGCCAGGTTGCAAGGAGTTGCTGCTATTTTCACTTGTTTCGCCTTCCCTAAGAACTGATTTACCCATACCTGTAATGATTGTTTGCAATTGTTCCTGAAACTTCATGGAAATTTCTTTAAGTTGGTTGCCCAATCGATTCTCAATGTCTATAACCCTAGCTTCAACGACAGCCTCCATAGCTGCTCTTTCCTGTTGCAAAATTGATTTGATCTCCTCGCCCATCATGTTAGGCTCTGATACCAAATTGTTATGAATGCTTGAATAGGATCGTGTCACAAGGCGAAGGACAGAAAACCCTAGTCCAATTGGCTTTTGTACCCTGTTCCCCTTCTTAGGACGACCTATTTTGAATAACTCAAACTCGTCAAAGGGAGAATGAAACCTTTGGACCTTTCGTTAAAGAGAGAGCTCCAGATCTCTGTAACTTGATGGAAAAATACTGCTTGTCCTTTTCTTATTCCTCAAGTCCCTTTAAATAGGGCAGCCATATTACAATAATAAGAACCCATAAATTATGTGTCTTATAAAAGGAAATAAATAAAAATACTATGGCCCTAATGCTACAGGAATTACGCCATTTAAAGTAGTTTGATGTCAAAAAAGTTAATGCTTTTATTATATGTTAGAATGTGTCAAGTTTCACTTTATATATCTAGATTAATTAAATAGAAACAATTTTAGTGCTTGTGTATTGTTGAAATCCCGATTATTATGAAAGTTTGTTTATAATCCATGTAGACCTAATTTCTAAGTTGCTCGGATCCTCCAAAATGCCGCCGCACCCGTATCGGATCCTCCAAAAATACACTACTTTCGGAGGATCCGACACTCACTCGGCAGCATTTTCGGAGGATCCGACACGCAGTCGGCAACATTTTCGGACGATCCGAGCAACATAGCCTAATTTTAATATATGGAGCCTTGCATTGTCTGCAACTCAGTTCAGAATAAAAGTTCTCTCTTCTTTCTACTTTTTACATTGTATCAGAATCGACATTTGTTAAGCCTTTTCTCACGTGTAAGATCGAATTAAAGTGCATATTTGAGCCCTGGATATAGTATCTTGCATCGGGTATATGAGGGCATCCACAGCAGATCATGAACTTCTTAGGTTACTCTATTCATTTCCTGCCCCAGGGCATCGATCTAATGGTAAGAGCATAGTGCGAATTGTTCAGGCGTACGTCAAGGTTCGAACTCTAGCGCAGACAATACCCTGATATTTAAGTGCAAAAGAGTATATTCGCAGGCCTGTTACACTGAGTTTCAAACTCTGTACCGTATACCCTCAGGGATTTTCAGTTATAGAAAAAGCTATTCATTGTGCTAAAATTTGACCAGGTTGACCTTCCCTTTCAAATAACAAAATTAGATTTGATTAGGGCGCTTAGATTTTTTCACATGTATTAGAGCCTCTACGATTACTCATAGACACCTGAGTAGCTTCCGCCTATTGGAGGGGCATTGTTCTCCCTGCCTTCAAAATATGTTTTCTCCTTCCATTGACTGTACAGCAGCTCATTACTTTGTCTATCTATGATGTTCCCTTGTTCCATCCAATTCTGACATCTGGAGTTTTGCCGAGTTATGATGACCACAATGGTGGAGAACGGCAAAGTATCTCCTTAGGCTATTCACATGTGTAGGCAGGGAGCTCATGTCCCAGTGCATATGTGTCATAGGTCTCGTTCGCCATCAATTCCCTAGGACTAGTATTGTCAATCTACGTCAACTGACCTGTCAAGTCAGCAATCCATTTTTGCTTATACAGTGCCACATCACACAGTCAAGGCTGGGTCATTGCGCGATCAGGCAGTGCCATCGTTAAAGCATCGTTAAATTAGCGTTGTGGATTGCTAGTGATCTGGTCAATTTGCATGCTTGTCTTCTTCAGCAATCTACTCAAGCTTGTTTCCTCAAATTCAATCATGTGTCATTCATTGTAGCGCTATGACCTAGTTAGTTTAGTGTCATGATAGTGCTAAGTCAATTTATTTCCACTCACAATATTTTAGGACAATGCTATTGCAAAGGAATGTTGGTTCAACAATAACCTTTTTCAATGCAGTTGACTTGAATTTCCAATTTTAATTTAAAAATTCAAGTTGTTTCACCATCTCGAATTTGATAGTAAATCTTGAAATTCAAGTGAACTAATGCATTTAGAAGTTGGAACATGTCTAGACCTAAGTTGTGCGGACTCTCCAAAAATGCCACCGCACGTGTCAGGTACTTGAAAGATGCACTACTTTTGGAGGATTCGACACACACCCAGCGGTTTTATGTTTATGTTCATTGTCAGAATATTATAGAGAATATTATTAATGATTGTGTCATAATTAGAATCTTGACTATCATGACAGTCTTCTTATAGCGGATAACCGAACTCCTATACTAGGATAACAGTCAGATGTTGTTGACAGTTTGATTCAGTTAGAGCTTACTTTTTTTTTTCCTTTACACATAGGGAATGGAAGCTTAATTTTGTCAAAATACATGTTTCTCACACAATCAGTCAAAGACTACATATTTGGGAGTCTTGAAACAAGCTGCCGGAACTTTGATATTTTTGTACACCTGATATGTTGTTACAGTAAACATGAGAATACTCAAAATAACCAGAGAAGGGTTTCTATTATCCAAAGTAATAAGTTGTTTGATTCTTATCTCATCCCCCTCTGTCAAAATTATGTTTTTGGTTTGCTAGACAATTTTTGGGGTGCTAGTGTCAGTGGATTGCTACTTTGATAGTAAGTACTTGATAATTGTTTTGTCTCCTTGAATTTCAATAGGAAGGTCAAATGTGGGAAAGTCATCTTTATTAAATGCATTAACCAGGCAATGGGGTGTTGTACGGACATCAGATAAGCCTGGCCTCACTCAGGTGCTGCTCTTTTTATTAAACTGAAATACAGTAATCTGCCTATGCATGTAAGATAACAATATGAATATCTGCAGACTATTAACTTCTTCAAACTTGGTTCAAAAATGTGCTTGGTTGACTTGCCGGGATATGGTTTTGCTTATGCAAAGGAAGAAGTAAAAGAAGCATGGGAGGAGCTTGTAAGTTTGTGTTTGACGTTGACCTTTTTTTGTGCTTATATTTCTTTGCTGCTGTATTTGTTGATACAGCCAAAAAAATTTGGAGATTCCCCTTATTTTTTCTGAAGACACACCCTCTTCGAACACCCTAATTTGCAGGTGAAAGAGTATGTTTCAACACGTCTTGGTCTGAAGAGAGTGTGCCTTCTAATTGATACAAAGTGGGGCATGAAACCAAGGGATCAAGAACTTATTGGTTTAATGGAAAGGTACAGGGAAATTTGTAAAGAACTTGTCTTTCTTATGTTGGAGTTTGCTAAGAAAACAAAAGCCTATTGTTAAGCGAATGTGGTGCAAAACGTCGGTGTATGTCTATGAAAGGCTTTAAAGCTGGTTAAGGAAGCTAGTAGTTCTATTTGACTGATTTGGCTCCAAGAGAAACTGAACAGTCTCTAGATACTCTCACTCCCCTCCACACGAGGGCAGCCCAGTGCACAAAGCATCATGCGTTCACGCAAGGTCCGGGGAAGGGCTGCACCCAAGGGGTGTGATGTATGCAGCCTATTCTGATGTGGCTGTTTCTATGGCTCGAACCCCGTGACCTACAGGTCACACATAAAGTAGGGTATTTGCAGATGTGTTTGGCTTCTTCTCTGAGTGCCTATTAGCTTGCTGCTATTTGAGGTTCTAATTTTTGTCTTAATGTTCAGATCTCAAACTAAATACCAGATTATTTTAACCAAGACAGACACGGTTTTCCCGATAGATGTGGCACGACGTGCCATGCAAATTGAAGAGGTGATTTTGAAATAACTACGTCTTTTTACAAACACTTTTGTACTATCATGTAAATACTGATGTTTATACATGCAATCGTATCTTGCAGAGCCTCAAATCACATAAATCTATAGTTCAACCTGTGGTATGAAGGGCACAATTATTAGCTTTAATTCGAGAATTTGGTGCAATATTGGCTAGAAAATAAAGAATGTTTTTTGTTTTCTTCAGATGATGGTAAGCTCAAAATCTGGAGCTGGTATCAGAAGTTTAAGAACAGCGCTCACCAAGATTGCTCGGTTTGTGAAACCATAAACTGGTAATCCTGTGACTTTTTGTCTTTCTGGCATGTCTCATAATTGCGTATCCTGATGGATATAGCAAGCGATGTGTTAATCACAAATTGGTAGTAATATATTAGTCTCTGAGACTTCTTCGATAAGATCACAACTAAATCATAAATTGTTTCAAGATAATTTTGAAGACAAGTCATCGCAGATTGCTTTATCTTTGTATCAACGTAAAGAAACATAAGAATATACAAAATTTTGGGTGACTCTCGAGACTGGATTTTTTGAAGCTGAAGATTGGTTCTGATTAATTTGACATTGTCTGTCTTCTAAATTATGAGTTGACATGTGACTTGAAAAGCTAAAAAGCCGTAGATTAGAATTTTACTTCCCTCCTCCTTCCATTAATATCTTTCCGATGGTCTTCTTTTCCTTAATGATCGTAAGGACGCCCATCAATATTGGTATTAGCGTATGTTTAAGTTTGTAATTTAGTAGATAATCAAAATCTTAAGCTTTTTCATTTCAAATAATAATGCCTTTGGGAAGCAATTAGATGAACTATGCTTGGTTAGAATGAATAGGTTTACTTGCCAGCATTTTGGCACCTAGTTCAAGGAAATGAAGGGCTAACATGAATTTGGCTGTTTCGTAACATTTTCTGCCTTGTCCTTTTGGAACTGGTAAGTTCTGATGGTCTGACCAAGTTAAACAATTTGATTCGGGTAGCTTATAGGTGCAAATGAAAGCACTAGTGGATAACAAGTACCCCATTATTTCATTATATATGATGATGTTTCATTTTATATGATGGTATTTGACTTTATATGATGGTATTTGACTGGATACGGCATTTAAGATGTTAATTTGACCCATATCATGTAGTGACTATGGAAGGAGAAATTAAGGTAATGGTCGAAAAGTTAGTTTCGTAGAGAAAATATCATATTAAATTTAAATTTGAATTTTTGGAATTTGCAAAAACCGTGTAGAAATGAGAATTATTTTAAACATTTTAATATGTCTCAAAATAAAAAGAGTACCAATTAAATTAAATTTGGATTTACTGTTATTTTGGTTCTTGGCATTGGTGCAGATCCCTTTTCTGAGTTACTCGCGGTAGAAACATCACAGGTTTGAACACTACCATAACAAAATCATGGTATTTAATTAGAGAAGGGTAGATCAGCAGCCTGTTATCTGGCGAGTTTGGAACATACATAACTAGCCTTCGGGGATTTCTCGATTATCAGAAATCATGTTACTTGTAGAAGGCTGATGGGTCATCTTTAAGCTATGGTGCAAGTTTGAGTTGTTTGACTGCACTTATTGACCTATTGCTTCTCCTATTCTGTAATTCTGTTGGTTGATTTCCTTATATTTTTTTGGCTGTCCTATTGATTGTCTATTTTCTTTGGGGAATAGTTCACCTGATATGTGGTTTTGTCATGAGTTTGAAAATTCGCCAGAATTGTTTTATAGAGTTTTCCTCACCCCCACACACTCACTCCCCCCCCCCACAAGGAAAAAATGGAGGGGGGTGGGGGGTGGGGGGGGAGATCATCCCATTGAGTTTTACTAATCTATGTAACTTTGCCCCTTCACAGTGAATCAATATTTGTTTGTTCTGTACGTGAATGGAGGTTGTTAGTTAGGATTTATGAACTTAGTTGTTGATCTAGTCTCTGTCCTTTTCAGCCTAGCATTGCTGCGTCACTACTGTACGACAAAGCAGTATATTTAAGGATGGGTAAAAACTAAAGATGAGTTTTTATTTGGGTTGGAAAGCATGCCCCAGAAGATGGTGGCAATTGCAATTTTGGCACATTATGTTTCTGCATGGGCAAACTTGGTCTGTAACAGAGTTTTGTTATGCGCATGGCTGTTGCTCGATTCGACATTTTGAAATTGTTCTGTTTTCTCGATACTTGTTCTCATAATATGGGGAGGCTTTTGGGATTAGAAAACAGTCTAGGATTGATCAAGGCCCCTCTTTCTTTTGTTAAATGATTGCTATGTTCTACAGACTATAGCCATGCAAATCCATTGAAATCGAAGTTGGTTGAATCATTCAACTTATACAATGCCATATCCCTAGTTAGATGAAGTTGATTTTCATTGGTAGCAAAACGACATATGATGCATTGTTGACAATATCGAGATTTTGTTGTAACAGCCAAATGGAAGATCCTTTGACTAGTATACCCTAACTTATTATAGTAGTATGTTCTTTGTTCGTCACAATATGGTTTTGAAAAAAATTGCGTACCTTCTAGAGAGGACAAAGGAAATTACTCGAAGTGGTTTGGTTTATGCACCGTTTCCACTTCGAATTTTTTCTTTCAGAATTTTCTGCCTCTTTCGTCATTTGCACTAAAATGCATGAGAATAATTAGTAGTTGTTTACGAGACTTCGTCCCTACTAAATTGTCGTATATTGACTTTTTGTTTGGTGGATTGGTTAAATAATTTTCTCCCGTGGAAGTTAAGTCAAATGGTAAGGGCATTTCGCCACACTGCTATAACTATGTACTAGTATTTATTTGAATCATTTTACGCATAAAGATGAGAAATCAAGATTATCTAGATGTGCAAAGTAAATATCTGAGTGGAGTGCCAGCATTGGCTTGATCAGGTTCTGCTAAAGCTGCATCAGACTAGTTGATACTTCGCTTGGCTATCTATCTTGATTGAATTAAAGTTCATAGTGATGGCATAAAAATACTCCATACAATAATCTGTTAAAAATGAGACTTGGTGTATGGGCCTAAATCAGTTTAGGTGTACAAATCGAATTTGGATTCGGATACAAGCAATTCTTCGTATCAAAGTTGAAATAATACGTAAATAGGATGTAAATGCGAGGAAATAACTGTATTGCAATATATGAATGTGATTACAAATTTGGGCAGCGTTTCAGTACAAATTTTTGGATGCCTATAATACAAAATGATCTAGTATTTATAGGCATGGAGTCCTTGCCCACGTTCTCCACCAGCAGCTGAAGCGTTTCCCACGATCTAGGCATTAAATGGAGGAGTTAGTGGGGGTAAAGTAGTGGGCTGCAAAGCCGCTTGAACCGAGGGGATCCACCGAGGTGTGAATGATTGACCTCGGTGGCTTGGCCCTGTGATGTAGGGAAAACCTACGAAAGCGAGTAAAGATAAAAGTGAGACGAGACTTACACTAAAGTCGAGTAGCAACGGAGAACTTGTTCCGTTACACCCCGAGCGATTGGAAAGAATCACCTAGCACTATGCAACTATCCTCAAGAATCACGTGGTCCTTGCAAATAGAATGGTCGGGGAGGTTTGAGGTTCAACTTGGAATCGTCCAATTGAAATTCAAGCCAAGAATCAAAGGTTTCAATAGAGAGTATTTCTCTTGTGTTTTGCATTCAAGATTGGTTAAAATGAGTTCAAGACCTAATGAAGGCTTTTATAGCCTTCTACAACATGTAATGAAGTGTCTAAAATACCCCTAAGTGGGTTTAAACAATAGAAGCCACTTAGGGCCAAAGTTGGAATTATACACACAAAATAGTCAAAATTCGGATGGGGTCGCAACAGGGGTAGGCGGTCCGCCCACCCCTAGTAGGCGCTCCGCCTTAGCTCAACTTCCTGAGGCCACCAGTCAAGGAGGCGGTCCGCCTCTGTGAGATAGGCGGTCCGCCCCTCCCAAAGTCCAGAGAGGGTGCAAAGTTTAGGCGGTCCGCCTCTTCAGGTAGGCGGTCCGCCTCTTCCTGAAGCTTCTTGGGGTGTCTCCTTTTGTGTCTCTTGAGCCTCTCCAAGTGTCCTAGTTGGTTCCCCTTCCATGGTGCTCCAATGCATGATCTTCAAGGTTGTTCCAGAGCTTCCATCTTCCTCGTTCAAGCCTCTCCATACCAAGTGAAGGTGAGCATCATGGATAGCTTTGGCTTGGCTTCTCGTGAAGGGTCTCGAGCTAGATTGCCCGGCATCATCCTCCCCTTCTTGAGAAGATTTCGTCCTCGAAATTAAGGCGTCATCCTCCACGGCATCACCTACATCACAAGGAGCCAAGTCACTAACATTGAAAGTATTTGACACATTGTACTCACCCGGTAGATCAATCACATAGGCATTGTTGTTGATCTTGGATATCACTTGGAACGGGCCATCTCCTCGGGGTGCCAACTTCCCTTTTCTAATGCTTGGGAATCTTTCTTTTCGGAAGTGCACCCACGCCCAATCTCCTTTCTTGAATTCCACTTTCTTCCTCCCCTTGTTCTTCTTGGTGGCCAACTTTTCATAAGCTTCCTCCAAGTTCTTCTTTACTTTGGCATGGAGGTCCATCAAGGCCTTAGCTCGGCTTGTACCTGCAACATTAACAACCATTTCCCTTGGCAAAGGGGTGAGATCAAGTGGAATCAAAGGATTAAAATCGTAAACGCACTCAAATGGAGTCATGCCAATCATTCTATGCAAAGTGCGGTTATATGCAAACTCCATGAGTGGTAACTTCTCCACCCAAGTCCCGGCCTTACCTCGGGTCATAGCTCTAAGAAGAGACCCCAAGGTTCGGTTCACCACCTCGGTTTGACCATCCGTTTGAGGGTGGTGGGACGTAGAGAACAACAATTTGGTGCCAAGGGCACCCCACAAACATCTCCAAAAATGGCTTAGGAACTTAGTGTCCCTATCACTTACAATGGTTTGAGGCACGCCATGCAATTTTAACACATTATCAATGAACAAGGAAGCTACATGGTGTGCATCACTACTCTTCTTACAAGGAATGAAGTGAGCCATTTTGGAAAACCGATCCACGACAACATAAATGCTATCATGGCCCCCTCTAGACCGTGGCAAACCCATAACAAAATCCATCGAAATGTCCATCCACGGGCTAGTAGGAATAGGCAAAGGAGTATACAAGCCATGGGGATTCGACTTAGACTTGGCGTGCTTGCAATCTAAACAAGCATTGCATAGCCGCTCAACATGCATTCTCATCTTAGGCCAATGGAATTGCTCCATAAGAACGGCCAAAGTCTTATCCCTCCCAAAGTGACCCATCAAGCCTCCACAATGTGCTTCACGCACTAGCAATTCTCGCCAAGAGGACTCGGGGACACATACTCTCCCATTCTTGAAAATGTAGCCATCTACCCATTGGTATTTTTCTACCCTCTCCCCACTCACTAGAGCATCATGGATGCTCTTGAACTTTGGGTCATGTTCATACAAAGATTTTATACTCTCAAAACCCATAAGTCTAGAAGCAAGAGTGGTAGCAAGGGCGAACTTCCTAGAAAGCGCATCGGCTACAACATTGTCCTTACCCCGTTTGTAATGAATTACATAAGGGAAGGACTCAATGAACTCCACCCACTTGGCATGCCTTTTGTTCAACTTCTCTTGGCCTCTTAGATGTTTGAGTGACTCATGGTCACTCTTGATCACGAATTCCCGAGGCCAAAGATAGTGTTGCCAATGGGCTAAAGCTCTCACAAGGGCATACAACTCCTTGTCATACGTAGAGTAATTCAAGGTTGCGCCCTTTAACTTCTCACTAAAGTAGGCAACGGGTTTCCCTTCTTGCATGAGAACACCCCCAATACCCACCCCCGAGGCATCACATTCTACCTCAAAAGCCTTCCCGAAGTCGGGCAATTGCGACAATGGGGCGGTACTTAACCTACTTTTCAATTCTTGGAAAGCCTTCTCTTGCGGCTCTCCCCAAACAAAGGACTTGTCCTTTTTCACCAACTCGGTGAGTGGTGCGGCAATGGTGCTAAAGTCTCTAACAAAGCGCCGATAGAAACTAGCAAGGCCATGAAAACTCCGCACATGAGAAACGGTGGTGGGAGTAGGCCAATCTCTAATGGCTTCAACTTTGGACTCATCAACCTCTACACCATTGACACTAACAACAAAGCCCAAAAAGACAACCTTTTCAACACAAAAGGCGCACTTCTTAAAGTTGGCATAGAGCTTTTCGGCTCGTAGCACTTCAAGCACTTGACTCAAGTGGCCCACATGGTCGTCTATTGACTTGCTATAAATCAATATGTCATCAAAGTAGACAACCACGAATTTGTTGATGAATGGCTTAAGCACGTGGTTCATTAATCTCATGAAAGTGCTAGGTGCGTTGGAGAGGCCGAAGGGCATCACCAACCATTCATATAGACCAAACTTGGTCTTGAATGCGGTTTTCCACTCATCCCCGGGTTTCATCCGGATTTGATGGTAGCCGGACCTAAGGTCTATTTTAGAAAAGACACTAGAACCACTAAGCTCATCCAACATGTCATCCAAACGAGGTATGGGATGTCGATACTTTACCGTGATCTTGTTGACCGCTCGACAATCCACACACATCCTCCAAGTGCCATCCTTCTTCGGAACAAGGATCACGGGCACGGCACAAGGGCTCAAGCTCTCCCTCACCAAGCCTTTGGTGAGCAACTCATCAATTTGCTTTTGTAGCTCCCTTGTGTCCTCGGGATTGCTCCTATATGCCGGCTTGTTGGGAATTTGAGATCCCGGGACAAAGTCAATTTGATGTTCAATACCCCTCAAAGGAGGCAATCCATCCGGCATCTCATCCGGGAACATGTCCTCATAGACCTTCAAAACATTTTCAATGGCACTAGGCAAAGGGTTAGGGTTAGATAAATAATCACTTTCGGAATTTAAAACCATACCTTTGTGCACTAGGCATATGAGCATTTTGGTGCCGTCATTACCTTTCAAGATCTCACCCGGTTGCATCATGGCACACATACGACCGGTGGGAGATGGTGGATTCTCGGCCAAAGGTTTGGCCACAACCGGGGACTTGGCCTTAGCCGCTTCCCTCAACTCTTTCATGCGCCGATAGTCTTCACTTACTTGCCTTGGGGACAAGGGTGTGAGCACAAACTTCTTACCCTCATGTCTAACCGTGTAAGTGTTGGCCCGGCCATCATGAACCACTTGTTTGTCGTATTGCCACGGCCTACCAAATAAAAGGTGGCATGCTTGCATTGGCACCACGTCAAACATGTGTTCATCTTGATAGTTCCCAATCTTGAACCTAATCAAGACTTGCTTCAAGACCCTCAATTCCCCACACTCACTCAACCATTGCAAACGGTAGGGATTAGGGTGCTTTTGGGTAGTCAATTTCAATTGTGAGACCAAGGATTGGCTCACCACATTCGCACAACTACCCGAGTCTATGATCATGGAACACACTTGCCCCTTCACTCTACACCGAGCATGGAACAAGTTTTCCCTTTGTTCATCTTCCCTCTCTTCACTCACCATGGTTCCCAAAATGCGGCGAACCACAAGGAACATATTAGGATCATCCCCCTCCGTCACTCTCTCTTCACCCTCACCCTCAACTTCCTCACTCTCCTCCTCAACCTCTCCCTCGGACTCACTTTCCCCCTCATAGACCAACCCATCATCCATCACAATCATTGTTTTTCGGGTAGGGCACTCTTTGGCAAAGTGGCCATAACCCTTACATTTATGGCATTGGAAAGAAGAAGAAGAAGGAGTATTTAAAGTAGTTTTAGAATTACCTCCAACCTCTTTGTGGTCGCTTCTCGGGGTAGCCTTCTCAAAAGGCTTCTTCACATCTCAACTCCCACTTACACCACTTGTGTATGGGGTCTTCCATTCTTTGGGGCGAGTTGTTGGAGTGGTAGTGGGGGTACTCCTATAGCGAGGAGCCTTCTCTTCTTTGAACCACTTCTCGGCCTCAACCGCGGCATCACACACATCTTGTAGAGAGTGGAAGGTGTGTACCCTCAATTGGGAAGCAATCTCCCTACTCAAGCCACTTTTGAAACGGATGATAGCTTGTTCCTCATCCTCCGTTTCCATATCAAGAGCCATCCGGTTCTTCTCAAAGTCATTGAAATACTCATCAACGGATTTGGAGCCTTGTTTCAATTCATAGAGCCGTTTGAGTTGCTCTTGTCGATACTTGGGAGTCACATACTTGTTGCTCATTATTTCTTTCAACTCTTCCCAAGTGATGTTCATCCGCAACCCAAGTCGTCTCCTTGATCGCTTCATGGATTCCCACCATGTAGAGGCATAAGATTCAAAGGAAGCAATGGCATATGTAGCCTTCTTCTCCTCGGACATATCATTCGTGTCAAAGACCCGCTCCAATTGAACCTTCCATTCTAAGAAAGCCTCCGGATCACTAGTCCCCTTGAAAGGTGGGATAGTGATCTTTACACTATTGAGGTTAGTGTCACGACCCCCACGATGTGGTCCCGGTTGACCCCCGTAGTAGTCTTCAACCTCATCATACTCCCTTCTCAAGTCCCTTCCCATGAAAGCCCTTGGAGGTCCTCGACCTCGCCCACGACCTCCATCCATCCCTCGGCCTCCGTTCATCGCTCTCCTAGGTGGATAATGAGCATCAAAATCATCATCTAAACCGAGGCCCTCCCCTTCTTGAGCTTCATCAACTTGCTCAAGAGGAACCACATTTCTCCGGGGCCTTAAGAGTGGGACATCTCCTTGGGGATTGCCCAAGGGTTGGCGAGTGCCCAACGATCTTTCTCTAGCAAGAGCCTCGTCCCTCAACCGTTGTCGACGAACTAACTCCGCATATTGATCCGGCTTCATGATTGAATCATCACTTGTGCCTTCATTGGCATCCTTTTGGACACTCGGGGTCCTTTCCTTTTCAAAGACTTCCATTCTAAAGTTCAAGGTTTTCACCTCGGCCAATAGACTAGCCAAGACGTCAACGGGAACCTCAATGGTTGATTTGGCCTTCTCATCCGCCATTGTACCTACAACAATCAAAAACAAGTAAAGAGATTAGAGTAAAAGTCCTCACTCGCTCCCTTTCCTTTGATTGTCCCTCGGGTTCACTCTTGTTTTGGGGTAGGTTCACTCAAGCTCGAATTCAAAAGTCTTCCTCGGAGTTGAACAACTACCTCAACAACCAAACAATCCAACAAGTTCCAAATGCTCTTCGGGAAGAGTGGAGTTAATGGGACTCTATGGGCGTTCGGCGTTTAAGTGAGCACTTGAGCCAAAGAAATTCTACGAGTCTTCTTTGAAGTTATCAAACACCAACACGCACGAATATCCTAAGCGCTCAATGAATTAGTACTAGTTGAGTAGGAGAATTACCCGCCAAGTACTAACCGGAAGTAATGGAAGCAAACAAACCACGAAAGCCTAAGAAACAAACTACCCGGACACCCTTCAGGGAGTGGGCGCCCCGCCTCTGTAAGGTAGGCGGTCCGCCTACTCCAAGATCCAGAGAGTGGCAGAAATTCGGGCGGTCCGCCTAAGATGAGGGGCGGTCCGCCTAGGCCTTTTCTCCTGCACAGTTTCAAGTCCGTTTCTAGGTTTTTGGCACCCGATTTTCCAATGTTTCAAGGAGTTTTTGATATGTAATGGTACCCAAAGTTGTTTTGGACTATAACAAGCAAACCCCAATGGTCTAATCCAACAAACAACCAACAAACAACTTGATTCAAAGATTTGGAGCAAATTCTTCAAAAACTTCAAGAACACCAAGATTTCAAAAATTCGATTTTCACTCCGCTACTCCAAATGATGTTATAGTGGTATCAAAATGACGGGGTAACTATAAGGAATAATCCCCGATACCAAACAACCACAAAATCATAACATCAAACAAGTTTTGGCAAATTTTGCCAAATACCCAACCTAGGGTTCAAATTTTCCAACTTTTGATTTTCAACTCCAAAACGTATTTTGTTGGTACCCAATTGTCGGGTTCACGTAAACAAACAATCCCCGATAATCAAAACCAACAAAATCGTAACAACCAACGATTTCTAGCAAATTTTTGAGTTTTCTAGTTTTTGAATTTTTTTCTTCTTTTTCAATAAAACAAGAACAAGAACATGAAAATAAACACGGAACATAAAAGACAAGCACGAAGAGTAGGACGAGGGCTCGTAAGAACGCAACCCTAGCCTTGCTCTGATACCAACTGATGTAGGCAAAACCTACGAAAGCGAGTAAAGATAAAAGTGAGACGAGACTTACACTAAAGTCGAGTAGCAACGGAGAACTTGTTCCGTTACACCCCGAGCGATTGGAAAGAATCACCTAGCACTATGCAACTATCCTCAAGGATCACGTGGTCCTTGCAAATAGAATGGTCGGGGAGGTTTGAGGTTCAACTTGGAATCGTCCAATTGAAATTCAAGCCAAGAATCAAAGGTTTCAATAGAGAGTATTTCTTTTGTGTTTTGCATTCAAGATTGGTTAAAATGAGTTCAAGACCTAATGAAGGCTTTTATAGCCTTCTACAACATGTAATGAAGTGTCTAAAATACCCCTAAGTGGGTTTAAACAATAGAAGCCACTTAGGGCCAAATTTGGAATTATACACACAAAATAGTCAAAATTCGGATGGGGTCGCAACAGGGGTAGGCGGTCCGCCCACCCCTAGTAGGCGCTCCGCCTTAGCTCAACTTCCTGAGGCCACCAATCAAGGAGGCGGTCCGCCTCTGTGAGATAGGCGGTCCGCCCCTCCCAAAGTCCAGAGAGGGTGCAAAGTTTAGGCGGTTCGCCTCTTCAGGTAGGCGGTCCGCCTCTTCCTGAAGCTTCTTGGGGTGTCTCCTTTTGTGTCTCTTGAGCCTCTCCAAGTGTCCTAGTTGGTTCCCCTTCCATGGTGCTCCAATGCATGATCTTCAAGGTTGTTCCGGAGCTTCCATCTTCCTCGTTCAAGCCTCTCCATACCAAGTGAAGGTGAGCATCATGGATAGCTTTGGCTTGGCTTCTCGTGAAGGGTCTCGAGCTAGATTGCCCGGCATCACCCTGCTGCTTGACCGAGGTGATTGCTACCGAAGCTCAGCTTACGGCTCGCCTTCGGTAGCGACCTTCGGTTTCATGGCTTCGGCGGCTTATTCAATCGCTTCGGCATCTGTCTTGCTGTGACGTGTTCGGTCGTTAGGATTTGCATGACCGGGGCGAATCATCGCGAGTCGATTTTTTTCCAATACAGATAGTCCCCCCACTCCTCGGTTGCCTACCGAGGTAACCGAGGAGTGGAATGAAGTTTCGCGGGAAAGCGACGTGGCTTGATCTTATCCAAGTATTTCAAAATTTGTCAACGGTCCGCGTCTCATCAGGTCACTTCCCTTGGACACATGGCGTCCATCCGCTGGTTGCCCGAACGGTCACGCCGCAATTTTTGTTTCTCCCAACGTCTCAATGATGACGCCTTGGTTCTTCTATACCTATAAATACTTTCTACCAAACTCCTCTCTTCACTTTTCACCTTCTGCCATTAACAGTGCCAAGAGAGAAAAAACTCAAACTTCCATACTTTCTAAGTTTTCATCGTCGCAAGAACTCTTAGCTTACACTTCAACCATGTCTGCCACTCATTCACGACAAGACTCGAGCGATTCCGGCGAAAGGGTGCGAGTTCCACCCTTGGCTATGACTGTTGCTAGTGGTGACGTCGCCGCCGCTACGCCAGTGGTGGAAGGCGGAGAAGTTTCATCGGGCGCTGGTGGTGCAGTGCGTCGTAAGGCCAGAGCTATGCGCCAATTGGCGGCAGAGGAGGAGGTCGACGCAGGGGAAGATGACGTCATGCTTGACGACGTCATGTTGAGCAACTTTAGTGACGCCCTCCTTCGAGGTGATGATGATGGAGGTGATGGCGAGGATGGCGGCGCCGAGGGCGGCGATGCCGGAGGCGATGCCGAGGGCGGTAATGCCGCCGAGGAGGGATCCTCGGGACCGTCAATTCCCCTAGAGCAAGAACTCGAACCTCATCAAATCATCCCCTCCCACTTCGACAACAGCAAAGATTTGAAATTGCAAGCTCAAACAGCTGATCAGGAGGGGAAAAATAGAAATATCCCTGTGAATACCACTCCGACCCGCATAACTCAAGCTCACATCGAGCGGGTTCGGAGGGAGTGTCAATTCGCGCCCGAGGTGAAAGTCATCATCCCCGATCCAACGAGTCGGATGTGTCACAACATTGAGGGGATGTCCTTCGCTTATACCTATCCTTTCACCCTCGGCTTCTCCCTCCCAGTCCACAAAGTCATCGATGATTTTTGCCGGGCCTACAACTTGTGTCTGGCCCAACTTGGCCCCGGCGTTTGGGGGGTCGTCCACTGCATGGATTGGCTGAGCACGAAGGCAGGGATAGATTTCACTCTTCAACGCCTCATCTCTCTTTACTACCCCTACTTTCACAAAGCCGGGGTGGTGGCGCTAAACAACCGAGGCAAGTTTGCCCTCCTCCACAAGAGTGAGGACCGCGGAGACCGAGGTTGGAGTGAGCGGTACATCTTGCTGGAGACAAAGGTTTTATCCACCGAGCCTGATTTCCCCGAACGGTGGAATAACACGCGTGAGTATCCTTCTTCTCATACCTTACTCCTCGGTGGCTTATCCATTTTAATTGACTTTATTCCTTTGTTGTTTTCTCAGCCAACAAGGTCGACATCGTACCCCCGGCGGGGTTGACTGGATGGGTTAGCGCGATGACCGGGGCTCTTAAACGGCCCGAGAGGACGTGGATGAAAATGGCCGCCGAATTCGGTTGGCAATGCAAGAGGCACGGTAAGTTTTTTGTGATGCTTGGGTAGGTATGCTGTTTTGAGATTTTGACTTTGCTTTACTGACTTTTTTCTCCTTCGGTATCAGGTTTTCCAAACCGTGCCATGAACACCAAAAAGAGTAAGAAGAAGAAGGAAGACAAAAAGAAAAAGGATGGGGAAGATACCGAGTCAGATGATGATCTGGCTGCGGTGGCTGGAGAGTACAAGGGATTGAAGGCTTCCAAGTCTTCAAAAGTTTCCAAGGGAGCCTCTGATCAGGGGACCTCCAAAGGTAGCGTTCATCCTCGGTGGATATCACAAAATGTCGTTCCTTCTTTGTCTTCTTGCTTTAATTTCTTTCCTCGTTGCAGGCGTGAAGAGGAAAAGGGCCACCTCGAAGAAATCTTCCCGCTCGGTTGTTCCTCGAACCGAGGCAGTGGTTTCTTCCCAACCCGAGGCAGAAGTGGAAGGGCGCCGAAGATTGATTGACGAGCCTGATGATGCAGCTGCCGAGGTGGTGGCTCGTAGGGATGTTGATGTTATCGACCTCGAGGGTCAAGAACTTGAAGCCGAGGTTGCCACGGCAAAAGCTAAGGGCAAAGCTAAGGTTGGGGAAGTTGGCGCTACTGCACTGGAAGAAGGAGCTGGCGCCGGTGCGGTCAAGGCGCATTCCGAACCCGCGAGGATTTCATCCTCGGTGGGGTCTTATCGGAGACTCGAGGTGCCAGTAGCCTCGAACTTGTTAGCATGCGGCCGAGAGGAGCTTCTAAGCCTTACGCCTTTGCTGGGGCCAACCGAGGATAAGGTTGTGCAGGAGTTCACTTCTGGCCAACTATATAGCACTATGGCCTCCAACGCCGTAAAGGTAAGTTTTATCATACTTAAACAAAAAACTTTCATCTTTACCTTCGGTTCATAGCTGATCTTGATTCTTTAATCTTTGCTCAGAGCTTCATCCTCTCGCTAAAGGCTATCGAGGTCGAATCCGCGAGGACTGCCGAGGTTCGGCGCGTGTCTCGCTTATGGGATCAGCAAAGGGACAAGTTTAACGCCCAAATAGCTTCGCTAAAAGCTGAGTTGGCCAAGTCTCAGTCCGCTCTGCGCGAAGCCGAGGCGAACTCCGAGGCTAAAATCAAACTCCTCGGCGAAGACTTTCAGGCTGAGCGCTCGAGCCTGGAGGGCGAAGTTGCGAGGCTGGATGGTGAATTGTCTCGAACAAAGGCCGAGGCTGTGAACATGGCCAAAAAGCACCATGAGCAGCTGAAGGGTCATCTGCTCCATATCAAGAAGCTAGAGAGTGACAACTCCAAACTTTCAGCTTAGGAGGCTCAGATTGCAGCCCTTCAAGATGAGATCGCTGATCGAAAGAGTAGGGCTGCACTCAAGGTAAAAAGGGCCGAGCTGGACAAGCGATGGGCCATTATCAAGTCTCGACTAAGGCTGCTCAAGCGATGCCGCGCCGGGGAGATTGACTTAGATGAGGAGATTGCAAAAGCCGAAGTGAAATCGGCAGAGGCCCAAGCGATCATTGATGAACTCCCATCAAGTGAAGCTTCGAGTGGCGATGAAGATGAAGAAGAGGATGAAGACGCCGAGGGGGGCTCCGAGGATGGAGGTGATTCTCCCGAGGCGTAGATCTCTTGTAGTGTTGTTTTGTAAGCCTTCGGGCTCTTATGCTTATGTTTTGGACCCTCGGGTCATTTTTTGGATGTAAATGATCTCAACCTTCGGGCTTTTAATGAAAGACTGTTTGTATCTTTGCTTTGTGAGCTTCGCGTGTTGGCTTTTCATATATACCGAACACTTTGAAAATAAATGATACGCTTGCAAGACTTGACTAAATTTGATTGATGCAAACTTAGGATGACGTCTCGCCCTCGAGTCGATGCATTGTGCAGCTTCGGTGTGCAAGGTTTACATAGATAAAATGAATGAAACCAAAGTCATTTTATATGAGTGAAACCAAAGTCATTTTATTGATATCCACGAGCCCGAAAAAGGCTGTTTACATGAAACCAAGTCGAAAACGGACCTCGGGTAGACAAAACAAACTTTCAATAAAAGCAAATTGATCACACGCCGCTATCGGGCTAATTTACAATGTACTAAATCTAATCCTCGGGTGTGAGTCCCCGGTTGTCGGATAGATAAGCTTCGGTTGGGAGGCTCGATGTCGACCTCGTTATCAACCCTTCTCTCTCCCCCCCAGTGTTCGGTTCCGAATCTTGGTGAAGATCCGAGCACTGGAAACGGTTCGGTTCGCTTCCTGAAAAGGTCAAGCAAAAAACGAGGAGCAAGTTAGTACATTTCTTATAAATGCCATGGGAGCGTCTTTCGGCTCGGTGCTGTTTAATTGGAAAAGAGCTGAAAGATATTTACCTCGGCTAAAAGTAGTATCGCTTCAGATGGGAGATGTTCCAATTCAGAGGTTCGGGTTCTTCTTGAAGAGACTCGATTTGATAAGAGCCTTTTCCAACGATTGCTTTGACTCTATAGGGTCCTTCCCAATTTGCAATAAGCTTCCCCCCGTTATCCTCCTTTGTTGATTGGTTCACAGTTTTCAACGCATAATCTCCAACCTTGAAGTCTCTAAATTTAGCTTTCCTGTTGAGGTAAGTCTCAATCTGCCTTTTTTGGGCAACAAGTCGAACCAAAGCTAATTCCCTCTTCTCTTCGAGCAAGTCTAGCTCAATGCGCATTGCCTCTTGGTTAGCGTCTTCGGCTGTGTGAGCGTACCGAAGACTTGGTTCGCCCACTTCTATGGGGATGAGAGAGTCCATGCCATAGGCTAGTGAGAAAGGAGTCTCACCGGTGCTTTTCTTCTCCGTTGTTCGCATGGCCCATAATACCCCGGGCAACTCCTCGGGCCAAGGACCTTTCTTCTCGTCGAGTCTTTTCTTCAAATTTTCAATTATGATCCTGTTTGAAGACTCAGCTTGGCCATGAGCACTTGGGTGATAGGGAGTCGAGACAATTCTTTTGATTCCCCATTGCTTAAAGAAATCGGTGATGGCTGCCCCATGAACTGTTTACCGTTGTCACAAGCAATTTCTCTTGGGACGCCGAACCTATAGATGATATTCTTTCTGATGAAGTCGATTACTTGCTTTTGCTTTACTTCGGTGAGAGCCGCCGCTTCCACCCATTTTGTAAAGTAATCGGTCAATACTAAGATGAAACGAACACCACCTTTTCCTTTGGGTAATGGTCCCACGACATCCATTCCCTATTTCATGAAGGGCCATGGTGACACCACCGAATGAAGAGGCTCGGCCAGTTGGTGGATCATCCGCCCATGGCGTTGGCATTTATCACATTTTTGCACGAAGGTCTTCACATCGGCACTTATTGTGGGCCAATAATATCCAGCTCTTAACAACTTACGCACCAAGGATTTTCCCCCCTGAGTGGTTGCCACATTCGCCTTCGTGCACTTCAGCCATCACGTATCTAGCCTCCTCGGGACCCAAGCATTTGGCCATCGGGCCGCAGTACAACCTTTTGTACAAGTTGCCCTCGATCAAGTGATACGAGGCTGCTTGAGTCCTCAACTTCCTGGCTTCTTTTTTATCTTGGGGGACAGTCCCCGAGTCGAAGTAGGAGATGAACTTACTTCGCCAATCCCAACGGTTATCCACTGAGTTAACTTGCAATTTCATCTCTCTCATTTGAGCTGATAGCAACCGAACCACTGAGTCAGTCCCCGAGTGGGTTTCGTCGATCGCCGAACCAAGATTAGCCAAGGCGTCAGCCTCGGTATTTTCCTCCCGAGGCACTTGTTTAATTTGCCATTCTTGGAACTGTGCTAAGATCCTTTGTGCTCGATCCAAGTATAGCTGCATGCTGGGCTCCCGAGCCGGATAATCACCGAGGATCTGGTTGACTACCAATTGTGAATCACATCTCAGTTCGATTCTTTCAACCCCCATTTCTTTAGCCAACTCCAAACCTGCTAGAGTTGCCTCATATTCCGCTTCGTTGTTGGTCACCTTTTTTAACCGAACCGAATGCCCGACTTTTTCCCCGGTGGGTGCCCTCAATACAATACCTAACCCCGAACATTTGGAGTTTGTTGCCCCATCGGTGTATAGTACCCACAGTCCCGAAGGGGATCCTTTTGCCATACCCTTTCCGCCTCGGCCAAAATACCGATGCTAAAATCAGCCACGAAGTCTGCCAAGACTTGGGACTTAATGGCAGCCCGAGGTTGATAAGTAATGTCGTACTCGCTTAGTTCCACCGCCCATTTGGATAACCTCCCCGACAACTCTGGTTTGTGCAATATATTTCTCAAGGGGAAGGTGGAAACTATTGCTATTGGATGACATTGGAAATAGGGCCGTAGTTTCCGAGCAGTAATAAGCAAAGCAAGCGCTATTTTTTCTAAGTGTGGGTACCTGGTTTCAGCATCGAAGAGTGACTTGCTCACATAATAGATGGGCTGCTGTTTGCCATCTTCTTCCCGAACTAGCACGGCACTGACTGACACCTCGGACACCGCCAAATATACCAGCAATGTCTCTCCTTCCTTTGGCTTGGCAAGCAACGGTGCGTTAGCCAAATATTGTTTCAAATCTTTCAACGCTTGTTTACACTCCGGTGTCCACTCGAAGTGATTGTTTTTTCTCAAAACGGAGAAGAACTTATGGCATCGCTCCGAAGACCTTGAGATGAAATGACTCAAGGCAGCGACTCGGCCAGTCAAGCGTTGAACTTCCTTTACCCCGGTTAGCTCCTCGGGGATTTCCTCAATGGCTCTGATTTTATCTGGGTTGGCTTCGATTCCTCGTTCAGAGACAATAAAACCCCAAGAACTTGCCTGATCCTACGCCGAAGGCGCACTTCTCAGGGTTCAATTTCATACCATATTGCCTCAATACAGCAAAAGCTTCCCTCAGATGATTCAAATGATCCTCCATTCGGATCGATTTGATGAGCATATCGTCTATGTAAACTTCCATAGACTTACCAATGTATTCTTTAAACATGCGACACACCAACCTTTGGTATGTCGCCCCGGCGTTCTTCAAACCGAAGGGCATCACTTTGTAAGAGAAGGTACCTCGGTCTGTGATGAACGAGGTCTTCTCTTCGTCCTTCGGGTCCATGAGAATTTGGTTATACCCCGAGTATGCATCCAGGAAAGTCAATAGTTTATGTCCAGCCGTGGAGTCTATTAACTTGTCAATTTGTGGTAGTGGATATGAGTCTTTGGGGCAAGCTTTGTTTAGGTCAGTGTAATCTACGCACATTCTCCACTTGCCATTCTTCTTCGGTACAACCACAACATTGGCCAGCCACTCGGGGTATTTCACTTCTCTAATGAAGCCGTTTTCTTGCAATTTGGCGGTCTCGTCCTCGATCGCCTTCTTTTTGACCCCGGCGTGAGGTCTTTTCTTCTGGTTCACCGGGGTAAATTTTGGGTCTACATTCAGTTTGTGGGTCATGATCTCCGGATCGATACCCGTCATGTCTGAATGTGACCAGGCAAAACAATCGTGGTTGGACTTTAAAACATCTATGATTGCCTTTTTCGACTCCGGGTCCAACTCCGAGCCAACAAACACTTTCCTATCGGGGAAATCTTTCAATAGAGTGAAAGATTCCAACTCTTCAATAGTTGAGTCCTCGGCTTTTTGCTTCCGAGGCTCCTGAATACAAGCTGGAACCTTTTCGACTTCTCCTCGGGTGTCCTCCCCGCTCGACCCCGAATCCAGTCGTAGCTATTGTTTTGGCCCAACCGGGGCGACTCCACTCTTTAGCGCGATCGAATAGCATTCCCTTGCTACTCGTTGTTCCCCCTTGATTGATCGAACCCCCCAAGGTGTGGGGAATTTAATCACTTGATGTAGAGTGGAAGGGACAGCTTCCATGGAGTGGATCCATGGCCTTCCGAGGATCACATTGTAAGCTAAATCCTCGGGCATAACTTGGAACAGTGTCTCCTTGGTAACCCCCTCGGCGAATGTTTTGAGTGTGATCTCACCCAATGTTTTTTCCGTGGAGTTGTTGAAGCCAGCTAACACTGTTGACTTGGGAACAACTTCCCCCTTCAGCCACATCTTCTTAACAGCCCCGTAGCTAATTATGTTAACTGAGCTACCGGGGTCGATCAAGACTCTTTTGATGTCAGAGTCATTGATTCTCAACATGATAACTAGAGCGTCGTGATGAGGGAACATCATCCCATCACAGTCATCGTCGTCGAACACAATATCATTGCCCAAGCCTCCAACTCGGGTTCTTTTCTCCATGGTGATGGAGAGCTTGACAAATTTTTTGGCCGCGGCGAAGTTCACGCCGTTCACTTCTGACCCCCCCGGTTATAACATTCACTACTCTCTCCGAGGGTGGAGCTCGAGGTGGTTGTCCACCTCGGTTCTTGGAAAAGTTGTCTTTCCCTTTGTCAGTGAGGAAGTCGGCCAAGACTCCCTTCTTTAGTAGGTGGGCTACCTCGAGGCGCAAAGCTTTGCAGTCCTCGGTTCTGTGGCCATAATCTGCGTGGAACTCACAATGCAGATTGTGGTCTCTCTTGTCTACCGGGGTCCTCATATCTTTGGGAACCCTTACCCCGGCTGTCCCCTTGACAACATTGACCAGCTCCGAGGTCGATATGTTGAAGTTATAATCTTGGATCCGGGGGAGATCCTTTTTAGGGACCGAAGCGGAGCTCGAGGGGTTTCTTTGGTTCACGTTGGGTTGAACCTTCCCCCACGAGCCTTTGGCTTATATGAGAGGCTGGGTATGAATTACCGAGGGTGTTTCCCAACCTCTGGCTAACATGCTGCCTCGTCGAAGTGTAAGGTTCATACCTCCCCTTCGAGTTACTTCGTGGCGCCTCGGCGCGATTTGAAGATTCACCTCGGTTATGTTGTTGATAACCTCGGTTCTTGAACTCAGCTTCCTCCAATCTGATTTTGGAGTAAGTGCGTCTATGTAGATCCTCCCACGTCAGGACCTGATATTGTTGTAATTCTTTACGCAATTCAGCGGCAGCGCCTGAATTGCGACTATTGATACCCTTTTCAAATGCCATGATGGCCAAGGTATCATCCATCCGAGGCAATTCCATGCGTTCAGCGTGGAATCGCTCAAGAAACTCTTTAAGTGGCTCACCGGGCCGCTGCTTCACCTCACATATATCCTCCTTCCTTTGGAGGATCTTTTGCGCCCCGGTGTGAGCCTTGACAAAGGCGCAGGACATTTCCTTAAACGAAGAGATTGACCCCGCTGGCAAGCATAAATACCACCGAAGAGCTCCTTTTTCTAACGACTGACCAAACTTCTTTAAGAACATCGACTCAAGCTGCGTAGCTGTTAAGTCGTTGCTCTTCACCATGGCCATATATTCCCTTATGTGCTCCTTGGGATCAGTCGTCCCATCATATTTCTTCAGGAATATAAGTTTGAAGGCCGGGGGAGTCGGGGCTGGAGCCGCTTCGGGCTTGTAGGGTTGCTCTCTGTATTGATCGATGTCAAGGTCGTCTTCCTCCTTCGTTATCCCTGGCACGCCTTCGAGGCGCTTCTCCACGCGCGCCTCGATGCGGGCCTCGATTTCTCTGCTCATTCTTTCAACGTCGACTGAGGACGTTGTTTCCGCCACGGTGGGAAACGTCCCGAAGTGTGGCGTGGCAGTTGGGTTGTTCCCTGAGCCCCCAGACGAGGCCCCGTTGTGAGGTCCCCCTGTTATCGCGCCCGGAGGAACGAAGGGCGGGATGCCTCCACCAGGAGCCGAAGGCTGGGCACTGTTTGGGGCAGCGTTATTCCTCACTTCCAATGAAGCGCGGAATTCAGCATTGATGCTAGCTTGCTCATCCTGTTTACTTTGGAGAGCTCTGAGCGTGGTGACAACATACATCTGGAATTCTTCAGTTGTCATTGGGGCGAGGGGTTGTTGGTTCAGCGGAACGTCAACTCGATCGTTATTGTTACCATTGTTATCGTTATCAGCTATAACGTTGAATCGCAAACTTTTGACAAAGAACGGATTTGAAACTTTGGAACAAAACGTTACTGCTTATATCCCCGCAGACGGCGCCAATTTGTATGGGCCTAAATCAGTTTAGGTGTACAAATCGAATTTGGATTCGGATACAAGCAATTCTTCGTATCAAAGTTGAAATAACACGTAAATAGGATGTAAATGCGAGGAAATAACTGTATTGTAATATATGAATGTGATTACAAATTTGGGCAGCGTTTCAGTACAAATTTCTGGATGCCTATAATACAAAATGATCTAGTATTTATAGGCATGGAGTCCTTGCCCACGTTCTCCACCAGCAGCTGAAGCGTTTCCCACGATCTAGGCATTAAATGGAGGAGTTAGTGGGGTAAAGTAGTGGGCTGCAAAGCCGCTTGAACCGAGGAGATCCACCGAGGTGTGAATGATTGACCTCGGTGGCTTGGCCCTGCTGCTTGACCGAGGTGATTGCTACCGAAGCTCAACTTACGGCTCGCCTTCGGTAGCGACCTTCGGTTTCATGGCTTCGGCGGCTTATTCAATCGCTTCAGCATCTGTCTTGCTGTGACGTGTTCGGTCGTTAGAATTTGCATGACCGGGACGAATCATCGCGAGTCGATTTTTACCCAATACACTTGGTATCTCATATTTATGGTGATAGTGTAACAATAGTGTATATGATCCTCTATCCATAATATAATATACTACATTATTGTTAAAGGGACTGTAACCTTCTAAATAATCTTAATAACATTGCGACGCGAATGATTCTGTTCAAGGTTACAGCTAAAAAGGAGAAAAATAAAAGAAAAGCAGTTAATACCTAAAGTTCGTTTGTCTCTCATATTTTAGTAAACTTAATCAAACGTTGGACATATTTTAATGTTACTCTGCACTAGCTTTCTCTTTGCCACAGAAATGTCAATGAGTTTCAGCATAAGGTAAGCTAAGCGGACTATTATCGTATATTTCATTTTCCTTCACATTAGCACTATATTATTCAATTACATAAATAAGTGGGATCCCACTCAGATCTAACCATATAACTTTGGATTAGCAGCCGCCGCCCGCCGGCCCTACGTGTATGGTGGCTTTGGGTGATGGTGAGAGTTACGTTTCGTGTGGCATGGTCGTGCTTTAAACTTATGACATTCATTATTTTTTTTAATATACAAACGACTCCACTATTTCTCACATCCGAGCTTTAAATAATGATACTATTAGTAATAATTAACAGCACTTGATAACTCTTCATCCACTCATGACAATTGACTATTAGAACACGTAAGAGAAAATATCATTTGTGTATCGTGACATAAAGGTTGTTGCTTAATGCTTACCCATTGGCCTAAACTATGTAACCAATCCTAAATTCCTAATTTAAATTGGAACGAATTTTGAGAAGACAATACTTCAATATTTCATTCTTATAATTATAATCGCAATGGTTCAAATTGTAATATTTTGATTATCAGGTTATCTGCAACTAGCAAAACTAATGGATTACGAAGAAATAGAAGTAGAAACTGCCTACTTATTTACCATCAAGCTTATCAATGAAGACATATAATATAATTCACTTAGAAATATTATTGCAGGCGGTAGATATTGCATGAATGCAAACAAGACTACTATTAGACATATCTAGAGAAAAGCAAATTAATGTCCGACTTTCTGGCAAAAATAAGGCACAACCACGAAGAAGATCTTAATGGTTATGCAAATATAAGGCGGCATAAAGATATAGAGTTTATTCTCTTAACAAATTTAAGTTTGTGTTGTTTATAAAAGCGTGCAAGTTTATTAGTCTTTTTTGATGTACCAAATAATGTTAACAAATATTGCCACTAAAGCGGTTAACAAGAAAAAGAAAGAAAGAAAAAAGAGATGTTTATTACGACAAGAGTTGATTGGTAAAATGTAAAACCAACACGTGTCATTAAGTTTGAATGTTTGATGGAAAGTGCGTTTGGTATGTGAAAAAATATTTTCCCCATTTTCCTAACATATATGATTGGAAAATATTTTCCATACACAATTATTTTCCTCCAATTGAATGGAAAATATTTTCCAAACCCTACCCCTAATATACTCCCCCCCAAAACCTCCCCTATCCCCGTTGTACATCCCCTCAACTTCAACCTCGTCATCCCCCACCCTACCCCTATAAATAGATATTCCCGACATCGGCACCGGCTAAATCTCGGCCTCCATCGACCGTGTTTTCATCGGAACCTCCCGTTGCCTACGACCTACGACTAGCGTTGTCTCCATTGCTTCACTTCCCACAACTGTCTTTCCTCAACATCTCCTCACCGGATCCATTTGCCGCTATCAAGACTCCATCGCCTCTGTCAAGAAAGAGGTTGCAGGCAATCCGACGGCTAAATCTGGACATGACTGGGTGGGTATTATGGAGGGGTGCAGGGAGGGGGCAGGTTGGAGTGGGGTATGGTTTTGGGGTGGTGGATGAAGGGTTGGGTGGTTGGATTATGAGGTAGGGTAAAAGTGAAATGGGCGTATGGATATGAATAATAGTACAAAATTATTTTTTATATTTTACAACCAAACACTAAAAAATAACTAAAAACTCACTTATGTTTTAAGAAAATACTTCTCATGAAAAATATTTTCCTTGTACCAATCACACTAGTTTTTTTTTTTTTTTTTTAAATTCTTTGTAATTAGAGGTAGTGGTTAGACTTGTTTTTCCTTAGTACGTACAAATAATAATGGTTTGCTTAAAAAAGGACCAAAGTCGACTTTCTCTGGTGCTTACCTTCTTCATTTCATCATAATAATACACTTTCTCTTTCTAAAAAACTTGTAGAGAGAAAGAGAGAGAAAATGTGTCCTCTTAGAATCATTCTCATTTTCCTCTCTGCAACTCTCGCCGGATTCTTCCTTCTTCGGAACCTCAAATCCCAACCTAATGTTGACTCCGACGATATCTCCGTCACTGGCGCCGACGATAATCACGGCGATTCAGTCAACGACCCAAATTCCCTTCCTCTATCCTCCAAGGTATACATTTTCCCTTAAAGTTATACATACAAGTTTGACTGGGCACGGAGTTTAAGAAAATAAAAAAATTTGTTTAAAATAAACTATAGAAATTTGTCTGATTGTGAATTATCTCCTAGAGTTAAACTGTTAAGAAATGTGTCCTTCATTTTGGGACTGACTTAGAGGAAAGTGTGTCACATAAATTGGGGTACGGAGACGGAGGGATTACTTTTTATACTCATATTTTGATGTTGGGCTGTAATATTTCAGGTGTGCAGTGCTATTGGAAAAGGATTTTGGACCTGTGTAGACATGGCTAGTGGGAAGTATCTGTGGAGGAATTTGGTGTCATCTCCTAACTTGAAGCACACTGATTGATCTGTATCCTAAGGGGTAAACTATTTGTTTTCATATTGATTATTGTTCTTGTTCCTTTTATAGAAAAAATTAGAGTTTAGTGTTATCGTGATTGTGATCTTTGTAATCTATAAAATGGTTCTCTAATCTGTATAGCATAAAGTTCCATTAATGTGTCTGTAGTTGTTTTTTACCGAAATATATGTGTAATATGCTTCTGAATTGTAATCCAGGGTTTTGGAGACTTTTACTAAGTCAATGAAGATTTTAATGTTTTCTATGCCATTTGATTTCAATGCCTTTACGTTATTATACTGGATTAGAACATTAGGTTTGATGTGTTTTAAATTTGAGAACATTTTCTAGCTTCGTACCATTTGCTGAATATCCTGACGACAGAAGTGGGAATTTGGTCATTAATTCAATGTTAATATGACATTGTTCTTCTTGATTACAAAATGAAACTTAAGTTTACTTGCTTTTGATGGACAGGAAAAGCTCCCTCTTTTGCTTTTTGTGATAACTACATTCCTTTCTTGTTAAGAGTCGGCAATCTATTTTAGCTCCCTCCAGCCTGTGCGATTACCCCTGTCCTTGTAATATGTTTTTTTAGCTGTAAATGAAATTGCATCTGTAGAGACTACAAGCTTGGATAATAACCATCAGGTAGCATGAACGAGCATCATTTAGCTTGTATTCAAGCAAATCCTTTCTTATAGTTACTATATGACTTAGGACTCAGAAAACAAACGAGCATGGATATGAGCGGATCTTGCTTCTGGCTGTGGAGGTTAATAAATCAGACCTATGACTTCGAGGAGAACATATATCTGCTGATGCTTTGACGATTTTTCCAGCTGAATTACTCTTATTACACTGGAATAATTTCTGAATATATTTATGTATGAGGGAGTGATTCAGCCTATCTTACATGGACTGGTTTATAGGTTCATATCCAATATGGCTATGTCTATGTAGTTGGTACAACTATGCCTAACTTTTTGCTAATTCTTAGTACATTTTATAGAATCCGCGAAACTACCCCCACCAATATCACACCTATTCGCCGCAGATGTGTGAATACAAATAAAGGATGCATGTACCATTAGATTGCAACCACTACTGGAATGGTTGAAAAAGTTGGTTCGTGTTGAATGGATTCTTTTCTCCAGTATATCAACAAATGAAGTTGAATTTACTGAGATTTGGTAGACGCGAGAACTTTATATTCCAGTTTCATTTCTCGTAAGAACTTGGAAATAATGACTACTTCCTACTGATGCTCAAAAGGGTACAGAATACTATATACGGTTCAAGGTATCATTAACCTCTTACTGGGGAAGTGTAAATGCTTTTTGTAGGATTTTAGTAACTCAGTGTTATGGTGAAGAGGATAAGTCAATTCTGCCCACATCATGTATCCTTTGTCTTTGTCAGATAGGTAAAATTTATGCAGTTTTTGGTGCTAAGATTCTGGTTGTGGAGCAATGCACTGCTTTACTTCTAGATTCCAGCACAGCTTGTTTCTATTTGCTCCTATAGGATACTGCCTCTTGTCAATTTGAGAGGTTAAAGCATACCAAGTGCATCTTTCAGCAATGCTAAAGTCTTCTCTCCTCAACTGTGTTACATTTGCTGTAGCTTAGAAGTCAATGTGATATCTTACTGTAATTGTTGTGACTTTTTAATGCACTGCAGTTATGAGCGTGATGGTCCTCTTTGCTGTTAACGTTGATATACTTCTACTATGGATTGTTGCTTTTAATTGAGCTTTTGGGCACCATTGCAGATGCCATGATTCCTGCCATCTATGGTTAACCTCGATCTCATGTGGCAAACTGATTATTTCATCCTTTCATCACTTAGCTTTTTGGACTTGAAAATTTCATTAGCAACAGGGTCCACACATATACAGTCTAACAGCAGCAACGGACCAGTTTTCGGATGCTGTTCTCCTCGGAACTGGAGGAAACGACATGTGGATATGGACCCGTATACAGATTTAAACTCAAGTAATTTAACCATAATAAATACAAATTAAAGTGTGAATATATAGCATACTCGGATAATGCCATTCATATAGCAAAAAGCAGAAGGAATATGAGGTTTGCACGAGTAAAAGAATAGTAAAGTATGAGTCGACCAATAAAGCTCTAACCTGGCAACCTTCGTTTGGTCCTCCAGTAGGCTTTCTTTTATTTCTGCCATATGATATCTCACCTTTAAAGAATTAGTGTTGAGAGAATAATAACGGAGTGGGTTTCAATCATTAAAAAGGGGAAATCCCAGACAGGACAAAAGGAAAAGAGAAGAACAATTACAGTTAACCATGATTGTACTCATGCTTGTGCTTTCTCTATATTACGTACTTTTTCTCTCAAAAGGCGACGTTACTCACACTACATGACCCAAAGGAAGAAATATGATTTGTCATTTCATTAATGGTATTATGGTAAATAATGGCTTAGTTCATATTTTGCCACCTATACTTGTAACAAATTCGACATTCTGTTCTTGAGTTTATTTTTTTCGTTCAAAACACCAAAACATTGTGTTTTTAAGTTCGGCAATGGCGACTAGTGCACTTAGCCGTATTTTATGTTGTAGCTAAAAGTTAAATTCATCTAAAAAGACTGGCTAACTCATAAATAGCAAACATAAGAAGGGTTATTGTACACTTTTAAAATGAACTTAATCAAAAAAATTCACCGCATGCCCTTCATAAGGAGTGGTTTAGCAAAATTGTCCGCGTTAAGGAATGTGTTACCAAAGCCCTTATTTAGACTGGAGCCAAGACTTCAGGCAAAAATATTGTAAGTCTTGACAATTGGCTATACTTCAAGGGCAACTGATGTTTTGCCAATACTTTAAGTTATATGGCAACAATGCAGGGAAGACTGAAAGGGGCAAGTCTTGCCAAGACTTGCAACGAAGTAAAGCAAGCGACAAGTGTTGGCAAATCCAGCAGGGGTCAAAGGCAAGTCTTGCCTTTTGCCAAGATTTACGGCCACATGCGGCAAGTATTGCCTTTTGCCAATACTTGAAGGGATAAGTGTTGAAAATCGGAGAAATATAAAGGCAAGTCTTGGCCCCGTCCTAAAAACTTGACAGGAGTATTTCCGTCCGAATTTTTTTTATTAAACCTTAATGGAGGCATTTTTGCAAACGATCTCTTAGCGCGGGCAAAAAGGCAAATCATTGCTTCCCATGTCATATTTTTGCAAATCAACTGAACTTCACTAACAGAATATTTGGTCTTGTGCGCCACCATTTAACTTTTGAATTTTTGTTTCAGAAATAGCACCTCAAAGCAAGAAATTTACAAATACAAAATAACAACATATCCAGTATTATCCCGCAAGTGGGGTACAAATGAATGGCCATATTTTTTTCTTACATGACATAGCCCCTTATTTTAAAATTTACATGACATAACACCCCCTTTTGAACTCTCCTTCAAAATAAATCCTAGGTGCCACTTCCCCCCTCCCCACCGCTGACCTTCCGGCAGCCACCCTACCGCCACCGCCGCAGGCCGGCAGTTACCGGTGGTCGAAAAATTGAAAATCGTCGGATTCTCATCATTGATTATTTTATATCACCGGAGCTTTATATTGCTAGTTCTGTTTAAATTATTATTTATTGATAATTTATACATACAAATCTATCAAAAAATAATAAATTATACATGTATATACATAGAAAAATGTGCATGCAAGAAGAAAAATACATAAATATGCACAAAAAACTTAAACTTTATACAAACATCCATAATAGTGCACAAATCTAAAAATTTATGCAACTTTATTCATTGTTCATACACGCGTATACAGATTTATACAGCTTTGTATACATTTATAAAAGTGTATAAATTATATTTATTCATTGTATATACACACATATATATAGATTTACGCAACTTTATACACATTTACAGAATTGTATAAACTTGTATAAAATTGTATAAACTCGCAAAAAAAATTATATAGTATTTTGGACATCTTTTACACAAAAGCTTCACAAAAAGACCAAATTTATATAATATCTAAACATTCTAAAAAAGTTTTAAAAACTAGTAGATCTCACCGGATTTTTATGAAAAAGTGAAAAAGGAAGAAGAAACGTGATAAACAGACTCTCACCGGACCTTTGACCAGAATTTACATCAGAAAATTGATATTGTTCTTCAAAAAAAAAAAGAAGAAGAAGAAGAAGAAGAAGAAGAAGAAGAAGAAGAAGAAGAAGAAGAAGAAGGAAAAAAAATGGTGGCAGTAACACGGGTTGCGGTGGCTTGAAGGAGAGGGGATGAAGGTGAGTCAGTGGTGGAAGGGGTAGGAATGCGGTAGCAGTAGTGGAAGGAGGGAAGGAGAAGAGAGGAAAAATAGGGGTTAGAGTTTTTTGTTTCTTTAAAAAAGGAGGGGTTATGAGTGAAAGAAAAAATTTAAAAAAGAGAGGGGGTTGACAGGTCGGGTAAAAACGGAAAATAAGGGCCTATTTTAATAATTTTCATGAGTTGAGTGTCTCTCCATATAAAAATTACTTTACTTTTAGGCTTGTTACAAAAAGCTTTACAAAATAAGTTTTGCACTTTGAAGTTACAACAGAGATCCTTTGATATAATAAGTTATGGTATGCTCCTCAAGAGTTTGGTCAAATTCCCTGTGAGCTGTCATAACTTGTTGTGATAACTTGTTTTAAGGCTCAACAAGCAATGACAATCCATTAGAAATTTGACCAAACTCCTAACGGGTAGTCATAACTTGCTTTAATTTGCTTTACACCAAAGTTATGACAACTTGTCAAGAGCTTGTCCAAGTTATTAATGGGGTCGTCATAACTTTTTGTCTGTAAATTCACTAATACGTTATTTTCTTTAATATGATCCAAAAACTACTCTATATTTGTCCCAATAAGTCCAAATGGTTAGATTTAACTGAAATCTTAAAATATAAATAGACACACTTTGTCTTCCTCAACAATTAGGGATTTTGAAGTTATACCATGGATCTTTTGATATTGTAGACACTGAAATTTTATCAAAATTAGGGCTTCTATAAGGTGAGCCCATTAGGGTTAAATGGAGCCTACTCCACCTAAAACCCTAGCCACACCTATATAAAGGGCTCCATATTTTATAGCAAAAGCATCTCAAAAACTCCATGAGATCATCTCAAATCCCATAAATTTGGGATACCTATTGTAGGAACAATTGGGGAAAACAACAACAATAATACTGATAATAGTAATAACAATAACAATAATAATGTACGACTAAAGTATAGTTGAATACAATAAAAGTAAAAGGATATAGTTATATTATCTCTGTGTAAATAAGGTGCTTTGAGTCGTGCTGGGCACTGTCCTAAGAAACTATTCCAGCAGCGTGGAATGTTTCCCCAGGATAAAACGAGCCTTCCTCTATTAATATAGAAGGATCAGGAATCAACAAAATTATATAATGTAAACCAGCAAGTGGCTATATAATATTGAAGTGGTGGCTAGTAAACCACCATATGGACAAATGTCCACAACATTCCATGCATTTTGACAAGTAAGAATCTTTTAAAATACTATATTTTCCATCAGTCCCCCACATATTTTAAAAGATTTTTCAAGAACATATATGGAATAAAGAGGTAAGACGAGAAGGATAAGACTTGCTGGATTTACACGGTCCAAATACAATAGGTTTGGTGTCTTCTGGACTATGAACCAAACTTAGACCGATAAAACTTGACTCACAGAATTACTGGTGAAATATAATATTTTTATGAACCAATAATTCTTTTTGCAAGCCAGAGGTCCTACCAGTCACATTCAGACCCACAATTTTGCTGTTCAACGCGGTTTTACGCGAATAGGCCGTGCGCGTGCCTGGTATTCATGAGAGCTTTAGAGATTTGGCTAGAATCTCATAGGAGCGGCTCCACTCCTACTCTCATATAGGTGAATTCATCAAGTGTATACTGCTTTTAATACACCATCCATAAGGACTATGAATTCATTAAGAGTTAAAACTCAACCTCTCCATTAGTAGCAGTTAAGCACTCTCATTTTTAAGTGCTTCAGTGTCAATATCGACTTGTTATTACCCATATGAACCTACTTCATGGGATCTCCAATCACATAGGTTGGGTTACCATCTCTATTGACAATCATATTAGCCTTAACCCCATCTCTTTTGAGGTTTGAAGAATTAATTTTCTTCCCAAAGGTTTAGTCAGAGGATCGGCCAAATTCACTTCTGACTTCACATAATCAATGGAAATTATTCCATCTCTCAGCAATTGCTTGACAACTTTGTGTATCAGACGAATGTGTCTGCGTTTCCCATTATAGGATTTATTCTTGGCAACATCAATTGCCCCTTTACTATCACAATGGATAGACACAGGAGGCAACACATCCTTTGTTAAAGGGATATTAGCTAAGAAGTTTCTTATCCACTCAGCCTCAGAACCAGCCAACTCCAGAGCTATAAACTCTGCTTCCATAGTAGATTTAGCAATTATAGTTTGCTTGGCTGATCTCCATGCTATTGCACCACCACCAATGGTGAATACATAGCCAATAGTGGATTTTGTCACATCTGAATCAGAGATCCAGTTAGCATCACTGTATCCTTCTAATACAGTGGGAAATCCACTATACAAGATACCATAATTCATGGTTCCTCTCAAATATTTCATCAGTCTTACTAATGCAGACCAATGCTCTTGATTGGGATTATGAGTATATCTACTCAGTCTACATACAACATAGGCTATATCAGGCCTAGTAAAATTCATTAAATGCATCAGACTCCCAATAATCTGAGCATATTTAGACTGAGCAACTGGGTCACCTTTATTCTTTTTTAATTGAGAGCTAGCGTCATAAGGAGTGGCCACAGGTGTCACATCAAAACAATCAAACTTCTTGAGAAGTCTCTCAACATAGTATTCTTGTGACAACACAATGCCATCATCACTTCTTATGACTTTAACTCCCAATATCATACTCACATTACCCAGATCTTTCATATCAAAGTTAGATGACAAAAACAGTTTGGTACTCTGCACAATATTTAAACTTGTACCAAATATAAGCATGTCATCAACATATAAACAAATTATCACAAAATCACCATTTAACACTTTAGTATAGACACATTTATCCACTTCAACAGAAGAAAATCCGTCTCTCATTAAGACTTGGTCAAATTTCTCATGCTACTGTTTAGGAGTTTGCTTAAGGCCATAAAGAGATTTAATTAATTTACAAACTTTATTTTCTTGCCCAGGAACAACACATCCCTCGGGCTGAACCATATAAATTTCTTCTTCTAAGTCACCATTTAAAAATACTGTTTTGACATCCATTTGATGAATAAAAAGCTTGTAAACTGAGGCTAAGGCAATTAAAAGTCTAATAGAAGAAATTCTAGTTACTGGTGCAAATGTATCAAAATAGTCAATATTTCGTTTTTGAGAAAACCCTTTTGCTACTAAACGAGCTTTATATTTTTCTATAGATCCATCAGGATTAAACTTCTTTTTGAAAATCCATTAACAACCAATAGGCTTTGCACCAGGAGGTAAATCTGTTAAAATCCATGTATTATTTTTCATAATAGACTCAATTTCAGCTTTAATTGCCTCTTTCCAAAATTCAGCTTCAGAGGAAGAAATAGCTTCAAAATAATTTAATGGTTCATTGTTTACAATAAGAGTTTGGAAATCATTTCCATAAGAAAAATATTCTTTTCTAGGCCTTTTGCTCCTTCTCAGTTCCTCAACAGAGGTACTCTCTTTATTTCTTTCAATAGGTGCATGAGAAACTTTATCAGACAGTGGAAAAATATGTTCAAAGAACTCAGCATTCTTTGTCTCAATAATGGTGTTGCAATCAAGCACATCACTTTTTAAAACAAGAAATCTATACGCAGCACTATATTCAACATATCCAATTAACATGCAATCAGAAGTTTTAGAACCTATCTTTCTCTTTTTAGGTTCAGGTAACAGAACTTTAGCAAGACACCGCCACACTTTTAAATATTTCAGATTAGGTTTATAACCTTTCCACAATTCATAGGGAGTTTTGCCAGTTCTTTTATGAGGTATTTTATTTTGTAGGTGACAAGCAGATAAAATTGCTTCACCCCACAAATTATCAGGAGCATTAGAACTAATTAACATGGTGTTCGTCATTTCTTTCAGTGTTCTATTTTTCCTTTCAGCAACTCCATTAGACTCGGGTGAATATGGAGGAGTTATTTCATGAATAATTCCTTCTTTTTCACAAAAATCATTTAAGGTCAAATATTCACCTCCTCTATCAGATCTAATTCTTTTGATTTTTCTACTAAGTTGATTTTGCAACCTCAGATTTATAAGAAATAAAAGCATCAAATGCATCATCTTTATTTCTAAGCAAATATAACTTAGTATATCTAGAAAAATCATCAATAAAGGTCACATAATATCTTTTACCACCTCTAGTCATGGTCTGTTTTAAATCACCTAAATCAGTGTGAATCAAAGACAATAATTAAGTTTCTCGATTAACAGAGAAGCAAGATTTCCTAGTAATTTTAGCTTCAACATATATTTCACATTTATCAATTTTATTTGAGTCTAAACCAGATATTAAATCAATTGCATGCATTTTCTGTATATACGACACATTAACATGTCCTAGTCTAGCATGCCACAAAGAAATCGACTCAACCATATAAGCAGAGGCAGATGTATTTTCATATATAACGTTAGAAACATTAAGTTCAAAGAGTCCTTGGTTACAATAGCCCTTTCTAACCAAAATATTATTTTTGGTCATTAGAATCTTATCAGATTCAAATGTCACTTTAACCCCAGCTTTTAATAATAAGGCTACAGAAATCAGGTTTGTCCTTATATCAGGAAAATGTAGCACATCCACAAGTGATAAAGTTTTTCCTGAAGTTAGTTTCAGGAGTACTTAACCCTTACCCAGGACTTTAGCAGTTCCTGAGTCTGCAAGGTAGACTACTTCATTATCATCCACTATATTTGTATAGGAGGTAAATGCTTCTCGATTTGCACAAATGTGCCGAGTAACCCCAGAGTCTACCACCTAATTTTTCAAAGTGCCTACAATGTTCACTTGAGAAATGAAAGCAGCAATAATTTCATCTCCTTTAGCTAAATTAGCTTTGGAAGGATTTGTATTTTCTTTGTCATTTCTTGCCATCTTTATATTTTTCTGGACATAATAACTTGTTCTATCACAATTAAAATTATAACCTTTCACTTTCTTAAAATTGGGGTTATTGGACTTGTAACCTCGAGACTTATTAACATACCTCGTATTGTTGCTATTATGACTACGCTCACATGGAGGAACGACCACACCAGGAGTAGTGGGGGCAGCACCGACATTGATAATATCAACAATCCTTTTTTCAGTATTATTGACTGCCATAGTTTCTTAGATTGTAGGAACAATTGGGGAAAACAACAACAATAATACTGATAATAGTAATAACAATAACAATAATAATGTACGACTAAAGTATAGTTGAATACAATAAAAGTAAAAGGATATAGTTATATCATCTCTGTGTAAATAGGGTGCTTTGAGTCGTGCTGGGCACTGTCCTAAGAAACTATTCCAGCAGCGTGGAATGTTTTCCCAGGATAAAACGAGCCTTCCTCTATTAATATAGAGGGATCAGGAATCAGCAAAATTATATAATGTAAACCAGCAAGTGGCTATATAATATTGAAGTGGTGGCTAGTTGTTAAATAGTGGCTAGAAAGGAAATAGTAGCTAAGGAAAAGGTTGTATGACTAAAGAGAAATTTGAACGGTAGATGTTTTTTCTTGGATGAATTGAATGGCCAATTCTCATTGGTATTTATAGATAAGATGAGGCTATAATAGATTGACAAGTGTGTGTGTACTTGTCATAAAGTTTGCCACTAAATCCATGCATAATGCCACTTAGCAAACATGGTTGACACTTAGGCAAATACATTGCCACCTTTCACACCATATGGACAATTGTCCACAACATTCCATGCATTTTGACAAGTAAGAATCTTTTAAAATACTATATTTTCCATCACATATGACACCAAATATGTCTTTTAAGCCGCTTCTTGATAATCAAATACCTCAAAGAGATCTATATCATCTACGTTCGGGAAATACGCTGCTAAGGGCCCTCGAATTACAGATACCAAATTAGAGTGAAGAATCAAGGGATAAACAAAATTATACCTGCATTGTGTATCAATAAAATCCTATATTCTTCATATTGTTTGTAATTGCAGTTTTACTTTTCCGATTAAATTTGTTGCAAACAAATTGACACGCCCGGTGGGACCAGTTCTGCCCTTCATCTCTTCTCTCACAAGCAAAAAATGTGTGTTCAACAATGGAGGCCAAATCTGGGGATAAGATCTGCAGTACTTCAAATCTTGTCTTTGCATCTCCAATTCAGACAAGACTTGAAGTGGGGGCATTTGTAGTTACTAAAATTTTATCAAAATTAGGGCTTCTACGAGGTGAGATCATCAGGGTTACTTGGAGCCTACTCCACCTAAAACCCTAGCCACACCTATATAAAGGGCTCCATATTCTATAGCAAAAGCATCTCAAAAACTCCATGAAATTATCTCAAATCCAATAAATTTGGGATACCCAAGTAATGTAGTCCAAATTGAGGATAATTCTAAGAGCCATGCTAAGGAGTTATCGGACCTTCATCAATCTTGGATGATAGCTTGGAGAGGATGCTTTCGAAAACATTTGTCCGGGCAGCATGTTAGTGAATTCAAGATGCACGTTGGTGAGCTTGGGAGAAGGAGAGGCATTGACAGACACTTGAGGCCGAGACTTGGAGAGGGGCTAAGCTAGCAAGCTGATTTTAGCGTGACATACTTATGTTTTTCGGGCAGGATTTGGGTGCTCTCCACGAGCACCTCTACGAGCTCTTATTTGTTATTTTTGCATAGACAGTCTTATGTAGTTGAATGGTACTTTATTGGCCTTGTGTGGTCACTTTAAATTTAGCCGCTCTGTGACTTTTACGTTGACATTATAGGCAGCTTATTTACACCTATATAAGCATGCCTTAGGATTTTATTTTTATTCAGCACCTTTGACAATAGAAATACAGCTTTTATTCTCTCTAAACAAAACCTTGTGAACTTGTCCAATTTGGTTGAAATCTTATTGAACTTGTTCCTTTTGATCATTCAATTTGCAAGACACAGGTTTTTCTTGAGAATTGTTGCATAGCTTAGGTGTTCTTTGACTTCTAACAAGGGGGTGAGTATACTAGTTCCTACTAAATTTCTTGTTGTGGTTCGAACCACGTCTAGCTTTTTATCTTGTTCTTATTGTTTGTAATCTAGCTAGCATCAGTTGGTACCAGAGCAAGGAAAGGGATTGTTTCTACAACCCCAATCCTATTCTTTGTGCCTTAGGAATTAGAGTTCTTAGTTTAGTTTCTTGAATTTTCATTTTGTTTAAAAAGAAACATGGAAAAGAGAAGAAACAACCTTGTGTATTTGTTGTTACACTCCTAAGGTTAAGAAAATTAAAAAAAAGAAGTGTTATTGATTGATTCTTGAAACCCTAGTTGAGTCTTGAAGCGTGTCTTGAAGTTCTTGGTGTGTTTGCTTGAATTTCAGATTGTTCTTGCTTGAGTTCTTATATGTTCTTGACGGAAGAATCTTGAAAACGTTAAGAACTTGTAAGGATAAGAGGCGGAATGTTCTTGCGGTTGTGGAGGCGTGTTCTTGGCTGAAAATAACTAGTTCTTATTCAAAAACTTCTTGTTCGTTAATAGGAATTGAAATAATTTAATTTGATCTTGAAATTCCTAGCATCTACACGTTAATTGTTGGCTGAATTTTTTGAGGTTAAAGCAAGAGAGAGGCGCTACATATTGAGGGAAAATAAGAAGAAACTCTAACCCTAATTCAAGAGGGAAACAACTCCCAATTCAAAAAGGAGAAGTTTACCCACTTTTCATATAAGGAAATATTTTCCTTAGGCTTTAGGAGAGGAGTATTACGCGCTGAAACTAAAGGAAAATCAGCAAGGGAAAACGTGTGAGGTTGTTGGAAAAGTGGTAAAAAGTGTCCAAATTTGAGTTGAAAAACAAAGTGGGAGGAAAACCATTCCCATTCCAACAAGGGAAGGCTATTTGGACTTTTTCCTAAGGAATAAAAGTAGAATTTCAGCTAAGGGTTGAGAAAACAAGTAAAAGTTCTCCAAATTTAAGTTGGAAAGCAAGGAAAAGGAGGAAAAACTTATTCTACTCTGAAAAGGCTTAGCTTAGGCACCTGTTAAAGGGTAGTAAATAAGATTTTCTCTAGGAATTCCTTAATTCTTTGTTAAACACTACTTCTAATTAGTAATTTTTAAGTATTTATTCTATTTGAGCTATTACTAATTTTTGAGCTTGTAGAATTTCGTGCTTATTTCAGATTTTCCTATCACTCGTAGTATTTTCTTTGGCTTTTTGTGCTCACTTTAAAAGTTGTCCGCCTATAGAGTCACATTAATTCACTCATCCCGAAGAGAACTAGTGAATCTTGTGAACTTGAAAGGTCGTTGAAGAACTTGATCAATTCGAGAAAACCATTTGTGACAAGTTTGTGCGATCCTACCCTATAAATTGAGTGAACCCGAGTGTCATTCAATAGTGAGGGAGCCAGTAAGATATTTTTGCTAACCTTCAACATATTTTCTAGTCTTTGCTTGTGTGCAGGTACATGGTTGGAGTAGAAGATAAACATGGGGTGTCCCCGAGCTGACTTTGGCCGATCTTTTGGCCGAGATGAGAGTAATAAGAGCTTAATTGGGATGATTTATTGACAACATGGGAACCCGAGTAGGCCATCTTGAAAAGGAGCAGACATCTATGACTTTAAAATCTGCTTGTAATGAGTCAAACTTGGGCAATCTCCAAGTAGTTATGCCAAGACTGAGGTTCTATAAGTTGAAGGTAAATATTTGTGGTTATAAGGGCTTCGATCTAGAGCTTGATGATTTGTGTGAAGTCACGCTTATCTCTCCTGAAGTGGTTGATATTTTGAAGGTATCCATATCTCTATGATGGATATAAGGTTGAGTGGAAGGTCAAGGTGATAGTGTCACGTGGAGAATACTTTGAAATGGTCTGGTGTGATGTGTATCCTTTTCAAACATGTGACTTGTGTTTCGGACAGCCATGGTTTCTAGATCGCAATGTTCCATATGTGCGAGATTGGATAAGGCATGTAGTGGGCGACGAAGGATGGCCTCTAATGCTATTCCCACCTACGAAGAAAATTCCAAATAGTGTCTGTCTCTTCTATGCACGTAAAAGAGTGTAATGCCTATCAAAATGGGAAGTTTGGGGTGACTAATATAGTTGGGTTTCCATAAGAGAAACAAGAGGATGTGATTGAAAAGAATATGAGAGAAAAGAAAAAAGAAAAGAAATGAGAGAAAGTCTTTTACTCTAACACTTGTAATTCTTCTTTTTCCTCTGGTTGTTTAAATTCTCTTACAGGTACCATTGGAAACAAGCTTGGGAGTGAGCACCACTTACTAGAAGTACAAGAAGAGGGCGCTTTACGGGCTGTCCATGATGTTGAAGGGGATGCCCGTGTCGACTCTAAGCTTGAGGAGGCGAGAATGCAGGTAAAGAAGGTCAATCTTATGACCTTCAAGGTAAGTCTACTACACTTAATACTCTAGGAGCTAGTGAAGAGCAAATTAATGATGTAAGTAGTGGCTCACTTGGTGGGACTAATGACTCTCATTATTGTGTTGATTCCGTTGAGCTTGAAGCATCCCATAATAGTGAATTGCAACTTGTGAGTGGTAATGTGCATGCTGTAGTTAATGAAATACCACCCTTGCATGATAAAGTTGAAATTGAATTGTTTAATCCTCATGTTAATGTAGTTGAAGGCAGTCTTGAAAATGTTCACTTAATTGATGAAAGTGAAGTGACTGACGAATCTTGTGATAGTATTGTGAGTGAATGTGCACTTAGGAAAATAGATCAGTCCTTGGGAAATCCTAATCATGATATTGAGCTTACTTATGATTCTGATAATAAGATTAAATTGATGGATCTCATTGCTGATGTAATTACGAGAGGGTGTCTTGACGTTGTAATGAAGAACCAATCTTTAAGTTATCCTAATCTTGATGTTGTGTTTGATATGAATTATGATTGGAAGAGTGAGTTTGAATATTTGGACACCATTGATGAGGTCCTTTTGATTGGTACCTTTTGTGAGCTTGAATGCATGTGGTAATGGCGAGAATGAGTTGCTGAATTGTCTTGTGCGAAAGGGAATTTTCTTGAGTCATAATGATGACTTGACTCATGTTAATCCTTTGCTTAGTATTTTTTAGAGTGCTTGGCAGGTTGATGAGCTTTTGAGCGAGGAGTTGGTGTAGAAAAGTCTGAATCGCATTTGGAAGTACTTGTGGGGTGCACTTGACACCACACCGTTGATGTCACCATGTGAAGTTGTTGTCCATACCTTGGGCATGATTTTTAAGGGGGAGATTAAGTAGGAAGGCGTCCTTTTATAAGCTTTAATGCCGAAGGGACTTGCTGCCCACACGTTGGGTTGATCATATGGCTATTGATGAGTTTGTTTATAACCTTTTCGTGTAGGGCAAAGGGAAGCCATTCTCAAAAGGAGACCTTCCAGCCTTATTTCAAGAAGGTAAGGATAATGATTCGTATGCTTCTAACTTGTTTTCTTGTGTTTCAGGTGACCTAGTTGAGGTTAATGGTAGTTTGATTTTGAGGATGAAAATGATGCAGTCCAAATTGAGGATGATTCTAAAAGCCGGCTAAGGAGTTATCGGACCTTCATCAATCTTGGATGATAGCTTGGAGAGGATGCTTTGCAGAACATTTGTCCGGGCACCATGTTAGTGAACCAGAGATGCATGTTGGTGAGCTTGGGAGAAGGAGAGGCATTGCAAGACACTTGAGGCCGAGACTTGGAGAGGCTAGCGAGCTAAGCTAGCAAGCTGATTTTAGGCGTGAAGTACTTATATTTTTCGGGCAGAATTTGGGTGATCTCAACGAGCTCTTATTTGTTATTTTTGCATAGACGGTCTTATGTAGTTGAATGACACTTTATCGGCCCTGTGTGGTCACTTTAAATTTAATCGTTTTGTGGCTTTTACGTTGATATTATAGGCAGCTTATTGAAACATATATAAGCATGCCTTAGGATTTTATTTTCATTCAGCACCTTTGACAATAGAAAAGCAGCTTTTATGCTCTCTAAACAAAACCTTGTGAACTTGTCCAATTTGGTGGAAGTCTTATTGAACTTGTTCTTTCTGATCATTCAATTTGCAAGACACATGTTTGTTTTGAGGATTGTTGCATAGCTTAGGTGTTCTTTGACTTCTAACAAGGGGGTGAGTAGACTAGTTCCTACTAAATTCCTTGTTATGGTTCAAACCACGTCAAGCTTTTTATCTTGTTCTTATCGTTCTTAATCTAGCTTACATCACCAAGACACTAAATATGTCTTTTAAGCCGCTTCTTGATAATCAAATACTTCAAGGAGATCTATATCATCCTACGTTCGGGAAATACGCCGCTAAGACCCTCGAATTACAGATACCAAATTAGAGGGAAGAATCAAGTTATAAACAGAACTTTAACTGCATTGTGTATCAATAAAATCCTATATTCTTCATGTTTTTTGTAATTGCAATTTTACTTTTCTGCTTAAATTTGTTGCAAACAAATTGACATGCCCGGTGAGACCAGCTCTGCCCTTCATCTCTTCTCTCACAAGGAAAAAATGTGTGTTCAACAATAGAGACCAAATCTGGGGGTAAAATATCCAATACTTCAAATCTTGTCTTCGCATCTCCAACTCAGACAAGACTTGAAGTGGGAGCATTTGTAGACACTAAAATTTTATCAAAATTAGGGCTTCTACAAGGTGAGCCCATCAGGGTTACTTGGAGCCTACTCCACCTAAAACCCTAGCCACACCTATATATAGGGCTCCATATTCTATAGCAAAACCATCTCAAAAACTCCATGAGATAATCTCAAATCCCATAAATTCGGGATACCCAAGACACCAAATATGTCTTTTAAGCCGCTTCTTGATAATCAAATACTTCAAGGAGATCTATATCATCCTACATTCGGGAAAAACACTGCAAAGGCCTTCGAATTACAGATATCAAATTAGAGAAAAGAATCAAGGGATAAACAGAACTGCATCTGCATTGTTTATCGATAAAATCCTGTATTCTTCATATTGTTTGTAATTGTAGTTTTATTTTTCTGCTTAAATTGTTGCAAACAGATGTAATAAGTTATGATGATGCCCCTCATGAGTTTGGCCAAAATCTCGAAAAGTCGTCATAACTTGTCGTAAGGCTCAACAAGTAATGACAACCTATCAGGAATTTGACCAAACTCCTAACCGGTATTCATAACTTGATTTAACTTGCCTTACACTATGTTATGACGACCTATCAAGTTTTCATCAAAGTTACTAATGGTCGTTATAACTTGCAGTCTATAACTTCACCAACACGCTGTTTTCTTCAAATTTGATCCAAATTGATCCAAAATCTGCTCCATCTCAGTCCCAATAATTACAAATGGTTAGATTTAATTGAAATTTCAAAGTTAAATAGACACACTTTATCTTCTTCAATAATCAAGCTCTATGAAATCCAACAATTGTATTTTTCAAGTTTCTTCAATCGACCAAATTCAAAACTACCACTAATAACAATTTTGCGAAAGGATGAACATAAGGGAGAAGGAGAAAGGCACTCACGGAGTGAAGAATGATGAGAAAAAGAGGTTCGTGTGAAATAGTTAAAGAGTTTTCTTTAATGTATTCAAAAAGATAATGGATGGTACCCAGGAGGCCACCTAGTTAAACATTTCTAATTAAAGTTAGGTAGCCACTTTTTAGAGTGCTAAATAAGAACATACAACATTGGTACACTAATCAAAGTAATCCAGAAGGTATTCGAACACATGCAATTCAAAATCTATGAAACAATTCAAGAGTTTGAAGATAAAAGTCCTGGAACTTTGAACTGAGCCACGATATTTTCTGAACATTAGGAGTTTTTAATTTCAAACTTCATATTCTTTTTCTTAAACTCCATGTTTTTCCTTCAACTCCAGTGTTTACTCTTTCGTCGCCACGACCTTTTCCTTCAACTCCATCACTTTCATGTAAGTTGAAAAATGCATCGTATGAGTTGGATAGAGAAGTGAGGATTGAGACGCAAGGCATCCACAAGAGAGGAAACTTCAGATATATTGGGTCTATAATTCAAGAAAAATATGAAATTGACAAGGATGTCACACATCATATTAGGGCAGGGTGGGTGAAAGGGAGACTCACGTCCGACTTCCTATGCGATGAGAATGTGCTATCAAAGCTTAAAGGAAAGTTCTACATAGTGGTCGTTAGACCAGCTATTATGTATGGAGCGGAGTGTTGGCCAGTCAAGAACACACGCATTTAGAAAATAAAGATAGAAAACATGAGGATGCTTAGATGGATGTATGGGCATACTAGGATGGGTAGGATTAGAAATGATATCATACGAGATAAGGTGGGAGTAGCCTCAAAGGTGGACAAGATGCGAGAGGTGAGCCTGAGATGATTCGGTTATGTGTGGAGGAGGAGCACGGATGCACCAGTAGGGAGATGCGAGGGGTTGGCATTTCTGGGTTTATAGAGAATAGAAGTAGACCAAAGAATAATTGGAGCGAGGTGATTAGACTTGACATAGCACACCTTCAGATCACCGAGGACATGACCCTAGATAAGCATGGAGATCGAGCATTAGGGTAGAAGGTTAGAAGATAAGGTGAGTGAATTATGTCATATTAGCTTTAGTATTATATACATGTATAAAATTTTATCTTATTTGTCGTCTTTATTTCTACTATTGTTTTTTTTACCCTGGCTATCTTTAGTTTCTTAGTACTTTTTATACCTTGATACTTTCATCCCTTTTTTCAAAATATGTTTTTAAAATGCTTTCTTGAGCCGAGAGTCTATCAGAAAGAGCCACTCTATCTCTCTAGAGGTAGAGGTAAGGTCTGTGTACATCTCACCCTCCCCAGACCCCACTTATGAGATTATACTGGGTATGTTGTAGTTGTTGTATAGAACTGTATGTAATTGTATATATTTTATATGTCTAATGTCTCTTCATTGATATTTAAGTGATACACAAGAGATACACACAATGCATAAGTGATACACAAGAGATACACACAAAAGCACAAATGATATATAATTATAATAATTGATACACGAAAAGAGAATATAGATACATAATCAATATACTTGAGTACACAACTGATATACTAGAAAAAACTAGAGCATTACAGGATTTGTAGAACAAAGCAGGAGAAGAAAGTATATATTGCCGGCATTGGTGATGAAAGTACTAAAATTAGCATTAGTAATAGAGGAGTAGATATCGTCGGCGGTAGTGGTTGTATAACCACTATATCATCCGTTGGTTCGCCCATGCCCGCCAAAACTAACGGCAGCGGCCGCTCACCGAAGCATTAAATGCGAGGAAAAGGTGGGTGGGGAGGCATCGACTCAGTGAAAGAGGTAGAGAGAGAGAGAGATTAGGGCTAGAAATTTTCTTTTACCCGCACTTTCTATGATTTCCTAAGAAAAATATACTTTGTATTTTACAATTAAAATCTCAAAAAGTCATACAACGTAATTTTTTCAATCTACTGCTATCATTGCTCCCTATTTCTAATGGGCTAGTTTTGAAGCTAGACTCGTAAAAATTCACTTTTTTATGTGGGATGAGCACTTTTGTACATGGTCTTTATTTGGTGAGCTATTTTTTTTGTGGTCTTTAAAGCATAAGCACTTTTTGCTCACTATTAAAAATATTTTAACTTCTACCCTTTAAGCACTTGTCTACATTTTCATTTGACATTTACCACTTTCTCTCTTTAGAAAACTCATCTCCTACTTCTCCTCTTTCTCTCTAGATTACCGTCGTTGACCACCACCAGGCCATCACCGGTCGCTGCCAAAATATTACAAAAATTACATCCCCAGATTCGCCTTGGCTTTCTCTTTCCGTTTCTACCATTGATTTTCCACAAATCACGCTAAATTAACGTAGATATGATTTTGAAAATATGGAAAAACCTTTTTTATGGGAAAAAGTATGTGCCTTCCACCACCGTCCACTTTTCTCTACCGCCGGTGTGAAAGGGAGGAGTGAAAGAGATGAAGGGTGGGAACCAGAAAAGGACGTTATGATCAATTTGTGACGGTACAGGTGGAGAAAGAAATGATTATAGCTTATTCAAGTGTAAGTTAAACATTATTTACGGCTTACAGTAGCAATTGGCATACTCAATGTTGCAATCAGACACTATAATCAAAGGCACTAGCATAAGAAAGATAAACTTTCAATGACTGGATTCATAGAGTCAATCTGTGTACGACATTCCTATTCCTTGTTTTTTTCTTTTTTTTTTCTTTTTTAATTTTGAGGAGAATGTTTGAAAATATTTGTAAATGGAAGTGATGACGATTTGAGCTCGTATTTGTAAAATAGAATGGATAAATGATGCCGAATTAGCCTTGTTTCATTTTTACTTTGAATTTTTATATATAGGAAAAGTGATGACGATTTGGTTTTATTTCCTCGTAAAATAAACAAAGTACTTTGACTAACTTGCAAGTAAACACAAACGAATTATCGTTATTTCTAAATATATAAGTATTTGAAGGTCTTTTTTGTAGATGTGCGAAGTGATGTCGATTTGGCTTACTTTCTTCACAAAACGAACACAACTTTTGGTTCAATATATGTATAAACACAGACGGATTGTCGTTATTTCTAAATAATAAGCACTTGAAGGTCTTTTTGTGGACATGTGAAGTGAGGCCGATTTGGCTTCATTTCTTCACAAAAGGAACACAATTATATGCATAAACAACAACCGGATTGTCATTATTTCTAAATATATAAGCACTTGAAGGAATTTTTGTGAATCAGTAAAGTAAGGCCACTTTGGCATCATTTATTTATAAAATGAACATAACTTTTTACTCATTGTATGAAAAAATAACGCCGAATTGGTCTTTTGTTATGTTTTTTTATTTATTTTTGTATATAAGAGAAACGATGACGATTTGACTTTATGTATTTATAAAATAGTCGTGAAACACAGACGAATTAACTGCCTTATATATGAGCAAAACAATGCTGCTTTGGCCTTATTTATTCGCAAAATGGACGTGAAATACGAATGGGTTGACATTATTTTCTATTGTGTAGGAAGCAATGTTTTTTTTCATAATTTCGGAGATAAAAAGGTGCGGTTGATGCAATTGAAACTACGAAAGCGATAAAAGATAAGAAATGAGACGAAGACTCACACAATTGTTCGAGTAGCAACGAAAAACAATGTTTCGTTACACCCCAAACGATTGCAAGGATCACCTACGCTATGCAACTATCCTCAAGAGACACGAGGCTCGAGCAAATAGAATGATCAAATAGGATTGAAGAGCAACTTGGATTCATCCAATTGATTTCAAGCCAAAATAGTTACAAGGTTCAAGAGCAATGCTCATTAATGTTTTTGTATTCAAAGTAAGGTAAAAAGCAATAAATGATGAAGGGGTGTATTTATAGCACCCCTTTACAAGGTTTGTTTAGTTTATGGTCCGCTGCTCCTCAAATACTCATCGCGATCGCGCAAAAGGAATAGCGATCGCGAAGAACACCAAAAGCTGAAGTGACGCGATCGCGTCAAAGGGCGCACCATCACGCAGAGCAAACAAATCCTCTTCGCGATCGCGCAGGTGTGGTCGCGATCGCGAAGAGAAAATGTCTGTCTTCAGGCAGTAAGCTCAGAAAGTGCTGCCCTGTTTTGCCCTGTTTTGCTCCCCTGTTTCCTGCACTGTTTCCTGCCCTGTTTCCTCTTTGAGTGAGCTCCAATGCATGGTCTTCAAGTCATCCCCCGAGCTCATATCATCCATGCCTTTCCGAACCAAGTGTAAGAGAGCGTCTTGTATGTCCTTGGCTTGACTTCGAGTGAATGGCCTCGTCGATGCAATTTGGGTTCCATCATCCTCCCCTTCTTGAGAAGATTTTGTCCTCGAAATTAAGGCGTCCTCCTCCAAGGTATCATCACCTACATCAAAAGAAGTCAAGTCACTAACATTGAAAGTAGTCGACACATTATACTCACTGGGCAAATCTATCACATATGCATTGTTGTTGATCTTGGATAACACTTGGAATGGCCCATCTCCCCTTGGTGCCAACTTCCCTTTCCTTTGGTTTGGAAACCTCTCCTTGCGGAAGTGCACCCATACCCAATCTCCCTCTTGAAATCCACCTTCTTTCTTCCTTTGTTTTTCTTGGTTGCTATCTTCTCATAGGCCTCCTCCAAAGTCTTCTTCACCTTGGCATGAAGTTCTAGCAATGCCTTGGCCCGAGCTTTACCTTCAAAATCAACAACCACATCCCTCGGCAAAGGGGTAAGATCAAGAGGAATCAAAGGGTTAAAACCATAAACACACTCAAATGGAGTCATGCCAATCATTCGATGCAAAGTGCGGTTATATGCAAACTCCATGAGTGGTAGCTTATCAATCCAAGTCCCGGCCTTACCTTTGGTCATAGCTCGAAGTAGAGCTCCCAAGGTTCGGTTCACCACCTCGGTTTGCCCATCGGTTTGAGGGTGGTGGGACGTAGAGAATAGCAACTTGGTGCCAAGGGCACCCCACAAACACTTCCAAAAATGGCTAAGGAACTTGGAGTCCCTATCATTAACAATGGTGCGAGGCAACCCATGCAACTTTAAGACATTATCAATAAATAAAGAAGCTACATGTTGTGCATCATTAGTCTTTTGCACGGAATAAAGTGAGCCATTTTGGAGATACGATCAACGACAACATAAATGCTATCGTGTCCTCCTCTAGTCCGGGGCAAAGCCATAACAAAAGCCATAGAGATATCAACCCACAGACTAGTAGGTATAGGCAAAGGAGTGTATAAGCCATGGTTGTTGGACCTAGACTTGGCCTTCTTGCAATCCAATCCAAGCAAGCATTGCAAAATCGTTCCACAAGGGGCCTCATTTTTGGCCAATGGAATTGTTCTTTAAGTATAGCCATAGTCTTGTCCACCCCAAAGTGACCCATCAAGCCCCCACAATGTGCTTCTTGAACTAGCACATCTCTCCAAGAGGACTCGGGGACACACACTCTCCCATTCTTGAAAATGTAGCCATCAACCCATTGGTATTTGTCCACCCTCTCCCCACTCACTAGAGCATCATGAATGCTCTTGAGCTTTGGGTCATGTTCATACAACAACTTTATACTTTCAAAACCCATAAGTCTAGAAGCAAGAGTGGTAGCAAGAGCGAATTTTCTAGAAAGCGCATCGGCCACAACATTGTCCTTACTCTTTTTGTAATGAATTACATAAGGAAAGGACTCAATGAACTCCACCCACTTGGCATGTCTCTTGTTCAACTTCTCTTGGCCTCTTAGATGCTTGAGTGACTCATGGTCACTCTTGATCAAAAATTCCCGAGGCCATAGATAGTGTTGCCAATGGGCTAGAGCTCTCACGAGGGCATACAACTCCTTGTCATACGTGGAGTAATTCAAGGTTGCGCCCTTCAACTTCTCACTAAAGTAGGCAACGGGTTTCCTTTCTTGCATGAGAACACCCCCGATTCCCACCCCCGAGGCATCACATTCAACCTTAAAAGCCTTCCCGAAGTCGGACAATTGTAACAAGGGGGCGGTACTCAACCTACTTTTCAATTCTTGGAAAGCTCTCTCTTGAGGCTCTCCCTACACAAAGGATTTATCTTTCTTCGCCAACTCGGTGAGTGGTGCAGCAATGGTGCTAAAGTCTCTAACAAAGCGTCTATAGAAACTAGCAAGGCCATGGAAACTCCTCACATGAGAGACGGTGGTAGGAGTAGGCCAATCTCTAATGGCTTCAACTTTGGACTCATCAAATTCTACACCATTGACACTAACAACAAAGCCCAAAAAGACAACCTTTTCAACACAAAAGGCACACTTCTTAAAGTTGGCATAGAGCTTTTTGGCTCGTAGCACTTCAAGGACTTGACTCTAGTGGCCAACATGGTCATCTATTGACTTGCTATAAATCAATATGTCATCAAAGTAGACGACCACAAACTTGTTGATGAATGGCTTTAGCACGTGGTTCATTAGCCTCATGAAAGTACTAGGTGCGTTGGAGAGGCCAAAGGGCATCACCAACCATTCATATAGACCAAACTTGGTCTTGAATGCGGTTTTCCATTCATCCCCAGGTTTCATCCGGATTTGATGGTAACCGGACCTAAGGTCTATTTTTGAAAAGATGTTAGAACCACTAAGCTCATCTAAGATATCATCCAAACGAGGTATGGGATGTTGATACTTTATCGTGATCTTGTTGACCGCTCGACAATCCACACACATCCTCCAAGTCCCATCCTTCTTTGGAACAAGGATCACGGGCACGGCATAAGGACTCAAGCTTTCCCTCACCAAGCCTTTGGTAAGAAATTCATCAATTTGCTTTTGTAACTCCCTTGTGTCCTCGGGATTACTTCTATATGCCGGCTTGTTTGGAATTTGAGATCCCGGGACAAAGTCAATTTGATGTTCAATACCCCTCAAGGGAGGTAATCCATCCGGCATCTCTTCCGGGAACATGTCCTCATAGACCTTCAAAACATTGTCAATGGCACTAGGCAAAGGGTTAGGGTTAGATAAACAATCACTTTCGAAATTTAAAACCATACCTTTGTGCACTAGGCATATGAGCATCTTGGTGCCATCATTACCTTTCAAATACTCACCCGGTTGCATCATGGCACACATGCGACCGGTAGAAGATGGTGGAGTCTCGGCCAAAGGTTTGGCCACAACCGGGGACTTGGCCTTAGCCGCTTCCCTCAACTCCTTCATGCGCCGATAGTCTTCACTTACTTGCTTTGGGGTTAAGGGTGTAAGCACAAACTTATTCCCCTCATGCCTAACCGTGTAAGTGTTGGCCCGGCCTTCATGAACCACTTGTTTGTCGTATTGCCAAGGCCTTCCAAACAAGAGGTGGCAAGCTTGCATTGGCACCACGTCAAACATGTGTTCATCTTGATAATTCCCAATCTTGAACCTAATCAAGACTTGCTTCACTACCCTCAACTCCACACACTCACTTAACCATTATAAACGGTAGGGGCTTGGGTGTTTAATGGTAGGCAACTTCAATTGTGAAACCAAAGATTGCTCACCACATTTGCACAACTACCCGAGTCAATGATCATGGAACACACTTGTCCCTTCACTCTACACCGGGCATGGAACAAGTTTTCCCTTTGTTCATCTTCCCTCTCCTCACTCACCGTGGTTCCCAAAATGCGACGCACCACAAGGAACATATTAGGATCACCCCCCTCCGTCGCTCTCTCTTCACCCTCAACTTCCTCACTCTCCTCCTCAACTTCACCCTCGGACTCACTTTTCCCCCTCATAGACCAACCCATCATCCATCACAATCATTGTTTTTCGGGTAGGACACTCTTTGGCAAAGTGGCCGTAACCCTTGCATTTGTGGCATTGGAAAGAAGAAGAAGAAGGAGTATTTAAAGTAGTTTTTAGAAATACCTCCAACCTCTTTGTGGTCGCTTCTCGGGGTAGCCTTTTCAAAAGGCTACTTCACATCTCGACTCCCACTTGCCCCACTTGTATATGCGCTCTTCCATTCTTTGGTGTGAGTTGATGGAGTGGTAGTGGTAGTAGTACACCTATAGCGAGGAGCCTTCTCTTCTTTGAGCCACTTTTCGGCTTCAACCGCGATATCACAAACATCTTGTAGAGAGTGGAAGATGTGTAGCCTCAATTGGGAGGCAATCTCTCGACTCAAGCCACTCTTGAAACGGATGATAGCTTGTTCCTCATCCTCCGTTTCCATATCAAGAGCCATCCGGTTTTTCTCAAAGTCGTTGAAATATTCATCAACGGACTTGTAGCCTTGTTTCAATTCATAGAGCCTTTTGAGTTGCTCTTGTCGATACTTGGGAGTCACATATTTGTTGTTCATTACCTCTTTCAAATCTTCCCAAGTGATGTTCATCCGCAACCCAATTCGTCTCCTTGATTGCTTGATGGATTCCCACCATGTAGAGGCATATGACTCAAATGAAGCTATGGCATAAGTGGCCTTCTTCTCCTCGGTCATATCATTTGTGTCAAAGACCTGCTCCAATTGGACCTTCCATTCTAGAAATGCTTCCGGATCACTAGCCCCTTTTAAGGGCGGGATAGCGATCTTCACACTATTGAGGTTAGTATCACGACCCCCACGGTTTGGTTCCGGTTGAACCCCATAGTTGTCATCAACATCCTCATATTCCCTTCCCAAGTTCCTTCCCACATAAGCTCGTGGAGCTCCTCGACCTCGCCCTCTATCTACACCTCGGCCTCCATTCATCGCCCTCCTATTTGGATAGGGAGCATCAAAGTAATCATCATCAAGTCCGAGGCCCTCCCCTTCTTGAGCTTCATTAACTTGCTAAAGGTGCTATGTTTCTCCGGGGCCTTAGGAATGCAAAATCTCCTTGGGGATTGCCCAAGGGTTGGGGATTGCCCAACATTCTTTCTCTAGAAAGAGCCTCATCTCTCAACCGTTGTCGACGAACTAGCTCCGCATATTGATCTGGTTTCATGATTGAATCATCACTAGTGCCTTCACCGGTATCTTTTGGGACACTCGGGCTCCTCTCCTTTTTAATAACTTCCATCTTGAGGCTTAAGGCCTTCACCTCGGCTAACAAACTAGCCAAGACGTCGGTTGAAACCTCAATGGTACTCTTTGCCTTCTCCTCCGCCATGTACCTACAACAATCAAAAACAAGAAACGAGATTAGAGTAAAAGTCCTCACTCACTCCCTCACTTTTGTTTGTCGCTCGGGTTCACTCAAGTTGGGGGTTAGATTCGCACAAACTTGAGATCAATGGCCTCCTCGTAGTTGCGCAACCTCCTCAATGATCAATCCAAGTCACAAGAACCAAATGCTCTTCGGGAAGAGTGGATTCAATGGGACTCGATGAACGCTAAGCTATTTGGTGCGCACTTTGAAGCAAACAATTAACTACGAATCTTCTTTGAGATCTACTCTCCTTCTAGGCACGAGTATCCTATTCGCACAATGAATTAGTACTAATTAGGTAGAAGTGTTACCCTCAAAGTACTAACCGGAAGTGACGCGATCAAATGTTCAAAGATCAAATCGTCACTAAACGGATTCGGAATTGGATGAATTTTGATTTGTGATCTAGAAACTCACAATATTTGATGATGCAATTGGAGTTTTGGTGGTTGGAAACTGTTACGACGCCTTTGCGAACGTTCTGTCCCAACTCAGGATTTTCTGGAAATTGGTACTCATCGCGATCGCGTGAGGATGGGCGCGATCGCGATGGGTTAAAATTCAAACTCATCGCGTTCGTGTGAGGCTGTGCGCGATCGCGCAGGCCTGTGCAACAGAACCAGAATCCCGACTGTAAACCTCAGTTTTGGCACACAAACAACACCAATTCAACTTGTTTTTCAATTTTCAAGCTTCCAAATGGTGTTTTCAACTGTAGTAAACAATTCCCAATGGTTTAACCTAACAAACAACCAACAAACAACTTGTTTCAATGATTTTGGACAAGTTCTTCAAAAATTTTCAAAACCTTCAAGATTCAAAATTTTGATTTTCATTCCACTACTCCAAATGATGTTATGGGAGTATCAAAATGACGGAAAAACTATAAGGAGTAAACCCCGATACCAAACAACCAAGAATTCATGACATCAATCAAGTTCTAGCAAATTTTGTGAAATCTTCAACCTAGGGTTTAAATTTTCCAAACTTTGATTCTCAACTTGAAATGGTGTTTTGTTGCTACCCACTCAAAGAGAATACGTATTCAAACAAACCCCGATAGTTGACAACAACAAAATTGCAACAACAAACGATTTCTAGCAATTTTTTTTTTTTTTTTTTTTTTGTGATTTTTCTAATTTTTGAATTTTTTTCTTTTTTTTCAAATAACAAGAACAAGAACAAGAAAATAAACAAGAAACAAAGATGACAAACACGAAGAGTAGGACGAGGGTTCATAAGAACATAACCCTAGCCTTGCTCTGATACCAACTGATGCAATCGAAACTACGAAAACGATAAAAAATAAGAAATGAGACGAAAACTCACATAATTGTTCGAGTAGCAACGAAGAACAATGTTTCATTACACCCCAAACGATGGCAAGGATCACCTACGCTATGCAACTATCCTCAAGAGACTCGAGGTTCGAGCAAATAGAATGATCAAATAGGATTGAAGAGCAACTTGGATTCATCCAATTGATTTTAAGCCAAAATAGTTACAAGGTTCAAGAGCAATGCTCATTAATGTTTTTGTGTTCAAAGTAAGGTAAAAAGCAATAAATAATGAAGGGGTGTATTTATAGCACCCCTTTATAAGGTTTGTTTAGTTTCTGGTCTGCTGCTCCTCAAATACTCATCGCGATCACGCAAAAGGAATAGCGATCGCGAAGAACACCAAAAGCTGAAGTGACGCGATCGCGTCAAAGGGCGCGCCATCGCGCAGAGTAAACAAATCCTCTTCGCGATCGCGCAGGTGTGGTCACGATTGCGAAGAGAAAATGTCTGTCTTCAGGCAATAAGCTCAGATAGTGCTGCCCTGTTTTGCCCTGTTTTGCTCCCCTGTTTCCTGCACTGTTTCCTGCCCTGTTTCCTCTTTGATTGAGCTCCAATGCATGGTCTTCAAGACATCCCTCGAGCTCATATCATCCATGCCTTTCCGAACCAAGTGTAAGTGAGCGTCTTGTATGTCCTTGGCTTGACTTCGAGTGAATGGCCTCGTCGATGCAATTTGGGTTGCATCAGCGGTGACATTTTTGTAATTATGGGTTCAAAAAATGGTCGGTGGTATTTTTGTAACTACGGAAAGTTCTCTATTAGTAAGGGTATTTTTATACTTTCAACTTTATTTAATGGTAAAGCGTTTGTGTTTTCATGACCATCAAAAAATAGCTTAGCAAATCAAGACCAGGTGCTTTTTAGCTTATTTTTGTAATTCACCCGTAAAAATTTAATTACGTAACCACTTTCTAGGGCACTGAAAATGAAACAAACAACACTTACAAGATTTTAGAAAAATAGGTACAACTAAACTACAGAAAGTTTTGAAAATGATGCAAGCAGAATTAGCAAACAAAAAAACAAGGATACGAATCAACAATTAAACAAGAAGATAGATTGGGAAGAACAGAAATTAGAAGAAAAGAATGGAACTAACATTCAATATATTGAAGTTTATTCCTAGGAAGAGAAGAAATCTGAACCAAGCATTGAAATCATGCTAGTGATGATCTTTATGGGTTCCAAGTGTTAAGATGATAAACGAAGCTAGAGAGCTTCTACAAAAGGCAAACACCTGTTTTCTCAATTCTATAAAATCTGAAGTGCTGAAAATAAACGCTAGGCTTAGGCTTATATAGGTCAGCCAACTAATGCCTAAAATATCAACGTAAAAGTCTCAAAGTGGCTAAATGTCAAGTAACCATGCAGGGCCAATAAAGTGTCATTATCCTACTATGGACTATCTATGCAAAGCAAGAAGTAGGAGCTCGTTGAGTGCATGTAAATTCTGCCCACAAAAACTAGGCGCCAAAAAGAGCTCGTTGAGTGCATGCAAAATCTGCCCAAAGCTTCCAAGCTTCACAGTGCCCAAAGTTAGCTCGCCAAGGTGCTCGTTGAGCACTTGAACTCTCGGCCAACACCTCCAAGTGACGCCTCCTCTTCCCTTAGCTTGCTAACTTGCTCGTTGATCCTTTTAACAAGTTGCCCGCTCCTCTAAAGCTCACAAACATGTGCCTTATTTTGGATTGCATCAGAAAAATAACGTAAGTGTAGAAAAGTTTCGTGGAACTTGAACAAAATTTTTTTGAGATTTAGTTCAAAGTTGTAGGAAAATTTTGGGAGATTGCAAAATATAGTCCCTAGGAATATTTTCTAGTACTCTGAACGAAATCGAAGAAATTTGATGAGGGTTAATGTCTATTCTTGAAAGATATTATTTAAGTTGTGGATATTTCTGATCGCATGACTTAAAATGTGGTTATTGGTCAAAATAATCCATTTAGATTGTGGGAAAGCCCAGAATAGTAGGAAATAGGAAATGAAATGAAAGGAAACCCTGAGTGGGCATCACAACGGTCGAATTTGGGCTGATCGAGATGGTAATCAAAAGGCTTTCCAATTTGCACACATTCACAGACAGAGAGAGAGAGAGAGAGAGCGAGAGATGGGGAAGCGGAAGGGGAGGGAGCAGAAGAATAAAGGGAAGTCTGTAGGAGATGAAGTGAGTTTGGATGAAGGAGCATCAGGAAATGGAAGCAGGTTCTTCTCCTGCTACTTGCTCACCTCTCTTTGCCCCAGATTCAAGGGCCACACTTACATCGGGTTCGTCTTTTTATTAATTATTCCCACAGAAATTTACTTATTCCTTGTTTGCCTTACTGTAATTCATTAATTGTTGTGCAGATTTACAGTGAATCCTCGCCGTAGAATTAGACAGCACAATGGAGAAGTGAGGATGGGTGCCTGGAGGACTAAGAGAAAGCGCCCTTGGGAGATGGTTTTATGCATTTATGGCTTCCCTACTAACGTATCCGCCCTCCAGGTACCTCCTTAGCTACTACTCCATATGATAACAATAATTTGTGCTTACTGAGACCAAGAAATATTTTGATGTATCAGATGAAACAATTTAGTAGAAAGGGCAAAACTTACTTTGTGCCCAGTACATGTATGTATTTATAGTGAAGGAATACAACCATCTTATGAACTCTATGGATAAGTACAAATATTTCAAACAATACATTTGATAACCAATATTATCCTAACACCCTCCCTCAAGCTGAAGGGGAGGAACGGACTTGAAGCTTGCTCAAAAGCTCTCGAAATCTTGTGGAAGGCAACACCTTAGTAAATAGATCTGCTAGTTGTTGAGTGGTGTGAACATGGGAAACTACAAGATCACCAATGGCAATCTTTTCCCGGACAAAGTGATAATCCAAAGCAATATGTTTGGAGCGGGAGTGAAAAACTGGATCATGAGCTAAGTGAATTGCCCCAATATTGTCGCATTTAAGAAGCACAGGTGAAGAAAGATAAACACCCAGATCACGTAGAAGAAACTGGATCCAAGTGACCTCTGCTGCAGCAACTGCCAGTGCGCGGTACTCAGCTTCAGTACTCGAACTAGAAACAGTAGGTTGTTTCTTTGCTGACCATGAGACAAGATTTGCACCAAAGAATACACAAAAACCAGTTGTGGAGCGTCGAGTTGCTGTACAACCGGCCCAATCTGAGTCAGAATAAACTGTTAGAGACAATGAAGAATGTCGTTGCAACTGTAACCCCCAATTTGATGTGCCTCTCAAGTATCTAAAGATTCTCTTAACAGCTTGAAGATGAAGCTGTCTAGGTTGATGAAGAAACTGTGATGCAAGATTTACAGCATACTGTACATCAGGCCGAGTGAATGACAAATACTGAAGGCAGCCCACCATTTGTCTGTACACTGATGGGTCGTCAAGCAAAGGAGAGTTGGATGAATTCCAGTCCATCTTACTGTGAAGCGGAGTTAGCACCGGTTTCGACTGCTCAAGACCAAATCTTCTTAGAACATCCTGGATATATTTTCGCTGTAGCAAAAGAATGCCAGAAGAACTGTGAAGCAACTCTACGCCAAGAAAATAGCTTAAGTTACCCAAATCCTTCATTGAAAACTCGGACTTCATAGACAAGATAAAATTAGTGATCAACTTTTCAGATGAGCCAAACACTGCTATATCATCAACATAAATTAAGAGGACCAGAGTGTCAGCACCTGTATGAAAAACAAACATGCTGTTATCTGAATGGGACTGTTTAAAACCAAGATTAAGAAGAAAAGTGGCAAGTCTATGAAACCACGCCCGAGGGGATTGTTTAAGACCATAGAGTGCACGGTTTAATTTACAAACATGATGAGGATAATCGGGGTGCTCAAAACCCTTAGGTTGACGCATATAGACTGTCTCTGACAATTCCCCATGGAGGAAAGCATTTGAAACATCTAATTGACGCATGTGCCAATTACGTTGAAGTGCCAAAGATAGGACCAATCTAACAGTGCTTAGCTTGACCACCGGAGCAAAGGTTTGGTAGTAATCCACTCCAGGTTGTTGAGAGTAACCTTGAGCCACTAATCGCGCTTTAAACCTGTCCACGGAGCCATTTGCACAATATTTAATTCTATAAACCCATTTATTTCCAACAATGTTGGCATTTGTTGGAGGAGGCACTAATGTCCAAGTTTTGTTTCGGACAAGTGCGTCATATTCTTCACTCATGGCATGTAACCAACGGCTATCTTTAATTGCTTGGGAATAGCTTGTCGGTTCAGATAGGGAAGAGGTAGATACAGAAAGAGAGGGAATGATCCGTGGCTTCAGGGAACCGGTCAGGGATCGAGTAATCATACGTGACTGAGGAGGTGGTTTGTCCACTGTTGTTGATGGAGAAGGCTGTGGAGAATTAGGAGATATTACTGGATTAGTAGGACTTAACAGAGGGGAAGAACGATTTAAAGGGGTGGGAATATTGGAAGGACTGGATACGTGATTAGGAGGAGAATTTTGTGATCGTGAAGGCCAAGATGCACGTGCAACTTGCTGGTGTTGGTGCGACAAATGTGGAGTAGAAGATAAGGGATTTTTGAAGTGAGTAGGATTAATATGAATGTGACGCGGTGAAGAAGTTTGAAATTCAGAATTTTTAGGATTAGATTGAGGAGCTAAAATAAAGGTACGTGCAGTTGGACTACTGAGTGAGTTTGTTGGTAAAGATAAAGAATTGAGATTCCTAGTAACGTGATGAGAGAAAGGCATGCTGGAGTCGGCAACTCAGGAATTAGTTAAATTAGATAAAGTTAAATTATCTTGAGGGAGATGTGGCTGATTAGCCGAAGGAAACATTAACTGATAGGGAAAGAAGTCCTCTACGAATTTAACATGTCTCGAAATTAAAACTCTATTAGTTTCTGGATCAAGACATTTAAAACCTTTATGTCGACTGGAAGAACCAAGAAATACACACGGTTTTGATCTGACATGAAACTTCGAGACATGCCCAAGAGCAACATAGGGATAACATAAACATCCAAATACTTTTATTAAACTATAATCAGGTATTTTACCATGAAGTAACTCAAATGGTGATTGAAAATTTAAAGACGGAAGCGGAGTGATGTTGATTAAAAGAACAGCAAATAAGCTAGCATCAGCCCAAAAAGAAAATGGCATAGACGCTTGAAAGAGTAAGCAACGGAGAACGTTAGCTACGTGCCTGTGCTTACGTTCGGCTCTTCCATTTTGTGCCGAAGTGTGAGGACATGACAAGCGGTGTATAATGCCAAATTGCTGGAAGAATGATTTAAAAGAATTATTATCATACTCTTTGCCGCCATCAGATTGGAAATAAGAAATTGACGCGTGAAATACATTGTTAACCATTGCATGAAATTCTGTGAATTTTGCAAAGGCCTCTGACTTCTCACGCATCAAATATATCCATGAAAATCTAGTATAATCATCAAGAAACAATATGTAATAACGAAAACCAGAATTAGATGCAATAGGAGCTTGCCAAACATCAGAATGAATTAAAGAAAATGGCGAACTGGATTTATTGAGAGATAAAGGAAAGGACAATCGAGTTTGTTTGCCCAAATGACAAACATTACATTTATTTGTAACAAAAGAAGATGAACTACTTATTAATTTCCTAGCCACTAATGAATCAAGGGAGTGTTGACCAGGATGCCCGAGACGCTGATGCCATAGAGAAGCAGGCACGACTTGACTGGAAAGACCAATACTTGAAGGATTAGAAGAGGCGACTTTGAGAGGATAAAGCGAGCCAGCATTACTACAGCGGAGTAGAATCTTGTTGGTCTGCTTGTCCTTAACAAAAAAAACCAGAATTAGTGAACTCTATGATACAATTATTATCTTCACAAAGTCGTTGGATAGAAATAAGATTTTTAGCTAGAGAAGGAACATATAAAGTGTTTTTCAATAGAAGAGGTTTAGAAGAAGTTGAAAGAAAAGAGGAACCAGTAGAGGCGATGGGAAGGAGATTACCATTACCAACCATAACTTGAGAAGAACCTGTATATGGTGTAGAAGAGGAAAGAAGAGATGGGTCATTAGTCATATGTGCAGATGCTCCGGAATCTGGATACCAAATCGTCGGCTGCACCTCTTCTAAATTCATAGCAGCAAAAGACTTTGGCAGGTTATTGTGCGCGAAGGAATGATTGAACCTATTTTTGCAGTCCAAAGCGGTGTGATTGAAATCGAAGCAGATCTGGCATTGAGTAGGAGGACGACCTAAAATTCCATTTGTGGTGAATGAAGGTCGAGACTGAGAATAAGAACTAGACCATGGAGAAGGAGAGGATGGGTAATATTGTTGGTTGTAATTTCCACGACCTCTGCCATTATTTCCTTTGTGGTTTCTGCCTCTTCCTCTACCATAAGAAGAACCCTTGCCATGTGAATTTCCATTGATTGGAGAATTAGTGGCAGATTGCTTGTGAGTTGAAGCAAGCAGAGCAGTCTGAGAGTTAGAATTTTCTGATGGATTTGCACTTATATGAGCCTCCTCGGTAAGTAAAAGAGGCCTTAGCGCAATGAAAGAGGGAAGCACTCCAGCAGCATTCAAGCCAGAAATAAAGGTGCGGTATGAAGAAGGCAAACCTTGTAGTGCTTGTGCAACTAGATCTTCATCGCTCACTGGTTTTCCAATAGAGCGCAATGAAGAAGCAATAGAATGAAGTTGTTGAAGGTATTCCTCCATAGATAGAGATCCTTTCTTGAAATTTTGAAATTTTGATTTAAGATGGATCGTGGAAGAGGAAACTTGGTCCAGATAAAGAGACGCTAGAGTATCCAGGCCGCTTTTGACGTCTCACAACCATAGTTAAGCAATGTGTCAAGAACAGAGGGAGAAAGAGTTGCATTAATCCAACTTAATGCGATAGTGTCACATTGGATCCATAACTTATATTCCTCATGAGATGGAGATGGGCATGGAATAGAACCATCAACTAACGGAAGAAGATTGTGACTTTTAAGAATTGTAAGGAAAACTTTCTTCCAGGTAAGATAATTTGAATATGTTAATTCAATAGGCACGAACCCTTTGATGTTAGATATAGTAGGAGGAGAAATAGGCAGACCAAGGCTAGTTTGGAGAGTTGGGGAAGCCATGGCAGGTAAAAAAAAAGGCTCTTGATACCAAGATGAAACAATTTAGTAGAAAGGGCAAAACTTACTTTGTGCCCAGTACATGTATGCTAAGTTACTCGGACTCGGGTGCGGGTGTCGGATACGGGTGCGGATCTAGAGATCGGATCCTTCATGATCTATATTTTAAGATTCGGGGATACGGATCTAGTTATGGATACGGGCGTGGGGATTTGGCTAAAAAAAATTCAATAATCTAAAAGTAGAGTTATAAAACCTAAATTATGAGATATTATGTGAAAAACTTGAGGAAAACATATTGATCAGGACATAGATTTCTATATACAATAATACAAGGTATTCTATTTCCTTCAATGTCCCCCTACTTTTGTTTTGATTAAAGAAATCATTGAATCTGTCCAGAATTTCTCCGTTGATTTTGGTCAAAATACCCAAAATCAGTTGACCAAATCGGGTACGGATCCCACACCCACACCCAGCGGATACGGATCCGACACGGGTGCGGCACCAAAAGTGAAGAGTCCGAGTAACAAGGAATGCAACCATCTTATGAACTCTATGGATAAGTACAAATATTTCAAACAATACATTTGATAACCAATATTATCCTAACAGTATCTTTCCTTCAAATCTAATTCCACACATGCACATTAGTTTCAAGCAACCAATTTCAAAACCATTTCTCCATATCCAAATCCAAATGAATACTTATTGTTTCCATACCCATCAATATTTGGCACAATGAATAGACCTAGAGTCGTTGATTATCTCTTATTTTAATAGTCAACTGTTGCAATGTTCGTTCTTGCCTTAAAGGGGAAAATTTTATGCTTTACTTCAGGTTAACTAGTTGAGAAATAGTCTAACTGTTGCCATTTTGAGGAGTTTTATATGTCATATGGAAGGATCGTCTTGTAAAACTTCACATTTATGCATACTCACTTTGTTGGTGCCTGTTGGAAGAGGTTTCAGGCTGCGATTGCTATTCTGGAACCTGCATTTGTTTTAAGAATAGACTAATTGTAGCTGGTATGGAATATCAACTCATCTGTTTTTCAATATTGCAGTTTGAGTGGGCCTGGCAGCATCCAGTAGAATCCCGTGCAGTTAGACAAGCGGCAGCATCATTCAAAACTCTTGGAGGAGTTGCCAACAAGATTAAAATGGCATATACAATGCTTACTCTCCCCGAGTGGCAAAGGTATAAAATTTGTTTCTCAGGCTGCCTGATGTGGACTTAGAAAGTTGCAAGTATTTGTTCTCATGGGGTCTAATTGGTTCTGTCTTCTATGTTCAGCTTGAATCTCACTGTAAATTTCTTCTCCACAAAATACAAGATACATACAGCTGGTTGCCCCAGTCTTCCAAAGCACATGAGAGTCCAAGTTTGTGCGCTGGAAGAACTTCCTTGTTATACAGGAATTGATATGAACGACCATACAACTGATGATTGGGACAACAATGACGAATATGATGGGAGTAGTGAAAAATTAACAGATGAAGGATCAGCAGCGTCCACAGCTTCTAATAGTTCTGCAAGTAATCAAGACAGCACAGAAGAAAACTTGGATGAACATATTGATTGGAGAAAACTTGAAGAGCATAACACGCCCCATAGAGAGGATCCTGAGCAGTCATATATTCTCATTGACTCTCCAGTGCAAGAATCGTCTTCAATCAAAAGTGATTACTTTAATATAGACGGCGACTTCAAAGACAGATGCGTATTGGAAGAAGAATTTGGTGGGAAGCTGTGTCAGCAGTCCAATAAGCTGTGTCCGACAAAATTAGATCCCTATCAAGATCCAATGCTGACCAGAAATGCTGGTTCGTCTTATGAAATTGAGGTTATTGATGTTTTTACTCCTCCATGTTACAAAGTAAGTGCAGACAGTAAGAGGAGAAAATTTTCTAGTTCAACTGCTTGTCCTGAAATAATAGACTTGTCAGACTCACCTATATTTGTATAATTTAACTAATTAATTACCTGTTTGGTTGACTGGCATCAGAATAATGAGCTAGCATATCTTTGTAATGAACTAGCCTTGTTACTGATTGAAATATGTAATATATTGTATCAGTGAGTTCCTCTTTATTGATCATTGATAATGTCGAATGATTTGGAGAAAAACTATCATTTACAATCTCCTATTTATTTATTTTATTGAATTTTTGATTTCCTAATAGCATTCTGACAGAAAGAAAAATTAAACATTCAATAATGTCCTTATTGAATCTCGATCCAGGGAAGTACAGTATCTGAGATTTATGTTATCAAAAAAATGTTTTATAACTAATTTAAATATGTAAAGTACTTACATATCTAAAATCTAAAATATAACTATGTAGTTGCATGAGTTTAAAGTATCTTTGTACTCCAGAGGTTGTTCAACGGTTAAGCTGATGATAAAGCAGTTATGACCTTCGCTTGAGTTGTTATGTGTAAGTTATACTTCCAAGCATTTAAATTAGAGAGGCCTAGACCTCCATTTAATTTTGGTAAGCAATGATCTCTTCACAAATTTAACAAGAAGTCGAACAACACGACAATAATTTTGAGCACCGATTAATTGATAGTATATCATCATGTCCTGCCTCTCGTAAAATATAACGAAATCAGACTTCGTCTTACTATAAACGCCTTAAAAAGAACTCTCCACTTGCCATCTCGCTGTTGTTTTTTCTTAAAAGTATACTAAGAAGTCATGGCATTATCCTTTCTAAGTAATTTTAGAGGCCGGTCAACTCGTCCGTTATGCAACCATTAATAATAATGTACCACACATTGCCAGTTATACTAGTACTAGTATAAATGACAGGTTTACAAGTGTCTCAAATATTGGGAAGCGTCCAAATTTGTCTGTTTTTATAACGTTAAAATGATTTTTTTTTTTTTTTGTAATTTACTTAAAAAAGAAAATTCAAGTTAACCAATAGATGTTCCATCTTCCAGGATATTTGAACTCTTCCAGGTAATTTGTCATATCATGTGCGGACCGGCTGAAGATTCCTGCCTACTTGCTCCAAATATGAGTAAAGGGACAAAGTCGGATTCCTGAATAATGCAAAAGTTATTTCACGTAGACGGAGCATATATGTTTTGTTCTTCAAATACTTAATTCATTTGCTTCTTCCTGCATACAACCGATCTTTGAATTCTCACATTTTGCGCGAGAGAAAGAGGTTGCGTGGTTTCTCAATGGCATCAATCTGTCTTGTGATAGGCCTCTTGTTTATTACTTGCTCAGTTGCTTTAGCATATGACCCTAGTCCTCTTCAAGATTTCTGTGTAGCAGATTTCAACACTTCAGGTATTATGTACGTTCTTTCAATACGTCGTGTTCAGGCCAGCTTACGTGCACCTCAATTATTCCATTGAATATCAGCTCCCCAAATCCAAATTTGACCTATTTCAATAGCGATTAGGCCAAACTACTTGATACATTTTCTTTTAATTAAAGTTTTCGAGATAGTAAGCTACGAATTATTTTATTTGTTAGCATCTTTGGCAGTGCTTGTCAATGGATTTGTTTGCAAGGATCCCAAGCTTGTAGAAGCAGATGACTTCTTTACCAGCGGATTACATGTAGCAAGGAACACATCAAATGCACTTGGATCCCAGGTGACACAAGCAACAGTGGAACAAATTCCAGGACTTAATACGCTTGGCCTATCAATGGTGCGTCTTGATTTTGCAGTAGGGGGAATCAACCCTCCACACTCTCATCCACGTGGTGCAGAAATATTACTAGTCCTGGAAGGTACAATTGATGTGGGGTTCGTGACTTCAAGTCCTGAACATCGTCTTATTACAAAAACAATTGAAAAGGGCGACACTTTTGCTTTTCCATATGGTCTTGTCCATTTTGAGAAGAACGTAGGACATAGCAATGCAGTTGCACTTGTATTTCGCAGCGGCCAAAACGCAGGTGTCGTTACTACTGCAAGTTCAACTTTCCAATCTAATCCTCCTATTCCTGCTGATCTTCTTGCCAAGGCTTTCCAAGTTGACCGAAACACAATCAATCAGATGATTCACTAGTTGTTTTGGACATTCTATATAAAGCCATAGAGGATGATATGTCTGATACGCTGATTTGCTCCTTTGTATAAGCTGGTTTTCCTTTTTTTTTTTTTTTTTGGGGTTTTGGTGGAGAAATTAGTACGATTATCCACTTTTACTTTCTTGTAGTAGTTGTTTACATATCTAACTGAGTGAGGCATAATCTTTTTCCTATTGTTTTACATATTTTGTTCTTGCCCGAAACTAAGTTGTCTCTCAGTTTAAAAAAGAATTACATAATTTTCTTATTAATCTGTTCCAAAAGAAAGACACAATTTTTATTTTGGAAACTATTTTCATTTTAAACTTTCTATTTTATCAAATATAATTTATATCATGACTCACTTAAACTACAAACTTTAAAAATTCTCATTTTTTCCTTGAACCGAGTGTTAAGTCAAATTACTAACTTATAAATTGAAAACAGATGAGTAACTCTTTGAAAAGAATCCTTGTAGCCAGCTAATAATTTCTCAACGTACTCTATCACATAAAGAGACCTATCAATACAAAGTGAGATCAAATTCCTGGACTTCTAGCTAGCTTTCCACCGAGGTTCTAATCATTTACTCTTTATTTTATTAACAATTTTGGTGATTCTCTTTCTCCCCTGCATTTATAGTAAGCAACCAAAGCAAAATAAACCAGACAGTTGCTTGACCTGTAATCTACAAGATACGATATTATGTACAAAAAGAATCCTCACAACAGAAGGGCTTACGAAAAATCTCTTATGGAAGTCCGCTCGTCCATGTGGCATAGAGATTTCCATTGATAATAATTTGCTGCCCACTTTAAGACATACACCAAAAGAGGAAGATTCAATGGGACAAGTATGCCAAATTCCCATCAAAAGCGAATAGGGTCAAAAGAAACAAAAACGTTAGAGAAAGTTTTTAAAACATTTATTGTTGTCACGTTTATATGATCAGAAGGTTTACTCGTGTTCTTCCTGACGTTATGAACAGGCCAGGTAGCTCAAAAGAGGGTCAACAGTCACATACGAGACTATAAGAATCATTGGTGGTCTACTTATCACATTGATTAAAGTAACTTAACACTAAGCCATCAAATTTCCGACTAATCATCTTTTCGCTTCACTTTCTGTTTCATTGAAGTACTTTAATTATCTTTTCCTTTCGTAAAATATGGATAGTCCAAATTATTTTACACGGTAAATTATTGTACTTGTTATCATTTGTGTTTTCTGAGCCGAAATTTTGACTTTCCATTCATTTGTATTTTCCCAATTAACACATAGTTTGTGACTTCGCTATTGTGGTGGATGAAATTGAATTCCTATAAGGCGACCACAAATAGTTTTGTGACTTATTGTTATAGTGAATTAAGTTCAGTGATGACTACTAATGAAATTCAATTACTATAAGGCTAATCAAGTACTCAGACAAATCTTGAGAAGAAAAGTATGAGTAATACAGGACAGTAAATGAGCATCCAAATTTCTCCCTGAGAAAATCTTGACAAGAAAAGCATGAGTAATACAGGACAGTGCATGAGCATCCAAATTTGTCCCTGAAAAACAGTAGATCAGAAAGAAATCAACCTGAAGCATTCATGAGATTTGTAAGATGACACAAGCACATACAGACATTGATGAAAAGAAGAAAACTATGAAAGAGACAACACTTATACTTGAGAGACATTTATACACACAAAAAATACAGATGATCCGGTACAACCAAATATACATCTAGATATCTAGTAGAAACCGCAGATGCTGAAGTGTACTATAGTCAAGGCAACTGCTCTTGCTGAAGCAGATGCTGTGGAAATAGCTGTTGCTGTTGCTCCTGCTCCGGAAGTTGTTGCTGGTTATCTGAATGTTGTTGCTGCTGAAGCTGATTATTTGATTGCTCATCCAGCTGTTGTTCAGACTGTCGAGGTGGCTGTTCTCCTTGCCACGCCCAAACAATATCACGTAAACCAGGCCTCAGTCCTTCATTCAAAATCTTCTGATACTCAATTGTATCCCCGTTTGATTTCTTGACCTCCACCAAATAAAAAGATGGAGTGACCTCAAAGATCTCCGCATCAATTGATAAAATTCCCTTTCTTCCTTCCTTTGAACTTTCAAACTTTAACAATCCTGCATCCCTTTTGCTTACTTTTAGTTTCAGGCGCTTTGCCACATCTTCCAGCTTTGAAATGATGACTGATGCAGGTTTGCAGGATGTGAATCTAGCTTCTTTCTTTAAAGAAGCTGCATCCTCAAATAATCTCGATAAATCAAAGCCAGAAGAAAGGGTAATGATATCAAATGCATTCAAGTTTGATATCCTACCCACCTCTTGCTTGTCCTGAGAACCTACACTGCTGTTCTCTGAAGAACCAGCAGCCAACTCTGCATTTGCAGAAGCCAGGTCCTTGCTTTCTGTGTCAGCTTTGATAGATTTGGAGGTTATTCCCTTCTTGAACCAGGAACTCTCTCTAATTTTGGCAATTGAAATTCTAGTATGTGGATTGGGATCCAACATTCTCATAAGTAGCCGCCGCACTTCAGGGGGAAACCAACTGGGGTATTTGAACTCAGATTTGCCAATCTTCCGGTACATCTCCATCAAATTTGAGTCATGAAATGGAAGGTAACCTGCCAATAAGACGTATAGGACCACCCCACATGACCAGATATCAGCTTTTGCCCCATCATACCCTTTCCTGTTGATCACCTCAGGAGCAACATAGGCTGGAGTCCCGCAGGTAGTGTGGAGAAGTCCATCTTGGCGCCTTGACTCAGCAAGAGCACTCAAACCAAAATCAGAAATTTTTAAGTTTTCATCCTCGTCTAATAGTAAGTTTTCTGGTTTTAAATCCCGGTGATAGACACCCCTGCTGTGGCAGAAGTCTACAGCATTTATCAGCTGTTGGAAATATTTTCGTGCAACATCCTCCTTAAGTCTTCCTTTAGACACCTTGTTAAAGAGCTCACCTCCTTTAGCATATTCCATCACAAAATAAATCTTGGTCTTTGTGGCCATGACTTCATAAAGGTGCACAATATTAGGATGTCGGACTAGTCTCATCACGGAGATTTCCCGTTTGACCTGATTTTCGAGCCCAACCTTCAAAACTTTCTCCTTATCAATGACTTTGATGGCAACACTTTGTCCAGTCTTGATACTCCTAGCATAGTAAACCTTAGCAAATGTACCTTGTCCTAATAATCTCCCTAATTCATATTGCTCCATCAGAATAGTTCCCATATTGGCTAATAAATTCTACTAAACCTAGTGCTAGTGAAGCAAGCTATTCTCTCTCAGCTAGTAGAATGTGTTGCAGGTCTTCACATATGTGTTCTGCTCAACCGTCCTCGCACAAATCATCCATCAATACAACAGGCAATATATAACTATTCCAAGGTTGCATCTTGGCACAAAGGGTGAAGTTGTGGTCACGGTGCTGAGGCTGAATCTGTTCTGAAATGAAAAAAGACAACTCTGCAAAGCTCAAAACCCCATGAAGATCAGTTCCGAACTTCCAGACATATAAACACATCTTTCAGCATATCCTAGGATCCTCGTTTCCGGAGAACGACAAAAACTGCTCAATAGATGTGCACGGAACCAAGTAGATGAACTTCCACAGCCCACTTGAGAGGGTGAGCAATATTACTAATCTGGGCAGCAAATATCTGTGTCAGGTCGGAAGCCAGAGCATAGGATTTTAGTAACTAAATAATGTGATACACTTGGAATAACAAAATTATATTTGAAGTATAAGGAAATTAGGAAAAGCGTAACAAATGGTAATAACCACACATTCACAGCATTATCTGAGCAACGGGACAAGCATATGGTTCCTCTAAATATATGCAAAATTATAGAAGAATACTCAAAAATCAAAGTGAAGCTCAACCTTGTAGAATATTCAAATGAAGAGGGTGCTGCTGCAGCACTAAGGAAGAAGTACTATGAACAGGCTATTGATATCACCAAGCACCACAACCAACTTTCTAGAATAATTAGCTATTCATGTTACTTAACAAAACATTGGTAATTTCTTGTAGAACTTTCTTGGAACAAGCATGGCAATTTTCGATGTTAACTTTTACAGTAGTAAAGAAGATCAAGAAACAAAAACAAAACAAAGCACAAAAGGAAACCCAACAGTTTCAAGAAAAGCGGAACCATGGATCAACATTTACAGGGTCAATCTAAAACATACTGGTATCTCAGAATTATAAAGAAGAAATAGCAAAGGGCTAAATGAATTAGTACTAGGAAACAAGAAACTTAGAAAATACAACTTTTTACTTAAACAAACAACAGAAAAGAAAAGGAATAATTTTAGTAAATTACCAGTATTTTAGCAGTAGGAAATAGAGTTGAGGAAGTTGCAAGATCTTTCACCAAACCCAAAATGAAAGAAAGAAAATACATAGGAGTGGCGACGTTGGGCAACTACTGTTATTAAACCACGCCAGGACGAATGTTCCGCTACGATACCCTCCACCTCAGTATCCTAGCCTACTCCATTCTTAAATTTGACCGCAAAAACACGACATCCTCCCTTCCGTCCCTACCCCTTTCTTTAAATTTCTTTACATTCACAATATACAAAATATTTATACAACCCAATCACCTTTAAGTATTGTGTAACCATCGGTTAATTGGTTGTTAAAGTATTTTTAGAAGTAGACTATTAACATTAAGAGCCTGTTTGGGTGGGCTTAAAAGCAGCTTATTTTATGTGGTTTATAAGTCAAAAAGTGACTTAAAAGCCACTTTTCCTAACTTCTTAAAAAGTGACTTTTAAGTAACTTATGGCTTATAAGTCCAAAAATTTTGAAATTACCAAACATATATTAATGGGCTTATAAGCTTATAAGTCACTTTTAAGCTCACCCAAACGGGCTCTTGGCCAAGCTTCTGGGGAGCCAGAAGTGCTTATTTTAAAAAATTTGGGTGTTTGGCCAAGCTTCTAGGGAAAATAAGTGCTTTTGAGTGGCAACAGAAGCTGTTTTTTTGTGGGGAAGAAGCTGAAAAAAGTAGCTTCTTGAAAGAATAAGTGCTTTTGATTATTTGGGACAAGAATACCCATTTCAAACTTCCATATTTAATCAAATTAATATTATTATATATCCATTTTCGTAATTTGATAATTTTTTTAAATATTGGTCAAACACAAATTAATAACAAAAACGCTTCTCTAAAATTTGGCACTGTTTATCTCACAAAGCACTTATTTGAAAAGCACTTTTAATAAAAAGCACTTCTCAAAATAAGCTGATTTTGGCAGCTTGGCCAAACAGGCTCTAAGTCCGTAAGTTCTATTGTTGTTAGTTGAGTCCTTTTTCATATTTATTCTTTAGTCTCTAGAGTTGGAGCCTTATAAATACTGTGTAAGCTATTTTCATATGATATGTTGAATGAAAAATTGAATCTTTATCTTTGTATTTTCTTTTTCTTTCTTTATCTTTCCTTTAATTTCTACTTTAATGGCGAATCCACCGCGGGATTCGCTACAATTGGTATCAGAGCCGACGATTCTCGGCCCTTATTCCGCTACGATATCCTATCAGTATCCCTATTACTACTACCCACCTTAAGTATCTGAAATCCGTTTCAGTGGTTCACCCTATGAAGCTCAAAGAAGTTGTAGCGAGCAACAGATTTCAGCTTCTCAATGTACCCATCAACATTATCAAACGAACCATAATTTAATTTCGGGAAGATATGGCGTCGGGTATTGCAGTGGAAACCCCAATTTCCTGCCAAATAACTATGCTTTTGAGAACAATGTCTCAGTAAAATTGGGAACTTCACGAAACTCTATGCTCAAACGACGTGCCACCGATGGCAAGAAGAAAGCTTGGAGGAAGAAGTACAAGTATGAGTTTGGTCATCGGCCTACTACTACCAAGTTATCAACTAAGAAAACAATCAGAAGAATTCTGAATTCGTGTGGGAGATAGGAAGTCCCTGGAAGCTGATCACGAGATAGAAACTGTCGGCAACGATGCAAATAAGATGTTTGGCAAAGGTTTGGAGAAGGATTTGAAGACTTCAAGAGATGATTCTTGCTCTACTGGGCACTCAGATTGTGGCGTAAACCAGGTGTTGGTTAAATGTTCTGAAAGATCGTCTGTTTTTTAATCCAAGATGTTGGAGTTCGCCCAATCTTTGAAAAGGGTGGAAGAGATACTGCAGCAGATGATTTCAAGTGGTAAGAAACACGATTATCAAGATGAAGACGCAAAAATAGAGATCGAGGGTGCAAACAATATTGCTCTTGAGAAGGAGAAGAATTCAAAAAGTGATGCAGACCAAGTGTTCGACAATTGTCCCTGGACAAGCTCTCCTAAAAGGGACGACATGGAATCGAAGGATAAACTTTTGATAACAGAAAGTCATACCGGTGAATCTTTTTGTTTTTCTACTGAAAGGGGTTTTGAAAGTTGTGAATGGGAAATGATTTATGTATTAATTAGCAGAGACTATGAGACCAAATTGATTCATAATGATGGGAATGGTCAAAATGATAGTTTTGGGATAACGCCACTTGAGGTTGAAGATGTCGGAGACTCCAGAACTCATACAGACATATCGATTGATGAAAGTCTACAAAGGAATGAAGTCACCTTCAACGAGCAGGAAAATATTCCCAAGCTTCTCACAGGGTTCATTCCTAGAGGAATTATTCTCCATCCTGACGAGACTGTGATATACTTTGAGATTGATAAGGAATTGAGTTTTTCTCATGTTGTATATACTTGCAAACCGATTGAGTTGCCGAACAAAACCATGAGTGCTCAGAGTGACTGCTTGGATTTTTTAAAATCCTCAAAACTTGAGTTGCCCGCAGGTTTAAGTGCCCGTGAATTCGTATCATTAGGTTGGTCTGGTAGGATTTCTCTGATGTATTTAGTAAAGAATTTAACTGCTAATGATGGTGGAAATTGCGGCGCTAAATGCTGTTTCAAATTCAATCTATTGACCAAGAAACAGTTTCAACATGGGATTGAAATCACGGAGAAAAATTGTGGAATTCACCCTTTCATAGTTTACTGTACTTTCATGGTTTATCACCTTAGTGTTGTTTTTCTAGACGAAGCTCTCAAGCTTATTGAGGGAACTGTTCAAGCAGGCAGAGTTGTACGCATTTTGAGTGCTTATGATAGTGGAAAAATTAAAGGTGTGGAGATCTTATTAACGTTCCATGAAAGTTCAATAGTCTCATCAATGAGACCTTCTTGTGGCACTAATCAATTACAAGTTACTTTGATAGAGTTTTTCTTTGTAAAGGTTATAGATACTAAATTCATAAGATCTTTGTGGAATTCCTATGTGGAGTCATTGGAGGTCCATCAATCTAGTTCTTATAAAAATATTTTTGTTTTTGATCCTGGAGATGGCATTATTTGTGGATTATTTTTGACAAGATACTCATTCTCCATTATGGATGCCTTGACATCTTCGACTGGTGTTGCAAGTGCTACTCATAAGATTGGGACATTAGGCCAATAGTACAAGCTGATGAGTTACCATTTCTATGAGCATACTGGTGCACTGGAGAACCTCTTGCATTCTCACTCAAAGTATCCGCGAGGTGTGTGCATACGCACCCGCACTTTCTTTCACTAAAGAACCCTTTGACGAGTTGGTGTATCGGCGGATTGTCGTGGGAGTAATTCGACCACGAAGCCGCCTGCCACTCACCTGTTAGCCTCAACCGTTAATCTACTCTTAGACGGAGTTTTAGGAGCATGCATGCATTTACACCTTAGTCTGGACCCGGTCTTTGGTACCGCCTCCATAGTCAGGAATCTGCCCTTACGTCAACGGATTTTTGAAACCCAACGACAATGCATATTATGTGTTATGTGATAACGAATCCTCAGTCCTAGCCATGTCTTGAGAATAATCAGATTTAGAATTTTGTCTCCTATTTTATCTTTTAGGTTAGAAAATGGAAGAATTTGGAAGAATCTGTATGGTCATAGCAGCCCACAGAGAATTTGAGATCATAGTGCAGAATTTTGTGAACAAGACAGAATTGCAGTCGGGGGAAAGTTAGGCAGATTTGGTTGGTTTGTGTTTTGGAGATTGTATGGTATGGTGAGATCTAAGAGGTGAAGCCCTTGGTGTCTTTAAATGGGGTCTCTCCTATGAAGACCTGTGTGTGTGCAGGTTCACGTTGATTGACCAGCTGCAACTTTATAAAAATTGAAGTATGCTTGTCGCATACTAGGAGAGTGAAGCCCCTGTATCTTCGAATGACCAGTGGGGCCCCTCTTCGAAGACCAGTGAGGTCTTCGCTACCTAGGAAACTGAGAGGCTTGATTAAAGCCGAGGACCAGTGAGGAGTCGTATGAACAAGGTCTGTGAGCCTTGAAAAACCTAGGAAGCTGAGAGGCTCGTCCCAAAGCCAAGGACCAGTGAGGTTTTATTTGTAAAAGGTCAATTGGAACCTTTTATTATTTGCAGTCTGGTATTGTAAAGGCAGTTGGAAATATCACCCCTGGATGTTGTAAAATAATTGGGAGTTGTGCTTGGAGGAGTGTCGATGTTTGCAAAAGGTACGGAGGATTGTTTTAGGTTTTAGGCATTTGGGTTTAAATTTGGTGCAGATGTTGTGGAGAGCATGAGCTGTGTTAGAATTTCTAGTTGACACCAACTTTTGGAAGTTAGTCGGGATAACGGGATTGCAGTGTCGAGGCGGAGAGCTGATTATTATCAATTATTGTTATTATTTATTGCTTACTCTAAATCTGAATAGCTCAAAACTGGCATGAACTATTTTTCATTACCACTAGGGCCACCTCTGGCACAAAGAGGCACCTTACAGGGTAGGAAGCGTTCGCATTTTTATTTACGCTCAATTACTTGTGTTTGCCACATGTAAAATTATATGTCTAATATGAAATTACTTGCTAAATATGTGTTGCTTGCCTGAAATTTGTTGGCACTGATTGCGCTGTGATTGAATTTGTTCGGCGGTATGGTAAGATTAATGTTATGTTACTTCAACCTATCTTCTGTAAAAGTTAACCGCTTTATGAAATTGTTTATTCACCTATCATCTGAATTCATGCATACCGTTATTTAAAATGCCTTTCAAATGTTATTTTATTTATCTTAACCCCCCCCAGTCTTGTCATTTTGCAAAACATTGTTTAGCGTCATATTTTAAAGTATTCGCAAGTGTGTTTCCCTTTTTGAAAATAACTTAAGAGTTAAACAAGCATTTTCTCATCTGGTTGGCTTTAACAAAATGAGTGTCTTGCTCAAACTTTTGGGTCTTTTCCAGTACGGTCTCAAGTTTTCCATTTTGGAATAAGTTGACCTGTCAGCTTTAGCTTTGACAAATTTTATTAAATTCGGTATGCGTTGCTAAAAGAGCTAATTGTTTTGAACATCAAAAGAGGACCTATGGCTCGTCAAACTGATGTGATTGACTTGAAAGAAAGTGATGAATCTAACCAAGACAAGGTTAACAGGGTCCAAGCAACCGTAGCAAGCTTGGAAAAGTAGAACTACGCGGGTTCTGAATTCCAAAGGAGGGATATGTAGGCTCTTCCATCGGCCTCGACCCTTTAGTGCTTAAATTTTAAATCTTCCAAAGATAGAAACTGAGCCAAATTTTTGCAAAGCAAGTAGAAGTTGTGAGAGATTACAACTGGGGCAGCTTTTGCAAAACAATTTGAAGAATTAAAATTCATAACTGGGGCAAGTTTTCGCAAAGCAAGTTGAAATGCTGAAATCATAACTGAGGCAGAATTTTGCAAAAAGTAAGCTGAAAACATTGAGTTGGTTTGGTAGTTATTAGAAGCAGTTTTCAAGGATTGGTGCAGATTGTTATTTTGCAAGCAAGAATTGATAGTCGAACAAAGCATTGATGTTCAATATAAGCCGATCATTTTAGCAATTTGAGCCCAAATGGTCTAGCACGCATACTGATTTAGTAAAAACTTTCAAAGTTGTTTTTCTCAACTCGCGTCTTCAAAAATCAAATTTTATTGATTATCAAGTTTCGCACTCTCAAATATTTTACTTATTTGTTAAGTCAGGAATTTGGTCCCATCCATTCGGCCTAATGGCCTATTTTATACTTAAAATCCTATGCATGCATTGCTATTTTACGTATTAACTTGTTTTGGTTCAATGTGTAGAATTTATTTGTTAAATATTGGCTAGCATTGAACACTAAAATGGCCGAGAATCTGCATCAAGGACAAAACAACATGGCAAAGCAGCTTCAGGCAACTAGTTCTGGTATGAGTATCTTGCAAGAACAGAATGATGACGTTGAAGAATATGTGGTGCAAAGGAATAAAATGGTCAAATTTGGAAACACCAGCCAATTCTCGACAAACACCAGCTTTACCTCCAACCTATCCTGCTTAACCATGCCTCATTATCCAATGCCTGTACATACCATATATCCGTAAATTTCACAAGAATATCTTACCGATCCAATTGTTTGGCCAGCTGCAACCTTAAGCCAACCACCTTTTATCATTATGCCTGTTGCAGGGAGTTAATCAAATCAAGTGATAGTGCGCCCACAAGAATTGCCTAGAAAAGAAGATTAAATGACAACACTTTGTTTTTTTGAAAATGGCATTTCCCTGCCTAACTATCTTATGTTCGCCTCCTCTTTTGAAGTTTTATGTAATGAACTATCTTGTACCCTTTATTGGGCTTTTAATCTTAATGAAAATCCATTTTTCCCAGATAAGCCAAGCAGTTATAAGATGGTTTATCTTGTGCATGGAGAAGAATTTCAAGAATGTCAGATTTTCGCAGCAACAACACATTTGATTGCCATGCAAGCAAAATGCAGATTTGAAGCCAAATTAGGTGTTCAAACAAGCCAACCGTTATTTGATAAAAAACTAACGATTGTTCTTTGATTAAACAGGGGCAAATTTTGCATTTACCGCAAAGTTCAGCATCAAGGTGGAAGGAGCAATGCAAAGTGTCGCAACTTATCAGAAATTTTATAGTACCTACAATTATTTTTTGAATGCAGAAATTTCAAGCAGCAAAACGAGAAGAACTCGCAACTATTAGTTCCTCGAAGAATATTTGCCTCATCGCATATGCAGAACAACTCTACTTTTCTCTTTGTAATTTTAATTTTGCTCGGTTATCAGTATTACCAACACTTTTGTTTTGAGTTATGTAGGAATCAAGTATCAGATTCAATATGGATCAGTTACGATATTCAACACATTGCAGCATCGCCAGCATAAGGCAGGCGACCTCAATTTTGCAAGATACAGGGTTTATCCACCCACAAATAGGATATTTTTTCCACCCACAAATAGGATATTTGGGTCCTTCCACCCACAAATAGGATATCTCGGGTCCTTCCACCCACAAATAGGATATCTCGGGTCCTTCCACCCATAAATAGAATATCTGGGGTCCTTCCACCCACAAATAGGATACTTTGGGTCCTTCCACCCACAAAAAATAGGATATCGTTGGGTCCTTCCACCCACAAATAGGATATTCGGGTCATTCCACCCACAAATAGGATATCTTCGGGTCCTTCCACCCACGAATAGGATATCTTAAATTTCTCCACCCACAAATAGGATATTTCGGGTCCTTCCACCCACAAATAAGATATGCAGGTTTTTTTCAAGTAGATGATAGCGATAGACAAGTCGGCTGAAGCACCACTTTCGGAGTGTTTCGTGATGTCGGTTGTCTTGCAATATTGGCATGTTATATCTAAAGTAGATTGATAATCTAAGACAAGTCGGCTGGAGCACCACTTTCGGAGTGTTTTGCGATGTCTGTTGTCTTGCAATATTGGCATATTATATTTAAAGTAGATTGATAGTCTAAGACAAGTCGGCTGAAGCACCACTTTCGGAGTGTTTCGAGATGTCGGTTGTCTTGCAATATTGGCATGTTATATTAAAGTAGATTGATAGTCTAAGACAAGTCGGCTGAAGCACCGCTTTCGGAGTGTTTTGCGATGTCGGTTGTCTTGCAATATTGACATGTTATGTTTAAATTATATTGATAGTTTAAGACAAGTCTGCTGAAGCACCGCTTTCAGAGTGTTTCACGATGTCGGTTGTCTTGCAATATTGGCATGTTATATTTAAAAAGATTGATAGTCTAAGACAAGTCGGCTGGAGCACCGCTTTCGGAGTGTTTCGCGATGTCGGTTGTCTTGCAATATTGGCATGTTATGTTTAAATTATATTGATAGTTTAAGACAAGTCGGCTGAGGCACCGCTTTCGGAGTGTTTCACGATGTCGGTTGTCTTACAATATTGGCATGTTATGTTTAAATTATATTGATAGTCTAAGACAAGTCAGCTGAAGCACCGTTTTCGGAGTGTTTCGCGATGTCGGTTGTCTTGCAATATTGGCATGTTATATTTAAAATAGGTTGATAATCTGAGACAAGTCGGCTGAAGCACCACTTTCGAAATGTTTCGCGATGTTGGTTGTCATGCAACATTGACATGTTATATTTGAATTAGATGATAAAGATAGACAATTCGACTTGGGACATCATGTCTCGTTAGTCGACTTACCTTATGAAAGCATTGCATTATGTGACTCGTTCTCACTTTACTTATTATTTTACTTTACTGTTTCAGAATAATGATCAGCCTAGAGGTTCCCCGGGCAGAGCACCTTGTCAGTTGATCGAAAGAAGTACTTATTGATGATATCACAACTCGCATTTATAATTGTTGAACCCCCAAAAAAAATTAACCCCGAAGAGGGCTAAATTTCAGGAATATCGACAGGATGGACTAACTCTTTTCGAGTTTTTGGAGTCGCCACCCAATTTAAGGAAAAACAGGGAACCAGATAAACAAATGCGTGCAAAACTCCATTTTTATAAAAAAGACGGTCTTTCTTTCAGAGATTCTAAAGGTAAGAGGTTTTGCTAATTTCGAAAGAAGGTTTTTAAGGCACTTTCGAAATTCCGTTAAAAACGGTTGATCCGACAGGTTTTCAAAATATTTGCAAGTGCTATTTATGCGCTTTTTTTCTAAAAATAATTAATTGAACTATTAATTAATTCAACTAATTAAATTTAGTAAGTTTTCAAAAGATTTTACAATTTTTATTTAAAAGCTTTAACTATTTTCAAAATAAATAAATAAATAAATAAAGCGCATTTTCTTTTGAAAAGGAACGATTTGATCGTCCTAATTTCTTTGCCAACTCGTATGTGATAGCGCATAAATGACACTTGCTCAATTTCAACTTTAAAGCCCGAGTTTCTCACCATAAGATGGAACTTTAGGTTTCAAGTCGCTTTTTGCAAAGTTATTTCGGGACATTTAGAAGTTAATTAAAACTTCTTTATAAATTTTGACTTTTTAAAAGAAACTACTTCGTATCAATAAGATAGAAGTCTTTTCTTACAGTCTGTTATTAATCGTGGTTTTGAAAAATTTATTAAATTTTGCACGCATTTGCCTAAATGGCCTGACTTGCAATAAATTAAATAATGACTTACAAAATAAAGATAATGAACATAAAAGTAAAAAAGTCATGCAAATAATCCAATATTACTCATAAATAAATTATTAATAAATTATTCTACAATATTTACGTAAATATCCTAAAGAGAAAAAGAGGATAAGAGTTAAAAGATAGAACCCGGAAAGCAAACTCTTGAAATGAGCCTTGGATTTCTAAATTTTCTAAAGTCTTGAAAACTTGAGCGCGAGTCTTGACCCCAAATGCAACTCCAATGCCAATGAGCCAATCCCAATTGGTGAGTTTTAACCAAACTCGTCCCAAGTTGTTACATGTCAAGGAAAAGATGAGAAAAGGAATCAGTATGTGCGCTTCCAAACTAAATAAACAACCGAATAGAAATAACTGGCAGACGAAGCTCAGACGTGTCATTAAATATAATCAAGGCATGGATTAATCCTCTTTCAAGAGAAGGAATGTATAACAATGATAAATTCTAGCTAACAAAGTTAAACAACTGATCTCTTAAACATAAGTTCCAGCTCAATTCATCTTTTTTCATCAATCTACTATATCTAGCATTCGTAAGAATAAAATTAAAGCACAATATTTAAAAAAAATTAAAAGATATGACTTTTAAGGAAATATTCTAGCAGACCTCAATTTACTAATCCTAACAAATACTTCGAAGTATTACTAGGCTAACATTCATATTAATGGATAGCTGAAGCATAATAATATTTTACGGATTATTCTAGAAAAACAACTATGCACTTTACGCTTTTAAGGACATATTCACAGAATAATTTATGACATTAAGTAACTAAAACATAGTGGTATTAGTCAAAAAATAATAATAATAATAATAATAATAATAATAATAATAATAATAATAATAATAATAATAATTCACAGACCTACAAACTTAAGATATGCCTTCAAAACACATAAATATTTCTTTAATCACTTAGGCTAAATAGAACCAATAAAATCAGCTCACAATCATATCTTCATGCTTCCTTTTCAGTAAGAAGTTTAACCTATTTGATCATTAATCAACAAGTGTACCATTTCATATTTTACTTTAACAGTTACTAAAAAAACAGAGCTAAACATGATCCAAATCATGATTTCATAACAGAGCTATTCCATAAGTAAAATAGTTTATACATAGATAGCAGTGAACAAGTAGCAGTTTGTTCGCAACAAATTACACACCACAAACTTAACGGAAACCAAGATCATTAATACACTTATCATATTATTATAGAAACAGGTTCTAAAACCAATAAGAGGGGATGAAGTTGCCTTTTACTACAATAAAAAAATGGAACTTTATTGCCCAAATAAGATAATAAATTACTCAATCTATTGAATAGCAACTGATATCCAGAACAAATATTGTATATAACTTGCTACCTCCTTATACCAACCATGCATTCTTTTACAAATACAACTTCCATGACGACGAACTGATTAAAACTCAAGATCGAACTTAAAGATGTAATTTAGGCGTCAAGTTTCATCAAATTGACTATCAAATGCTAAAATATCATTTTTACCAAAGCAGAAGTGCTTAACATAGTTCAGGCAGAACCATATAAGATGCATAGGCATGATTCAACTGATGTACACACTAAAATAGTAAAGATACTAATTATACTATCATTACTTCGAACAGACGTAACCTATGCAAGATTACAGCCAAACAAGTGCAGCAAACCAATGAAAAAAAAATTGAAACTAAAGAAGAGAACAAATCACTTGAATCCGGAAGTAGAAAGAAAATAGGCACACCTAGAATACTATGCTACCAGGCCATAAACTCTCCTTGACCTTTATGCCCTCCTAAATAAAACCTGCTATTCCCTGCCTAAAACATCAACATCCAACCAATGCAATACCATCCTCAAACCTCTCTACACCTCTATAGAACAAGAACAGGCCTGCAAACTCAGGACCTCTCTCCTGAACAAACTAAGCAAGGCCTGGGATAAGCTCAGCCTTTTCCTAAACCTCTCGATACCAAGCAACAAGAAAAACGCCCCTGGACCAACTAAGAACAACTCTACCTAGAGCACTCAAACTACCAGACCCCAACTCTTATACAAACTACCTCAAACAACCAAAATCTAAAATAACATACCCCTGCACCCTTGCATACAGAAGAATCACCAGAAGCAGACCCTCACATCTATCCAAAACATAGCAGACTTCACTTCAACTTCTCTAACGATGAGAAAACACCATCTGGACTCCCTCAAATCACCAACACACCAATAGACCCTCTGCTTCCTCTCCCTCACAGGAGAACAGGACCTGCAGCAACTTAGAAACACTCACACCCTTACAGACCTCTCCAACAACAACCCCATTGCCCAAGACCCTCCAAGCCATCTCTAACAACCTACATACAAAATCTAAGCTCCCTGACCCTCTCTACTCTTTCCTGCCCCCCTAAACCATTAAAGAAACAGAACCAGAACTCAACCCACAAGCCTCTAATCCACCACTGACATCCTCCATACCTAACAACATCTAACCTCATTTAGAACTCCTAGGAACAGATAGGAAACAAACTGGAAGCAAACAGGGTAAGAACAGCTACAACAGACTTCAATCAATTGCTTGCAGACCTGAAACATCACTCCAAGAACTGCCTGCAATAATTCGGGAACTAGAAAACCCCATTCCATTGCCTAGGACAACCTTCAACTGGCTAAAACTATTACCAACCAACCTCTTAACTCACAGGCTTCACGGCACTACTACAAAATTCCTGAAACAACAGGAAAATCAACCCTGCATCACCCCTAGTCTGACAGCCCCCTCTCAACAACCATTAAATAAATTCTGGAACAAATTTGAGCTCAGACAGCTTACTTTAGATAAGATTACAACACCTTTGCCTTTAATCTTGATATTGATCAGGGTTTAATAACTAACAATCAATCAAATAAACTAACAAAAGAGTACACTTTCATTCTTTATATATGTTCAACAACAATCAGTGAGCTATACACACAAGATTAGTCAAAGCCCTAAAAGTTTTCATCTTTAACAATTTTATTGAACACTTATCCTAACTGCTTATCTAGTAAACTCTCTTAAAACAGCTCGCATTAATGCTAAAGTTTCATGACATAAATCTTATTCCAATCTCCACATTTATTAAGCAAAACTTGAGATGAGGCTGGAGAAGAGTACTACATTTTCCTATTTCATATATTGATCAAGAACAAACTAAACAGACTAAACATAGAAGTGTAAAAAAAAACTACAGAAACAAATAACAATAAAATGCGAAGGCTCGAGAGTATTACCTGTTGCGACGCAGTGAACAAGGGCGAGGGTCGAAGACTACGACTCGAACACAAGCAAAGACTAGAATGGAGACACGACGACACAATTTGAAAACCAGAAATCAATGAAACGAAGATGATCTTCAAACTCTCTGTTCTCCAGAACTGAAAATCCCCATTTTTTAACTCCGGATTAGAACTCGAACCCCTTTTTCTAACCTCTATTCACGGCTGATCATCCCCCATTAACCGGCTGAATCCCAGACCCCATTGACCTTCTTCTCCTCTCCTATTTATAGGAGTCCCATTTTAGGGTTCTCGAATGGAAATCCCCCAATTACCAAAAAGACCCATAACGGATCTAAATAGATAAGGTTGTACGATCCACAGCTGGAAATAGGATGTGGGGTATGGATTTGAGAGGGAAATTTTGAGTGAATCGGGTCGTGGGTCGGGTTTTCTCCAAACGGGTAGAGGAAAATTTTTTGGGGAGAACTGAAGTGGATGTGTGTGTAATGTATATAAGAGCCTTGCGTGGATAGGCTTGATTTTAGCATTAGGAGCGATTTTGGCCCCTTTTTAAAATAAATTAAGAAAATAGAGTAATTGCACGAATAGGTTCAAATTAAGGCATCTTTGAATTTACTCAAATACTTTTGACTTTTAAAAAATGATTTTAATTTTAAAATGATTATACTTTGATTGAAATTTTCGGGACAAAATTGGGTGTCAACAACTGCCCCTCTTTACTCGGAAAAGGATGAAAGAATTTTCAGGGTAAAGAAGTTGACATAAAGCCAATTTTGTCATGATAAAGCCAAGGACTTCCGATTCCATGGACCAAAAGGCGAGGCTTATAGGTATGGCCGAACTCCGGTTTCCGAGTTGCCTACATATCTCGGGTTGAAAGAGAATCAGGCCATATGTAGTTCGATGACACTTAGAAACGAAGACTCGGACGATTGACAGAAAAGACGCACGAATGGGAAAGAAACCAAAGTGACACCCTAACCCGAAATGAAAGATTAGGATAGACTTGCTTGTTCGAGTGCGATTCTTCAGATCCTCGTTGACGAGTCTAGCTCATATCAACGATTGCCCCAGTTCACTGCTAAGAAAGAGTTCCACGTTATGCTCCAAATGCTGCTGCGGTGCTGCTAATATCCTATAATAAACTCGACAAACGGTAAGCGCGTAACTGCAAATAAGGCTTAATAAATGGAGTAAGAAATAGATAATGAATAAAACTTATAGATGCTGGTTGCAGAATCAATGATAGGCTTGTCTTCCAATCAACTTGTGAAGCAATCCGGCTTTGTGAGGCAAGATGACTTCGGGGCCGTTGGTAGACTGAAAAATAAAGCAATAAAAAGCTTCAATTAATAGGAACATAAAGTGAACTTTAAACTAAATAATGAGGATAAAAATGCCGCCTTTTGGCAATAACCATGATAAAGCCTAAAGCTTTCAATCATGAAGAGGCAATTTGAAAAGCAAACTTGGAATGGGCTCCAACTCAAAGTAAGTACACATCCGAAGGAATCTCATTATCCTGCCAGCCTTAACAAACTTATTAGCAATGTAAGGTTATGAAAATATGTATAGCAAATGTATAAACGCCTCAGGAGGCTACAAAATGTGCTCAAGAAAGTGTGCTAATATTAAACGTCTTCGAGACCATAAAAGATTACTCCTTAGAGGAATTTAAATAATTGACACCTTCGAGGTGACATAAATACGCCTCCGGGGCAACAATATTTCGCCTTAGAGGCATTCAAATAATTAACACCTTCGAGGTGACATAAATACGCCTCAGGGGCAACAAAACTACGCCTTAGAGGCATTCAAATAACTAACACCTTCGAGGTGACATAAATACGCCTCCGGGGCAACAAAATTTCGCCTTCGAGGCATTCAAATAATTAACACCTTCGAGGTGACATCAATAGGGCAACAAAATTTCGCCTTAGAGGCATTCAAATAACCAACACCTTCGAGGTGACATAAATACGCCTCCGGGGCAACAAAATTACGCCTTCGAGGCATTCAAATAATTAACACCTTCGAGGTGACATAAATACGCCTCCGGGGCAACAAAATTACGCCTTAGAGGCATTCAAATAATTAACACCTTCGAGGTGACATAAATACGCCTCAGGGGCAACAAAATTTCGCCTTAGAGGCATTCAAATAATTAACACCTTCGAGGTGACACAAATACGCCTCCGGGGCAACAAGATTACGCCTTCGAGGCATTCAAATAACTAACACCTTTGAGGTGACATAAATACGCCTCCGGGGCAACAAGATTACGCCTTCGACGCATTCAAATAATTAACACCTTCGAGGTGACATAAATACGCCTCCGGGGCAATAAAATTTCGCCTTAGAGGCATTCAAATAATTAACACCTTCGAGGTGACATAAATACGCTTATCGAAAGCGTGAACATAAAGACGCTTCTCGAAAGCTTGAAATATAAAGACGCTTTTCGAAAGCGTGAGAATGTGAATATGTTATACTCTCTGAACTCTTCCACGGAGGAATGGTCTTGATTATAAAACAGAGTGAACCCCTTAGGATTGGCAATATCTGAAAATCAAAAATAGAACTTTAGTAAGCGTTCTCAGGAAGCGAAAGAGAAATGAACAAATATGCTTAACAAATGGCAAGAGTTATGGGAAATAGAAATGCCGCCTTTCGGCAAAGTGGAAAAGCGTCGAGTCATGAAGCACGAGCTTTATCCAAATATTATTGCAATCTAAGCGATGAGAATCATAGAGATTGACTTGCTAAGATGTATATCTTCCGTTACGGGTCTTAATGTCCCTGCTCTCAAAGAAAACTTGTTAGTTTTGGGGAGGGAGGGGGGAAGCGTTTGATTCATGCTGACTCGAGCCTTCATCCCTCAACCGCTTACTTCTTCTCCCTTTGTCTAGATTTGCGATGCGTCTTTTGAGACTTGACCAACAAACTCTTTGTCAAGCAATACGGCTTTTTGCAAAATCTGCTCCAGTTATGATCTTTCAAATCTTCAACTTGCCTTGCAAAATTTGCCCAAGTTATGATCTTTCAAATCTTCAACTTGCCTTGCAAAATTTTTCCCAGTTGCTATTTTCAAACTTCATCTCACTTTGCAAAATTTGCCCCAGTTGCTTGCCTTATGGGAGACTAGAAATTTTAATATTATAGAGTCGAGCCCGTTAAGAGCGCCTACATATCCCTCCACGGGAATCAGACCGTGCGTAGTTCTGCTTACATTAATTTTGGGAAATATGGCAATCTAAGTGCGAAGCCGAATCTGAATTGGAATACCCACACATCTGTCCAGATGCATAGTTCGGAATTATATCATCAAAGATAAACAAACCTAAAGCATTATAAAATCTGATCAAATCCGGTGTGGATTGCTTACTGATCTTGTTGCCATTTCAGGAATCACATCAAAAGTAGTTCAAAATTACATAAAAGAGGAAATAGAGAAATCCTACGCTAGTGTAACCGAGCTCTATGTGAGTTGCTTACGTATCCCAGCCCTGGGAATCAGGTTACGCGTAGTTCGCATTACAATTAAAATTACATAAAATGAGAAAGACACTTGCTTGCGCCGCTTGTAAGCTATCTTGATTGCTTGAATCGATAAATTTGGCTAGACTGTAAGAGTGAGCCTTCTTGCAAATGAGACAATTTTCAACAACAGTCACGCTACTAAATCTCCGGGCATTGGTTCTCCCATTTGGATTGATCCATCTTCGATTAAATCTTGGATCTTGTGTTTAAGAGCAACCCATTCATTAGTGTCGTGCTTGAAAAATTCTGCATGGTAAGCACAATATTTGGTTCCATCAGCCCATTGTTGGGGAGGGTCAAATGTACCATTTCCTGATAAAGGTTCTAGCATTCCCACATCTTTTAATCTTTCATACAATTGAGCTTGTGGTTCACCTAAAGATGTGAATTTTTAACGTTGCTTCTTCTCATATTTGGGATGCAATCCTACTTGCATAGACTGACGGGCTGCAGGTAACTGGTGTTTTTGAGGGTAATTGTATGCTTGCGATTGTGAATAAGGGTGATAAACGGTTGCTGCAAATTGATGGTAATTGGGTTGGGCATTATAGACTGGACATGGCGCGGATGGAATTTGATGCTGACTTGGATAAGTTGGATATAGTGTGCTTCTGTAAATAGATTGGTTTGATGAGTTTCTGAAGGTTGGCTTCTTGTTTGGCCTTTGGTCGATATCAGCCATATCAATTCCAAATTCATCTTCCCTCTTTCTCTTCTCAAAATTGCCCATACCATTCTGGATGGCTTGCGTAGTTGCCTTCACTGCAGCAAAACTTACAATTCGCCCTGTCTTAACCCCTTCTTCGATCATCTCTCCCATCACAAGAAGTTCAGAATAGAGTTTACCCATCATAGGGAGCAAGTGCATGTAATAAGAATCATCTTGGGCTCGGATGAAGTATTTTACCATATCTTTCTCAGTCATTGGTGGTTGCACCCTTGCAGCTTGTTCATGCCATCTCAATGCGTATTCCCTAAAGGTTTCTGTTGGTTTCTTCTTTAGATTGGACAAGGTTATAAGGTCAGGAGCCATCTCGACATTGTACTCAAACTGCTTTGTAAAATCACTAGCTATGTCATCAAACCCACGCCACTTGCTTATATCATGTCTTGCAAACCATTCAGCAGCAATACCTTCCAGACTATGGCTGAAGAAGGCCATCAGAAGTTCATCTTTACCTCCCGCAACCCTCATTCGGTTGAGATATTTGATCAGATGAACAAATGGGTCACTATGACCATCATACATATCAAATTTTGGCACCTTAAACCCGGGAGGAAGAGTAACGTCAGGGTATAGATAAAGATTGCGGTAGGAGATGCTTTGACGTCCTCTAGACACTTGCAAATCCTTGATGGATTGCTGCATGATTTTCATCGTTTGGATTATCTCCCTTTGCTCAACTGTCTTTCCCTGCTTTTCCATAATTACGGGCACTTCACTTTGTGACACATAGTCAGTGAAATCCACGTTTTTACCATTGAGGTAATGCTCATAGTACTGGGTTTTAGGATATCCTTGTCTTGGATCATTGGCATTTTGAGGAGAAACACCCACAGAAATGGGTGCTTTGGATTGTGGAGGACGAGGAGTATCTTTGGCAGGTAAATATTGATAGTGAGGCAAGTTGTTCTGGTTGATGAATGCATTTGGGATATTGTTAACTGGTGCAAGCATATGAATGACACTGGAATTTAAAGGCATGCTTGGATTAGCAGTTTCAAAATTGGGATTCAGAGTTGATAGCATGGCTGGCGCATTTCCGTGGCTCGACCCTTTCATTCTCTCTAGTTCAGCTTGCATACATTTAATCTGCTTAGCCATTCTAGCAATTTGTGCATCAGGAACAACAACTGCTTGCTCATTAGAAGATTCAGGGATACCAGTCTGATCATTAGTCAAATCAGTCATTTTTTGCTTCACTTTGGATTCGACGCTTAACCAACTCGGGAGTCAACACGAATCAAACTCTCTCTGTTGGGGGATAATCAAAACAAAAGGAAAAAATCAAAAGGTAACTATGTTAGTTTCCAGATCATTGGCATAATTGCACACAATCACGTAGCGCGCGTCACGTAGCGCTTTGCATTTAAAACAAGTTTGACATATGGAAATCACAATTAGTTGAGCGTAAATGAAAATGCGGGCGTGTCCTACCCTGTAAGGTACCTCTTTGTGCTAGAGGTAAGCCTAATCGCGCAAATAAGTGGTAACGAAAAATAGTTCATGCCAGTTCTGAGCAATTCAGATTTAGAGTAAGCAATAAATAACAATAATTGGTAACAATCATCTCTCCGCCTTGACACTGCAATTCTGTTATCCCAACTACCTTCCAAAAGTTGGTATCAACTCGAAATTCAAACACAGCTCATGCTCTTCACAACATTTGCACAAAATTCTAAACCCAAATGCCTAAAGCCTGAAACAATCCTCCATACCTTTTGCAAATATCCACACTCCTCCAATCATAACTTACAATTATTTCACAACATCCATGGGTTCAATTTCCAACTGCCTTCATAATACCAGACTGCAAATCATAAAAGGTTCCAATTGACCTTTTACAAATAAAACCTCACTGGTCCTCGGCTTTGGACAAGCCTCTCAGCTTCCTAGGTTTTGCAAGGCTCACAGACCTTGTTCATAGGGCTCCTCACTGGTCCTCGACTTTGATCAAGCCTCTCAGTTTCCTAGGTAGCCAAGACCGCACTGGTCTTCAAGGAGGGACCCCATTGGTCATTCAAAGACACAGGGGCTTCGCTCTCATAGTATGCGACAAGCATACTTCAATTTTATAAATGCAGCTGGACAATCAACATAGGCCTGCACACACGCAAAGCCATTCACGAGAGGGACCCCACTGATCCTTTTAAAGACACCAGGGGCTTCGCCTCTTTGATCTCACTACACCATACCATCTCCAAAACACAAACCAATCAAATCGGCCTAACTTTCCTTGGACTGCAATTCTGTCTATGATCTCAAATTCTATGTGGACTGCTATGACCACACAGATTCTACTAGATTCTTCCATCTTCTAACCTAAAAGACAACATAGGAGACAAATTCTACATCTGATTTTGCTCAAAACATGGTTAGGACTGAGGTTTCGTTATCACACACCACATAATATGCATTGTCGTTGGGTTTCAAGAACCCACTGACGTAAGGGCGGTTTCCTAAATATGGAGGCGGTACCAAGGACCGGGTCCAGACTAAGGTGTAAATGCATGCATGCTCCTAAAGCTCATTCTAAGAGTGGGTTAACGGTTGAGGCTAACAGGTGAGTGGCAAGCGGCCTCGTAGTCGAATTACTCCCACGACAACCGCCGGTATACCAACTCTTCATAGGGTTCTTTAGTGGAAGAAAGTGCGGGTACGCATGAGCGTACCTCACGGATATTTGGGGTGAAAATGCAAGAGGTTCCCAGGAGTGGGGGAAGTATGAACGGAATGCCAGTTTATATGTGCGCAAATAAGAGTATAGTGACATGCTTTTCGTGGCACACAAACAAACAGATATAATAAAGCAAAATAAATTAAGCATGCTAGTTGCAAATAATTGGAAATCTTTATGGTCAAAACCTTTATTGCTTCCCAGCGGAGTCGCCATGCTGTTGAACCCCCAAAAAATAATTAACCCCGAAGAGGGCTAAATTTCAGGAATATCGACAGGATGGACTAACTCTTTTGGAGTTTTTGGAGTCGCCACCCAATTTAAGGAAAAACAGGGAACCAGATAAACAAATGCGTGCAAAACTCCATTTTTATAAAAAAGACGGTCTTTCTTTCAGAGATTCTAAAGGTAAGAGGTTTTGCTAATTTCGAAAGAAGGTTTTTAAGGCACTTTCGAAATTCCGTTAAAAACGGTTGATCCGACAGGTTTTCAAAATATTTGCAAGTGCTATTTATGCGCTTTTTTTCTAAAAATAATTAATTGAACTATTAATTAATTCAACTAATTAAATTTAGTAAGTTTTCAAAAGATTTTACAATTTTTATTTAAAAGCTTTAACTATTTTCAAAATAAAATAAATAAATAAATAAAGCGCATTTTCTTTTGAAAAGGAACGATTTGATCGTCCTAATTTCTTTGCCAACTCGTATGTGATAGCGCATAAATGACACTTGCTCAATTTCAACTTTAAAGCCCGAGTTTCTCACCATAAGATGGAACTTTAGGTTTCAAGTCGCTTTTTGCAAAGTTATTTCGGGACATTTAGAAGTTAATTAAAACTTCTTTATAAATTTTGACTTTTTAAAAGAAACTACTTCGTATCAATAAGATAGAAGTCTTTTCTTACAGTCTGTTATTAATCGTGGTTTTGAAAAATTTATTAAATTTTGCACGCATTTGCCTAAATGGCCTGACTTGCAATAAATTAAATAATGACTTACAAAATAAAGATAATGAACATAAAAGTAAAAAAGTCATGCAAATAATCCAATATTACTCATAAATAAATTATTAATAAATTATTCTACAATATTTACGTAAATATCCTAAAGAGAAAAAGAGGATAAGAGTTAAAAGATAGAACCCGGAAAGCAAACTCGCGAAATGAGCCTTGGATTTCTAAATTTTCTAAAGTCTTGAAAACTTGAGCGCGAGTCTTGACCCCAAATGCAACTCCAATGCCAATGAGCCAATCCCAATTGGTGAGTTTTAACCAAACTCGTCCCAAGTTGTTACATGTCAAGGAAAAGATGAGAAAAGGAATCAGTATGTGCGCTTCCAAACTAAATAAACAACCGAATAGAAATAACTGGCAGACGAAGCTCAGACGTGTCATTAAATATAATCAAGTCATGGATTAATCCTCTTTCAAGAGAAGGAATGTATAACAATGATAAATTCTAGCTAACAAAGTTAAACAACTGATCTCTTAAACATAAGTTCCAGCTCAATTCATCTTTTTTCATCAATCTACTATATCTAGCATTCGTAAGAATAAAATTAAAGCACAATATTTAAAAAAAATTAAAAGATATGACTTTTAAGGAAATATTCTAGCAGACCTCAATTTACTAATCCTAACAAATACTTCGAAGTATTACTAGGCTAACATTCATATTAATGGATAGCTGAAGCATAATAATATTTTACGGATTATTCTAGAAAAACAACTATGCACTTTACGCTTTTAAGGACATATTCACAGAATAATTTATGACATTAAGTAACTAAAACATAGTGGTATTAGTCAAAAAATAATAATAATAATAATAATAATAATTCACAGACCTACAAACTTAAGATATGCCTTCAAAACACATAAATATTTCTTTAATCACTTAGGCTAAATAGAACCAATAAAATCAGCTCACAATCATATCTTCATGCTTCCTTTTCAGTAAGAAGTTTAACCTATTTGATCATTAATCAACAAGTGTACCATTTCATATTTTACTTTAACAGTTACTAAAAAAACAGAGCTAAACATGATCCAAATCATGATTTCATAACAGAGCTATTCCATAAGTAAAATAGTTTATACATAGATAGCAGTGAACAAGTAGCAGTTTGTTCGCAACAAATTACACACCACAAACTTAACGGAAACCAAGATCATTAATACACTTATCATATTATTATAGAAACAGGTTCTAAAACCAATAAGAGGGGATGAAGTTGCCTTTTACTACAATAAAAAAATGGAACTTTATTGCCCAAATAAGATAATAAATTACTCAATCTATTGAATAGCAACTGATATCCAGAACAAATATTGTATATAACTTGCTACCTCCTTATACCAACCATGCATTCTTTTACAAATACAACTTCCATGACGACGAACTGATTAAAACTCAAGATCGAACTTAAAGATGTAATTTAGGCGTCAAGTTTCATCAAATTGACTATCAAATGCTAAAATATCATTTTTACCAAAGCAGAAGTGCTTAACATAGTTCAGGCAGAACCATATAAGATGCATAGGCATGATTCAACTGATGTACACACTAAAATAGTAAAGATACTAATTATACTATCATTACTTCGAACAGACGTAACCTATGCAAGATTACAGCCAAACAAGTGCAGCAAACCAATGAAAAAAAAAATTGAAACTAAAGAAGAGAACAAATCACTTGAATCCGGAAGTAGAAAGAAAATAGGCACACCTAGAATACTATGCTACCAGGCCATAAACTCTCCTTGACCTTTATGCCCTCCTAAATAAAACCTGCTATTCCCTGCCTAAAACATCAACATCCAACCAATGCAATACCATCCTCAAACCTCTCTACACCTCTATAGAACAAGAACAGGCCTGCAAACTCAGGACCTCTCTCCTGAACAAACTAAGCAAGGCCTGGGATAAGCTCAGCCTTTTCCTAAACCTCTCGATACCAAGCAACAAGAAAAACGCCCCTGGACCAACTAAGAACAACTCTACCTAGAGCACTCAAACTACCAGACCCCAACTCTTATACAAACTACCTCAAACAACCAAAATCTAAAATAACATACCCCTGCACCCTTGCATACAGAAGAATCACCAGAAGCAGACCCTCACATCTATCCAAAACATAGCAGACTTCACTTCAACTTCTCTAACGATGAGAAAACACCATCTGGACTCCCTCAAATCACCAACACACCAATAGACCCTCTGCTTCCTCTCCCTCACAGGAGAACAGGACCTGCAGCAACTTAGAAACACTCACACCCTTACAGACCTCTCCAACAACAACCCCATTGCCCAAGACCCTCCAAGCCATCTCTAACAACCTACATACAAAATCTAAGCTCCCTGACCCTCTCTACTCTTTCCTGCCCCCCTAAACCATTAAAGAAACAGAACCAGAACTCAACCCACAAGCCTCTAATCCACCACTGACATCCTCCATACCTAACAACATCTAACCTCCTTTAGAACTCCTAGGAACAGATAGGAAACAAACTGGAAGCAAACAGGGTAAGAACAGCTACAACAGGCTTCAATCAATTGCTTGCAGACCTGAAACATCACTCCAAGAACTGCCTGCAATAATTCGGGAACTAGAAAACCCCATTCCATTGCCTAGGACAACCTTCAACTGGCTAAAACTATTACCAACCAACCTCTTAACTCACAGGCTTCACGACACTACTACAAAATTCCTGAAACAACAGGAAAATCAACCCTGCATCACCCCTAGTCTGACAGCCCCCTCTCAACAACCATTAAATAAATTCTGGAACAAATTTGAGCTCAGACAGGTTACTTTAGATAAGATTACAACACCTTTGCCTTTAATCTTGATATTGAACAGGGTTTAAAAACTAACAATCAATCAAATAAACTAACAAAAGAGTACACTTTCATTCTTTATATATGTTCAACAACAATCAGTGAGCTATACACACAAGATTAGTCAAAGCCCTAAAAGTTTTCATCTTTAACAATTTTATTGAACACTTATCCTAACTGCTTATCTAGTAAACTCTCTTAAAACAGCTCGCATTAATGCTAAAGTTTCATGACATAAATCTTATTCCAATCTCCACATTTATTAAGCAAAACTTGAGATGAGGCTGGAGAAGAGTACTACATTTTCCTATTTCATATATTGATCAAGAACAAACTAAACAGACTAAATATAGAAGTGTAAAAAAAAACTACAGAAACAAATAATAATAAAATGCGAAGGCTCGAGAGTATTACCTGTTGCGACGCAGCGAACAAGGGCGAGGGTCGAAGACTACGACTCGAACACAAGCAAAGACTAGAATGGAGACACGACGACACAATTTGAAAACCAGAAATCAATGAAACGAAGATGATCTTCAAATTCTCTGTTCTCCAGAACTGAAAATCCCCATTTTTTAACTTCGGATGAGAACTCGAACCCCTTTTTCTAACCTCTATTCACGGCTGATCATCCCCCATTAACCGGCTGAATCCCAGACCCCATTGACCTTCTTCTCCTCTCCTATTTATAGGAGTCCCATTTTAGGGTTCTCGAATGGAAATCCCCCAATTACCAAAAAGACCCATAACGGATCTAAATAGATAAGGTTGTACGATCCACAGCTGGAAATAGGATGTGGGGTATGGATTTGAGAGGGAAATTTTGAGTGAATCGGGTCGTGGGTCGGGTTTTCTCCAAACGGGTAGAGGAAAAATTTTTGGGGAGAACTGAAGTGGATGTGTGTGTAATGTATATAAGAGCCTTGCGTGGATAGGCTTGATTTTAGCATTAGGAGCGATTTTGGCCCCTTTTAAAATAAATTAAGGAAATAGAGTAATTGCACGAATAGGTTCAAATTAAGGCCATATTTTATACATTTAACCCTTTTCTTTGAATTTACTCAACTACTTTTGACTTTTAAAAAATGATTTTAATTTTAAAATGATTATACTTTAATTGAAATTTTCGGGACAAAATTGGGTGTCAACAATAATTTTATGTTATCACTCTTTTATTTCTCATTCCAATTTTTATAGTTTATTAGCAGTTGCTCGCTTACCGTTTGTCAAGTTTATTATAGCATTTAACAACACCGCAGTAGCATTTGGAGCATAACGTGGAACTCTTTCTTAGCAGTGAACTGGGAAAATCGTTAATATGAGCTAGACTCGTCAACGAGGATCTGAAGAATCGCACTCGAACAAGCAATTTCTATCCTAATCTTTTATTTCAGATTAGGACATCAGTCTGAATTCTTTCCTATTCGTGCGTCCTTTCTATCAGTCATGCGAGTCTTCGTATCTAAGTGTCGTTGAACTATATATGGCCTGATTCTCTTTTAGCCCGAGATATGTAGGCAACTCGGAAACCGAAGCTTGACCATATCCATAAGCCTCGCCTTCTGGTCCTTGGAAATCAAAAGTCTTTGTTTTATCGGGACAAAATTGATTTCTCGTCAACTTCTTTACCCTAAAAACTCTTTCATCCTTTTTCGGGTAAAGAGGGGCAGCTGTTGACACTCAATTTTGTCCCTGTCATGTTAAATGAAGTGTAATTATTTTAGATTAATTTTGGAAATAAAGGGTAATTGATTGATTTTAAAAGAAAATGGGTTAAAAACGCACTACGCAACCTAAATCCAGGCTACGTGTGCAACCATTCGAATTTCTAATTGATTTCAAAATAGAGGCTAAAATAGCTCCTAAGCCCAAAATCAGGCCTACACGTGCAACCCCCTTATTCCCTTAATTTATCCTAAAATGAGGCTTATTTCGTTCTAAACCTTAGAAGCTGGCCTACCCGTGCAAAACATATATTCATATACATCTCCCCATTTTCAGAAACCTCAATCTCAGCTATAAAACCCGATACCCGTCTGGAGCCCTAGACCGATCCAATTTTCCCTTTTCAATTTCCCTCCTAATCAGCAACAGTCCAAAATCCCTGGTCCCCCCTCGTATCCACCTCACCACCGCAGTACAAAGCCAGTTTGTTTGATCTCAATCGTCCATTTTGAATGAGAATATCATCCGAGCCGTAAATCAATTCAAACAGCTATTTTCCCTTGAAAATCAGGGTGAAATTAGTACAATCCAAGAGGATTATACTATTTTGACCCTGGTTTCAAAAGAAAAAAGCAAAAGGAGGAGGGTTAAATTTGATTTTTTCTAATGGGAGCATAACCCTAGCATTTCAGGTATAAAATCTTATTTTTGTTCATTTTAGAGTAGGTTTGGAGGACAGAAAAAACGGCAGCATATATACACATAAGCTTCTTTTCTTAGTTTTTTTTTTAGTTCAGAAATCAGTGTTACTGTGATTGTATTTTTTGGATTTGTGTCGTCGCTTCAATTTTCAAGTCGTCGACTCCATTCAAGTCGCTTAGTCGATTCGCATTTCTTCGGATCCCTTGTCCCATTCACTGCACTGTAGCAGGTAAAAGCTTAACTTTTCTTGCTTTCTATATCAGTTCCATTGCGTGTATGTGAAAACTGAATCTTGTGTATATGAGCACAAAAAGAAGCTAGCGTAAAATTATTTTAAGAATGTAAGCCTAAAGATTGTAACTTTATTGATTCCTTGGCTTAAGTTCTATCATTAAAAGCTTGAAACATCTGAGTCATGGATAAGAGACTCTGATTGTAAGTAGCTTGTTTAAATGCCTTTGTTGTATGCTCTAGTAGTCTATAAAAATGGTTATGGTTGTGCTTGTAAAAGATGAGAGTATGAGAGTGTTGCAGGGAGTTTATCTGGTTGCTATAAGCAAGGAGTAAGAGTTAAAGTAGTAGAGGTGTAGGGAGTTTATTTCAGGGGTTGTATGGTGATTCATATGGAGTCCATTATGTTAGTGTTTTTGTCTGGTTCTGTTATAGCTTTGTGGAGTTGGTTATTGTAGAATGTTGCAGGTGTTGAATATGTGTGTGTTCAGTAGTGAGCAAGTGGTTTGCAGGTTTGTCTCCAATTTTGTTTAAGTAGAATCCAGGGAGGCTCTGTTTATAAGGAGGATGTTCTATTGGTTTAAGGGTATGCAGGGAAGTTTGTAGGCTGTTTCAAGTTGGAAAGGCTTGATTTGTCTAGGTGCAGTTTCAGGGGTATTTGTTTTGGTTTGTAAAGTGGAAGCAAGGATTTTGATGGGTGGTGTGTGCAGATGGAAGATATAGGTAGGTGCTGTAGTGTAGGGCAGTGACGGAGTGTAGTTTGGACAGTGAGAGTGTGCAGGTGGTCGTTTGTATGTGCAGGTTGTTGCAGAAGTGAGGAGGTTTATTTCTGGTTCCTTGCTTGCTTTGCAAGTTCAGGAGTTATGGTTTCCAGGTCGTCTCATGGTTTTAGGTGTTTGGAGAGGTCTTGATAGTGTGTTGCGTCTGGAAAGAAGTTCCAGTATTTATGAGATTTTGTTTGGGGTCTGTGAAAGCTGATTGTAGAGGTGAGAGGATGTTTCTTATTCCATTGATTGCTGCAGCTTGTTAGGGTAGTTTAGGCCTTAGGGGATGTAGCAGGTTGGTTCAGGGAGTATAGGATTTCAGTTTGAATGGAAAATTGCAGGTGGTGTTTCAGGGTCGAGGGGGTCTGTGAGAGATGAGAGAGTTTCGTGAGGCAGCGCTGAGTGTGCAGGTGACTTTGGAGAGATGTATTGGTGAGTTGAGGAGCTGTGATGTTTCTGGATAGAGGAATGAGGCTGTTTGGTCTGCATGTAGGTGTTTGAGGGTGTGCAAGTGTATTAGTAAGGGTCATAGGCCTGGTATTGGTGTTCCGGGTTTTTGTTTTTAGTTCCGGGTAGTTTGTTCTTCAGTTCAGGTCTGGTTCTTAGTTCTTGGGCCTGGGGAGTTTGTTCTGGAGAGTTCTAGAGGGCTGTGTTGCCGCAGATTTAAGGAAATTCAGAAGTTATTCTTGCTGCTATGTGAGTGCCTGTGGTAGGTACTTGTAAGTGCATGAGTGTGCTGAGTGTGTGTGGGGGGTGTGTAGCTGGCTCTGCAGAAGCGTCCTATTTGGTTTCTGGTTAATATGCAGTTCTTGAGGCCTAAGGGGGTCTGATAGTTGTTCTAGGAGGCAGGGAAATTGGGTAAGGGGAAGAGCTGAATGTAGCTTGTTAGATTCCTTTTAGATTGTTAGTATCTTCCTGTTTGGTCTAATCTCCTGCATAAATATACTTTACCAAGGATTACACTTATCTTGCTTTTATGGAAGTTACTTGAATGCATTTAATCTCGATTCCCTGTGCAACTAGATGTGTTAAAGGCCAAGCATGGTAAATAAAGCATGTACTTTTAGTCTTTCACCTAAAAACACTTCTATTAATTAAATGTAAACAAACTAGCCATTTCAAACTTATGAAAGCCTACTGCTATTGTTTGTCATCCATAATAATAATATTGAACATGCTTACTTTCATTTTGTTGAGATACAAAATCATAAATCTGCTAGAATGGTTTGATTTGTATTTGGCATTAACGTTTTAGTTACTTTATTTTCTTCTTTGTTATGTTATGTTCATTTCCTTGCGTGTTTGCATTCCGTCTATTGCTTTGAGTGGTTCCTAATTCTTCTATCCCTCTTTTATTTTGGCATGTAAACTCTTGGGAACGAGTTGAATGAAACTCATAAACGGGGATGGCTACATGCATTCAGAGTTGTTTGATCCGCTTCGCATTTTCCGGACTTGAGATCCCCGAAAAATGCAAAAAATGCAAAAAGTGAAAAATTGTAAAATCCAAGGCTCAAATTATTGAGTTGCTATCCGGGTTCTACCTTCTAAACTCCCTCTTTCCTGTCCCCTTTAGAAAAGTATGTTATAGGAAGCCCTAAAATCGGATTAGGACTTTGCATGTTAGAAGCTTGGTAGGATAGTCGTTTTATTTAAAAATATTATCTTATCGCATGTGTAGAACTGTTTAAATAATCGTTCATCCCGTTACTTTGGGACGCACCAATTAATTAAGGCGATAGGAACCTCTCGTCAATTATTGAGTGCAAAAAAATTAAAATTTACTTACGATTATACAATCTTCATTTATTATTTATATTTAAATTAATTATTTATCCATCTATTATTTATTATTTACTTATTTATTTATTCATTCATTAGATTAATTAAGTGGTATTTATTATTAATCTGTTTAATCAATCAATTTAATTATTTAATTTTAACTAATCATTTATTGTTTAATCAATTATAATTATTTAGTTAATTAATTAATCAATTGTTATTCATTTATTCCTTATCCAATTGAATTCATATATTTATTTAATAAAGTTGTCATCTATTTTATTATTCATCTATCCAATCTTTTAATTAATCAAATTATTATTATTTATCTAATTATTTATCTTATTTGTTTACTTAATTTTATTTAGCCCTTATTTATTTAACTAATTAATCAATCAACCATTATTTAATTAATCTTAAATTGGGTCATTTATTTATCTAAGTATCGGCATAACCAAAATCTTATCTTATTTCTATTATCCTTATTTAAAATCAATTTTATTCTTATTATCCTTAATAAATTCATGAAAAACCGCCGGATTAACCGCATTTAGAGGATTTTCGAAAGTGCTCCGCGAGGGACCTTCTTTCGAATTTAATAGAACCACTTACCTAAGAATCTCTAAAAATTATTTTCCTTTTAAATAAGAAATAAAATTGCACTCTTTAATTAACGTTAGGTTCCTAATAATCCTTAAATTAGGTGGCGACTCCAAAGAAGCCCTTTGGAGTCCCATTTTGTTGAAATTACATCCCGATGCATACTTGTGTGCATTTTTTTTGGGAGGGTTCAACAGCATGCATAGGACGTAAGGTATACATCCCGCCGCCTTAGAGTTCATAGTGTCCTAGTTAGAGTTTCGTATATACTACTTCCTTGAGTTTATAAGCCCATGACCTTATTAGTCTTTGTATTTTGCCATAATTAGGACTGGGTAAATCTCTACTATAAATACCCCCCCTCACATTGTATTGTACATCAAGCAATTCATACAGAATTCGGCTATTCTCAAGGAATAAAATTCTTTACTTCTTGTCTATTACTTTTCTGTCGATTTTATTTACTTTTCCTACGTATTTTTCTGTATTGCTTGTGACCCTCTAACAAATCCAATTATTTTACCTAAATGACCAAATTTAGGCCTAAACAGTTTGGTGCCACAGGCAATTGTAGGTTTCTACGAAGGAAAAGGCACAGTCATGTCAGACGACAACATTCCAAAGAATAATACTAACACAGTAGACGATTCTGCACGGGATCCCAGTGATCCTAACTGACAATTAAAGGATCCTGCCAAAGAACCAGTCCATAAAGCCAGTGACGGCGAAGATGAACAAGTGCGCAGAGGTAATTCTGAACTCAAAGATTTCCTTGTCGATCTTCTCAAGACCCTGTGGGACCTTGGTCGAAGCCATGACCCAGAAATTAGGAGCAATCTTTGCTGGATCATCTTAGAGGCCAACATCCCTGCAAGGACCAGCACCCATAAACGAGTCACTAGCATTCATTCCCAACCGCAAGCTCAACATGGATGCCGCCCCTAGAGGCTCGAAAACAGTCAATAATCAAGATCTTAAAGGAACACCTGCCATTTAGGACATCTTGAAGGAGATGAAAGCCATCCATGCTCGGATCGGTAACATACCGCGTCCTCCATCCCAGGTTACCACCGTAGATGAGCAGAAGTTCTATAAGTATGCATACAAAGCAAGTATTGCACCAGTCCATGTACCAAAGTACTTCCGCTTGTCGGATAACCTTAAGTACAGCGGAACCACTGACCCAGACGAGCACATTGCAGCTTATTATACAGCCGTCAAAAGCAACGAGATTAACGAAGAAGAAACTCAATCTGCTCTGGTGAAGAGATTCAGCTTAACCTTATCAAAGGGTGCCCTCACTTGGTACACTCAGCTCCTAATGGGATCAATCGAGTTCACCCAGATGCAGGATTTGTTCAAGAAGGCGCATTCTGGTGCCCGTAAGCTGGAGAAACACATGGAAGACATCTTTGAGATGCAGCAGTGCGACGACGAGCTATTAAAGCATTAACTGAAGAGATTCCCGAGGGAATGATGGAGCTCCCTCTAGTTCCCAATAACATCGTTGTAGTAGCCTTTCCCAAGAGTCTGAACTCTAGGGGCTCATTGGCCACTTGGGAGTTACAGTAGACTCTTACACAACACTCGATGACCACATGGAGTGCCTTACATCAGAGGTACACCAAGAAGCTCAGCCTTAAACCTGAGCAGTCTCAAGACCTCAGCGAAGGCGTACGAAGCAAGTGGGCAGGAAGTCTACTTCCAGAAGGGGAAGGTGACGGAAGGAGAACCAAAAAGAAAGATGCATAGTTAAACAGGGACCGAAAAGCAAAGCAGTTCCAGGGGCAACTGATCCCACGAGAAAAGCGCAAAACCTCGCAGCTTCAAAGACTTTTGGCCGAGGGTGAACACTATAGAGCTGGTTGCCCATTACTTCGGCAAACTAGGCTCCAGGGTATGTTGGCCGCCCACTATCAAAGACACGTATTAATGGAGCTCAATGCCTTACTGCGATTTTCATCGGAGTAACAGCCACGCCACAGTTGACTGCAAGGCCTTGTCGCTATAAATTGAGCACTTGCTGAAGGAAAGACATCTCAAGGACCTGATCGAAGAAGGAGTGAGCCAATCAAGAGTGCCCAAACCTAAGGATAAGTGAAGCATCAACGTGGTCTTCGTGACGCCCAGGTCGATCGAAGCTTGGGGGATTGAAAACCCAAAACTACTTGCTAGTCCGATTGTGTTTAGCCTAGTAGAAGAGGAAGGGAAGCATCATGATTCACTTACAATCCAAATCAAGGTGCTTAACCTTCAGATTAAGTGAGCTCTGATTGACCCAGAGAGTGATGTCAACATCATCCAATGGGAGGTATTACAGAAGATGGGCCAGCTTTATCAAATAATTCTGAGCCCCTGTAGGATAACCAGCTTCAACAGCGTCTGTGAGAAGCCTGTCAGTATTCCGGGCGTGACGAGGGTAACACCTTTCAAAGTGCTAATTTGAAGTCTCTCATACGATATTATCCTAGGACGACGGTGGATACACAGTGTAAAGGGAGTACCCTCAACACTTCGCCAACTCTTTAGATACCCAATCTCATGCGGGACCAACGACATATGGAGTGAGCGGTCCTCACCTAGAGTATGTGCAGCACAAGGAAGGAATCTTGATGCAAGGCCAAAAGCCGAGGTGGATATGATCAACGGGGAATGCTTATGGGATGCGTCTATCGAGCGAAGGGCCAGAATAGGTGTAAGGGAGTTAAGAGAACGGGTATCAGAGATGAGTCACTTAATTCCTAAGGCAGCAGAATTGTGGTACCAATTCTCTGAAGTATTGATAAAGTATGAAGAGCCCTGGTGGCCGATACATTGCTTTCAAGTGTTAACCCGAGCAAAGATGCACCTCCTACCGTTTCCGACAATAACTGAACCAGTTCAAGGAGAGCACTTGCAATTGTACGTCACAGTCTCGGTAGTGGCATGGAATGCAGTCTTTGCGCGGGAAGAAGATGGGAATCAGTTTCTCATAAAATATGCTAGTAAGGGACTCCAGTTGGCAGATCGACGGCTCCTGCTACTAGTCTAGTTCGTAGAGGCTGTAATTATGGCAACAGAGAAGTTGAGCCCGTATTTTTTTAATCATACGGTTAGCGATGTTTCCTTAACACCACTGCGGACCATTCTGTTTATGCCCGGGATCGCAAAGAGGTTAGCGGAATAGGCCGAGAAGCTTGGAGGATATGATATCATTTATCAACCACGAGCGACCATCATGTCACAAACCCTAGAAGGCTTCACTGCAGATTCTATTGAAGAGTTAGCATCAAAGGCAGAAGCATGGATAAAGAATGCAGAGACAATCGATCCCTGGGACTGGGTAATCCATACGGCTGTGGATCTCAAAGAAGAGGAGACCGACCTTGATTTGTGGATCAAAACACCCACCGGGAAGATCTTTCACAAGGATGCAAAATGCTCTAGCCTTGAAGCAGAATATGAAGCCATAATTCAAGCTCTTGAATTAGCCTACATATTGATGGCCAAGGAGGTCAGTCTCCATAGTGGTTCCCAGTTGGTTGTCAATCGAGCGAATGAAATCTTTACTGTGGAAGATGTCTGCACACTAGACTGGCAAGCAAAGATTAGGGCACTTCTGAAAAATATTCAAAAATAGAAGTTTGTTTTTATGGAGGAAGTCCTGGAAGATGACGAAGCGGCTGAAGATATGGATACCAGCTTGGGCGGTCAGCTGATAGAGATCGAGTTAACCCCCACGGAACTGATGAACCTCAAAGTTCCGAATACAGGATCTATTACGTGTTGGCGTGTTACACTACTGAAATACTTGGACAAGGGAATACTCCCTAAGGACATGGCAAAAAGTAGACAGATGTGAAGACAGGCAGATCATTAGTGTTTGATTAATGGAGAGCTATATCATCGAGCGGTTAACGGCTCACGAATTACACACCGGGTCCCAGCATCAGCCGGTGAGGGAACTTCAAAGAATACTTCCTGGCCTTCAAAAAACTAACTCTCCGTCAAGCATGAGGAATCTCCCGAAGACGAGAAAGGTACATTTATCATTTGGCTTAAGAAGTGCTACTCTTGAAGGGCCGACTGGAGCTACATACTCGAGACACGTATTTTCTTTTTTCTCGTTCTTTGTTTTTATCATTACTTTACACGGTCACTTAGCCCCGTCTTTTGTTAAGTTCTTATTTGGCTCAGCGCCCCATTTATCAATTAAACTACTATTCTATCTAGTCAGTTTTTACAATCAGATCCATCTACGATCCAAATATTCATAGCCCCGGCACAACTTAAGACGAAGTAATACTGTTACTTTTCATAACAAAAGTAAAGTACACTTCTCACTTAAAGCTAGATCACTTCTAGTTCAGCCACCAAGCATTATTCGTAAGTTGAAATCGTCAATTCAACAAATTGCGCATATATGTTAGTGGGGACGCCCACTCGTATACTGCCATAAAGTCTTAAAATACTCGAGTAAACAAGCATAGATGTTCTAACTTGAACGCAAAAGTGTCCCGTTACATATGACGTCCCATTACGGGCGCAATCTAAAGCCGTCATTTCTGACGAAAATGAAGCGTCCAATAGTGCGCAGACCCATCTTTAAAAGACACTAGCCCAGAAAGTACCCACAACATGCCGCTTGACTACATTACAAGTAACTACGCAAGTATGCATAAAAATATTGATGAACGACCGTTTCATTAATATCAACAGCTCGTAGGCTCAAAATATACAATTGAATTCTTTTGAATACAGCGCTGTTCATTACATGCATTCCTAAAAAACAGAAAAACTAGAAAGCTGCAAGTTCCTCTGAATTAGATACGACCAAGATCCTTCATTTGGATTGTAGCTACTAGTCAGCAGGCAACCCGAAGTTTTTCTTGGCATTAGGAGATATGTCAATCCGAGCAATCTTTGGCACACACAGTCACTGATATAACCAAGGCTCGGGGGTCCTGTCCGCAGCGAAGGACCTCAGAAGCATCTGAGCACAGGCAAAACCTTCTCCAGCCACGACGAGTGCACTCGAGGATTAGCTTCAACCTCTACTATTCAAACGAGAGTACACTGCCCCGTAGATCTTCAAACACAATTGGAAGCTTATCAAAGACGAAAGGGCTTAAGCTGGGAACCTACAACAAGGGAGACTCTTCCGTCGGGTATTCCACAGCAAGCGATCGAAAAGGCCTTACAATAGCAATCTAGCCGAACAAGTCGGACAATGTGAAAGCCATGAACCACGAGCATATTTAAAACTTGGTGACACCTTAATTGGCTGATAGCTTGAAGCTATATCCTCTTGCCAGTCAAGGAACAGAGCCAAGCATTGGTGCTTCAACCCGACACCATCAAAAGAGCTACCTGAACGCCGACAGCGTACTGAAAGAGAAGCCTCACGACAGCTGAAAGAGCCAAGCATTCTGATCCCACATGACAAGAGGAATATCACAGCAACTGCTGTGTTAGAAGATGAGCACACCGTAATCAGTGCAACTGTCGCATCGAAGACATTATAGAGAACGTCATTAGAATCTCCATCAAACTTCATAACTCGGGGGACTCCGTTCATCCAATCATGGATGGGTAAACAAAGGAAGAAAACTATGGAGGATCTTTTGTCTACAATTTTCTCATGCACCATCCATTCTAAATGAAAAAGTTGTTCTGGGAATATCAAACCAGGATCAAAGGCAAAAAATTTTAAAGAAGAAGGGCTATTATTTCATAAGGAAACTTTGGAAGAAGTAGTGTATTTCTCTGAAGAAAGGTTTGCATTGTTCGTCCATCATGAAGCCCCTATTCATATGCGGAATGAGATAAGGATGAAATGTGAAATGGTCAAGCACAATTATGACATGAAGATATAAACCATTCGGCGCAGTAAAAGGCATAATGGGAAAGTTGCATGGAATCGGCATCAACCAATCAGATGAAGACACATGGGGTTCTCGAAGAAATAAAGCGTCAGCCTTGGTCAAGGAGACTGCGACTTTCAAGGAGTTAGTCTGACATCTTTTCACATCCTTTTTGCATACCTCTTTCACTTTCTGACTTCTTACGACAGCATTCAGCAAGTGGGGGGGACTGATTGCGAGGGAAAATATATGCCACCTATAATTACAGGGATACATGTCCAGCTGGCGAGACTAGACTTAGCTTAAAAGTCACCGGGCGTAGAGGATACACCTGCTCCTCAAGCCACAGCCGCTCAACCAGTGCAGGCATAAGACGCAAGGTATACATCTGTCCACCTTTACAGTCTCATAGTTAGGGTTTTGTATGTAGTACCACATTGAGTTTATAGGCCCATGGCCTTATTAGACTTTGTATTTTACCATAATTAGGACTGGGTAAATCTCTATTATAAATATCTCTCCTTATATTGTATTGCATATCAAGCGATTCATACAGAATCCGGCTATTCTCAAGGAATAAAACTCTTTACTTTCTTGTCTATTACTTTTCTCTCGATTTTATTTACTTTTCCTACGTATTTACTGTATTACTTATGACCCTTTAACAAATTCAATTGTTTTACCTAAACGATCAAATTTAGGCCTAAACAAGAATCTCCAAAAAACAAGAAAGTACCGCTATCATTCAACTTAAGAGGTACTACTCTTGAAAGGTCGACTGGACATACATACTCGAGATGTATATCTTTTTCTTTCTTGTTCTTCATTTTTATCATTAATTTATATGGGCACTTAGCCCCATCTTTGTTGAGCTTTTATTTGACTCCACGCCCCCTTTACCAATAAAACTACTATTCTATTTAGTCATTTTTACAATCAGATCCATCTACGATCCAAATATTCATAGCCCGAGTACAACTTATGTTGAAATAATACACTCACTTTTCGTGACAAAAGTAGGGTAAAGTACTCGCTTAAAGCTAGAGCACTCCTAATTCAGCCACCGGGCATTATTCGTAAGTTGAAATCGATAATTCAACAAATTGCACCTACATGTCGGTAGGGACACTGTTTATGTCTAAATTTGTGTGCCTAGGTTAGACACTTAAATTTATGAAGGACTCACAAGCAATACAGTAAAATACGATGAAAAGTAAGTAAATAGAGAGAAAAATAATAGACAAGAAAATAAAGAGCTTTTATTCCTTGAGAATAGTCGGATTCAGTGGTGAATCGCTTGATGTACAATACAATGTAAGAAGAGATATTTATATTAATGGATACCCAGTCTGAATTATGATAAAATACAAAGACTAATAAGGATCATGACCCTATAAACTCAAGGTGGTGGTACATGACCCTATAAACTCAAGGTGGTGGTACATGACCCTATAAACTCAAGGTGGTGGTACATGACCCTATAAACTCAAGGTGGTGGTATATACGAAACCCGAACTAGGAGACTGTAACCCTAAGGCGGCAGGATGTATGCCTTGCGTTCTACGCCCGTACCGCCTGAACGGTATTAACTTGTAGAACAGGCATGTATCCAATGTGCCCGGTGACTTGTAGGATAAGTCTAGTTTCGCCAGCTGCACTCGCGTCCCTGTAACAATATGTGGCGTATTCTATCCCACACATACGCCCGCCCGCATAGTGCCTGAAAGTCTTAAAACACTCGAGTTAACAAGAATAGACGTTCAAACTTGAATGCAAAAATGTCCCATTACGTACAACGGGCTAAAGACATCCCCTTGTGTGTGTTGAACCCCAAAAAACAACCCCGAAAGGCTAAATTCAGAATATCAACTGAATGGACTAACTCTTTTGGAGTCGCCACCCAATTTAAGAAAAATAGTGAACCAAATAAGCAAAATGCGTGCAAAACTGCTCATTTTTGGAAAGGCAGTCTTTCAGAGATTCTAAGTAAGAGGTTTTATTAATTTCGAAAGAAGGTTTTTAAGGCACTTTCGAAATTTCATTAACAACAGTTAATCCGACAGGTTTCTAAATTATTTACAAGTGCTATTTATGCGCTTTTCTTAAAATGATCTAAAAATAATTAATCAAACAATTAGTTAATTCGACCAATTAAATTTAGCAAATTTTCAAAATATTTAACAAGTTATTCAAAAGGCTTTACTTGTCTTTTAAAAATAAAATACAATAGATAAAAATAAAATAAATTAAAAGTGCATTTTCTTTTAAAAAAGAACGATTTGATTGTCCTAATTTCTTTGCCAATTCGTATGTTATAGCGCATAAATGACACTTGTTTAATTTCAACTTTAAAACCCGAGTATCTCACCATACGATGGAACTTAGGTTTCAAGTCGCTTTTTGCAAAGTTGTTTCGGGACATTTAGAAGTTAATTAAAACTTCTTCATAACTTTTGACTTTTAAAAGAAACTACTTCGTATCAATAAGATAGAAGTCTTTTCTTATAGTCACTTATTAATCGTAGTTTTGAAAATTTATTATATTTACACGCATTTGCTTAAATGACCCTGATTTGCAATAAATTAAATAACAACTTCAAAGTAAAAGATAATGAACATAAAGTGAACAATCCTGTAAACAAATCAAGTATGTATATTAATAAATGAATTTTCTACCAATAATTTACATATTTGATTAAGTGTCTTAACTATTAAAAGAAAGAAAGTGAGTTTCAAAAGGTAGAACCCGAAAAGTGGCTAGGAGACTGAAGGCGTATGCAGAGAGAAGGCTGAATGACAAATCCTAAGCTTGATCCTCACAGCAACACTTTTGAGACTGAGGCATGCAAAGAATGGCCTAATTGAATTGGCCCGACCGAATATATATGTCCCAGGAACTCCAACAAGTTACCCCATGCATGTAAAAAAAGAAAAGGATTAATACCAATTCAACCAATAAACAAAATTTCAATGCTAAAGGATCAACTAAAACAAACTATCTTTCTTTAGCAATCTAGTACGCGTGCTCTTTATCGTGTCAGCTTTGACACCATAGACCAATGATGCTTTACTCTCAAACTAACAAAGAAACAATAAGAAATGGTCAATTTTAATATGAACCAACTAAAACACGTTAAAACCATAAATAAAACTTGCCAGGCAGAGGTAATATGCATTCTTTAGACAAATTTTCAGCAAGAGTATATGTTTCAGAGAATGAGTAATAAATAGTGATTTCCCTTTATTCATATTTCTAACATTTCAACAGTTAACATTAACATATCCCAAAACTATTTCCAAATGACAATGATAAGGCCCAAATCGAGCAACCATCCAAAAGCACCATCCAAGGCCAAGGAAGAGCACTTCAAGGTCATGCATTAGGACGCCACGGAAAGAAGAGCATCCGAGACACAATTCGAAGTGTTTCAAGAAGCTTCAGGAAGAGGCGGACCGCCTACGGATTGAGGCGGACCGCCTAAGGATTGCTTGCTCTCTGGATTCTAGGAGGCGGACCAAGGAGGCGGAGCGCCTAGGGAAGCTGAGGCGGACCGCATAAGGCATGGAGGCGGGCGCCTCCCCCTGTGCAAGTTTGACCGGGTTTTGACTTTAAGTCGCTATGTAATTCCTAGTATGCCCCTACGTGGCTTATGACTTTAGAACCTACTTAAGGGTACTTTAGGCCTTTCCTTATGTCTTGAATGAGGCCTATAAATACTCCATAGCTTAGCATTATTCCTTAGTTAGCTAATATGATGAATGATTGATTGTCAATGACAATGTTCAAGAGTGGATTCTCTTTGAATGAAAACCCTTTGAGACGGTTTGAGTTTACTAGTGGATTCTAGTTGAACCTCAAACCACCCCCGATCATTCTATTTGCGAGTCCCAGGTGCGGCTCGAGGGTAGTTGCATAGTGTAGGTCCTCCTTGACGCCGATACGAGGGTATCACGGAACAAGTTCTCCGTGGTTACCTTGTAGGGAGTTCGAGTAGTGTCTCACTCCTATCTTTATTTTCCGCATTTGATTTTGATTCTTATCATCTTGGTATCAGAGCAAGGCTCGGGTTTTGTTTCTACAAACCCCCGACCCTTGATTCTTCGTGCCTAGGTCGATTCCTATCTTTAGTTTCTTGTTTGTTGTTATTGAAAGAAGAAAATTACAAAAAAATTGAAAAATTGAAAAATCTAAAAATTTGGTGTATCTTGTTGGTTTGGATGATTTATGATATGGGTGTTCTATATTCTTGATCGTGGATGAATTCCCGTTACTTGGGTACCAAAATTGTTGGAATTGGTGAAGTTTGAAAAATCGAAACCCCAATTGCCCTTAAACCCTTGATGAACTTGTTCTTGATGATTTTTGGCTTGATTCTTGGGTTGGATTGATGTTGAATTGAAAACTTGATATTGGGGATTGGTCTTCATTGGAAAACAAACGATTCGGTACCAATTTTGTGGGATTTAGACATATATAACACCTACTTTGATGAATCACAATCCATTTTGAAACCCTTTGATAAACCCTTGTGTTCTTGACGTTCTTGACTTTGAATCTTGATTTGATTGATTGTTTGGATGTAAATTTGATTGGGGTTTGTTAGAAAAGACAAAAAACAACTTTGGGTATCCTTGGATTGTGAAAACAAGTTGAAACAATCGGACTTGAGGCTTAGAAATCGACTTGAAACGAGTTTGAACTGTGCTGGAACACAGCAGAAGGCGGAGCGCCTAGCAAAGAGGCGGAGCGCCTCCCACTGGTGAGCTCTCAGGATCTTGCTGAGGCGGAGCGCCTCCCCTGAAGAGGCGAAGCGCCTCCCCCTGTAGGTTTGCCCTGGGCGGAGCGCCTACTATCTGAGGTGGGGCGCCTACTTCCTGAAGGTTGGGAATTGGGTAGAAACTTCTAGGATTTCTTGTTTTGTTGGTTGCATTGCTTCTAATTGGTACTATTAGAGTATAATCCTACTTGATTAGTACTAATTACTTTGAGCTATTAGGATCATCGTGCCTTAGAAAGGAGACTAGAATTCAAGAAGATCCGTAGTATCTTTTGATTCAAGTCCTCATTTAAAGTGCCTATCGTTCCAATCGAGTCCCATTAACTCCACTCACCCCGGAGTGCATTTGGACTTGATAAGTTGAGTGATTGAGTTGTGGTTCGTTGGTCAACTACTTGAGGCTTTTAGACTCAAACTTGTGTGAAATATCCATCCCCCACTAAACACGAGCGAGCCGAGTGAAACAATTGTAAGGGAGTGGGTGAGGTATTTTGCTAACGTTTGTTGCTTTTTGTAGGTACTATGGCCAATGAAGGTGATGACTTTGTGAAGAATACCTTGACTACTATCTGGGTAAAATTGGATTGTATGAGCCTACGGATTGAAACTCTTGAAAGAAGGGCCTCAAGGGCCAAAGTCGAGAAGGGGACCCCGAGTGTCCAAATCGAATCCGGAGAAGGCACAAGTCATAGCACTCCTATGACTCCCGGACGCTTTGTTGAGCTAAACAAAAGGTATGAACAAAGCAAAGTTGAAGCTCTACGAGAGCGTGGGTTGGCCAATCCCCGACGAGAGGGCAATCCCCTCAACTTGGGCAGTCCCCAAGGAAATGCTCCACTTCGAAGACCCGTTAGGCTTGTCCCACCTCTTGAGCAAGTTGTTGAGGCTCAAGAAGAGGAGGAAGCCGAGTATGGTGATGAGGCCTATGGGTATAATGTTCCTTATCAACCTAGGAGGCAAATGCATTGGGGTCGAAATATGGATAGGGGTAGAGGCCGAGGTCGAGGGCCACTCACGGAAGATGTGGAGGAGGATATGATTGAAGAGGATAATCCTCAAGTTTCCCTAGTTGTGAGGAGGAGCTTAGGTGCCGTATTGGTGGAGGATAGTGAGAATGATCAAAGAGAGAACCTCTTTCACGCTAGATGCCGAGTCATGGGTGTAGTTTGCTCCATGATTATTGACTCGGGAAGTTGTGCCAACATAGTGAGCCAAACATTGATTTCCCAATTGAAGTTACCCACCTTGAAACATCCCAACCCATATCGATTACAAGGGCTAAGTGAGTGTGGGGAGTTGAAGGTGGAGGAGCAAGCATTTATTGAGTTTGGCATGGGAAGCTATAAAGACAAAATCTTGTTTGATGTTGTCCCGATGCAAGCATGCCATCTCTTATTTGGGAGACCATGGCAATATGATAGATGTGTGGTGCACGATGGCCGGACCAATTCATATACGGTCAAGAATGATGGGAGGAAATATGTGCTTAGACCTTTGAATCCAAGGCAAGTAAGGGAAGACTACAAGCGGATGAGGGAGTTGAGGGAAGCGGCTAAAGCCAAGTCACCCATTGTACTTGAACCCGAGGCAAACAATTTCATTGTTTTGCCATTGCATGATGAAAATGGGAGTCACTCCACTCCAATTGAGAGAGAAAAGATAGAGAGAAGTGAGGGAGTGACCGGTGACAATCCAAGAGAGGAAAAAGGAGAGGAATTGAGGAGTGATGTGAGTGGATTGTCACCACAAACTACACTTGACCATGAGGTAAAATTGAGAGAGATGAGGGGTGAGGAAGGAAAAATTGAGAGTGAGAGCACCCATTGTTCTAACCCTTCTTTATCTTCTATCTCTTCTTGTAAAAGTTCTTGTGTAGGTACATTTGAAGACAAGTCATTGGAGCCTCAATGTGAGCTTCATGAAGGAGGAGTTGCATATGACACTTCAAATCTTGTGAGTGATCAAGAAAGTACTACAAATGTAAGTGTTGCTTCACCTTTTCATAAGCCTACTAGCTACTTGTCTTGTAATGACTCAACACTAGTTGGTGTTTTTGATGCATCTAGTGAGTATACCACTAGTGAAGAGTCTAGTTGTCAACTTGAGTTTGCATGTGAAACACTAGTTGGAAGGAGCACTATGCCACATCATGATGTGAGTTCATTGTTCATTGAACCCCTCCCTAGTGTAGATTTGATAGTTGACCATGATTGTGACCTTTACTATGACACACCGCCAACATTTGACATAGGGAAAGATGAGGTAGTTGACCATTCCCTAATTGATATGCTTCTATTTGGTGGGCCAATGTGTTGTAGCAAGGATGATTGTTACCTTGAGGAGTCTCTAGAGTGTGAGATGGATCGATTTGTTTTCGAAGACTCCTTGAGTGTGGGTGAAGAACCTAGTCTTGATACCATGCTTGTATTTGGCCATGAATTTGAGGTGCATGCTTTTACATTTCCATTGTGTGAAGATAATCTCATTTGTGGTAGCGATTTGTATCGGACTAGGGTGGGTGGTCAAATGGAACCCCCATGGTGTGAAGGGTTTGACCCCTTAGGCAACTACCCCCATGGTTCTTTGAGTGACCCTACTATTGCTTGTTTGGGTTATGATGAAGAAGAATCCATCATCAACACCTTCCTTGAGAGCTTGACTTTTGAGGAGGTTGCCTAATTGATGAAATGGAAGGGGAAGAGGAATCCCTTGGTGTGAGTAAGTATGCTCTAAAGAAGGGGAGTGGAGTGCTTGATCCTACTTGTAGGGTGGGCTATTTGACTCACTCCACTCCACATGTTGATCAGACCTCGAGGATAGGTTGGTGTGTTGATCTTGAGCTTAAGGTTCAAGGGGATTTTGGTAGCTTGATCTTGCATTTCCCATCTTCCCATGACCTCTTTGCTCATTATCTTGTTGAGTGCATGTTGATCTTTAACCAAGTGCTTATGGTTCTCTTTGGAGACTTGATATTCATGATTGTTATTGACGCTTGGTTATATCACAAGAGTGTGTTTTCCACACTTCTTGCACTAACCTACTTTCAAAGTGGGACGTTTGCTTGTTTTTGCTTGTCGTTGCTTGTAGGTTCTAAGCTCCATGCTAAGGCGAGGAAGATCTTGGAAGAAGCCTATGCCAAAGTGACGGTCAAGAAGGACAAAGGAAAAGATTCTTGGCCACCCCGAGGAGTTGATAAAGCCATGAGAGACCAAGCCTTGATTTCGAGGACGAAATCTTCTCAAGAAGGGGAGGATGATAAGGCCCAAATCGAGCAACCATCCAAAACCACCATCCAAGGCCAAGGAAGAGCACTTCAAGGTCATGCATTAGGACGCCATGGAAAGAAGAGCATCCGAGACACAATTCGAAGTGTTTCAAGAAGCTTCAGGAAGAGGCGGACCGCCTACGGATTGAGGCGGACCGCCTAAGGATTGCTTGCTCTCTGGATTCTAGGAGGCGGACCAAGGAGGCGGAGCGCCTAGGGAAGCTGAGGCGGACCGCCTAAGGCATGGAGGCGGGCGCCTCCCCCTGTGCAAGTTTGACCGGGTTTTGACTTTAAGTCGCTATGTAATTCCTAGTATGCCCCTACGTGGCTTATGACTTTAGAACCTACTTAAGGGTACTTTAGGCCTTTCCTTATGTCTTGAATGAGGCCTATAAATACTCCATAGCTTAGCATTATTCCTTAGTTAGCTAATATGATGAATGATTGATTGTCAATGACAATGTTCAAGAGTGGATTCTCTTTGAATGAAAACCCTTTGAGACGGTTTGCGTTTACTAGTGGATTCTAGTTGAACCCCAAACCACCGCCGATCATTCTATTTGCGAGTCCCAGGTACGGCTCGAGGGTAGTTGCATAGTGTAGGTCCTCCTTAACGCCGATACGAGGGTATCACGGAACAAGTTCTCCGTGGTTACCTTGTAGGGAGTTCGAGTAGTGTCTCACTCCTATCTTTATTTTCCTCATTTGATTTTGATTCTTATCAGACAATTAACATTAACCTTCAGTTTAATGACCAAGAGTACTACCAGGATTGGAGACAACAAACTTTTACCTTACTTTAAATTCATCTTAATACACAGACAATCCTAGAAATCAACCTTTGGCAACTTTTCAGGGACAATCAACAAGCAATATTCATAGAGAAGTTGAGCTTTTAAACCTCGCACATTCTTACTTCAATTTCTATACATCAACCAAAATAACTTCAAAGACATCCACATCCCTCAAGAATAAAGAATCAGAAACTGCCCCACTACTACTTCAATTGCTGCTTCACTACCTAAGAAAACTACCAGAACTCCCTCACCTCACCTCACCTAAAACAACTTGAAACAAACTCCCTGTACCTATTGATGCAACCCGATGCTCGGCCAAATCATTTACAAGGAGCCAAGCACGGGAGTTGCAGCAGCTGCAGTCCATGTTTGCACAGTTTGAGCTGCTGGGGCAAGTGCTGGAAGCTTCAAGGCAGTTCTGCCTACATTCTGCCTCCGAAACTGGAGTTGTTCATCGCGATCGCGAAAGGCTAAAAAGAAGACCTGCGAGATGGCGACCAGCCAGACGCGATCGCGGAAGATGAGAATGCAGAGCAGCGCTATCGCGCAAGAGGCTGGTTGAAGACTCGCCTACACGATCGCGAGACCATAGCCGCGATCGCGAGGCTATGATTTAATGCTCAGCGCGATAGCGCCCTTTCCTGCGAGAACGTGCTGAGACAAGGATCAGAAAGCCCATTTTCAGCTAATGACTTGAAGGCCCATTGTTAAGAGGTAATTAAGGCAAATGTGTCACACTATATATACTCCTAATGTCAGTAGTTTACCTATATTTTGATGACATTTGACAAAGTGAGGAATTTTCTAAGCTTGTTTGCTTAAGCACACCTATAATCCTTGATTTTCAATTAGTCTTAACTAATTGAGGATCAATTAGAATTGGTTCTCTTGTTTAGGTCATTAAGGGGGGGTAATTAGGTTAATTTTCCTAATTTGCTTCCTTAATCTTTCTCTAATCAAGTTGGGTCTTTCTTTAATTCTTGTTCTTTTAATTTTGTGTCTTTAATTTTCGTATCATTTGGTATCAGAGCTGGATTAGTGTTTGTTCTTACAATCACTAACCCAAATTTGTTCATCAAATTTTAAAAAAAATCCAAAAATCCCAAAATATGAGTCTTAAGTTTAGGTTTCTTTTGGTTGAAATTTTTGTTACCAATTGAAGATATTGGCGTCTAGAAACTACTCCAAAAAGAAATTGAACAAACAACAACAATTGAGGTGCTGATTTGAAGATTGAAAAATTAGGGTTCTTCATCAAGAAATTGGGGTTTTTGAAATTGGTTATTGATTTTGAAGATTCAGCTATTGGGGTTTGTTCACGGACCAACAAGGAGTGAAGATCTCAAATTTGGAGTAAAAATACGGTGGTTTGTGAAGATTCAAGTTGTAAAGTGGGTTTGAAAATCGAGTTCTGCTTCAAATCCAGAAGCTTACGCGATCGCGCAACACCCAGCGCTATCGCGCAGGCCAATAATTAAAAGGCCTACGCGATTGCGACAGTCTTACGCGATCGCGCCAGTACCACCAGAGAAGCCTACGCGAACGCGAACCACGCACGCGATCGCGCTGAACAACAATTTCTAGAAAAACAGTTTCTTAGATAGATTGTTCGCAAACAGCCCCATAACAGTTTTCAATCAACTGAAACCCAATTTCAGTATCAAGAACAGTGAGTTTCTAGATCACAAATAAAATTTCATCCAATTCCGAATCCGATTCGTTCCAATTCGATTCGTGCCTTTCTTTCTTCCCTTTCTTTAAACTTTCCTAAAGTTCCTCCGTTAGTTTCAATTGTCCGTTTCTTGTCTCAACAATTCCTTTCGATCCCAAATTAGCTTGAGTTTGATTGTCAAGTTGGATTTAGTATGCGAAGAACAAACTTGGAAAAAGGCAAGTGTGGTGAGAGTATTAGAGTGAGTAAAAGCCGATCGTTGAGTGCAAACACGACTGAATTGAGTGACATCAATTTGAGTTTAAACACTTAGGGAGCGACTCCGTGAGGACTCTTTCTACTAACTTTGTTTGTTTAATTGTTTGTAGGTACAACGACACAAAAAGAAGTCGAGGTGGACATGGAAGTTAAAACCATGATATAAGCCTCGGTGGCAAGTATTAACTCAATGAAGGAGACGGTTGATGAGCTATCTCGAAAAAATAAGCTTTGGGAAATAGGTAAGCAAGTGGTTGATACACCTTCAACCGTGGGGGTGCGGGGTGATGGACCTAGCCGAATCTCTCGGGCCGATGACCGCTACTCTCACATGGTGGTCTAAGATACCTATTCTCCAAATGTTACTCCACAAGCAAGGGATCCTACTCATGATCTCCCAAGGAATGAACAACCAAGGGGTGACACTCCAAGACCACATGAAGATGAGACTTTTCATGAGCATGAGAACTATGATAATGACCTATTTCACTATCCGGGGGATGCCCGACGAGGGGGAGCTAGGGGTCGAGGTGGTTGATTTGGGGGAGGTTACCAAGGGAGAGTGGATCGTGATGAGGACTATTATGACTACGGGGTTTATGGTGGACAACGGAGACATCATGATAAAGATATGAGGTTGAATACTATCAAGATCAATCTACCTACCTTCCAAGGTGAGAGTGACCCGGATGAGTATTTTGAGTGGGTGGTCAAGATGGAGAGAATCTTTCAAACCAACAACGTCCAAGATGCTACAAAAGTGAAGTATGCTAGCACCCAATTTGAAAACTATGCTTCTACTTGGTGGGAGTCCAAACGAAGACAAAGGGAAACACAAGGGCTCATTGCCAATGGGGGTTGGGCTGCTTTGAAAGCCATGATGGAGGATCAGTTTCTACCTCCAAACTATGAGGATGAATTGATCAAAAAGTTCTACAATTTGAGGCAAGGAACCAAGAGCGTGGTAGAGTATTTTGATGAATTTGAGAAGACTAGGACAAGGGCCAACGTGCTAGATGGTGACCGGTCTCTCATACCAAAGTTTTGTGGAGGCTTGAATAGGGAGATCTCTTCTCCAATGGAATTGCACCGGTTTGAAAGCTTGAATGATGCATTCCAAGCGACTCTCAAGGTGGAGAAATGATGCAATGGAAACTAGGCGGAAGCGACAAACTATAGGATAATGCGGAAGCTAAAACAAGATAGGCGATATCGATAACGATATCGAGATAAAAAGCAAGACGAGGCTTGAAACATTTACCTAAGTAGCACCAAGGAACTTGTCTCGATACACCCCGGGTGAAGTCAAGGATCACCTATACTATGCAACTACCCTCAAGAGACACTCGGCTCTCGCAAATAGAATGATCAAAGAGGTTACGATGTTCAACTTGGAATCCACCAAGTGAAATCATACCCGCTCACGGGTTCTTCATTAACATTCACTCAAGAAATTCATCATTCTACATTCAAGGTTGTGTTAAAAAGCAATAAATGACTAAGGGGTCTATTTATAGTTTCCCATTTGCCAAGTTTCTGGTCGCTGCTCCTCGAATGGTCTTCGCGATCGCGCAAAAGGAATAGCGATCGCGCAGGGCACTAATCTTCAGAGGCTCGCGATCGCGTCATGGTGAGCACTATCGCGCAAGGCAAGTAACTGCTCTTCGTGATCGCGTAAGTGTGGTAGCGATCACGCAGAGGAAATGTCTGTCGCCAGGCAGTAAGCTCAAAGAGTGCTGCCTTGTTTTGCCCTGTTTTGGCTCCTCTGTTTCCTGCACTGGTTTCAGCCCTGCTTCCGCTTTGATTGAGCTCCAATGCATTGTCTTCAAGTCATTCCCCGAGCTCATATCATCCATGCCTTGACTTCAAACCAAGTGTAGGTGTCGATGCAATTTGGGTTGCATCATCCTCCCCTTCTTGAGAAGATTTCGTCCTCGAAATTAAAGCGTCCTCCTCCAAGGTAGCATCACCTACATCAAAAAGGCAAGCAAAAACAAAAGCTCCTACTACAAGAGTAGGTTAGTGCACCAAGTGTGGGGAAACACACTCTTATGGTACAACCAAGTATCAATGGCAACAAAGAAGCTCATGTTCCCCAAGGAACTAGCAAGTACTTGGTTCAAAAACGAAGTGCTCCCAACACGAGAACAAATAAAGATATCAATAGTGCATGGCATAAGCAAGATTAAGCTATCAAAGTCACTACGATCCCTAAGTTCAAGATTAGTGCACCAAGACTTCCCACGATGCGAGTAGGCAAGTCCAACAAGAGTGAAGGTAAGTGGTGTGGAACATTCACTCTTGTGATAGAGCCAAGTATCAATACTAATCAAAGAGCTTATGTCTCGAAAGAAAACAACAAGTTCTTGGCTCCATAGTGACAAGCACTCACAATCACTACAAGCAAAGAGATCATTAGGACATAGAACATTCAAGATTAAGCAACCCAAGTGCCTATAACCCCCAAGCTCATGATCAACATACCAAACCTTCAATGCATTATTCTCAAAATGCGACACAATGGTTTTGGCATGTTCAATTCTCAAAGTGTGGTTAACATGTAGGATGGGATAGGCAAAGTAGGTCGAATCACAATTAGAAGCAATTACCCCACTCCCCTTCTTAAGATCTCTCATACTCACACTAAGAGATACCTCATCACCTCCAATTTCATCCTCGAGACAACCCTCCTCACAAGGTAAGCTCTCAAGGATGGCATTATTAATAGACTCTTCGTCATCATAACCCGAACCAACAAGAGTAGGGTCACTAGAAGAATCATCTACCTCACTCGAAGCTTCAAACAAAGAGTTGTCTATGGGATCAAATCCCTCACACCATGGAGGTTCCAACTCATTCCTAACTCTAGCTTGATACAACTCACCACCACAAATAAGGATGTTCTCAAACAAAGGATTAGTAAAAGTGCGCATCCTATTCTCAAGGTCAAGCAAAGGTGAAGTATCATAGCTAGGTTCATCACTCGCACTTGAGGAGTCATCATAGACAACCTTGTCCAATTCATGCAACTTGGACTCCTCAAGGTCACTCTCATCCTTACTACGACACACAAGGCCACCAAAATCAATTATACCAACAAGGGTAGAGCCACATAACTCATCTTCCCCTTTATCAAATATAGGTGGGGTGTCATAACAAGGTTCACAAGCAAGGTCAACTAACACATTTTTGCTAGAGAGAGGTTACTTGAATACCGGGCTCACATCATGATGTGGCGTTTCATTCCTCTCTACTAGGTCACACGTAAACACAAGTTGACCATTAGACTCTTCACTAGTTGCAAGGTCAATATAGGCATCACAAGCAACAACTAGCTTTGAGTCTCACAAGACAAGGGATCAACATTTTCATGAGAAGGGAAGGTAACACTTACATTTGAGTCGCTCCCGTAAGCACTCACATAGCTTGAAGTGTCGCATTCAATTCCTTCATCACGAAGTTCACAATGATGCTCTTCGTCCTCTTGTCTTCCTTCCAAGGCAAACGGTTGAGGCTCCACTAGCTCGCCTCTAAGAGTACCTACACATAAGCCAAAACAAATAGAAAGAGAAGAAGATAAAACATGGTTAGAACAAAGGGTGTCCTCACTCTCACTCGAGATTTCCTCTCCCCTCACTTCTTTCATTTTTCGCTCAAGGCCAGTTGTAGATTCGGGTGATGCTTCACTCTCAACTCGCAAGGGCATGACCATAAGATTGTTGGTTCCGGGCTCAAGTTTCATGGGTAACTTGGCCTTAGCGGCTTCCTTCAACTCCCTCATAATCCTATAGTCATTACTTACTTGCTTTGGTGTCAAGGGCTTGAGTACATACTTCCTAGAACCATGCAAGACCGTGTAAGAGTTGGTCCTACCATCATGTACTACGCTCCGATCATATTGCCATGGCCTCCCAAACAAGAGATGGCAAGCTTGCATGGGGACTACATCGAACATTACCTTATCTCGGTAAATTCCAATGCCAAACTCAACCAAAGCTTGCTTCATTACCCTCAACTCTCCACACTCACTCAACCATTGTAACCGGTAGGGATGTGGATGTGTTATAGTAGCAATTGCAATTGGAAAATCAAAGTCTCACTCACTATGTTAGCACAACTTCCCGAATCAATGATCATTGAGCACACTTGCCCCATCACACGACACCTAGCATGGAAGATATTCTCCCTTTGCACATGCTCCGACTCCGCAAGACTCATGGCACCCAAACTCCTCCGTACCACAAGTGTCGTTTTAAGCTCATCATTTTGGTCACCATTACTTTGGGGAATGCCCAAGTTGTGGGGAGTGCCCACTTGTTGGGGAATGCCCAACATTTCATCACTAGTACCTTCTTCGGTACCCCTTTGGAAACTCGGGGTCCATTCCTCTTTGAGGTTATCAAACCTCGAACTTATGGATCTCACCTCGGCCAAGAGGTAGGCCAAAGCGCTTACCGGGACTTCAACGGTATCGGATACGTCTCCGGCCATGTACCTACAAAAAGTAAAAACAAGAGAAAGAGGTTAGAGTAAAAACCCTCACTCGCTCCCTCACCTTTGGAGTGTCACTCGGGTACACTCAATTTAGTGGGTTGTAGGATCACTCAAGCTTGATCTCAAAGGCTTCCTCGTAGTTGAACAACCACCTCAATAACCACTCAAGTCACAAGAACCAAACACTCTTCGGGGTGAGTGGAATTGATGGGACTCGATGGGCGAACGGCTTTATAAGTGAGCACTTGAGCCAAAAATATACTACGAGTCTTCTTTGAGCTCTACTCTCCTTCTAGGCACGAGTGTCCTATTCGCACAATGAATTAGTACTAATTGGGTAGAAGTGTTACCCTCAAAGTACTAACCGGAAGTGATGCAATCAAATGTTCAAAGATCGAATCGTCACTAAACGGATTCGGAATTGGATGATTTTTGGTTTGTGATCTACAAACTCACCATATTTGATGATACAATTGGAGTTTTGGTGAGTGGAAACTGTTACAAACCCCTTGCGAACATTCTGTCCCAAAACAGGATTTTCTGGAAATGATTGTTCTTCGCTGTCGCGTGGGTTGGCGCGCGATCGCGATGACTTAATTTGTGGAGTTGTCGCGATCGCGTGAAGCAGTGCGCGATCGCGCAGGCTTGCATTCCAGAACCAGAACCCCGACTGTAAACTCAGTTTTTGGCACATAAATCACCCCAATTCAACTTGTTGTTCAGTTCTAAAGCTTCCAAAGGGTGTTTTCAACTGAAGTAAACAATCCCCAATGGTTTTACCAATCAAATAATCAATAACAAGTTGTTTTCAAGAATTTGGAGCAAGTTCTTCAAAAGTTTTCAAGATTCAAAAACTTAGATTTTCATTCCGCTACTCCAAATGACGATATGGGGATATCAAAATGACGGGAAAACTATAAGGATCAATCCCCGATACCCAACAACCAAGAATTCACAACACAAAACAAGTTCTATCCAATTGTGTGAATTCTCAACCTTTGAGATTTGGTTTTCAAGATTTTGATTCACGACTTCAAATCGTGTTTCGTGGGTACCAAATCAACGGGAATATGATAACAAACAATCCCCAATAACAATCAACAATAAAATTGTAACGAACAACGATTTCTAGCAATTTTTTTGTGATTTTTAAGTTTTTTGATATTTTTGTTTTTCCTCAAATTTTAAGAACAAACAACACAATGATAACAACAACAAGAACAAGACCGAGGATTCGTAAGAACAAAGCCTAGCCGTGCTCTGATACCAACTGATGCAATGGAAACTAGGCGGAAGCGACAAACGATACGATAATGCGGAAGCTAAAACAAGATAGGCGATATCGATAACGATATCGAGATAAAAAGCAAGACGAGGCTTGAAACGTTTACCTAAGTAGCACCGAGGAACTTGTCTCGATACACCCCGGGTGAAGTCAAAGATCACCTATACTATGCAACTACCCTCAAGAGACACTCGGCTCTCGCAAATAGAATGATCAAAGAGGTTACGATGTTCAACTTGGAATCCACCAAGTGAAATCATGCCCGCTCACGGGTTCTTCATTGAGATTCACTCAAGAAATTCATCATTCTACATTCAAGGTTGTGTTAAAAAGCAATAAATGACTAAGGGGTCTATTTATAGTTTCCCATTACAAGATTTGCCAAGTTTCTGATCGCTACTCCTCAAATGGTCTTCGCGATCGCGCAAAAGGAATAGCGATCGCGCAGGGCACTAATCTTCAGAGGCTCGCGATCGCGTCATGGTGAGCGCTATCGCGCAAGGCAAGTAACTGCTCTTTGCGATCGCGTATGTGTGGTCGCGATTGCGCAGAGGAAATGTCTGTCGCCAGGCAGTAAGCTCAGAGAGTGCTGCCCTGTTTTGCCCTGTTTTGGCTCCTCTGTTTCCTGCACTGGTTTCAGCCCTGCTTCTGCTTTGATTGAGCTCCAATGCATTGTCTTCAAGTCATTCCCCGAGCTCATATCATCCATGCCTTGACTTCAAACCAAGTGTAGGTGTCGATGCAATTTGGGTTGCATCAAGAAAGGGATCAAATTAGACAAGTCTTACAAGACCAAAAGCATCCCTTCCACTTGGAACAAAGGGAAGGATAATGTGAAGGCCTATACCCCATGGGACAAAGCTAAAGAGCCCATGCGAGAGTTCAAAGGCAACTTTGAAAGAACCAAGCCCAAAGAAGAGCCCAAGGTGGGAGGTAATAAAGCTAAAATTGAAAGCTTATCTAACATTCAATGCTATAAGTGTAATAGCGGAGGCCACATGATAAGAGATTGTCCCAATAGGAGAACTATTATTGCTTTAGGTGATGGAGCCTATGAAACGGGTGGTAGTGATGATGAGGAGATAGATAGGGGTATGCCATGTGACGATGATTTTGATGAGGAGCTGTTGGAGGGTGAGCAATTAGATGATGTCTATGCTACTCTTGTGGTAAGAAGAATAATGGGGGTGCAAGTGAAGGAGGAGTCGAGTCAAACGGAGAATTTGTTCCATGCATATTGTAAGGTTCAAGGGACTACTTGCTCTCTAATTATTGATAGTGGTATTTGTGTCAATGTGGTGAGCACCACTTTGATTGAGCAACTCAAACTACCCACTAGAAAGCGTCCACAATCTTACAAACTCCAATGGTTGAATGAGTGTGGTGAGCTAAAAGTGACCAAGAAAGCCTTGATTAAATTCAAGATTAGGGACTACAATGATGAGCTTTTATTTGATGTGGTTCCTATTCAAGCTTGTCATATCTTACTTGGTAGGCCTTGGCAATATGACCTCTTGGTAAGGAATGATGGCAAAACTAACAAGTATGCCTTGGAAGTGAGGGGTCGGAAGTTTGTTCTCAACCCATTGACCCCAGCGCAAGTGAGTGAGGGTTATAGGAAGATGATGGAGTTGAAGTTGAAAAGAGAGAAAGAAAAGAAAGAGGGAGTTATGGAGGAAGGGAGAGTGGGAGTTGTTACACAAAAGAGTGAGGAAACAAAAGAGGGAGTGAACTTGTTCTTGTCTAGGAAGGAGTGTTTGAAAGATGTGGAGGAAGGAGCAACCATGATTCTCCTCCTACACAAGGAACATGTTTTGATTACTAATGAACTAACCCCTTCTTTGCCTTCTATTTCTTCTGTTTTGCAAGGTTATGAAGTCATCTTCCCCGAGGAGTTGCCTAGTGGATTACCACCACTAAGAGACATTGAGCATCAAATTGACCTTGTTCCGGGCTCCCAATTGCCCAACAAGGCCGCTTATAGAATCAACCCGGAAGCTACCAAAGAACTCCAAAAGAAAGTGGAGGAGTTGCTTGGGAGAGGCCTTGTGCAAGAAAGCTTGATCCCATATGCGGTCCCGGTCATCCAAGTGCCAAAGAAAGATGGGACTTGGCGCATGTGTGTGGATTGTAGAGCCATCAACAATATCACGGTAAAGTATCGTCATCCTATTCCTAGGTTAAATGATATGCTTGATGAGTTATGTGGATCTTGTGTGTTCTCTAAAATTGATTTGAGGAGTGGATACGACCAAATCCGGATGAAACCGGGTGATGAGTGGAAGACGGTCTTTAAGACTAACTTTGGTCTTTATGAGTGGCTTGTCATGCCTTTTGGCTTGTCCAATGCTCCTTCAACCTTCATGAGGTTAATGAATCATGTGCTTAAATCTTTCATTGGAAAATTTGTTGTAGTATACTTTGATGATATTCTTATCTATAGCAAATCCATTGATGAGCATGCTAATCATTTGAAACAAGTGTTTGATGTTTTGAGAAAAGAACAATTGTTTTCTAATTTGAAAAAGTGCTCTTTTTGTGTTGAGAAAGTTGTTTTCCTTGGTTTTGTGGTAAGTGCAAATGGTGTGGAAGTAGATGAGGCTAAAGTGGAGGCCATTAGAGATTGGGTCACTCCTAAAAGCATTGGTGAAGTGAGAAGTTTTTATGGGTTGGCTAGCTTTTATAGGAAGTTTGTGAGAGGGTTTAGCACTATAGCCACACCATTGGCCGAAGTGATAAGGAAGGATAAGGCGTTTGTGTGGGGAAAAGAGCAAGAAGAGGATTTTGCAAAATTGAAGGAAGTCCTTAGCTCCACACCTCTTCTTCAATTGCCAAACTTTGATAAAACCTTTGAGATTGAATGTGTGCTAGTGGGGTAGGCAGTGGAGCTCTGTTGATGCAAGATCAAAAACCTATTGCCTATTTTAGTGAGAAACTCAAGGGGGCAACTACTAAATATTCCACTTGTGACAAAGAGTTGTATGCCTTGGTGAGGGCATTGGCTCATTAGCAACATTACCTTTGGTCCAAAGAATTTGTTATTAGAAACGACCACCAATCCTTGAAGCACCTCAACCCCAAGAGAAATTGAATGTGAGACATGCCAAATGGGTGGAGTTTCTTGAAACTTTCCCTATGTCATCCATTACAAAAAGGGGAAAGAGAATGTGGTGGCGGATGCCTTGTCAAGAAAATTTGTGCTTCAATCAAGAAGGCAATTGTTGTTGAATACCTTGGGGTCCAAACTCATGGGTTTTGAAAGTATGAAGGAGATGTATGTTAATGATCCGGAGTTTGGAGAACTTTATTCTTATTGTGAAGTGGAGGAAAGGGGTAGAAGAGTTAATCAAATGTGTGGTGAGGAGGAACTTAGTGGTGATGTGGAGAAAAAAGTTTCACAAGTTCGATGGCTTCTTGTTTAGGAATGGGAAGTAGTGTGTGCCTAGTTCATGTTGGAGGGAGTTGCTAGTGAGAGAGACACATAGTGGGGGACTAATGGGGAATTTTGGTGTGGGCAAGACCAGAGAGATTCTTAAGGAGCAATTCTATTGGGCAAAAATGAGGGTGGATGTTGTGAGGGTGTGTGGCCAATGCTTGGAGTGTAGGCAAGCCAAGTCAAAGCTACTTCCACATGGTTTGTACTCACCCCTCCCCATTCCCTTAGGTCCTTGGCTTGACATTTCTATGGATTTTGTCCTTAGATTGCCTAGGACCAAAAGGGGAAAAGAAAGCATTTTTATGGTCGTTGATAGATTTTCTAAAATGGCTCATTTCATTGCATATCACAAGGTTGATGATGCATCTCACATAGCCAATTTATTTGTTGACAATGTGCTTAAATTTCTTGGGGTCCATCCCAAGTTCCTTAGTCATTTTTGGAAGGAGCTTTGGGGGAGGCTTGGCACTAAGTTGTTGTTCTCCACTTCTTGCCACCCCCAAACCGATGGCCAAACCGATGTTGTCAATAGAACCTTGATGACATGCTTAGAGCAATGGTTAAGGGAAAACTAGCTTCTTGGGAGGAACATCTACCTTTGATTGAATTTGCTTATAATAGGACCATGCACACATCTACTTGCATGATACCTTTTGAGGTTGTGTATGGCTTTAATCCCCTTACCCCCTTGGATCTTACGCCTTTGTCTAGTAATGTTGTCTTAATCTTAGATGCCAAGGTGAGAGCTCAAGAGATGAAGCAACTTCATGAGCAAGTAAGGAAACAACTCGAGAAGAAAAACCAAGAAGTTGCCAAGAAGGCGAACAAAGGAAGGAAGAAGGTTATCTTCGAGCCCAATGATTGGATGTGGGTTCATTTCCGAAAGGATACGTTCCTAAACAAGAGGACGAGCAAATTGATGCCTAGAGGCGATGGCCCCATCCAAGTCCTTGAACACCTCAATGACAACGCGTACAAGGTGGACTTGCCAAGCAATTACCAAATGCACAACATGTTCAACGTCTGTAACTTGTCTCCCTTCGTAGTCAAAGATCAAGTGAATTCGTGGACGGATTCTTCTCAAGACGGAGAGAATGATGCAACCCGATGCTCGGCCAAATTATTTACAAGGAGCCAAGCACGGGAGTTGCAGCAGCTGCAGTCCATGTTTGCACAGTTTGAGCTGCTGGAGCAAGTGCTGGAAGCTTCAGGGCAGTTCTGACTACATTCTGCCTCAGAAACTGGAGTTGTTCATCGCGATCGCGCATGCACAGACGTGATCGCGAAAGGCCAAAAAGAAGACTTGCGCGATCGCGACCGAAAAGACGCGATCGCGGAAGATGAGAATGCAGAGCAGCGGGATCGCGCGTCCACAAACGCGATCGCGCAAGAGGCTGGTTGAAGACTCGCCTGCGCGATCGCGAGACCATAGCCGCGATCGCGAGGCTATGATTGAATGCTCAGTGCGATAGCGTACCTTCCTGCGCGAACGCGCTGAGACGAGGATTAGAAAGCCCATTTTCAGCTAATAACTTGAAGGCCCATTTTTAAGGGGGTAATTAAGGCAAACGTGCCACACTATATATACTCCTAATGTCATTAGTTTACCTAGATTTTGATGACATTTGACAAAGTGGGGAATTTGGCTAAGCTTGTTTGCTTAAGCACACCTATAATTCTTAATTTGCAATTAGTCTTAACTAATTGAGGATCAATTAGAATTGGTTCTCTTGTTTAGGTCATTAAGGGGGTAGTTAGGCTAATTTTCCTAATTTGCTTCCTTAATCTTTCTCTAATCAAGCTGGGTCTTTCTTTAATTCTTGTTCTTTTAATTTTGTGTCTTTAATTTTCGTATCACCTATGCCACTCTAACTCACTTAAACACCTCTTCTAAACTATCTAGACAACAGGGCAAACAAGAACAAACAGACCCTCATACACCAGCCTAACAACCTCCTGAACCTACCAACACCCTGAAATATCTTACATACCAACTATAAAACTTGGAACACCCTACATACTTGGAACAGCTGAGACAGCATCCATGCACCTAAATAGATCAGACCTCTTTTTAGGCATCTGCAAACCATCTCACACCTCTAGGACCTCTCCTAACACCTGCACACCTAAGAACTGACTACAACAACCTCTTGCTCACAGCCTCAAAAACAAACTTCAAACAACACCTACAACCAACCTGGACTACCCTGCAACACCTCAAGACTCCGAACCAAACTCACAAGAACTCATAAGCTTCACAGAATAAAAAAAACTACTTCACTATTGCTCCTTAAAACCAGCAATATCCAGACCCTAACCCTTACTGCCTGAACAACTACCAGGCCCCTTAACATTCTTAAACTTCTCCTCTACCCCTGAAACTACTCTCCAATCCACTGCACATACTCCACAACAACCAAAGAACAGCCCAGATCTCCATTTACTACTTTAGAACACCTAAAACAAACCTGAACAACACACTCTCACCACCTGACTTTGTTGCACACATACTACACACACACACCAACACCAGGATACACAAATACATACTTACTTGCAGAGACCCTGCACCTACACAGATGGCTAATTTTCCTAATTTGCTTCCTTAATCTTTCTCTAATCAAGCTGGGTCTTTCTTTAATTCTTGTTCTTTTAATTTTGTGTCTTTAATTTTCGTATCACCTATGCCACTCTAACTCACTTAAACACCTCTTCTAAACTATCTAGACAACAGGGCAAACAAGAACAAACAGACCCTCATACACCAGCCTAACAACCTCCTGAACCTACCAACACCCTGAAATATCTTACATACCAACTATAAAACTTGGAACACCCTACATACTTGGAACAGCTGAGACAGCATCCATGCACCTAAATAGATCAGACCTCTTTTTAGGCATCTGCAAACCATCTCACACCTCTAGGACCTCTCCTAACACCTGCACACCTAAGAACTGACTACAACAACCTCTTGCTCACAGCCTCAAAAACAAACTTCAAACAACACCTACAACCAACCTGGACTACCCTGCAACACCTCAAGACTCCGAACCAAACTCACAAGAACTCATAAGCTTCACAGAATAAAAAAAACTACTTCACTATTGCTCCTTAAAACCAGCAATATCCAGACCCTAACCCTTACTGCCTGAACAACTACCAGGCCCCTTAACATTCTTAAACTTCTCCTCTACCCCTGAAACTACTCTCCAATCCACTGCACATACTCCACAACAACCAAAGAACAGCCCAGATCTCCATTTACTACTTTAGAACACCTAAAACAAACCTGAACAACACACTCTCACCACCTGACTTTGTTGCACACATACTACACACACACACCAACACCAGGATACACAAATACATACTTACTTGCAGAGACCCTGCACCTACACAGATGGACACACACACACATACTTACACTAGCACTCACACAGATACAACAACAGAAATAGAGAACCAAATCATTGCATAATCCAATAAGAAAATAGTGTATACTGGAGCTGAAATAATTATAAAAGGGGGAAGGATATTACCTGTTCAGGAGCAGGAACTGAAGCGAGGGATCGGAGGTCCTTATACGCGAACAAGAATGACGACTCGAATGGCGAAGCGACGACACATTAAAATCTTAAGTTTTCTTACTTAATGCTGCTGCTATTTTGCTCCTAAAGATATCACAAGAATTCCCATTTTCAAGAATTCCTATTTTCCCTGTATTTTCCCCCGCTTCCCTCTCTGCTCTCGCCGCTCCCTCTCAAATGACCTTTAGCTTTCAATTTATAGGAAAATAAATTAGGGTTCTCGGATTAAGTGAAATCCCTAAAAGAACCTTCAAACGGTCCAATTTTGATAAGATATTTGATGTGGAACGTGGGGGGACCATGACAGTACAAGCTTTTTGGAAGAATTCATTTGAATTTTGGGAAAATTGGGTGCGAATTAAAGGGAAACGAGGTGGAGAACTTTGAAATCTGGTTGGGGGAAAGGGATAACTGAATTGGGTGTACAGAGTATATAAGTAGTGTTGCATAGATAAGCCAGTTTTGAAACTAAGGAACAAATTTAGCCTCTTTTTTAGGATTTAGTTAAGAAATGAAGGGATTGCACATGTGGGTTAGGATTTAAGTTATGTATTGTGAGTTTAACCTTTTCCTCTTTAAATTTATGAATTTACTTTCTTTTTTATTTTAAAATTGCCCTTGATTAAATTAATTAGACATTAAATTAAAATTTTGGGATAAAATTTGATGTCAACAGTGGGCGCAATGTACCGTCATTACTGATGAAAATGAAGCGCTCAACAGTGCGCACACCCGTCTTTAAAAGGCACTAGCCCAGAAAGGACCCACAATATGCTGCTTGACTACACTATAAGTAACTACACAAGTACGCATAAAAATATTGATGAACGATCATTTCATTAATATCAACAGCCCGTAGGCTCACAATATACAGTTGAATTTTTTAATACAACACTGTTCATTACAGGCATTCATAAGAACAAAAACTAAAAATTACAAGTTCCTCTGAATTAGATACAGCCAAGGTCTTTTATCTGGATTGTAGCTACTAATCAGCAGGCAAACTTAAGTTCTTCTTGGCATCAAGAGATATGTCAGCCCAAGCAATCTTCGACAGACAGTCACTAATACAAAAAAGGCATGGGTGTACTATCTGCAACGAAGGCCCTCGGAAGCGTCTGAGCATAGGCAAAACCTTCTCTCGTCATGATGAATAAACTCGAAGATCTGCTTCGACCTCTACTGGTCAAACGGGAGTACATAGCCCCATAGATCTTCAAGCAAAATTGGGAGCTTATCGAAGATGAGAGGGCTTGAGCTACGAACCTACCAGAAGGGTGACTCTTCCTCGAGTATCCCACAGCCAGTGGCCGAATAGGTGTTGCAATAACAATTCAGCTGGGCCAGCCGAACCAAGAGACAACCTAGAACCATAAGCAGAGTTAGAGCTTAGTGACTCGCTAACCCGCTGATGGTACAAGGCTGCATCTTTTTGTCTTTAATGAAATGGAGCTAGGCATTGGGTATCAACCCAACACCATCAAAGGAGCTACTTGAACACCGACAGCATCCTGGAATAGAAGCCTCACGACAGCTGAAAGGGCCAAGCGTCCTGACCCCGTATGACAAGAGAAATATCACAGCAACCGTTGTGCTAGAAGATGAGCACATCATAATCAATGTATATGCCACATCAAAGACAGTCTGAAGAACGTCATTAGAATAGCGATCAAACTTCATGACTCAGGGGACTCCGTTCATCTAATCATGAATGTTAAACAGAGGAAGGAAACTGTGAAGAGTCTTTTGGCTATAATTTTCTCATGCACCATCCATTCTAAATGAAAGATTTGTTCTGGGAATATCAAACCAGGGTTGAAAGCATACACTTTTTAAGAGGAAAGACTATTATTTCATAAGGGAGCTTTGAAAGGAGTAGTATATTTCTCTGAAGAAAAGTTTGTGTTTATCGTCCATCATGAAGCCCCTATTTATAGGCGGAGTGAGATAAGAATGAAGCGTGGAAAGGTCAATGCTATTATGGCCTGAAGATATAAAACGATTCAGTGCAGTAAAAGGCGTTTATGGGAAAGGTGCATGGAATCAACATTGGCAATCAGATGAAGACACATGGGTTCTCGAAGAAATCAAGTGTCGGTATCGGTCAAAGAAACTGCCAGTTTCAAGGAGTCAGTGAGATATCTTTTCACATCCTTTTCGCATACCTTTTTCACTTTTTGACTGCTTACGACAGCACTCAGCAAGTGGGGAGGTTGACTGTGTGGTGTAAAATACTCCACTTATGATAACAGGGATATAAGTCTAGCTAGCGAGACTAGACTTAGCTTATAAGTTGTCGAGCATAGAGGATACACGCCTGCTCTTCAAGTTACAACCTCTCAGCCGGCGTAGGCATAGGACGTAAGGAATACATCCCGCCGACTTAGGGTTTATAGTGTCCTAGTTAGGGTTTCATATACACCATCTCTTTGAGTTTACAGGCCCATGACCTTATTACTCTTTGTATTTTACCATAATTAGGACTGGGTAAATCTCTACTATAAGTAACCCTTCTTACATTATATTTTTCATCAAGCGATTCATACCGAATCTGACTATTCTTAAGGAATAAAACTCTTTACTTTCTTGTCTTTTGTTTTTCTCTCAGATTTACTTATTTTTCCTGCGTATTTTCTGTATTGCGTGTGTCCCACTAACAAATTTAAATAGTTTACCTAAACGATCAAATTTAGGCCTAAACAGACAACACTTCCCCTCGATCCCTTTCGCCAATCTTCACGTACACCACTTGCCCTCGACCCCTTCCCACATTCTCCTAGCTAATTGGCTTTCCCACACTTATTACCCAATCTCCCAGATAATTGAAGTGTATCCTAGACAACACTTTCTCTTGACCTCTTCCCACATTCTCCCAGCTAATTGCTTTAGAGTCTTGCCTAGAAAACACTTCAAAAAAAAAAAAGGGGATGACAACGAATGAAAGTGGGGATAAATTCTCTGAACAAGTCAATTTTTAGAATACCGGGTGAAATGTTTTGATTATAGTTGTAAGTACTAAAAGTTGTTGCTTGTTCGTTTAAAAAAAAGAGAATACATAGAGGGCTCATCGAAGTTGTACCCAATTCCCGTATAAACACTTCAACTTCCCTAGATCAGAGACACCTCATGTCATCATGGTGTATTTTGTGAACCTCTCACAATGATATGACAAAGTTGGTGTAATTCACCAAAATATAAGCGTGTGGGTAGCTGTTGTGTATGACTTTTTTTTTCTTTTTCAGATTAAATTCTCTTGTGTGGGTCCCACAAGGAAAATTTTATTTTTTTCCAATATTTCACCTTCTTCCCCAATAATCCTACTAACAAAATAGAACGGGACAAGAAAGGGAAAGGGAAAGAAAGATTGCCAGTGGTATTCCAGTGGCGGCGATGACAACACAAATGAGACAAACAAACAGACGGGAGGTGGAGGAGCGACTACCGATCGGCAGCATTGCTGCCACTCCGCCCCTACCTTCTCTTTTCTCTTCTTCTTTGTATTGTTCCAATGGTCCCCCGCCGTTTTCACCGTTCGATGCTGGTGTGCGTGTGTATTTTTCAAGGAGAACCAAGAAATTGAACATGTGTCTTCCCCGTTTTAAATTGTATATATAGTGATGGGTGTCACCCCTTTATTTTTCTTACTGGTTTTGTGGTGTGTTGCGTGTATCTGATCTGGTTACCCCGTTTTGAAATGAACGAGGGGTGCTATATAGAAAGATTGGAATATAGTCGTCGGAAAAAATGATCATAAAAAGTGTGGAGGTATGGTCTTGCAGATGAAGAAGGAAGAAGGAAGAAGAAGGTTGAGGGGGTGGGCCACTGGTGAGGTTAGGTTTTAAAAAGAAGAAAGAATTTTAATTAGGGTTAATTTTTTTATTGAAAAATACATGTGTCACTCTTTGATTTATTCATTTGACACGTCAACGACGAGTGTAATTCGCACATTTTATTTGTTAGACCTGGGTGCTCACAAAATACATTGGGGACGATATGAGGTGTCTATCTGATCACTAGAGAAGTTGAAGTGTTTATATGAGAATTGAGTACAACTTCGTGAGGCCACCGATGTATTCTGCCTTTAAAAAATTGTAAAACCTGAGTTTATTGTTAATAATTGATATTCTTTTTAAATAATAATAACTCAAGCTAATATAGCTATCAGGAATACAAAATTTGCTTGCAAACTGTTTTGGAAAATTTTCAAACAACGCTACGAAAAATTATGATTTTTATCTTAAGATGGCCTAACTTGTTAGCAAGTCCTATTTGAATAAAGTTTTTCCTATTAGTAGAAGTTTATCTAGAACGAAACATACGAGCAGCTTTATATACTCTAAAATTTTGTATTATTCCGTCCTTATTTTGGGTTGATGGTTTATCAATAATGTGTTATGTGTAGACATCATAATGTTGGACAATGATGAGGTTATGAAGGATTGGACAGATCCTAATTAATGGGTTAATAGTGGTTGGTGAGTTGTCGATTTTCTATTAGTGTTGATTTGATCCTAAATGAAATGTACTTACCGAAATGTAGAAATGTGATTGGTGTGTCAGGACTCCACCTAAGTAACTAGAGATTTTTGGATGAGAGAGATTGCTAAGTCTTTAAATAGTTTTTAGGACTCAAGTCTCAAAAAATAGGTAAAATGGACACTTTTAAGATTAGTACTAATTACTAACATTTTAAAAGCCCCTCAAGTTTTTTTATTTACACAAAGCCCCCACCTCTCATTACCCACCCCCATCGACCCTTACCCCCCATCCGGCCCCAACCCCCATCACCCCCTCCCCCACCCATCCACTATTCCACCACCACTCTCCACCACTCACCGCCACCTTCTACCACCTCCTACCACCCTCCACTACCCACCACCACCTTCTATTACCCTCCACCAGCAACCACCACCCTCCACCACTACCCCACCACTCCAATAAAAGGATGTGTACACATCAGTTGAAATGTGTACACATATAATTAAGATGTGTACACATCTCGTCTGATGTGTATGTGTACACATCTCGTATACATATAATAATATGTGTACACATCTCATCTGATGTGTACGCATATTATTATATGTGTACGAGATGTGTACACATATTAATATGTGTACACATCAGACGAGATGTGTACACATCTTTTCCAGTCGTGAAAACATCTCCAAAATTGTATAAACATGCAGAAAATATGTTTACACATCTTTTCAGATGTGTAAAACGACTAGAATTAAAAAAAGAACTTTAAAAAATGAAACGGGAAGGAAGAAAACGAAGAAGAACAAAGAAAAATAAAATTGATACGAATAACAAGAAAGAAAAATAACGTGGATGGTGATGAAATAAAATTTAAAAAGAAAGCTAGAAGAAAGAAGAAGAAGAAGGAAGAAGAAAAAAAGAGTGAGAAAGAAAAGAAGTGGGAGAATTAAGTTTGAAATAGTTTGAAATATGAGAGAGAGTGTAAAAGTACGTGGGAAGGAGGGAGATTGAAAATTTGAAAATTGGGGTGTTTTTGTAAATCCGAAAATAATTATTTTGCCCACAAGTTTTTAATGACTACACTTCAGTCCTCGCTTAAGTTAATTAAAGGTTGACTTGGTCTTGTCCCTTATTCTTATTTAAAGACTTGTGAGGTCTTTTCCCCTCTTTTCTCTCAAGTAACTACTACTCCTATGTAATTGGGATTTGATGATTTAGGGCTTGATTCAATTATGACGAATTGAACATGTTAAACCCTTGGTAACATGATTAGACTCTTATATGTGTAGATAGAGGCTTATTGAGAAATTGGTTGGCCTCGAGATTTTGGATTGAACTTGAAGCTAAGCTAAATAGAGATGTGTAAAAATCCCAGCATGCATATGTTCTTAAGATGTTTAATAAAATGCATAGAATAAGTTTTATGGTAGTACTATAATTTATGACTTAGTACATGTGTGGACGAGCACGTGCTTGCCAAATTTTAAAGCTAAAACAAATGTTGACCATACTTCACTCGATTTCTAACTTGGAAATTTACTCTTTGACGCTCTTGGAGCTATTTATGAATTATTTTTCTTGTCATATGTTTTGAACGAACAAAATAATTAATATGAAAAGTTGAATGCAAGATAGCTTGAAGCCCCACTGAGAAAACTAAAATGAGATGTTTAGCTGGCGTGTGGACATAGAATTGGTTGAAACTTGAAAAAATAAATTTTTAAAATTTGAATTTAAAATTAATTTTTCAAACTTGAAGTTGTGTTTGGACATTCATTTCACTTGAAAAAAATTAAAGTTTTGTGAATTTTTTCCCCAAATATTCTCAAATTCTAGCTTAGAACACTTTTTGGATGTTTGAAGTTTTCTAATTTCAAATTTGCCATAATGGTATAAACAAGCAGTTTTTTCAAATTATTTTTCCAAAAATTGTCCCCAAAAAGTATAAATAATCAGGTAATACCTTGTGGATAAGGGTGTCTATAAGCCAGGTCCAGTTTGATTCCAGTTAGGCTTATCGATTCCAGGCCGGTCAGGCCTAAAAAAATATTGCCTGATTTTCTAGTTTAGGATGTATGTTTCAATTAGGAACCGGGACCAGATCCAATGGTTCAGTCCGGTAATGGTTCATACTGGCTGGTACTGGTCCGTACTGAATTTTAGAATAATAGTTTTTTTTTTAGTTTTTAGGAATTGGGACATTTGGAGTAAATTTTTTAGAAATGTCTAAAAATATTATGGATAAAATAGCAAAGCGTAAAGTATTTTATTGATTAATTTTGATGATTTGCAAAATACATAGTCAAAATGCCATATAAAAAAGAATGTCCTTTTTCAATAATTTATGCTGGCATTTATGGAGGAAGTGGTGCTTGATCACACCCAACTATGCCCAATAAAAGAGACTAAGCGGTCGCAATAAATATAGCTCGATACTTAAAGTCCCGAGGTCGAATCCCATAGAGAACACGACTCCTAGATGTTAATCTAGCTAAATTATATATCTATTCAATCAACTTCAAGAGTATATCTTTTGTTTGGTTTTAAATTAAGACTACTAGACAAGAAAGTCAATAACAAGTGTAGAAAGATAGATTTGATTCAAGAGATGGAAAACCTAGGACTTGTGCTAAAGTATTGTGCTATCAATTTCCCCTAACTCTTCCTATTGAACAAGCTCCAAATTTACAACTACCCACTTTCGGTAAGTAATTATAACTTCTATTAATTAACAATTTCAATTAACTAATGAAGATAGGGAGGACTACACTTATGGTTCACAGTAAGGATCAATATTCCTAATTCACCATGTGTTTAACCCTAACTCATGAATCTACTCTTAGTAATCATAAAATAAATGGGACAATTAATTGGGGATCCTACCAATTAATCGGCATGAAATTCGTAAACATAGATAGGAAGAATTAACAAGGTTTATTAATAACACAATAATTATGATCACACAATTATGTGGAATGGTTCAATCCACTATAGAATGGGTGATTTAGCCATGCATAGTCATATTCTAAGATAAAAAATAACTGTAAGTTTGTAAAAATCACAATAAGGTGGAAAGATGGATGAAGTAGAACCTTGAATCTTGATCTTCTCTCTTCCTTGCCTCCTTTTGACATAAAATAGGTCAAAAGTTATGTTTTGTGGTGTGTTTAGGACTTTTGTATCATCCTCATAGACCCACATAACTCGGGAATCCAAAATAAATCCAGAACCAACATATCAGGAAATTAAGCCTACCACGCCGTGCAGCGCATTGCATGGCGCGGTGCGGTAGGGTTTTTTTTCGTAGTTTTTCCAAAATTTCAATTCTTTGAAACTCCGCCTTGTCGCATTGCGCTATGCAGTGCTCAGCACGGCACGACATACATATGTTACTGCTCCTCTATTATTTTATTATCTTTTCATCCACGCCTTGGTTTCCAGTCAAGTCTCGGGATCTACTCTGACTTCAAAATCCTTAATTTCACTAAATTTTTCTCTGCGAATGCCTTATATCATGAACATTCTTCCTACAACATGAAACACACTAAATGAGAGACATTCAGTTCAAAATACTGATAAATATTCCAAGTAAAAACATGAATATGAGGCGAGAGTATAGGAAATATAGTAATATCTAGCCTCGTATCAGCACCCCACACTTAAACCTTTGCTCGTCCTCAAACAACTTAGTGCATATACCTTGAACTCAAGACACATCAAAGCCACTCACACTATGACTTGGGTTTATAAAGGCACTTAACAAGTTGCATATGCACTAATCATGCTTAATTCACATAAAATCCTTGCCAAGAATATTTAAAAACAATCAAGTGCATCAATTCAACCTCCCAATCCCAAATCAACTCCAGACTCACCCAATAAGTCATGCAAGTACTCACTCTATTCAAGAAACTAATAAAAGAGCTCGCTTCTCATAAATCATATGCCCTCACAATCAACTCAAAGTTCAACAAAGAAATTCACACAAGAGAATGAATCATGAACAAAAATTCACATAAAGATAAAACTCTCACTCTCAGAAAGAACTCACATGCAACACAAGACGTACTATAATCTTGTCCTTAGTGTAGGACTCGGCTAATGTTCATCTACTCGACTAAGATCAATTAGGACTTCTTATGGTTGTAATGTAGAGAATGTGACAGGTAAAATTTATTTAGGTAATAGTGATTAACCACCCCAAGAAATTTAATACATCACAATTAATTTAAATATTTTTTTTCCAACTAATTTTTCCTTTACCAACTTTTATCACCCTTCTTCTTTAAGCAAAGGTAGAAGCTAATGTTGGGACTACTTATTTTTTTCTTCTTTCTTCCTAACATTTTTTTTCAATACATATTTCAATTATTGCACAATACTTTAAGCTTTCAGTTCTTTTTTCTTAGTAAATCCCTCCAATAGCATCATCCTAAGCACCTTTTATTTTTCTCCAACAACCACAAGTTTCCCACTTCATTAACTAGCCTTTTAGGCTCATAACACCATAAGTAAAGCTCACAGATATTTAGCACAAGAAATAGGAATCCCAATAGCTATCAAAGAAAAGGTTACAGGCTTAAAAGGGTTAGCTAAGGTCAAATTTCACTGGTAATCATCTAATTATGGGGCTTCAAACAAATTGGCTATGAAAGGAATGCCTATACCACTTCCTAACCGAGCAAACTTCTCATTTCGCTTTGCCACATACCAGACAAGTAGACATCACGTGTTAAACATGGAGAAAACAAAATCCTCACTCACACATGGCACATAACCTACTCAAAACGACTCAATTCACGCTCTCAAACAACACAAACTCTAAAGCAAATTTAAAGTCAACATTATGATCGTAGGTTTCAAATAATATACTCAGCGTTTCTCAAGGCAAATAGATCCTGACAGAATACATGCATGAAGTTCACATACTCCAAATAAAGTATCTATATCAAACTAGTCAAAGTGAAGCTAAGACTCTCCCATCTATTTACTACTGTCTAATCTTTTTAAAAAAAAAATCTACCTACACCTGGTTCAAACTACTTCATTTGGAAAAAAATTGATGCACAAAGAAAAATAAAAGGGGATTATTAACACAAATAAGAAGAATCTCCCACCCCACACTTAAAATCATGCGTTGTCCTCTATGCATTAAAAATAAAACTAAAGGTGATAGAGAAACTCCCTAGGGCTCTATGCCCGAAGAAAATCCTTGTGAACTTCCTTAGGGCACGAGGTACTCAGACTTCCCATATAGCAGGACTTCATCTTCAAGCATGATGGGTTTGCAAAAATCCCATACTTAAAATCCAAACTAGTCGAAACCTGCAAAATAAAGAAACTCACCAAGTAACATCCTTCAAAAGATAACACTTTCTTTTTGTATTTTTTTTTTTACTTGTATACAACTACAATCATGAGTTGTCTCCCGAGAAGTGCCTTATTTAATGTCGTGGCACGACATAACCCAGAGTCAATACTTTTTCCTCCAACTTTAGCTTATGAATCGCCTCCCCAATTGTAACTCAACTCTCTGGCTATGCCCTTGGGTTGACACACGTTCTTGCAAATCAAACATTAAGTATCTCTTTCTGCACGTTGTCGCCAACTTAGAAATATCCCCAAATTTTCAGCTATACTCTTGGCCAAACACCAAATATACCATGTATTCACTTGCCTTCAAACGATGATTTTCATTGTGCCTAGATAGCATCACAAATTCGAGAGTGTAAGCATCATACACATCATCCTTCAACTCTTCAATCGGCTCAGAAAGATCAATTTCCACGTCCCCTTCTAAAATCAATGTAGAAAAGTGTCTAGAATGCGGTGCAACCCGCTCACACTTTGATTCGTTACTCACATCCTCTTTCTGGTACGACTTAGAGTCAACTAGAATTTTAGCTTCAATTTTACTGTCCGACTCTAGTACCACATCTTCATCATCGGCATCTTTCCACACCATATGGCTAGATGGTTGGATTTCAACCCTTGTCTCCTCCAATGGAAATTCACATTTTAGATCGTCAACTATAGCCATGATTTCTTTTTCTAATTCCATGTCTTCTTGGCTAGGACGTTGAATTCTCAATAATGTAGCCAACTGATCCCCTTGAGCTTCTATGCGGCATAGTTATGCTCTATGTCTGTCGCAAATCTTCTTCAATTCAGCTTCATATTTTTCCTCATCATCCTCCAATTCATTGCACCTACTATTATCAAAAGAAAAATAAGTACCATCATAATAAGGGCTCGGGGACGAATGAGACGTATTAGGAAAACCATAATAATGAACACCTTGATTACCACACATATTACACATATACGATAAATCGTCACCTAGCCACATGTAATTTCCTAATGCCATATTTTTTCTAAACTAAACAAATATGTACAAAGGCGAAGTTAATTGAACTAACAACCCATCTATTCTAAAATCTAGAAATACATCGTGTTCCCCGGCAATGGCGCCAAAATTTGATCACACCACACTATGCCCTATAAAAAAGACTAAGTGGTCGTAGCAAATATAGCTCGGTACTTAAATTTCTGAGGTTGAATCCCACAGAGAACACGACTCATAGATGTTAATCCAGCTAAACTATATATCTATTCAATCAACTTCAAGAGTATATCTTTTGTTTGGTTTTAAATTAAGACTACTAGACAAGAAAGTAAATAACAAATGTAGAAAGATAGATTTGATTCAACAGATGGAAAATCTATGATTGATTTTCCCAACTCCTAACTTGTGCTAAAGTATTGTGCTATCAATTCCCCCAAACTCTTCCTATTGAACAAGTGCTCCAAGTTTATAACTACCCACTTCCAGTAAGTAATTATAACTTTCATTAATTAACTATTCCAATTAACTAATGAAGATAGGGAGGACTACACTTATGGTTCACAGTAAGGATCAATATTCCTAATTCACCATTTTGACAACCTAAGAAATGCCTTTGTTTTAGGTTGAAATACTGCTATTTGTTTAATCCTAACTCATAATTCTATTCCTAGTAATCATAAAATAAATTGGACAATTAATTGGGGATCCTACCAATTAATCAGCATGAAATTCGTAAATAACATAAATAGGAAGAATTAAAAAGGTTTATTTATAATACAATAATTATCATCACACTAGCATGTGTGGCAGTTCAATCAACCCTAGAATGGGTGATTTAGCCACTCATAGTCATTTTTTAAGACAAGAAATAACTATAAATTTGTAAAAATTACAATAAGGTGGAAAGATGGATAAAGTAGAGTCATGAAGATCTTCTCTCTTCCTTGCCTCCTTTTGACAGGAAATGGGTCAAAAGTTCTGTTTTGGGGTGTGTTTTAGGGCTTTTATATCGTCCCCATAGACCTGCATAACTCGGAAATCCATAATACACCAGGAACTAACATGTCAGGAAATTAAACCTTCACGCCGCGCAGCGCAGCGCATTGCATGGCGCGGTGCGGTAGGGCTTTTTCTGCAGATTTTCCAAAATTCCAGTTCTCTGAAATTCGACCTTATCGCGTCGCACTATGCGGTGCTCAGCGCGGTGCTACAGGCATATTTTACTGCTCCTCCATTGTTTTATTATTTTTCATCCGCGCTTTGATTTTCGGTCAAGTGTCGGGCTTCTGCTCAGACTTCAAAACCCTTGATTTCACTAAATTTTGCTCTATGAATGCCTTATATCATCAACATTGTTCCTACAACATGAAACACACTAAATGAGAGAAATTTAGTTCAAAGTACTGATAAATATTCCAAGTAGAAGAATGAATATGAGGCGAAAGTATAGGAAATATAGTAATATCTAGCCTCGTATCAGTGCTAATTCTTGTTCATCTTCATTAACTTCATTTCCCCTCACTCCCTATTGATAGGATTTCAGTGGCATATGCTGCATCTACTTTTTCATTTTCTTCTGGCATTCCAAAATTTCTTCACTTCGTTCTAATCCAATCTTCGAATAATACTGCAATCTCTAATGCTTCTTCCTTCAATGAGTGTTTTTGATCTTAAATTTTTAATCTTCCCTGCTAACAGGGGCAGATCCAGAATTTTAAGGTAGCGAGTGCCACAATTTATATTTGTCCTTAGTCACAACGACCGAATATGAGTGGCATGTAAGTTCGGTAAGTTGATTGTTAGTTCGACTAAGTTGATTAGTCTTTTATACGCAATAGACAAATAAGTTCAGTTTAGTTCAATGTACAAAGAAAAAGAAGAACCATAAAAGAGTGTATCCAATTAGAAAATTTGTTAAAAAGTCACTTAATTACCCTCTCTACATTTTTTTGACTAGACTAATTTAACTTCAATAATCTCGACTTAATTAATTTATTTTAATTGTTAGGTTTAATGACAATTCTTAGCACAACACAATAGCTTCAAATTTTCAATCTGTAAAATTTGAAACTCAAAAGGTCTAGTAATCAAGCTACTTAATATTCGAAATCCGATAGAAGATATTGCTTGAATTATTCTTAGTTTGTATAGATTAATGTCACATTGTCAATACAAGAAAAATTATATATTAACTAAATATTACCAAAATAACAATAAGTTGCTCATGAAATAAGGTACCGTTTTAATGGTAGGAAAAAATGGAGATTTAGTAAAAAAATGAAATAAAAAGTAAAAAAAGAAAATATAGGTTATGTCTTAGGGTTAGTGAAGCTATAAAGAATATAAAAATAATATTAAAGAAAAAATAAAAGACAAAAAGGGAAGCAAAGAGGAACACACATAACAAAGCATGCGAAAGAATACAAGAAAAAAACAAAACGTGGCAGAAAAAATAGTTCCAGCAAGGGTTTAAACACAGAACCCTACGGCAAGAAAAAACTTCAAAAGCAGTGCCCGACCACGACACCCGCAACTTATTTGGTATTGTGGGTGCCACTTTGTTTATGTATACATTCTTAAGATATTTACATATAAATCACGAATTTTTTTCCGAAGCTAGCGGGTGACGTAGCACCCGGTACTTAAGGCGTAAATCTGCCCCTGTTGGCTAAAAGCGCTTTCTGAGACAAGTGGAGTTGCTTTAATTGTTAAAATATCATGCACCATTTTTTATAGAACTGGAAATTGTGCTTGTTGATATTTCCAGTATTGCAGCAGTTGATCTCTTTCAAATTGTTCAATATTTTTCTGAAGCGTGAGTCATACTTGGTTTTAAACTCAACTCGGAGAAAGTCAAGTTTTAGGTTTGACTGGGTAATTCGTTTGAGTTAAAGAATTGGAGTCGCCACCTAATATAGATTTCTAAGGTGTATTAGGTCACTTAAGCGTCTAAGGTCAAGTCTTTATCAAACTGGTCTAGTTTCAGAGATTCAGTGGGTAAGAAGTCCAAGTGACTCGGGGAAGAAGGTGTTAGGCACTTCCCCAAGTCCCACAAAAAGTGGTTCCCGTCCGAGTCTATATTTTGGGATGTCTTCGCAAAGTTATAAATGTTTATCATATATATTACTAACTTAAAATGGTCAATTTCACAATCAATTTATAGGACTAGGTTCAACTATATAAATCTAGATAACATACACATAATTGAGCTTTATATTTCACACACGGCCTATATTCCACGCATATTCACGTTTAAGGCCTCGAATACAAATGCCTAATCAAAATTTGGTCAAATCTGCAAAGAGTGTCAAAAGGCATCTTATTTGTGTAATTTCAGCGTCTAAGTCATATTTACACAAATAGGCAGTTTTAGCAAAACGATTTCAGAAATTTTCAAAAACCAAATAAGGGTTGTTTTCGAAATCAAATTTTATCCATTTAGGGTCAGTGTGACTCGTCATTAATTGTCGAGCCCTAACGTTAATGGCTATTTGATGTAAGGGTCTGTTTTGGAATGTATAATATATAGGCTATTTTTAGAAAATGGCGTTCGAAAAAGGCACATAGATGCAAATAAAGGGGGCTGTCGCATGTAAATATATACATAAGCATGCAAATACATGAGGCGTTAAGTAATCTATGTTTAAAACTACTTAGAATAGTTGTATAATTGACCCCTAAAATTTATACCCTCTTATACACTATTAGATTAGTGTATAAGAGGTTACAAAGGAGTTTCAAAATCATTTTACACACGAAGGCCATATTTAAAAATACTTTGGGGCCAGATTGAAGACGTAAAAAAGACATACTGATTTTCAGAAAACAATCGCAGAATTGACAGTTTAGCACAAATAGCCTTCCCTCGAAAGAAGTCATAATTCAAGTCGACTAAAATTGAATTCAATGTCAAAAAAAAAATCACCAGGTTTCATGTAGCAAATATAGTCGAGCCCTGTTTAGTATCATCAAATATTTTACAAGCTGATTTTCTATTTTTTACCGTTTAGATATGATGATGGAGCCACAAAAGGAGAGAAGGATGAGGAAAGGCCCCTGGGTGTCTATTTCACACAGTCTAGTAACTGTGTTCCCTGTTTTAAACAAATATAGGCAGGGTCCTAATGAATACACACAAATAGGGACAATTTCTAAGGGGAGAAGTATGCAGAAAAGGGAAGGTCTATCTTTACTAAATTTAGGCAGAATCAGAACTTCAACAGCAGTACTTAAGCAAACACTGCATAGTGCAGTTAACATACTTCCCAAAGGTCCTCAAACCTGTAACTAAAACAAGATTGGTATGGCCTTTTCTGGACATGCAAACAAAGCTGCATTCATAAGGGTTAGCAGGGCAAAAAAACAGGCCTAAACAATCACAATGACAAGCACTTTCAACATAGATGACAGGTTTCTAGAGAGGGAAAGTAGAGCAGTATTACCTTTTCAGAGAAAACAAGCACAAAGCAAGAGTAGCAAGGCAGGGATACTAGAATAATACTTCAACAAGCTTGTACCAAAAGAATCCCTCCAGTAATGAAGTTGAATTAGAAGAGAAGAAAGCACTTTTTATAGAATAGCTAGGAGAGGTTTTGCCTTTTTTTTTTTCCACTCCGTGTGTGTGTGTTGAATGAAATAAAAGACATGTTTATATATTTGTGAGGTGAAGGACTTCCAATTCAAACGGGTGTTCCATACAAGGTAAGAGAATATTGTTTCCAAGAATAAAAGAGGCAGTCCTAGGTGTAACTTCCAAAAATAAGCCAATCAACCCCCAAAATCAAAGTAAAATCAGTCCTGAACTAATTTGGATTCCCTCTCTTTAACCTTGCCATAATCTAGGTTCAGAATCAATTATACTATCTTGCCTTAGGTTCGAAATTCACCTTTGAACAACTGAACAGATTCTCATTAGTCTCTAAATCCAATCACCAATTTTCCTTTTTATGTTTTCAGTCAAGAATTCTAATTTTAATCAATCTAAAATATTTCCAATCAAATTACTACCTTAGTTTTAGGCATCAAATCATGACAATTACGTTTCTAGTTATAACAACAGGTCAAATACAGTGTAAGGCTCAAGTGATCATAGAAATAAAGCATTTAACTAGATAAGTGGCGAAATGCATTACAATCAGGCACACGAAGATTCAAACAACAGTTAAGTTTGACAGCGTGGACAGGAACTAACAATCGTGTGAATTTTTGACCTAATTAATCAACGAGTAACAAATCAAGCTTAATCACATAAGAACTTAGGTAAATTTTAGGTTTAACATCACACAGGTCTAGGAACAATTAGAAAAAAGAAAATCAAGTTAGGGGTTACCCATTTCAGGTTGGAGTTGGGTCAGACTTGACCCGTCTCAAACGTGCTTTGCATGAAGAAGTTTCTTCCTTCTTTGGTGGTAGTGACGCCTTAGGCCTCATTTTAGATACGGTCGGAAACTTCTCCAGCGACAGAAAACCTCCATTGACGAGAGGTTAACTTTGACCTCCGTCGAAACAATGAAATAGTATAGGGGTTTTGTTCCGGACATTGAGAGGAGTGTGGCAGTGTAATTTATTTTGGATTTGACTGGTTGAAACGGCCGAAATCCGGCGACGACAGTAGTGACCTAAGGTTTCGTCGAGAGCGCCGGGAAGAGGCGGCGAGTGTTTTGGGGAAAATGAGAAGATAATAGGGTTTCGGGGGTTTGGGGTGTAATGAAAAATGGAAAGTGGAATCTCAGCTGCCGGATCAACTTTTGAATGGTCTAGATAAAGCCATGTAGGCGTGAGGTGGCGTTGACGTGTATAAGTGAGGGTGTGAAGTGTACAAATTCTGAAGTGTATATACATACGTGTATAAAACCGTATATATTGTGTATAAATGTGTATAAATGCCTATAAAATGTGTAGAAATTTGTATAAAAATGCATATGAAATTATAGAACAATCAAAAAATTAATTTTGACGGCTAAAGGGCTAATGGAGACTATTATTTTAAATTTTAAAATAATTTATGCAATTTTATCTGAAATAGGATAATCACAAAAATTGTAATTAAACGTGCAAATCTTGTAAATAGTCGTAGTTTGTGCCGGTATTTTGAAAAATAGCCTAATTGATATGCGTGTGTAAAGTAATGACTTTGAATAGGGGTGAGTGTGGGGGTAATCGTGTGGCTATCAGTGCAATTTTATCTGAATAATGATAATTAAAATAGGAGGGACAAAATTAGGTGTCAACAACGTGAAGTAAATAAACATCAGGCTCGTTGAATGACCCACCCACTCGATTGCCCGTTAGAAAGCCTTTGACTAAGGATGGAAAAAGTGATCATCCCTGCTACTCTTATACCCAATAGCTAAAAGACTGCAAAAGCCTTGTAAACTATTAAATGTGGAGGTAAAATACCAACACATCAATACCTTAGGTTCATTGCATATTTTATACACTATGATCATATTTATGAATATACTTAAGATATTGACTATGTTGTGGAAGAGTTGATGACTCAAATGGTCAATCAACTTTGAGTAATTGGCCATTAAAGTCATCTTTCTTTTATTTATTGCTAAAAAGTCATCTAACTTTAGGTAATTGGCTCAAAAGGTCATATTTGACTGAAAAATGACATGACATTTTTCTTATTTTTTTAACCTTTTAAATATTAAATTAAATATTCTAAATAATATAATATCCAACACCCAAACACAATCTTACCCAAATCCCTCCCACTTTAATTGGTTTACATATAAAAAAATACAACTTTTATTTTATTATAGGAAAGAACTAAACAATGATTTGCTCTCTGTCTTCCCATTAAGAGCATAAGTAAATTATTGTATTGTTGAGACAATATAATCTTAGTGTCTCTGCTTTAATAATCACGTGTTAGGTATTGGTGCATTGATTTTAATAAACTTAGCCAACATGTAAGCAAAATGGACAGTGTTATATTAAATATGATAAGTCCTGTTAATGTAGTATTTTTCTGTAGAAGATACTCAATGATTTTGGTATCTATGACTGCATCTTAGTGTTTTCCCATATAATTAACATAACAGGAAGGGGTTAAATAGAATTTTATAAAATGCAGCAAGTGAATTTTTGTAGTTTGGATTAGGTAAAATAGTTACTAATAGTTACTGCTCATTTATTAAATGAAGTACCATGTTACTGTTACCAGTTTTTATAACTTGCATTGCTATGTAATTTTGAAGTGCAATAGTGATGCAATGCAAACCAAGCCAAGACCCTTTACTAGAAGTCAAGCCAAAGCAATCCATGATGCTCACCTTCACTTGATATAGAAAGGGGTGGACGTGAAAGATGTGAGCTCAAGAACCACTTTGAAGATCATGCATTGGAGCATCATGGAAGGAGGAACATCTAGGCCACAAGGAGAGGCTCAAAGGACTCAAAGTGAAGCAATTCAAGAGGAGGCAGAAAGGGGCGGACCGCCCATTCCCATAGGCGGACCGCCTACTCCAAACGAACTCTCTGGATCTCGGGCCGCCCACTTTTTGGGCGGACTGCCTACTGCAGAGGAAGGGCCGCCTGTTTCCCTCTAGGCAGCAGCAGGCGGGGCGCCTACTTGACCAGGCGGGGCGCCTGTTTCGGGGCTGATTCAAGGCTTGTTTTTTGTGTGAAATTCCTACTTTAGCCCTAAGTGACTCTATTTTATTAACTATACTTAGGGCCTATTATACATTTCACAATTATGTAAGGGAGCCTATATAAACTTTCCTTAGCTATTTTCTTCATTTACACAACTTTGAACACAAAACATATGAGATTGATTCTCTCTTGAACCTTATGAATTTTAGCTTGATTTCAAATGGAAGAATTCGAGTTGAACTTCAAACCTTTCGATCATTCTATTTGCAAGGACCTCGTGCTTCTTGAGGATAGTTGCATAGCGTAGGTGAATCTTGCCATCGTTTGGGGTGTAATGAAATATTGTTCTTCGTTACTACTTGAACAATCGTGTGAGTCTTCGTCTCGTTTCTTATCTTTTATCTCTTTCGTAGTTTCGATTGCATCAAATAGTTTACTCATATTAATATTTATGGGCAGTTTCTTGGAGGATAATGTTCAAGGACTATCATTACTCATCTAGTTCTTGAAAAATATTGACAAAATAAAGATTAACTCAGATGAACAAATCCAGAATGGAAAAATTTCATAGCAAGGTTCTCACATCTTAATAGCCTTGTAGATAATGTGGACCCAAAAAATAAAATTCACTATATTTTTCTACAACAGTGAATGTGAAAAACTATTTATAGTAATTTGCTAGGTATGCCTTGATTCTGGGAATAGTGAAACAAACCATGTTTAGTTTATTTTTTTTATAAATAAAAAGCCTGGGCTATTAAAGTGGATGGGGTTTGGGTAAGGTTGTGTTTGGGTGTTGGATATTATATTGTTTAGGATGTTTAATTTAATGTTTAAAAGGTTAAAAAAAAAAAAAAGAACATGTCATGTCATTTTTCTGTCAAAGATGACATTTTGAGCCAATTACCAAAAGCTAGATGACTTTCGAGCGACGAATGAAAGAAAGATGACTTTGATGGCCAATTATTCAAAGTTGAGTAACCATTTGAGCCATCCATTCTATTGTGGAATGTGTGTGTGTGTGTATATATATATATATATACATATATATATTATTTTAAATACATGAAGACATTCGTGAAATGTCATTCGCATTTTTTAACCTTTCAAAAATATATGAATTTAGGTAAAATGGTCCTCAAAATTAATTTGCTTCTTTTCGTGTTTGATTGATTTGGTTATTAGGTTAGTAATTATATTGTGCCATCAAAGTTTATCCCTTGTATTTGGGCAACTAAAAGTGAAACAGTCTATATTTTCAGTAAAATATAAAGAGGCCATACTAGGCTATGAAATCATGAAATAGTGTATTAGATGAAGAGAAATTAAACTCTTAATTCCACGTATTCCTAGCCAAATCCTTGTTTCAATAATGACGTGGTACTTTAAATAACGATATTATAATATTTTTATAGTGTTTACAAAGTATTAGATTAAGTTAAACCAACTCATAGATTAATTTAGATGAATTGAGGTCGTCCTAGTCGAAAGCTTTCGTTAAGGCACTGCATGCGAAACAACTTGCCCCAAACAGTCTTGCCATGCTATTCGCTGTGAGTTGCATGTAGTAAAGCTTTGACAATGCACGCTATATTGAAAGTGTTGCCTACCTCACAGCCTTCGTCGACTTGAAGTTGCGACACAAGTAAGATATGCACCATAACTTTACCTTCTAGAATCATATCGCTCGAGCGGTTGCTTAGATTTAAATCTTTATGAAAGATTCCTCTATTTGTGAATATCTTTTATCGACTCTTCAGTTTTAGCTCGATTTGATCAATTCTTTCTTTGTTTGCATCTATTTGCATCCTACAAGCACAAATACTACAATGGATCAAAATCTCATTTATAACAAAAATATGAAGTAATAAAGTATTAAAATGTGAGAAAATATTAAGGCAAATATTAGACGCCCCAGGTTTGTAAACGAGAAAATTGCAACTTTTTTTGATTGGGAAGGTATTTATCCTAGTCTCGTTTCAGAATTTTGGAACATTGGGGGAAAATATTTAAGGAAGTCAATAGTAGTCTACCACTATATATATGCTAAAATTGAGAGTGATTTTTGATGTATTCCTCTCCGAAAGGACTATCATCTCTGCTCTCACTGCCAAAAAAGGTATTCTCTTTGGAGCAATTGAAGCAACTCCACGCCCAAATACTCACAATTGAAGCAACTCCACTTCTCACCACCTTCCTTTCTTCCTGTTATTACTCTCATCAACCACATTATGCAAACCTTATTCTGCACCATTTACCAACTCCCGATCCATTATTATGGAATTCCATGATTCGTGTTTCTTTAGAATCTCAAAATTTTCAACAATTTTTGGATTTGTATAATGGGTTGAGGTCTTACAACTTCTACCCAAACATAGTCACCCTTTCTTTGATTTTGCGTTCTTGTGCTAATTTGAATGCGACCCAGTTAGGCGAATCGTTTCATTGTCAGATTATGAAGATGGGTTTTGAATTTGATGTCATTTTGCAAACTGGGCTGCTCCTTTTTTATGCTAAACTTGGGGATTTGGGGATGGCGCAGAAAGTGTTTGATGAAATGCCGGAGAGGGATATTATTGCCAACAATGCCATGATTTCGGCTTTTAGTAGATATTGTTGTGTTAACGAGGCGAAACAGCTGTTTGAAAATATGTCTGAGAGGAATGCTTCGTCCTGGAATTCTTTAATTACTTGCTACAGCAAATCCGGTGATGTTGATAATGCTCGTTTGATCTTTGATCAAAGTCCAATGAGGGATGTGGTTTCGTGGAACGCAATGATTGATGGATATTGTAAGTCGGAGCAAATGGTCAAGGCCGAAGAGCTGTTTGTCAGGATGGAGATGATGAAAAATGTTGTAACTTGGAATACCATGATTGCAGGGTATGTTCAGTGCAGGGAATTCGCGAGAGCGATAAATTTGTTCCAACAAATGCTAACCAAAAAAGTTAAGCCAACTGAGGTGACTATGGTTAGCTTGCTTTCTGCCTGTGCTCATTTAGGAGCTTTAGAACTGGGTGAATGGATTCATGGTTATATTAAACGGAAGAGATTCAAGATTGATTTCGTCTTAGGTAATGCGCTTATCGATATGTACTTCAAATGTGGGAATGTAGAAGCTGCTATTAAAGTCTTTCACGGCCTCCATGCTAGAAATGTCTTTTGCTGGAATTCCATCATCGTTGGGCTAGGAATGCATGGGTATGGAAAGGAAGCTATAGATGCTTTTATTGCAATGGAGAAAGAAGGGGTAAAACCAGATGGTGTGACTTTTGTAGGGCTTCTATGTGCATGTAGCCATTCTGGATTAGTTTCTGTTGGCAGAAACTATTTTTCGCAGATGAACAGCATTTATGGCATTGAGCCCGGAATTGAACACTATGGCTGCATGGTTGACCTTTTGGGTCGATCAGGACGCCTTCAAGAAGCACTGGAACTTATAAGGAGCATGCCCAAGAAGCCCAACGCAGTTATTTGGGGAAGCCTGCTCCGAGCGTGTCACAGGCATAAGGATGCAAAACTTGGGGAACAGGTAACCGAGAATCTTCTAAGTTTGGATCCACATGATGGAGGAAACTATGTTTTCTTGTCCAACCTCTATGCATCTTTAAACCGATGGAGTGAAGTTGATCAATGCAGGAAGTTAATGATTGAGAGAGGTGTGCGCAAAACACCTGGATGTAGTTCAATCGAGGTGGACAATATTGTACATGAATTTGTAGCTGGAGATACTTCACATCCTCAATTTCCTCAAATTAATGTATTCATGGATAAGATTGCAAAGGAACTACAAGCCCATGGATATGAACCAGATACAACTTCCATACTACATGACATCGAGGATGAGGAGAAGGAGACTGTGGTTAGATACCACAGTGAGAGAATTGCTGTTGCTTTTGGACTTATGACGACGCCACCTGGAAAGATAATTCGGGTTGTGAAGAATCTCAGAACATGTGATGACTGTCATTCAGTCATGAAGTTCATATCAAATGTTTATAACAGGGAAATAATAATGAGGGATAAAAACCGGTTTCATCATTTCAGGAACGGGTATTGTTCGTGTAATGACTACTGGTGACACAGGGAAATGCGTTAATTTTAAATACTATTTTCAGTAGCAATTTTTTTTTACTTGGTTAGCTGTATACTGCTCTTAATTTGAAACTAAAAGGATAAGCTATTGTATACTTAAACAGGTGTCATTGTAGAGATTTTTATTTGGCGGAAAGCTATATCTTCTAGGGTGTAGCTTTAAGTTTATCTTTTCGTAATTAATTGCTATGCAATGTGCTTCATGAGCATTTAATCATTGAAAAAGATGCATGAAATTTGAGAAAAAGAGATCTCAATTTATTGAAGCTGCTTTGGACATTCCTTCTGAAGAATTTGCCTTCAGTGTACTTGCTATCAGTTGAAGTACTGTAAGAGAGGAATTGTGAAGATAAGCAGCAGCTTGTGCGGGTTGAATATGTAAACATCTGCTATCTTTTACTATCCATCAGTTTTCAGGGGGTGAAAAAGATAGATATTCTGATTTATTTCAGTAACTCATGTTAAAAGTTAAGAGTAAATAGCTGTTACTGCCATAACTTTTTGAAAGGATTCTAACTAAGAAGCATGACAAGATACCCCATTATCCACCGATTTTCGAACCATGATGAGTAGTTCGCCCTCCTGGATTTCTCAGTTGTCAAAAAGAAAAATCAAAGAAAAAGAAAAAGAAGCATGATTATACACTTGCCAAATAGAAGCACAACAAGATTTTTGAATGAGTCATAGTGGTCACAGCTCTGTTGAATTATTATTACAATATTTTTCTCTTTAAACATTAATTAAATGTTACCACTATATTGTTTGCTGCTAGATAAGGTGAACTTTGCCAGACTAGGAAGCTTACCCTTATTCTGCGGTGGACTGTGGGTGAAAAGTCTTTGATCAGTAACAGGCTAGTAGCCTCTACAAGAAACAAGCTACCGGCAGCGCTAGCCAGGTAAAAATGTCCCTCATGTGCTCATTTTCTTGCACATTACCTCTGGTCTTCTGTAAAGATGTTAAGTAACTGCAGTTTTTGCTACGTCTTTTGCTTTTCCAGGTACTGCTGAGTACAGGCCTATATGTGGGTTTCATTTTTTGTTTTTGGCATTATGATGTGCTTGATAATTAGCAGGCTAGCTTTTACATTAAACAAGCTTAAAGGCAGCTGTAGTCGGGTAGATGGAAATGTTTCAAGTGCGCATTGCCTTGCTACATTGCTTCTTGTCTTGCATGAAGGTGTAAGTGACACTTCAGTTTTCTGCTTTTTATTTGTTTGTCATAGTACAGGACCCTCTAGAGGACTTCCATTACTTTTATCTGCCATTATTATGTACTCATGCCACCCAAAGAAAATCACACTATTATTGTTTGACAGTGGAACGGTTTTTTCTACAACTACAATTTCAAACTTCTTTTAATATTATATTTAGCTAAAAATTTGTGATTTCTATTATTTTATATGTAGCTTCTAAGTATTTAAATTAAAAATTAAGGCTCTCCAAATTTACCCCCAACATCATATACATTTACTCTCATTCTCCAAACTCTGCTATCTTGAGACTAAGGAGGTATACATTTGCTAGCAGTGATGCAGCGGAAAATACAGAAGCGATAAAGTAAAGATAAAAGCGAGACGTGGCTCGAACGAATTACCTAAGTAGCACCGAAGAACTTGTTTCGATACACCTCGAGTGATTATCAAGGAACACTTACACTAAGCAACTATGCTCGAGAGACACCTGGCTCCCACAAACATAATGATCAAGAAAGGATTGAAGTTCAACTTGGAATCCACCAAGTGAAATCAAGCCCGCACAAGGGGTTTTCATTGAAATGCTCTCAAGCTTTCAAGTTTAATGTTCATCATTCAAAGTAGGCTAAATAAAATGAGAGCCTAAGGAAGGCTTTTATAGTCTTCTTCTATGCCTAATGTAATTTCTAAAATACACCCAAAGTGGGTTAAAACAAGTAAGGCCACACAGGGCTATAGTTGAAATTTCACATAAAAATTAAAGGAAATCCCGTCATGCTTGGAGCGGGGGAGGCGCTCCACCCTCCCCTTCGGGCGCCCGCCCTGTGCCTTGGGGCGCCCACCCTGTCTCAGGGGCGCTCCACCCTTCATAATTCAGAGTGTGGTTCTTGACACATAGCCATTTTTGAGTGCTTGGGGCGCCCGCCTCATCTTGGGGTGCTCCGCCCTCATCTTGGGGTGCTCCACCTTCATCTTGGGGTGCTCCACCCTCCACACCAATGGTAGCATGTGGCTTCAAATAATTCTCGAACCCTCCTCCGGAGCCCTTGACTTGCCTTTTTGTGCTCTCGATCTTGGCTCTTGATGGTTGGCGCTTTGGCTCCAATTTGCATTGCATCAAGCAGGATAGTAGCCTTAATGAGAGACAAGCTCTCCGCAACGATAACCAGGTAGATGGCAAGCTTCTGGCATACAAGCGCTTCTTGCGGTGCTGTATGCTTAATCATGGTACTGTATAGTGTATTGGGTGAAAAATAGCTTCCGCACATGGCGCCTCGAGCGTGAGATTCAGAACACGTCATACGAAGACTTGTCGTTTGGACATGAGGTAAACAGCATGGCCCCGAGGTAAAACCCCGAGGACTGAGTTCTTGACCAATCTCAAGGAGGAAAGGCCTCGGTGAATCAACGGGCTCGTACCCCTGAGGCAGAAAGTCATAGCCTCGGTGAATCATTCTTGCCTCAGCTGAGTGGATGCCCCCGATCTTTGCCCATTACTTGGCTTTCAATGAGATAAAACGTCGGTAGAGCCACAATTAAAGCAGGGCAAAATGACCATAATTTTCTCCAAACATCCGGAAATACTTATTGAAACTCTATCAAATTCTGTACTCAAAGGCATTTATTGAAATCGTTATTCACTTGTTCTTATTATCCAATTGTATTGCTTAATTCATTGTTTCCACGCAAATTTGATACATTGCATTGCTCGTAAACCCTTATAAATTCAATTTATTGTCCTAATCCCTGTAGACCTTGAGATGGAAAAGGGACCTCAAAGCCTAATTTGAAAAACAGCTCGAGAATGTCCCCGGGGTAAGGAAGACGCAAAGGGCTTTGGATATTGATAAATATAGGCAGTTTCTCTACAAACCTGAAACCACCTCGGTGCCTATCCCAAAGCATTTCAAGAGGCAGATCTTGAAAAAATATGATGGTACGACCGACCCTGTCGAGCACGTGACTGAGTTCATGGCTATGGTGAAGGGTAACTATTTGAACCCGGTGGAAAAAGAATCCATGTTTTTAAAGAAATTCGGAGATACGTTGGAGAAATGAGCCTTGCATTGGTACTTGCCCCTACTTTCTGAATCCATCTCGAACTTTAATGAATTGGTTGATTTGTTCATTAAAGCTCACAGTGGAGCGCATAAAATCCTCCAGAGGAAGGGCATTTTCAAAGTCAAAACAAAGGTTCGGGAGCCTATCAAGGACTTCCTCGAGTGCTTCCAAACTGAAATGATGGAATTGCCAACAATGGATGACAATTTGGCGATCATGACATTTGAAAAGAACATTAATGTTCGTAACTTCGAAGCTACTGCCGCGCTGAAAAAAGAACTCCAACAATACCAAGCTCAAATATGGAACGAGCTACATGATAGAGCCACTACCAAAGTGAGGCTAGAATAAGCAGAATGGAGAGCTGCTAGTCGAAGCTCTACTTACAAAAGTCGCTCCAAGTCCTCACGACGCGCCGAGGCGCCACTAGGAAACTCGAGGGGTCAGTATGAGCCTTATAACTAACAAAAGCAACACGTGAGTCAAAGGCTCGGGGGACAATATGTGAGCCAACAGCTCGGAGGTAGGGTTAATGCCAACGTTAACCAAAAAAGTGCTACGGGGCCTTGCTTAGTGTCAAGAGATAAGGATTTGCCTCGGATTTCAGAATACAATTTAAACATCTCAAATGCGGAGTTGGTGAACGCGTTGAAGGGGATGACCGACAAGGGGATTAGGCTCCCAAAAGATATGAGAACGGCCCCAGGGAGGAGGGAGTGATTTTCATGCTGATCATGGGCACAACACCGAGGACTACAAGGCATTGCGCCTCGAGGTGGCCCAATTGTTGTAGAAAGGCATGTTGAACGAGTATCTTAGCGGCAAAGAGAAACAAAACTTTGCCAAAAATAGAGGGGATGGGCAACCGCCGAAGGCTCCATCGGCTGAAAGAGTTGTGAATGTAATAACAGGAGGCTCGGAGGTGAATGACGTGAATTTTGCTGCCGCAAAATTTTTTGTAAAACTTTCAATAACAATGGAGAAGAGAACTCGAACTTGAGATTCAGGTAAAGAGATTGTTTTTGATGATGACGATTGTGATGGGATGATGTTTCTCCATCACGATGCTCTGATCATCATGTTGAGAATCAACGACTCAGACTAAACGAGTCTTGATTAACCTCGGTAGCTCGGTGATCATAATAAGCTACGGGGCGGTGACAAAGATGTGGTTGAAGGACCTTATCGTCCCGAAGTCAACCGTCTTGACTAGCTTCAATAACTCTACGGAGAAAACGTTTAGTGAGATTAAACTCAACATGTATGCAGAAGGAGTTGTGAAGGAAATCATGTTCCAGGTTATGCCTGAGGACATGGCTTGCAATATGATCCTCGGGAGATCTTGGATTCATGCAATGGAAGCTGTGCCATCCACGCTTCATTAAATTCCCAACCCCTTGAGGAATTCGCTCCATCCGAGGAGAGAAATGGGTAGCTAGAGAATGCTACTCGGTTGCTTTGAAGAGCAGAGTCGTCCCGAGCGGACCAACGAAATAGCAACTAATGCAGTCGGGGTCTGACGATGATGGGGGTTCGATCCCTAAAGTGGATCCCCAGGAAGATGTGATGGAAAAGATCCCGGTGTGCATTCAAGAGCCTCGAAAACAAAAGGCCGAGGACCATAGAGGAGTTTGAATCCTTCGCGTTATCAAAAGAAATTCTAGATAGAAAGGTGTTTGTCGGCTCGGAGTTAGACCAAGAGTCGAAGAAAGCTATTGTTGAGTTATTGAAGTCCAACGATGATTGCTTCGTGTGGTCCCATGCTGACATGGTCGGTATCGATCCGCAGATCATGACACACAAGCTTAATATGGACCCATGCCATACCCCGGTGAAGCAAAAAAAAGAGGCTCCACGCGGGCATAAGGAAAAAGGTGATCGAAGAGGAAACAAAAAAGTTGCAAGATAATGGCTTCGTGAGAGTGGTCAAGTACCCCGAATGGCTTGCTAATGTCGTAGTTGTGCCGAAGAAGAATTGCAAATGGAGGATGTGTGTGGATTATACGGACTTGAATAAAGATTGTACCAAAGATTCCAATTGCCGCAGATAGACAGGTTTATAGACTCCACAGCTGAACATATACTGTTAACCTTCTTGGATGCCTACTCGGGAAACAATCAAATCTTGATGGAACCCATTCATCATTGACCGAGGCACTTACGGCTACAAAGTGATGCTCTTCGGACTCAAGAATGCTGGAGCAACTTTTCAAAGACTAGTGTGTCGAATGTTTAAGGATTATATTGGAAAGTCAATGGAAGTTTACATAGATGACATGCTAGTCAAATTAGTTCGAGTGGAAGATCACTTAAATCACCTAAGGGAGACCTTTGTCGTTTCAAGGCAGTACAATATGAAGCTGAACCCCGAGAAGTGTGCATTCGGGGTTAGTTCGAGGAAATTCTTAGGATTCATAGTCTCAAAAAGGGGAACCGAGGCTAATCCTGAGGAAATCAAAGTTATTGAAGAAATCCCCAAGGTGCTCTTAGGGACTAACGAAGTTCAATGCTTGTCCGGCCGAATCGCTGCCTTGAGTAGATTTATCTCGAGGTCCTCTAAGCGATGTCACAAGTTCTTTTCGGTGTTAAAAAAGAATACTGCTTTCGAATGGACACTGGAGTGCAGAGAAGCGTTGAAAGGACTAAAATGTTATTTGGCTAACGCGCCGTTGCTCGCCAAGCCAAAAGATAGAGAAATATTGTTGGTCTACCTAACCGTGTTCGAAGTGTCTGTGAGTGCGGTACTAGTTCGAGAAGAGGATGGAAAACAACAACTCATCTACTATGTGAGCAAGATACTCCTCAACGCTGAAACCAGGTACCCCATCTTGAAAAGTTGGCGCTTGCTTTTAGTTATTATTGCTCGAAAACTTTGGCCTTACTTTCAATGCCATCCTATAGCCGTAGTTACAACCTTCCCTTTGAGAAGTATATTATACAAACCTAAATTGTCGGGAAGGTTATCTAAATAGGCAGTAGAGTTGAGCGAATATGACATTACTTACCAGCCCCGAACGACAATAAAATCCCAAGTCTTGGCGGATTTTGTGGCTGATTTTAGTGCTGGGATCCTCCCCAAGGTCGAAAGGGAGAATTTGATGTCTAAGGGGCCAACCTCGGGAGTTTGGACACGCAATACAGACGGAGCTACTAACTCAAACGGATCAGGACTTGGAATAGTTTTGGTAGCTCCGACAGGGGAAAAAGTAAGACACTAGGTCAGATTTAAGAAGGTGACCAACAACGAGGCGGAGTATGAGGCCACTATACGGGGCTGGAATTGGCCAAGGAGATGACAGTGGAAAGAATCGAGTTGAGAAGTGATTCACAGCTGGTGGTGAATCAAGTACTCGGAGACTATTCAGCTCGTGAGCCTATGGTGCAACAATTCTTAGCCTGAGCTTAACAAATATTGGCTAGGTTCCAAGAATGAAGAATTCAGCAAATACCTCAAGAAGAAAGCGTCGAGGCTGACCCCTTAGCCAATCTAGGCTCGGATGTAGAAGAGGAACGCTTGGGAATTGATTTTGTTATTCGGCTGCTCTTGTCCGCAGTGAAAGGGATTAAGTTGGAAGTTAATTCGGTAAATCATACTTTTTTTTTTTTTTAATGAATATCACTAAGCACAGGGCTTAGTGACTAATTTTATAAATAATAAATCCAAAACAACACCATGTCTTTACATAAGAAAAAGGAAGCAACAAAGAATAAAGTGAAACTAAGCAACTTGTGGATGCTAAATCATGTCTAACTAGTGCTCTCCTATGTATATGACCTTGATCAAAATTTTCCCAACTGGGTTGAGCATTTATTAATGCTAATACCACCAATATGAAATAATTTTGCTCAATGTCATAATACTTAACAAAATTAGCACTAGTAACTAAGAGCAATGTGCAAGAGAAAGCCAGCAGGGGTATGTAACCATAGTCCACACTCCAGACGAGCATCATCCATGATTGAGAGTAAGTCAGCCAAACAAGAGTAGTAAGGCACTGGATCTCCACCTTTGAAAAGCACATAGGGCATGGATGATCTTTTGACCTATTCGGAACCTGATCCAAAGAACACAGGCCCTCCTCACAATAATGAGACCTGAGAAGATGAATGCCTGACAGAGCAGTCAAGACAAAACTAGAAAGAGCATGGCCAACCATGAGGTATGAAGTCAAATATATCCAAGCTAAAGAGAGAATCAAACGAATGTGCAAGCTAAAGTCAAAACCAAGATGCATGGATCTGGATCTGGAAGAGTCTGCATTGTGATGCTGCACAAACATTGCATAAGGACAAGTAGTGAAGATGTCAGTAAAGGCACTCCACTGGATCATGAGGGGACCTAACGTACTATAGAACAGAGGATGCAACCAGCTAGCATGAAGCATGAAAGGGTCCATATCTTGTGCAAACAAAAAGGCCAAGAGGAGTACTTCTAGTAGTGATGCTAAGTCAGCAGTGAATTCCCACCTATAGCATAGATGAAACCTGCAAAATTGAACAAACAGGTTAGATAAAAAAGGTGTCAACTCCTTATGTATGTCCAGTTCCATGCTTAACCATTCGGACTCTATAGGTTGGCAACTGGACCTTGTCCCAATTCAAAATCCTCCTTCCATGTACTCTTAGCTCGTTAAAACCAAAATACTCCTTCTCCTCAACAATGAAGGCTTCATTAGCTAAGAAATCAGCTAGCTTGTTGCCCTCTCGAAGAACATGGACAACAGAAAATAAGCCTCTTGACTTCAAATCCAAGATTTCCTCAACTATTCCTGCTATCGACCAAACAACCTCCCACACTCCTTCAATGATGTTTTTGAGCAAGAGAGAGTCAGTCTCAATGACTACATGCCCCAACAAATTATCTAAACAATACGACATTGCCTCCCTAATAGCCACAGCCTCAGCTCTCACATTAGTGCCTTCACCTATTAGCTTGGCTTTAGCATAAACAAGATCACCCAAAGCATTACGCAAGCAGAAACCAAAAGAGCTCAAGCCTGGGTTGCCTTGACAAGCTCCATCAGTGTTACATTTAAGAATCCCACTATCAGGGGGCCTCCACATCACCTTTGTGTATCTTAGTTTTGGTGTGTACCCTTCAAGAAAGTGAACTAAAGTTGGCCAGTCAGAGGGGGCATTCAACATACCTGGAAACCTGACACTTACTAGCATATGTAAATTCCTGGAAATCTCATGAATGACTCTACTGAAAGACACTTTTCCACCATGAGCAATGGTGTTTCTCCTCTTCCAAAGCTCCCATACAACAAAAGCTGGAATGGCCTGACAAAGGATCCTGAGTCTTAGTCTTTTGTTGCAACTCCACCAAGTCCTAAGCAGCTGCTTAAATCTCCAGTCATGTATGACAAAGCCAGCTGCATTTGCAAAATAACTCCACACATTCTTAGCAATAGAGCTAGTGACAAACAAGTGCTCCCTAGTCTCCTCTCTTGGATGTTCACAACACCAGCATCTAGAGGGAAGATTATATCCCATTCTTTTCAGTTCAGTGTCTAAAGGAATCTTGTACTTCCAGGCTCTCCATAGTACAAAAGCCACTTTAAAAGGCACTCCTTTCACCCAGATAAGCTTATAAGGATCCTGTATAGTGCCTTTAGCTCTAATATACTGAAATGCACTCTTGACTGAGAACTTACCATTAGCTGTCAGCTCCCACCAAGGACAATCTCTAGGCTGCTCAAACTGTCCAGGCTTTATAGTATCAACAACATGATGTGCCAAGTCAGCTGGTAATGCTTCATGAAGGAGGTCCTGATTCCACCCATTAGCTCCCAGAAAATCATTGACAACATTCAGTTCCTCTCTTATGTAGTGGTTACTGGGGACAACAAAATACAAAGCTCCCAGGTGAGTCCAGTTGTCATACCAGAAGTGTGATGAGCCTTGCTTGACTTGCCACACAATCACATGTTCCACCATGGCTCTCACTTGAAGCATTTTCTGCCAGACAGGAGATCCATCAGTGTAAGGAACCACTGAGTAATGGATCTTCTTGCAGTATTTGTTAGCTATAAAAGTACCCCAAAGGGAGGTCTTTGTTCTGAAGTTCCACCACAACTTGGCAAAAAGAGCCTTTGAAACATCATGTAGAGACTTGAATCCCACACCACCTTCAGCAGTTGGTTTGCAAAGTGTGTCCCAGGAGGCCCAGTGTCTTCTAGAATGTTCTTCTGAGTTATTCCAAAAGAAGTTTGCAAACATTTTGTGGAGTTGGTTGATCACATTGTCAGGGGGGTTCATAGCTGACAATAGATGGATGGGCATGCTTAACAGAACATGTGAAATCAAAGTGGCCCTTCCACCAAAGGAAAGCATTTTCCCTCTCCAAGCTTGAAGCTGCTTCATCACCTTAGCAACAATGTCATCAAATTGAGCTTTGTTTCTCCTTTTATAAGTGATTGGACATCCAAGGTAAGTGAACGGAAAAGAGCCTCTCTGGATCTGAGTAATATCAGCTACTCTATCAACAATTCTCTGATCCACTTTATGATACAAGTAAGTAGAACTTTTCTCCTTGTTCACCTTCTGGCCACTAGCACCTTCATAAGCATCAAGAACTCCCATCATGAGTCTGAGTGATGTAGTGTCTGAAGAACAGAATAGGATGGTGTCATCAGCATAAGCCAAGTGGTTAATGTAAGGGCTCCACTTAGGCATATCAAAACCTTTATACATAGCATTTTGATGTAAAGCATTCAAAGCTCTAGACATCACCTCTGCTGAGAGAATGAACAAGGTGGGGGAGAGAGGATCCCCTTGTTTCAAACCTCTAGAAGAGGGGAAGAAACCATGGGGCTGACCATTTAGTAGCACTGTGTACCAATTATTATTCAAGAGTCTCATGACCATATCAATACAGATCTCCCCAAATCCCATCTTTCTGAGTACTTTAGAGAGAAAGAGCCAAGATACTCTATCATAAGCTTTCATCATGTCTAGCTTGATCACAACATTTGCCTCCTTAGCCCTCTTCCTTATATCATCAACTATTTCATGCACTAGGAGGACATTTTCCACAATATTCCTTCCTTTGACAAAGCCTGATTGAGTAGGAGAGATCAAAGAAGGCAGCAAGTGCACTAACCTTCCATGCAGCACTCTTGAAATCACCTTGTTCACAAAGTTACATAAGCTAATGGGTCTAAAGTCTGAGAAGGAAGCCACATTTGGTTTTTTTGGAATCAGTACAAGGTTAGTGTGAGAGACATACTTGGGTATTTCATGCCCCCCAAAGAATGCTCTCACTAGCCTTGTGAGGTCAGCAGCAACAATGTCCCAACAAACTTGATAGAATCTGCCTGAGAACCCATCTGGACCACTTGCACTGTCACCACTAAGCCCAAACACAGCTTGCTTAACTTCAGTAGCTGATGGGAGCTCCTCAATGTCCCTATTCTGTTCAGCAGTCACCATATGGGGCACATGAAGCAGCAAGTCAAAATTCAGGTCCTCCTCCTCCCTAGTGAACTGTTGCTGAAAGAACCAAGCAGCTTTACTGGCCATAGCTACACTGTCATCAACCCAATTACCATCCCTGTCTTGAATCCTATGGATCTTAAGCTTCTTCCTTCTTCCTTGAACTTGTGCATGAAAGAACTTTGTGTTGTAATCCCCATCTTTAAACCATTGGAATCCAGACTTTTGCTTCCAGAACTCATCTTCTAGGTGCAGCACCCTTTTGAGGTCTGCTTCAGCCTTCTTTAGCTGTTCCCTGTGATACTCACTTGGAGCTTCTTCTAACTTTTCTTCATGAGCTCTAATGATATCCTCCAGTGATGCAACTTTCTGGAAGATGTTTCCAAAAGTTTGTTTACTCCACCTTGAGAGAGCCTGCTTTACCTTCTTCTGCTTTCTATGGAACATGATGAAAGGATCACCCTCACAGTCACACACCCAGTTATCTCTCACTACTTGCAAGAAGGAGTCATGCTCAGTCCAAAAATTAAGGAACTTGAAAGATTTTATGATGTTGTCAGCTTGAGAGGAGCAAGAGAGGAGCAATGGGGAATGATCAGACCCAGTTCTGGCAAGATGTTCCACCTCTATCTTAGGAAAGAAGTCTAGAAAAGCTTGATTGGCAAAGCATCGATCAAGTCTTTTCAGTATGAAATGGTTTTCAATCCTACCATTCCACCAGGTAAATGTACTTCCAATGAACCCCAGGTCAGAAATGTTGCAAGCAGCAATAGTGTTAGCAAAATCTTCTACTTCAGGAACAAGCACAGGCAATCCACCATACTTTTCAGCATCAGACAGGATGACATTAAAGTCACCCCCAACAAGCCAGGGATCAGTCATAGAGGCTGCAGTGAACTGGAGTGAGTCCCAGAGGGGTACCCTCTCAAGCCTCTCACATTTAGCATACACCAAAGTGACACAGAACACCTTGTCTAACTGGGTGTTATGCAGCTTCAAAGTAATAAGCTGCTCCTGGTCATCCAAAACTGTAACATTATAGTCCTCACCAATGAAGACCCAAATCTTCCCACTAACATACTTGGGATTGACGAACCAAGTTTATTTCTTACTTTTACTCTGGGACTCTTCCGGCAGACAAGAGGGAAGCCAAAAAGCTGAGGACTCAAGCATCTTATTCGATGATTCGAGGGCAACTGTACAAAAAGATGTATTGCGGCCCGATGGCCAAATGTTTGGGTTCGGGGGAAGTTGAATATATAATGAGAAGTACATGAAGGTGAATGTGGCAATCACTCAGGAAGTAAAGCTCTAATGCGGAAGTTACTTCGGGCTGGCTTCTATTGGCCAACTATCAGCGCAGATGCCAAAGCCTTCGTGAAAAAATGGCTGAGCCTTTGCATTAAGTCGTGTCACCGTGGCCTTTCATGAAATGAGGGATGGATATAATTGGTCCACTTCCAAAGCCAAAAGGAATGTTCGGTTCATACTGGTACTGATTGACTACTTCACCAAATGAGTGGAGGCGAGATCGTTCGTCAAAGTTATGCAGAAAGAGGTGATTAATTTCATTGGGAAGAACATTATTTATAGGTTCGGTTTTCCAAAGGATATTACTTGTGACGATGGCCCTCAATTTATCGGCTCGAATGCCACAACTTTTCTCAACAAATGGGGCATCAAAAGGATTGTGTCAACCCCATATCACCCAAGTGAGAATGGTCAAGCCGAATCTTCGAATAGAGTGATTATTGAAAACATCAAGAAGAGGCTCGATGAAGCAAAAGGCCTGTGGCCAGATGAATTGCCCGGGGGTATTATGGGCAATACGAACAACGAAAAAGAACAGCACCGGTGAAACCCCTTTCTCTCTCGCTTATGGGATGTATTTATTGATCCCCCTGGAAATTAGTGAACCCAGTCTTCGGTACGCCCATGCTACCGAGGAGTCGAATCAGCAGGCAATGCGTGTGGAATTGGATTTGCTTGAGGAGAAAAGAGAACTAGCTTTGGTTCGGCTAGCTGCTTAGAAGAGGAAAATCGAGGTTCACCTCAACAGGAAAGTTAAGCTTTGAGATTTTTAAAGTAGGAGATTATGTATTGAAGGCCTCAAATCAATCTACTAAGGAGAAGAAAATTAAACCTTTAGTTATCAGAGTTTATATGTAATTATACACCTTTTTCTTTTGCAACATTGGCATAGTAAATCAACATGTTAATGTCAATCTGCTAGTTCTATTTACATCAGAATTTTTAGTTTTCATAAATCTGTAAAGTTAATTCTTAAAATCATACGCATATTGATGTTATGTCAACAAAAAATTCAAATCATTATGTGAAAATAGAAATTTTACTTTAGTACTTGGATTATTCAATAGTACTCGTTCTTCATAGAGGATATCTTCAGACAATAATTGCCATGTTTTTTGCCAAACCTTTTCCGGCCGTGGCATTGAATTGGAGAGCAGGAGCATCGCAAATAATTTCCTAAGATAGGACGGCATTTCCCAGTTACTTGTCTCTTTTATGGCATCCACATATTCTTTGTCATCATCCAATAATCCAAGTGTATAATATGCATCTCTAAACGTTGGATGGACATAGTTGCCGATTTTTCTAAGATCCTCATAGCGCCTTGGACCTTTAACAACATTCAATAGTAAACAAAAGACAAATACATAATTTTAAATAATGATAACTAGTTGTTGTATATTAGTAATAGACAACAAACTTAATGAGTAAGCTAAGTATATTGATAGGTAGATAATAGGTGATTGGGAAATGTGTCATGTTGTTTAATGGGTGCACTTCATTAGTTTGGCATGTCCCGTCAGATTTAGTAGAGAGGAAAAAGTCTCATCGGGAACAGGATTTAATCATGAATGTTAGACCCCCTACCCCTATCCGTTCACCTTCTTCTTCATCTATAAATAGGACCATTGTTTACTCTTTCATTCACACAATTCCAACTAATAAATCTCAATTTTTCTACAGCTTTTTTCTTCACAACAATGGCGATCCTACCCACCCAAGATGCACTCCTAATCCATCAAGCACTAGACATCTTCAAACGAATAATTAATGAGGACAGACAATGGCAAGAGGCGAACATTTGGCGCATTGCATGTACTCTTCGTGCAATGTGCCGCTACGTCGGTATCAACCACGACGACCTCATCACCCCCAAAATTCCCATTAATTTGTATATTTTTAAAGTATTTTTAATTTTTTAAGTTAGTTTAAGTATATATGCACTTTATTTTTTGTTATTTTGTAAAGAGCTTTCTGATTAAGGAAAGCTCTTTATTATGTAATTATTAAAAAACTGTGAATGGAATTGGGGGAATTTTGCTACCGACGTATTAATTTTGGTGTTGCTATTGAATTAAGTCTTGTTTCGGCTTTGCTTTCATCGAAGAAGATGACTGATCTGCTTAACATAATAATAGACCAAGTGAAGTTGATAAATGACTTAACATGGAGACCATGACAAATTTATGACGTTACCTGATAATAAACCAAATAAAGTGTTTAAATAATTAAACAACTAAACATAGAGACCAGAGATTTTTTACGTAGATCTGATGAAATTGATAATAAACGAATTGAAGTTTATGAACAATTAACATAAAATCATGGGAAAAGGTGGATGGTTTTTAAAATGTCTGTACTGAGATAGAGATTTTCACGTATAAACTGATAACCCACGCCAAGTATACAAATAACCAAAATAAATATTCAATGTGCCATTATATAGTATGGTACACTTTCTAAAATTACTGTGATTTCTATAAAAATTAATAATAAAGTATTTAGGATTGATAATTATCACTGCTAAACTTGATTTAATATGACTGAGATAACATATTTTTAATGAAATAATTATAACATCAGATTAATCCGGATTGTAGTTTGGGCTCTAGGGTTAAAATAGATCATTTAGGCATTTACAGACTAAACTAATTGGAAGATACGAATCAACCTCAATTTGGTATTGTACACTTATTGATAAGTTGTGTTTTGATGTTTTACTGTTCATGATATTATCACGCGCGCGTTTGATATTTATGGTTTGTGATGTTTGGGGTTTAGGGTCTAGGGTCTACATGCTTGGGGTTTGGGGTTTGGGCGCTAGGATTAAGGAAGATCATTTTGGCTTGTGGGTTATTATCAACGATAAAAAATTACAAATATTTTTGATTGTCAACACTGCTCAAGTTGATAATATACGCACACGATTTTGCTTAAAAGAATATTAAAATCCTATATTAAACACTAGTAAAGGGTAATTTAATAATCTACGAACTAGGAAACCACTCACATGACAATTTTGTTGCTTAATCTACCTTAATGATGGTCAATAGCGTTGATAAGGAGGGATATTGGATGACATATATGACATAATGTATACTAGTGTTAAGGTTTTGAAAAAGCAAGACCACTTTCTCTAAGCATGGAAGAAGATCATAATGTGAGAAGCAAGCAATATTTTGATTGAGTAAATGGATCATAATGTGAGAAGCGAGCAATGCTAAATTATTATTTAGCATCATCATCATATTGTTTTGATTGAATAATGTTTTGATTGAGTAATGGATTATTTAGCAATCTTTCTCTCATTATGATCTATTTACTCAATCAAAGCATTGCTCGCTTCTCACATTATGATCTTCTTCCATGCTTAGAGAAAAAGGTCTTGCTTTCTCAAAACCTTAACACTAGTATATATTATGGTATATATGTCATCCAATGTCACTCCTTATCAATACTATCGACCATCATTAAGGTATATTAAGCAACAAAATTGTCATGTGAGTGGTTTCCTAGTTCGTAGATTATTAAATTACCCTTTAATGGTGTTTAATATAGGATTTTTTAATATTATTTTAAGCAAAATCATGTGCTTATGTTATCAACTTGAGTAGTGTTGACAATCAAAAATAGTGTAATTTTGGATCGTTGATAATATACCCACAAGCCAAAATGATCTACCTTAACCCTAGAGCCCAAACCCCAAACCCCAAGCACGTGGGCCCTAGACCCCAAATCCCAAACATCACAAACCCTAAATGTCAAACGCGTGTGTGATAATATCCTGAACAGTAAAACTTCAACACACAACTTATCAATAAGTGTACAATAGACCAAATTGAGGTTGATTCGTATCTTCCAATTAGTTTAGTTTATAAATGCCTAAATGGGGATGGTCGGTCTAGTTAATTTTGTTAATGTGATAGCAATTTTCTCTAGTAATTTAGTTATTTCATTAGTTTGATTACTGTTAACTCTGAGAACTTTGGTGTGTTTCCACAATTTATTTAATAGACTATACTTGGTAGACAATAAAAATTACAACAGAATTAAATTTTAACACAGAGATGAACAATATCAATACACCATAGTGGTGGATAATCATAACAAACTGAAACTAGTATTACCAACTGAAGCAACATTACATAATTAAAAGGTCTAGACCGTTAAAACATATAAATAACAAAAACCAGACCATTGAAACATAAACAACAAAAAAAAGACCACTAAAACGTAAACAACAAATAACAAATGACTAGTTCGGTTCATTGGGTGAATTTGGTGGAAATTCTTCAACCATATCCAGTGGTCCATTTGGTGAACCTGGTGCATTTGCTGAATTTGGTGGGGATTCTTCAACCATAACTAGTGGTGCATTTGGTGAACCTGGTGGACTTGCATCTTCCTCTATAATATTTGCCTCTGGTACTGGTGGTGCATTAATTGCATCAAGTCTTGCATTGATCGCTCTGACCTGATTCTCCCTCTCAAGCCTCTTCAAATACTCTCACAATTCTGCAACCTCTGTTAGCAGAATGGATAACTCTCAGCAGATATCACGCTTGTTGGATGGTCCGGCCATTTTAGAAACTTCTTTTGATAGTTTAAATGCAGAAAAATTTGTATTGAACATGGAGTAGAAAAAGCACACAATGTTGAGGGGTTTATATAAAAATAACCTTTAAAAGTTGCAAAGGTTAGTGAAGAGACACAAATTAAATGCAAGGGTCGCTTTTTAATTAATGATTACAAAGCAAATAAGCACCTTTAATCAAGTCTTTTAGTTTTAAAAAAGAAAAGAAAAACGGCTCTGACTTGACAATACTTGCTTTGAGCAGTGCATTACCAACTACTCTGCCACACTTCACATCTCTTATTATCTATCAGACAATATACTTTGCGTATTGGCTAAGTTACACGTCTGTTAATATACATCATTTATTTTTTGATTGTTTGAAATATTATTTTGTCTTTAGTCTATGCACATTTGGTCTATGCTCGAATAGCGTCCAACTTATACCAACACAATATTTTCAATATTACAAGTAAAAATCCAGCAATTGTATAGTGTCGACCATGTAAAGTAGTTTATAGTTTTATTCCTAGTTGTCAAAAAAAATATAATTGCCACTACAAATATTTATTTCCATATCGATAATCGACCTATTACATTATGCAATCAACAACTATAGTTCACAATTTAATAAATTATTCAGTTATCAGCAATCATTCCTGTGCAAGCTTATTTTAAACAGTAGCAAAATGCATTGAATGAAACTCTAGTTGATAAATGAAGCAGGTCATACATTACCAAAAATGGATTGTCAACTGTTTAACACTCAGACAAGATTAAAAAATAATATTGTCAACTTTTTAACACTCAAACAAGATTTAAAAAATAATCCTCAACTACAATTGTTTAACACTCAAACAAGTTTAGAAAAAAAAATCTTTGAAAGATTGACAAATCAATCTTTGTTCTCATCTTTGTTAATAAACTCTGTCATGACACTCTAAAAAATCTGACACAATTTCTTCGGGATCTTGACCAACTTCTCCATTCAAGTTCTATTCCGATTCGATATAGGATGCATCCTCCGCTTCATAAAACTGTTCCTCAGCATCCTCACCATTTTTCATCTGTAATTCATTATCATTCACATTGGCTTCCTCTGCAACCTTGCCATTGGTGGCATCAACTGCATTGGCATTGGCATCAACTACATTTGCATTGGCAATGGCATCAACATCAACTACCTTTGCATCAACTGCATTGGCATCAAGTGCATTGGCATTGGTGGCACTGACAGTAGCAACCACTTCATCAAATCTACATTTCTTTCTCAGAATTGTAGTGGTCTTTGCAGCGGTACCACGATCCATTGTCTTCCTCTTCCTATGCCTCATCAACCACGCAGAAGGACAGTACAAGCATTTGTCTACTGTCCTCTTCGGTTGTTCCGCTAGCATCTTAGCAACATCAACCAATTTGTCCTCCATTACTGTCAGCCTAACGAGCACAACATCCAAAGAAGGACCTACAGCACTGACACTACCACTTGAAGGACCTGCTCGTTCATCAATAATTCATGTACGATCTCCACCAATATCTTCATCGCCTCTTGCATCTTCTCCTCCATTTACATCCATATCACGTTCACCAGCAGGATTAAGAATAGTCTTCTTGATGGCTGTGGCCCCTCAAGTTTAGCCTTAAGGGCATCCACCGACGGGCACATATAAATCCTCCCACCCCGATCTCACCTCTTGATCAGTAGGGAATAAGTAAGGGCACACGATCTGGATAGAAGTCGAACAAATTAGTTTTTTACAGTTTGAATAAAAATATTAAATGACATGAAAATAGAGCATTACCTTAATTTTATTTTCTCCTTCCACAAATGGATCGAAGGATTTAGGCACCCTTTTTGTGTACCATTTGAGCATCCGAGGGCACGACATGTGAGACTGATCTGTCAGTGCAGCTCTCCTTCCAGTAGTAGGAAATGCTTCATTGACCCAGGCCTAACATAAAAGATTTAATCGGACTATGAAAAATGAAAATTTCACAATCAACTAACTATTGGTTTATTGTAGACTTACCAAAATTGCCCAGGGAAATCCAAAAAGAGCATATCCAGGTAGTTTTCCTTTCTTATTGAAGGTTTTATAATGCTTGGCCATGTCAAGCTTGGGCTTCAAATATTCAATCGCCAGTTCGAAGCACAACCTGCACTATGGATACTTTGAGAAGAACTCCAGATCATCAACCATACAAACCCATTCCTTCTAAAAGACTTTGAAGTATCCTTTGCCATCAATATCGTGTGGAGAAACCACAAAAGGCACATCTTCAACTTTTCCTCTTGGTCAAATCTTCTGCTAGTTTTCAACACCCTCCAAAGCCTCGAGGATGTCACTTTAACATTCGCCTCAGCAGATGGTTTCCAAGTTAGTTTTTCATAAAATTCCTCGCCTTTCTTCACAACCTTTTTCTTTGCTTTAGCGCTGGATTTTACCCCACACTCCAAGTTATTAGAGCAAACTCCCTAAGCCCAAAATAAGCTGGCTTCCCATCAACCAAGAATCAAACCTCCCGACGCTTTTTATCCTTTATTCTATGCAGAAGTAGGGAGTGGACTATATGTCCATTGAATTTCTAAAATTGGGACATTTCAAGGAATTTCCCAAGCACACTCTCCTTAAATTTCTTTTCTATTTTACATATTTTCAACAACTTTTTGAATAGTTACAAATTTTTAATGTTGGATCGAACAGATATCTTCGCCGGGAATGATGGAATTTCATCAAGCCAAGCTTTAAGTCGACACCTTTGGACGTTGATTTCCTTGATGCATTGAGGAACTGATAAACGGTCCAACTCGCACTCAGGCTCCCTGGCTTCATCCCCTTCTTGATCAGTTTCTTCATTAATTTCTTCTTTAGTTGCTTCTTCTTCTTCTTCTTCACCACTTTCATCTTCTTCTGATTTCTCTCTATTTCCTTCATCATGAGCAGCAGAAAAGTCCATCATCACCACCACCATCATCCATGTTTTCCTTACCTTTCCCTACATCGGAGAGTTCATCCGCTTGAAAAGCATCGATTTCAGCCAAAAGATCCTCAAGTTGGGGTTCCATTTGGATTTCTTCCTCCATAATATCTTTTGCAGAGTGTTTTGCTACGATCTTTCGTATCTGAGGTTCTTTTTCAACAACTTCAACATTCATTAAACCAGTTTCAACAAGTGGAGATTGATTGTCATCTGCTGTTGGATTATTAGCATTTTTAGGAACTCCACCACTTCTGGATTGATTGTCATCTACTTCTAAATGTTTATCAAGTTCAGCAACTTCAGTTTCATCTCCTCCACCACTTGGAAGTTGATCGTCACCTTCTACTGAATGTTTATCCAATTCAGCAACATTACTTTCAGGAATTTGTCTAACACTTTGATTGTCATCTTCTTCAGATTGCTTACTGGGCTCTTTCTTTTTAGATTTACCATTTCGAGCTGCCGTATTGATTTGATCGGCCTTGCCATTATTTTATCTACATACAGAAGCAATCAACACAAAGTCTAAATAAATCTATTTCATAAACTACAATATAAAAAAAAAAAAGGAAAAAATTGGAAAGAATAATAAACAAAAAATCAAAATTTCTTCAAAAAACATCATTGACGTTTCTTCATTAGTTCTAAAACTTTTATGAGAACTAGAACAAAAATTTGACGATACTATGGTTCCTCACCTGAAGAAATCAGGATTTCTTGAAATTCTTCAACAGCTACTTCAAATCTTCGAGAAAATTGTTAAATAGCTGGATGAGAGACGAAATCATTTAGGAGAACTTATGGAGGGACATGAAATCGGTTGGAAAAATTGGAAGAGGCGCGAGCAAAGAAGAACCCCTTTCCGATTTACACGTTTCTTAATTTTTTGACCCGACAAAATAACCCGGTTTAGGTTAGTTTATATACTTTTTGATAATATTCACTTTTACCCACAAGTTTTTCTATTTCTAATCAAGCCCCCGACCCCCACTTAACCTCATTTAACTATTTCACCCAAAAAAAATAAGTCAAAAAATATGATAATATTTGTCAAACAACAGAAAGAACTTGTAGTAAAGACTTGTATGACATAATTGGATCTTCAAACTCAGGTGAAGCTCACTATTGACTTCCTCATTTCTAAATTGGAAATTTTGTGACCAAAATATTTTCCCATTTGTTTTGTCAAATTAATTATTAGGCTTATTTTTTTTTTTTTTTGGTAAGGAAAAGTAATGGTACAATGTTTCTTGTTGATGGCTTAACTATTACTTCAAAATGTCAAGTACGGGGACGTACTTTTAAGAAACATCGAGCTTTATCAGCGCCTCCTCTTCTTTGGTGTTTCCCCCTTATTTTTTGTCAAGACATGTTAGCAATTTTTTTGAGAACATTATCTCATTTATGTTACTGACATTTAGTTTTCAAAATCAAATGAGAGATAACGAGATTTATAGTTTCTAGTTTTGAAGTAAGCTTTGCTAAAAGTATCTACAAATTTATGGGTTAAAAGTTTTCAGTTTCGACCAGTTTTTATTCGACGTACATTGATACCCATATTAGATTATCTAAACATATAAGCACAGGAAGCAAAGAAAGTTGCTTGAAACAAGAAATATATAGCATAATATTGCAGCATGCCATTACGTGCGTCCAAAAAATTCTTTCCTTCCATCGAAAAGAAGAAAAGAGATTCCCACCAGGAAAAGAGAAGGGAAGCAAAATGGAAAAACCCCTTATATCTCATTCTAACTGCTACGTTATCGATGCAATAATCAGTTACGGGTCGTTTGGTTGAGATAGACTTTACGCGGCTATTAGCGATGTAAGTATTAGTTATGAAGGTATTAGCTATTCAGGTATTAGTTATGCAGGTATTACTAATGCATGTATTAGTTATGCAGGTATTATATCTTGGTTAATGAATGGTTTGTTGAATTAAAAATTTATTATACATTTCATAATTTAAATTATGTTTTTTAATATTTAATCTTCAATGGATTTAGCTTGAATGATACAAATCATATAATTTAAAGAGAGGTAAGGGCATATTTGTCCTTTTAATATTTTAATACCTGTATAACTAATACCCGCATTATTATTCCACCTCCTATCCCGCACAAAATAATACATAGATTCCCTCATTAATTTATGCGGGTATTATTAGTGCAGGTTTCTAAATTCAAACCAAGCACTTGTTGGGAAATAATAGTATAACCCAGGAATAATTCCCAAAATAATCTAAAAGAATAGAGGAGTACAACGACACCAAGTTTCTTAATGTGGAAAAACCTTTTAACAAAAAGTAAAATAACCACATACTGAGAGGAGCAAAATAACTTCACTATAGTGAGAAATATTACACACTGTAGTCGTAGACTACTACACACTCAAAAAAAATAATTCTCTTTATTTTAAAGACACCTCACTATGATATTGCTCACACTCTCTATTTTCCTACACATACTATATTCTTTAACTGTCTGTGAAATACTTAACTAGAAACTATTGCATTACTTTAATTTTGGTCATTACTGAACTACAAGCATGACTCCTATTTATAGTAAGCAAACTGAAAGCTTGAATGTCCATAAATTTTCCAACAAGATCCTCCATTGGTAGGTGTAACAGGACAAGAGAAATTGGCCAACAATGCCAATGCTTCTCTGGTTTCCAATCGGCCACCAAGGCCATGTTTACTTGGCTCACCAAATGCCAACATTTCCATGGGGTATTTACCACAAATCTCCCCCTTAATTTTGATTTTTCTTCTTCATTCCAAGCATTGATCTCATTCTTCGAAAGTCTTCAAACTTGAGTTGCTTTGGAAAGATATCTGCAACTTGATCACATGATTTCACATACTTGAGCTCTATCTCCTTCTTTAAAATGCATTCACTGATAAAGTGATATCTTGTATCTATGTGCTTGCTCCGATCATGATACACAAGATTCTTTGCAAGTGCTTGTGCGGACTTGTTACCAATGCAAATTATAGTGGCTTCAATTTGAGGCAAATTGAGCAGCTCCAATAATCTTCTCAGCCAAATAGCATGACACGTACAAGACGTCGCTACTACATATTCGGATTCACAAGTCGAGAGAGTAACAATTCATTGTTTCTTTGAACTCCAGGTAATACCAGAATTATCCAAGAAAAAGACAAAGCCAGTTGTGCTTTTTCTATCATCAATATCTTCCGGAAAATCACTATCACAAAATCCCACAAGTGTGAAATCATTAGTCGGAGAGAAAATAGCCCGTAGTCAATTGTACATTTGAGGTAGCAAAGAATTCTTCTAGCAACTTTTAGATGAGTTGAGGTAGGAGCTTCCATGAAGCGACTCACTATGCCAACCGCAAAGAGTATATCCGTCCTCGTACAAGTCAGATATCTTAAGCTTCACACAAGGCTTTTGAAAAAGGTGGGATTCACCTTTTCTCCATTATCAAATTTTGACAACTTTGTCCCACTCTCCATTGGTGTGTTTACAGGGTTGCAATCAAACATTTTGAACTTCTTCAATATCTTTTTTGTGTAGCTTTCTTGAGATATGAAAATGCCTTCCTTCATCTACTTCACTTCTAGACCCAGGTAATATGACATGAGCCCTATGTCCGTCATATCAAACTCAGGGGACATAGCTTTCTTGAAATCTTTAAACATATTGGGGTTATTACCCGTAAAGATAAGGTCATCGATATAAAGACAGACAAGTAAAATATTTCCATTAGTATGAACTTTTATATAAAGAGCATATTCATGGAGACAAAAAGTAAACACATTGTCTTGAAAATACATGTCGATGCGACTATTCCACGCCCTTGGAGCTTGCTTCAATCCATATAATGATTTGTTCAATCTAAGCACTTTATCCTCATGATTTTTGACCTCAAAGCCCAATGGTTGCTCAAAATATATTTCTTCTTCAAGATAGCTATTCAAGAAGGCTGACTTGAAATTTAGTTGATAGATCTTCCATTTCATTTGTGTTGCCAAAGAGATAAGCAATCGGATCGTCTCCGTGCGGGCAACAGGTGCATAGACTTCATCATAGTCAATGCCATGCCTTTGTTTGTAGCCTTTAGCCACAAGTCTTGCCTTGTATCTTTCTATATTTCTATCAACATTCTTCTTTACCTAGTATACCAATTTCATTCCAATTGCTCGATGACCTTTGGGAAGAGTTGTTAACTCCCAAGTATTGTTCTTCTTTATTGACTTGATCTCCTCCTCCATGGCTTTTCTCCATCTTTTGTCTGTAACAGCTTCATTAAAGTTCATTGGTTCACTATCAGCAAAAAGACAATACAAAAAATCAAAATTAGTAATTTGATATGTATTATCATAGAGTTCTGCAATTGTCCTCTTCTTTCTGGTGCTTCATTTAGACTTTCTGGAAAGGAAGGAGATGCAACATTGGTTGGGGATAGAGGTGGAGTCGTATCTTGTAAGGTTTCCTCGGCCTCTTGTGTTTCTTCTTCATCATCTTCAAAGTATGGAAAATCATACGTATTTTCTTCCTGAGATTCCCAATTCCATGTTGCTTCTTCATGAAATTCAACATCACGACTCATCACCACTTTGCCATTGTCAGGGTTGTATAACTTGTAGCCTTTTGAACTCGTATCATATCCAACAAATACATGCTTGACACTTCGATCATCAAGCTTAGCTCTTCCTTGATGTGGCACATGAGCATAGGCTATGCTTCCAAACATTCTCAAGTGTTTGACACTTGGCTTCCTTCCGCTCCATGCTTCTTGAGGAGTTTTATCTCTAACATTTCTTGTTGGAGATATGTTGCTCAAATAAACTGCACAAGAAACAGCCTCGGCCCAAAATTCCTTGGGCATGCTTTTAGCTTTCAACATACATTTAGCCATATTAAGAATTGTTCTATTCTTTCTTTCTGCAACTCCATTTTATTGTGGTGAATAAGGTATCATTAGAGGGCGATGAATTCCATGAGATTGACGAAAGTCATCAAATTCTTTTGAAGTGAATTTGCCTCCTCGATCGAACCTTAATGCTTTTATTTCATGACCACTTTTCTTTTTCACAAGTGCTTTAAAATTCTTAAAAACAACAAATGTTTTCGATTTTTGCTTCAAGAAATAAACCCAAGTCTTTATACTAAAATCATCAATGAATAGCAAAAAGTATTTACTTTTACCGAAAGAGGGTGGATTGATTGGTCCACACACATCGGTATGAACAAGCTAGAGTGGGATAGTTGCTTTTGATGTGGCCTCCTTCGGAAAACTCTTCCTTGCATGTTTGCCAAGAAGACAAGCATCACACAATTGATTGGGATGGTTGATTGAAGGCATTCCATTCACCCTCATTTTTTCTCCCATTGATTTGAGCGCTTCAAAATTCAAATGCCCAAATCGCATGTGCCAGCACCATGACTCATCCTGCACATTAGCTTTCAAAAACTTTGGATCAATTGTCTTAAGATTCAAAGTAAACAATCTGTTCTTTGCCATTTCAACTTTAGCAATTAATTTTCCATTTGGAATCTCTAAGCTAAAGATGCATATCTTTCATATGAATATCATGTCCTCTTTTAAAAAGTTGGCCCAAACTCAAAATATTACTTTTTAGTTTTGGCACATAATAAACATCTTTAATCATCTTATGGCTACCATCTTTAGAGGAGATTAGAATCATACCTATCCCTTCAATTTGCATCTTTGAATAATCTCTAAAGGATACCTTGCCTTTCACCCTTTTAATGAGTTCCACAAACTTGTCTTTGCACCCACACATATGATTTCTTGCTCCATTGTCCAAGTACCACGAGCTACAATCATCTTTGTCACCTTCCTTGAGTGCTAGCAACAATGTTGACTCATCTTGTTCTTTGTCGTCAACAAGGTTAGCTTTCTCTTCAACATTACTACGACATTCCCAAGAAAAATGGCCAAAATTATGACAATTGTAACACTCAAATTTAGATTTGTCATACCTTTTACCATTTGTCTCTTGATAGTAACCATGTCATCTTCCTCCTCTTTGTCCTCGACCACGACCTCTGAATGCTTGAAAGCTTTTTTCTTCATTGTTGAAGTTGTTACATTACTTTTTCCTCTTCTTCTTCCTCGACCGCCACAGCCTCTTCCTCGTCTATATCCTCTATAGCTCTTTTCACCTCCATCCTTGAATGATGCATTGGTTTTAAGAAGTCGCTCCAATGGCTCTTCTTGTCTCCTCCTGATCTTTTCTTTATAGGCTTGTAAAGAACCCTCGAGTTGCTCCGTTAACATAAAGTCTAAACCCCTTAAACAGTGTGAAAAGGTGGTAGGTAGAACTAAGGGAATAATCTTCTTTGGTTCGGTAATGAAATCAATATTTAGACTCCTCAATAGCACACACCACATTATCAAACATAGGTGTTAAAGACCGAAGGATCTTTTCTACCATGTGAATTTCTTCCATTTCTTCTCCGTACCTTTTTTATTTATTTACAACAGCTTTCACTCTTGAACAATAGTCCGAAATGGATTCGGATTCCTTCATTTTTAAAACTTAAAAATCAACCCTTAGAGTTTGAAGTTTTATCTTCTTCACTTTATCAACTCCTTAGAGAGAATTTTGTAAAATCTCCCAAGCTTCTTTTGAGGTGGTAGCATCGGCCACCTTCTCAAACATGTATCATCCAGACATTGGTGGATGAGAGTGAGAGCTTGTTGATCCTTCTTCCTTATTTTTACCAAGACATATTTTTCATTTTGAGGCAGAGCTTCCTCATTATCGGGTATTGTATACCCACTACGTACAACTTCCCATATGTCTTGAGAGCCAAGTATGACTTTCAATCGTAGACACCATTTATCATAATTTTCTTTTGTGAGACGAGGGTATTGAAAGGCGAGTGTACCATTATTTGCCATGGCATTGATACCACGATGTTAGGAAATAATAGCATACCCCAGGAATAATTCCCAAAATAATCTAAAAGAATAGAGGAGTACAACGACACCAAGTTTCTTAATGTAGAAAAATCTTTTAACAAAAAATAAAATAACCACGTATTGAGAGGAGCAAAATAACTTCACTATAGTGAGAAATATTACACACTGTAGTCGTTGACTACTACACACTCAAAAGAAATAACTCCCTTTATTTTAAAGATACCTCACTACGATATTGCTCACACTCTCTATTTTCTTACACATACTATTTTTTTTCACTGTCTGTGAAATACTTAACTAGAAACTATTGAATTGCTTTTATTTTGGTGTGTTACTGAACTACAAACATGACTCCTATTTATAGTAAGCAAACTGAAAGCTTGAATGTCCAGAAATTTTCCATCAAGATCGTCCATTGGTAGGTGTAACAGGATAAGAGAAATTGGCCAACAATGCCAATGCTTCTCTGGTTTCCAATCGGCCACCAAGGCCATGTTTACTTGGCTCACCAAATGCCAACATTCCATGGGGGTATTTACCACAACGCTGCATTATTAGTACTGATTTTTGTACCTTCTTGCAAAATAAATCAAACACTGCATAAACTTTGTGAGAAATTTAGTGCATGTATTAACTTTTAACGCGGCGTACCAAGCAATTCCTTAATACATTGACTGCCAGTGTAGTGTTTGTCGTTCCTAAAGCTAAAAGATACGTTGCAGTATCCCTTTTACAATCTAGATTAGTATGGGGAATACTAAGGGATTCACCAATAAAGTAATGAACAAGCTAGATTAGGGTAGACATGCTGAACTTTGAAAGGGACATTGGAAGATTTCGGTTTCTGCTTGAAGTTCATATATCTTATGTGTGTTTTGTACTCAATACAGAGATATAATTTAGTCTAAACAGGCAAACGGTTGTTACAGTACTGAAGAAGTGATCTTGATTGATTAACTAAGTCTAAGGTTGTTAGAGAAGGCGGTAATTGGTTAACCTGACCTTAGTTTAGCTACGTAGATCCGAATTGCACTGACATTATACAAAGTCACTTTGCATTTAATTAAATATTATTGCACAGATGTTACAAATCATGCCTGATATTTAAAATTCTCTAATTGTCAGGCCAAATTCAATAGTGATCTCGACCAGCATGTGGGCCATGAGAGCTGCACGTGATCTACCATCAAAATCAGATCCATCTCCATAGTTATAGGCCCTTGTTTGTTGCTTCCATGTTGTGAAATACAGTGCTAGAAGTCAACATAGGTGAAGTTAAAATTTTAAAGTTTTAACTTGTAGATCATTAGAGATGTCACGTGGTTGCTGTAGTTAGTATATATATTCAGATAGTATAGAGTTGACCTTAGGTTAAGGTAGCTAATTTTGCTTGGATATACTGCAGTTATTCCTTTCGTCATCATTGTACATTTAACTGTTTCTATGAATATGATATGGTTAGAATTTGGAAGGTTCATTTGGCTAGTTGAAGAAAATAATTGGACTAGAGAATTCATTCATGATGACATACGTAACATTTACCTGTCTTGGGCTTCAAGTAGAGCTTGACCTTTGGGTTCTTTTGTGCAACCCAGTGTTCGATAGGACTACTGGACTAGAATTATTTTATGTTTGGTTGGTGAGTTGAAGAATATGTTTTTGAATTTTTTCGGTTAAGATTAATAATAACATTTATTGAATCGGGGAGTGTCTTGATGAGGTTTTGAGTATTAAGGATTAATAGTGAAGTCTAATTGTTGGTCTGAGTAATTGATATAAAACAAAATTAAAGGTTAAGCTGGTCAAAAGAAAAATAGAGGAAGTTATCTCATTTTAATGGTAACCAAACGCTGTAAAATGACTTTCATTGAAATTATTTTTTTGAAAAATAAATTCTGTTGTAGTAGTAACACATTCTAAGGTTCCAAATTTTTCCTGTTTAAATTATGTGTTGCTTTCAAGTAGCGCCATTGATATTCCGTAGGGGACTAAACAAGCACTATTCGTGGTACTAGCATTGGCCCAAGCTTTGTTCTTTTCCACCGGTCAATTTGGTTGCACCTAGTATTTATTTATTTTTGAGTTGTTTACCTTTAAACCTCCAGCTTGTTGAAGTGTTTTATAATTTGTACTAGACAAAAGCGTGTGAGTAAGAACCCAAGAAACTAACGGTGGTGAATCTGCGACTGTCGTTAGGAAAGGTTCTTTGAAAAAATAAAAAAGAGTGTCTGTTTAGGTGGGGGTTGAGGGGGGGGGGGGGGGTGTGTGTGGCTGTATTGGGAATCTAACTATATATAAGCACTTCATTTCTTCTCAGACACAACTTGGGTATTCTTTCTTCCAAAACTCGACTTTTTTTTCTTTGAGAGCCAAATATGCTACCTTCTCAATACACCTAAGTTCTTCATGATGTTTTGTTTAAATTCATCTTCAAGCTATTCAGGGACGAACGGTCTCAGAAAATCCTGAGAGAAATGCTAAATCAAAACTTCCCATAATAATCCAATAAAGATGAAGTTGGAGGAAAAGAAGTGTTCAAGGCGTTTAACAAGGGAGTCGTCCATGGAGAATTCTAGCTACTATGGGAATGCACCAGCAGGAGTTCCATTCATGTGGGAATCTCAACCAGGAACTCCTAAAGCCAAGTTACGTGAAAGCTCACTTCCTCCTCTCACTCCTCCACCTTCTTTTCAATGCAATAATGTCAAAAAGAAAAACACCATAAAAAAGCACTCAAAATCCAACCTTTTACAAAGTGTCTTTTTCCTTCCTAAACTAAACCTCAAGAAAAGTACTAGGCTGCAATCATCCCCTACTAGTAGTTCATCATCTCCGTCATCCTCATCATCATCATCTTCATCTCCAAGGCGTACATCTTATTCTGTCCCTTCATCTCCATATACTCCAAGTTCACTACAACAAGTTGGATTATCAAGTCCAAGGTTGTCATTTCATTCAAGGGCAGGGGGTCGTGATCTCGAAGATGATTATGAGGTCTCGACTCCATGCTTTCGAGCTGCTCGTCGTGCTAACACTAGGAATCGTGCAAGTTGCTCAGCAAATATGATGAAGCTACTGTTCGGAGAAGTACACGTTATGAATTGAACGTTTGCGCGTAGGTGTGTACCTTGGACACAATTGTACGATCATTAGAATTTGATGATTAAGTTTTGTTAGGATTTGTGCCTCTGTATCTTGGACACAGTTGTATGATTATGAGGAATAAATCTAAGAGTTTGATGATTATTACTACAAGTTTTATTAGATTTGTATTTGATAACTTTGGGAAATGTAAAGAAACCTAAGAGCGAAAAAAGTTGTTATGCCCTTTACTTGTTAAATAAGACGATTGCTGGCTGAGTGGCTGCCATACTTTTACTTTTCTAATGTTTGTTAGGAGAATTATTATAGATCAATTGGAAATTAATAGAAGTAACTAGTGCATTTCCATATATTATCTTAAAGTTTTAAAAGTCTGTTTTTCACTCATTATCAGCTTATCTTAAACAATTAGAAGTCTTCTTACAAATTCTGAGATTCATAAATATGGAGACCACGTAATTTACAACAAAACAGTCGTACGGTCTGCTACATTACATTCAAGAGTGTAGAGATTCTCACGAGCAGGTATACATCGGCATGCTATTTGTGCTACGTCTAACGCAGGCCCTACTATTAAAGGTTGATCAAATTATACCAATTTCCTTTACATATTTTAAAATAATATTTGCCCTAATCAATTGCCAGACTTCATTGACCTAAAAGTAGAAGTAGAACGATTAGTTTGTAGCACAATAGTACTAGTTTGATTAGATATCAAGGTACATAAAAAAATAAATGGAGTTCTTTTCTTTATTTTTATCTATGATGGAAGCATTGAATATATGTTAGCACTACTTAAAATACTTCTTTAACATATGAGAAAATATGTACTTTCGTAGTAGTAGCTGGTTGCTTTAGGCAGCTAGGAAATATTTACACAATCAAAGATTATTAAAGGTGGTCATTACCCTATTTAATATGCATTAGTTAGTAATATAACTGTTGCTCCCAAACGCACACGCAAGTATACGCGGTCGACAAGTAATAAAGTGATAAATCGAGTATCGTTCCCACGAGGACTATTCAGACTGAATTCTAGCAAACAATTTATATAAACTATTCAGGGATCTTTTTCCAATAGTGAGGATTTATTAACTAAAGAACAGTGATTAAATAGTAAAAGTGAATTCAAGCAATGGAGCAAAACTTGGTTGTTATCAGTAATACGGAGACGATCCAGGGTCAGAGTTACGAACAATCCAGTTGAGTTTTCCAATTGATTCCACTTCTTAAATCCCGGGTTACTAACTAACAGATTACATGTACCCGTGAAAACCTTTCAGTTCTTCACGGTCTATGCAGGCTACTCCAATCCCTATATGTCTATGGGTTGAATCACGTGCACGCATTAACGAATTCTGTAATTAGTTAAACTAGGCGAGCAAGTATATGTCTATCCTACTCACAAATTGGTTCCCCGATGCCCGGGTTCACAAACTAGTCCTATTCTTTCTTATTACGTAATTAAATCCCCTCTTTCGAGTTCAATCTAAAAACCATAGATAATGCGTAATAATCGGGCCCTGACAATTACACAAGTGAAATCAAGAAAGAATAAGTAACCCGTAATGGGATTCAATTAATGGAAATCAATCTTCAAACATCAACCTTCATGAAATACTCTAACCCTAGAACGATATATTTAGCTACGCATACTCATAATAACAACACAAGGAATTGATGTAATAATGAAATAATGATGAAATAAATTAATGGAAGGAAGAAAAACCCTTGTTCTTGATGTTATGAGCTCTCAAATTTGCTCCAAAGTCTGAACTCCCATGAAAAACTAAGTAAAAGAGTATTTATAGTGTTTACAAACACCTAGTAATAAGTTAGACCCAAGCCTAGACGAAATAGGACATAAAAAAGCGCACAAGGGGCGCTATAACGGGCGCCCCGCGCCTCGGAACGCGTGAGCTTGGACAGAGGACGTCGAAATCAGCCCGCTTTGGGCCTGCGGCGCGCTGGGAAACGCGCTGGAACACTGGGCGCGGTGGGGCCCGCGGGGCATGCCCTACAGCGCCAGGCCAATTTTCGTGTTTTCTCGCTCCTTTGCTCGCTCGTGTCGTGCCTTCGTGTGCTCGATCCAATCCTCAATCAAAATCCAATCTTTTCTTGCTCAATCAAGCTCTTAAAAGCTCCAATTACACTGCATAATAACCTACACACACACGACATAAAATCAGTGTAAAACCACATTCACAAGCTACAAAACGAGCGAATAAGGTACTAAAACGTGAGGAAATATTAAGGAAATATAGGCATAAAATGCCAAACATCACCACCCCACACTTGAACCTTTGCTCGCCCTCGAGCAAGTCACATCTCACTTCCCAACCTAGGTAAAACAGGTCTGCCTATGACTACGGTTGATACCGACCATTGAACCAATGCACACATGACTACTATGGATCCACAAACATGCCAACAATTTACCAAAACCAAAAATATGAGAACAACCACCCCAAAACAACTCAAATGCACAAACTCAACTTATTGCAACCATGCTCCCACAAAATCACACATATCTACTCAACCAAGAAACCATCAACTTCACCTATTTCATGCAAACCATGTGCCCTCACCAAAATGAAGCAAGAGAGTGTTCCCCAAATATCACACACAACAATGAATATCAAGAATAGAATGGGGACAATAGCATAGAAAGAATTCACTCACTCTCATGAAAGTCTCACATGTCACACACAATGTACCATAGGCTTGCCCGTAGTGTAGGACTCCACTAATGTAAGCTCACTCCAATCGGGATTAACTAGGACTTTAGAAAGGTCGTAATGTAGGCTAAGGGGCGGGTAGGATACATATGGTAATAGTGACTACCTCCCTAAGCACTTTAATACATCACAATTAATTAAGCACAAATCTCATCAAGCCACCCAATCAACTCTTCTACACATACACATTCTCAACAAGTAGCATTTTTTCTTTTAAGCACACACTAGCAAGGAATGAATATTCTTTTCTCTTTTTTTTCTTTTTCCACAATTTTTTTTCTTTTCAACTTTGCTATTTTTTTCTTTTCTTATCATTTCATTTTTTTTCCAATTTCATTAACTTCCATCCTTGCCAATGTTTTCCACTACTTCACAAATTTTTCAATTATCCCTCTTCATTAGCTCCACTCAAAAACCTCCCAATTCCAACCACAACTCCAACATAACAACACAATATCAATAAAGTGCTTAAGGAGTAAAGGGCCAAAAGAGACAATTTAGAACAAATGGGTAGGCTCGGGGTGTGGGTACCAACAAAAAGGGTCAAAGAAATCACAACAACAATTTTTTTTCAAGGTATATATGTAAGGGTAGGCAACTCAAAAGAAGGCCTTGTATCATTTCCCGACTAGAGCAAACCTAGGATTTCGCTTTGCACACACACGGGGCAAGTTCTAGACATTAATATGCAACATGGAGTAAACAAGAACATGCCTCACAACACACATTGCACACAATCCACACAAAAAGGTTCCATCAACAACTCTTAACTAAGCATCTAGAATGCAACTTGTGGAAAATTAAGCACTAATGCACAAAGGTTAACAATCAAGTCAAGCAAGTGGACTCAAGCATCTCAAGGGGGTCGTTCCATGTTTTCTAGGCATGCATCTCAATTTAAAATCCAAGGACACCACAAATAGCACATGCAATCAATTCAAGTCCATCGGTATCAAACAAATCAAAGGCACCTAGCATTCCACCTATTCCTTCGTCTAGGGTCATCTACAACTAACTATCCTAATCCTAAAAATAAAAACTACCCGGTTCAAAGGCCTCCCCGTGGAAAAGAACCGAGGCCATAAGAAAAACCACGGGGTGGATGCCATGTACCACTAATAAAACTAAAAGGAAAATCTTTTTGCAATTTTTCATTGGTTTTCTAATTTTTTTTTCCATGTATTAAAGCAAGAAACAAATAAAAATAAAGTCAAGTGACAAAAGAAAAATCCTATGGTACATGCATCCCTAACCTCAAAAATAAATAAAGGATAGTTCCCCACCCCACACTTAAACTAAGCACTGTCCTCAGTGCTAAAAATAAGCAAGCGCAAGGTAAAGAAAACTTCCCTGAAGATTCTAGTCCTTGGTGCTAGCATCCTCCAAGCTTCCATATAGTATGAGGTACTCAGACTTCCCTCATCAGGTCATCAACATTAGGCAAGGGTGAGGACACCCCACACTTAGCCTCGACATTACATGAACCTGCAATCCAAGAAAAAACAACAACTACGTGACACTATAAATAAAATAATACAACTACAAACTCGGGTTGCCTCCCGAGAAGCGCCTTAGTTAACGTCGTGGCACGACGACACTTTTAGCTCACTTCCAGCCTTTATGTCTTCTCTTCTTACGCCGAACTTTTACTTTCTTCCCTTCTTTTAGAGAACCCATCTTCAACTTCACATGTGGTTTACTTCCATCTTCTTGTTTGACACATTCAATCATAGAGCACTCTTCCACCTTAGCTATGTGCTCCTTCTCATCATAAACCTTGAAAGTAACCTTTCTCCATGCGCTCTAACAGTCATCTCACCCAGCTCCATGTCAATAATTGCCTTCGAGGTGACTAAGAATGGCCTCCCCAAAATGATTGGAGCTTCTCGGTCCTCTTCATAATCTAGGACTACAAAATCAGCAGAGAATGTAAACTTACCAACTTTTAGCAACACATCCTCCAACTTACCATCAGGGTGAGTGAGAGATCCATCTGCCATCTTAAGAGTAACTGAAGAGGGCTTGATTGCTCCTAGCCCTAACCTTTTGCAAACAGACAGAGGCATGAGATTTATGCTCGCACCCAAATCACACAAGGCTCCAGTGATATTATGCCCTCCAATGGTACAAGGAATAGTAAACCTCCCAGGATCTTGAAGTTTTGGAGGTAGCTTACTCAAGATTGTGCTACACTCCTCAACTAAATCAACTGTATCTATCTCTTGAGGCTTTTTCTTCTTCACTAAAATTTCTTTTAAGAACTTCACAAAGGATGGCATCAATTCAAACACATCAGTCAAAGGAATATTAACTTGAAGTTCTTTCAACATACTCACAAATTTTTGATACTGGGCCAGATCCTTCGATGGTAATAGTCTCTGCGGGAATGGTGGAGGTGGCAAAGGTGCCTCCTTTCTCTCTTCTTTCTTCTTTACCTTCTCCACTTTTTCAACTTTTTCTATTTCAGCTCTCTCTTCAGACTTGGCCATCAGCTCTCCACCTTCAATTAAGGTCACTGCAAGACATTGTTCAGGCTCTTTTTTAACAGTGCTTCTTTCTCCCACCAACTGTCCCAACTGGTGCTCCAAGTTCTTTTGAGCATTGGCAAGATCATGTATGGCTTGTGCATGGGCTGCAGTGTCAGCTATCATTCTCTGCTGGCCTGCCATTATTTGCTTTAGCATATCTTCAACTGAACTGCTAACCTGCTGTGGTGGAGCTGGAAGTGGGTGGTAATTATTCGGGGCTCTCGTATTGCTTTGATAATACCCATTACCAAACTGGTTTTGACTCTGCAGCCTGTTTTGATTACCCACGTAATAAACTGACTCTGGATTAGAAGAGCAAACCTCTGTAGCATGGTCTTGACCACAAACCTCACAAAAGCTCTGGAGTTGTTGCACTGGAGCCACTGGTTGCTGAGTCTTTTGCAGAGCTAACTTGCTAATTTGATTGGAAATAGCATCCATCCTTGCCCTTAGCTCTGAAACTGCATCTAACTGAAGCACCCCTGCAGGTTTCTGCGTAATAGCTCTACCATCTCCCTGCCAATCAGGATTGCTCTGCGAAAACTTGTCAAGTAAATCATAAATCTGATCAAAATTTAAGGCCAGTACTTGGCCTCCAGCAGCAGCATCAACCACGATCTTAGTGTGTTGGTTCAGCCCCTCAACAAAAGTGTGTGCCACAACCTCATTGGATTGGTTGTGGTGTGGACAATCTCGCAATAAAGCTTTGAATCGCTCCCAGGCTGAATACAAGGATTCTCCTTCTAACTGTCTGAAGGACATAATTTCGCTCCTCAGCCGGGCTGTCTTGGCAGACGGATAAAATTTAGCCAAGAACTTCTTAGCCAAATCCTCCCAAGTAGTGATAGACCCAGACTTTTCAGCCTTTAACCACTTCTTTGCTGCCCCAATCAGTGAAAATGGGAACAACGTCAAGCGAACATAATCAGTAGGAACACCCGCTGGTGTATAAGTATCACTGATCTCCAGAAAGTTCTGAATGTGTTGCTGCGGATCCTCATGAAGTAATCCACCATATTGTCCAGTCACATGCAGCAACTGAATCATGCCGGACTTAATCTCATATCCCCCGGTGATAGCGGGCTTAACTATGCTCGATGCTACTCCCTCCAGGCTGGGGAGAGCAACATCTCGCACAGCTAAAGCTTGGTCTTCTGCCATTCCTGTAGGTAAAGATCAAGCAGGACCTAATACCTGAACAGCACAAAACTCAAAACAAAAATTAAACCTGAATAGTAAGTAATAAACTGTTCAAAAAGAAATCAGTCAATAATTAGTCCCCGGCAACGGCGCCAAAAACTTGTTGCTCCCAAACGCACACGCAAGTATACGCGGTCGACTAGTAATAAAGTGATAAATCGAGTATCGTTCCCACGAGGACTATTCAGACTGAATTCTAGCAAACAATTTATATAAACTATTCAGGGATCTTTTTCCAATAGTGAGGATTTATTAACTAAAGAACAGTGATTAAATAGTAAAAGTGAATTCAAGCAATGGAGCAAAACTTGGTTGTTATCAGTAATACGGAGACGATCCAGGGTCAGAGTTACGAACAATCCAGTTGAGTTTTCCAATTGATTCCACTTCTTAAATCCCGGGTTACTAACTAACAGATTACATGTACCCGTGAAAACCTTTCAGTTCTTCACGGTCTATGCAGGCTACTCCAATCCCTATATGTCTATGGGTTGAATCACGTGCACGCATTAACGAATTCTGTAATTAGTTAAACTAGGCGAGCAAGTATATGTCTATCCTACTCACAAATTGGTTCCCCGATGCCCGGGTTCACAAACTAGTCCTATTCTTTCTTATTACGTAATTAAATCCCCTCTTTCGAGTTCAATCTAAAAACCATAGATAATGCGTAATAATCGGGCCCTGACAATTACACAAGTGAAATCAAGAAAGAATAAGTAACCCGTAATGGGATTCAATTAATGGAAATCAATCTTCAAACATCAACCTTCATGAAATACTCTAACCCTAGAACGATATATTTAGCTACGCATACTCATAATAACAACACAAGGAATTGATGTAATAATGAAATAATGATGAAATAAATTAATGGAAGGAAGAAAAACCCTTGTTCTTGATGTTATGAGCTCTCAAATTTGCTCCAAAGTCTGAACTCCCATGAAAAACTAAGTAAAAGAGTATTTATAGTGTTTACAAACACCTAGTAATAAGTTAGACCCAAGCCTAGACGAAATAGGACATAAAAACGCGCACAAGGGGCGCTATAACGGGCGCCCCGCGCCTCGGAACGCGTGAGCTTGGACAGAGGACGTCGAAATCAGCCCGCTTTGGGCCTGCGGCGCGCTGGGAAACGCGCTGGAACACTGGGCGCGGTGGGGCCCGCGGGGCATGCCCTACAGCGCCAGGCCAATTTTCGTATTTTCTCGCTCCTTTGCTCGCTCGTGTCGTGCCTTCGTGTGCTCGATCCAATCCTCAATCAAAATCCAATCTTTTCTTGCTCAATCAAGCTCTTAAAAGCTCCAATTACACTGCATAATAACCTACACACACACGACATAAAATCAGTGTAAAACCACATTCACAAGCTACAAAACGAGCGAATAAGGTACTAAAACGTGAGGAAATATAGGCATAAAATGCCAAACATCAATAACATATATAGCATAAATAATACAAAACATGTTATATGAGGTTAAATTATATTGGTGGTATAAAAAAATTTACATTGTCCGTATACATAATTTAAATATGTGGATAAAGATTTGTTAGCTTGGATAAGCTTGGAGTTTTGACTGATGACTGAGGAACTGATTCAAAGGACCTGTTCCTTTGGATCACTGCAGCTAAATAGATAATTCATGCAAAATCGTTTAAGTTGAGATATTATTAATTATCCTAAAACTAATGTTTATCTTGGTAATTATGCAGGTCTAAACGGATACGAAAAGATTGCATAAATAAAGAATAAAGGATAGAAGGTCCGGATTCTAAAGAGAAGAACCCAATTAGGACTCAAACTCATGGGAGCTTTGGAGTTCTACTTGATCAAGACTTCTTGGCTGCTGGAGCTATAAAACGTGGAGCATATCAGCCATAGAAGTGTGCACAAATACAGAGAGCATCGAGCAAAGCTTAAAAGAGTCATTAGCTTATTTGTGTAATCAGTTAGCTACAGTGGAACTAAGTTAGAACCTATTCCTTAGATTGAATCTTGTAAAAGTTCAAGTCTTAGTTCAACTGTAGTAAGCAATAATCGAGTTGTAAAATTTCTGGTTCAAGTCGTGGACTTGACACAACGTCACTGATCGTGAGAAAGATCACTAAAGGATTAGAGTTAGTCCTAGGTTAGTAAGAGGGAATCTTGTAACCAAGTGGGTCTTTTTACATAGTGAAGTTGAAATCCTACTTGAGAAGTAGGTCGTGGTTTTTTGATCCCAAGTCAAGGGGTTTTTCCACGTTAATATCTGGTGTTCATTTACTTACAGTTTTTATTCCGCATATAGTTTAGTAAAGGAACACATTTTAAGGAACTGGTCCTTAAAACAGTAAAGTGGTGTAATCGTGGGAAATAACAATTAGTATCAGAGCGGGTTATCCTTGAAAAGGCTAACACCTAGGATTAGATGAGTACATCACGAGAGAACAGTGAGGGTCAGTCAATGGTTAGAGCTCCTTATTTCAATGGGAAATACTATTCATGGTGGAAAGAGAGGATGCGTGATCACCTTCAAGCAGAGGACTATGAATTGTGGGATATAGTAACTGAAGGTCCCATGATCCCAAAGAAGAAGGATGCTGAGGGAAACGATATTCCCAAAACCAGGAAGGAATGCAATGCTGAAGACATAAAGCAATGGAAAAAGAATGCTAAAGCTAGGAAGTGGCTTGTTGGTGGACTTAGTCCTGACGAGTGCACTAGAATCAGAGGGTATGCCACTGCAAAAGAGATTTGGGATGCTCTACAAGTTGCACACGAAGGAACAAGTAAGGTAAAAGGGTCCAGAGGTACACTTCTTTATGCTGAATATGAAAGTTTTAAAATGAAAGAAAAAGAGTCAATCTCTGAAATGTATACTAGATTTAATGCCATTGCTTTTGAACTTATCTCTTTGAGAAGGGTTTTAACTGTGGAAGATAGAGTAGAAAAGATTCTAACTAGGGTTCTTCCAGATTCTTGGGAGATCAAAGCTTGTGCTATCATAGAAAGCAAAGATTTAACCACTCTATCCTTAGATGAGCTTATAGGCAATTTAAGGACTTATGAACTAAGGAAAAAGGTTAAAAACATAGGAGTACCAGTTAAAACTGAACCTAACCTAGCCTTGACTGCTGCTGATAAGATTATTGATGATAAGGACCTGGTCCTTATTGCTAAAAGTGTTCAGAAACATTTGATTAAGAAAAAGGCAAATAGTGGACAGGGTAGGTAGAAGTAACATGAAACAGGCTGGAGAATGCCACAAATGTGGTAGCTCAGAGCACTACATCAGCAAATGTCCAATTATGGAAGGAGAATGGAGGAAGAGATTCATTGAGGAAAGGAAAAAGGCTAGGGAACATGTTACACCCCGTACGTCTAAATTGACGTATATTATTATAATATCATGTTAAGAATGATTTAAGTGAGTTTAAAGTAATAATATGACCATATATGATGTTTATATGTTGAATATAAAGTTTGGGAAAAATCAGATTTAAGTTGTGGAAAAACCGACTAAGGAATTGCCTTGTAACGGAGCTTTTTCAGCAATTAATTTCATGTGTTATATGAAGTCTTTTGGGGTTATATCATATACCAAATTGAAGGTCTTGGAGTGTAGTTTCTAAAAATTTTAATGGTTTTCTCATACAACTTATAGATAAAAAGATATGAGCATCAGAAGTCAGACCAGAAAAAGGGACATAAGCGCAAAAGAGGGCTAGAAATGAAATGTTTTTATTATAAACGAGAAATCACTCCCTCTCTCTCGACATTTCCAGTAAACCCACGATATAAACAGAGCTTTCCTCAGTTTGAATCCATTTTTTATGATTTTGAATAAAGAACATCAATTTTGACACGAAACGGAAGACGGATTGCGTCAAAACGCTCTACGCGATTAGGTAACATTATGCTACCTTCAATTTCGTCTATAGTTTGAGTTTTAGAATTACTTCATAGCTAAGTAAAGTATCTAAATTCTATTTTATAGCTTGTTTAAGCTTTAGAAGGTGTGGAATTCAAAGGAAACGAAGTTTAGAAGCTAGAAACATCAAAGGTATGTAAGACTAAACCTTTCTTTTGGCAAGGCATGTATCTTTTAGCTTTTGAAGCTTTTCTTAGTTCTAATCATAGCGTTTCTTGTGAGAAACTTGTATGGTACCAAGTAAACCTTGTATATACTTAATTTGGTACTAAAATCCAAGGTGAAAGACGTCCAAATCAGAAAGACAAAACGTTTAGAAATCTGGAAAATTGTTTTGATCTTTGGACAGTTGTTAGTATATTGATCATAACTCCTTGTACAAAATTGATATTAAGATGATTTAAGAATCTACAGAATCCTAAGACATATATCTACATCTTTCATGCATACCATGAAGTCTATATCTTTCATCTACACTCTGAAAATTAGGTTGAAAGTCAGGACAGTGGTGCTGTCCAGACATTCTATCTGCAGATTTGTTATGTCATCCAGTCATCTCATCTTGTTATCCGTTTAATTTGTTTATGTTATCAGTTTATCCGGGTATCCATTCCCGTGTGTAGTATAGTGGTGGTTCTGTTTGCGGATCATCCAGTTTCAGAGGAAACTCTGCCGAAATTTTTATAAAAATCAAAGAGTTAGACAGATTCTAAGTTTCAGGTTGTGTCTACAATTCCATCCAGAGTTTTCTTATCATTCCTTTGAGTCCATATATATTGTTGCCACATGTGTTATGCCTCATACATGCATGTTATGTGTGATTTGGAGTCCCCCATAGAGGCTGGACATTGGACACACAGTCCGGTCGCGTGTGATACTACCCGTCTGGGGGATACAGCCCCTCTGGTTCAGGCGGGAGTTGAAACACCTAGTGTGACCGGGTGTCATTCACACACTCTGACCAGAGAGACTAGATATTACTGGCTGGGGGGGATATAGCCCATAACACCCACCAGGTTTGTTATATATGCGTATATAGCCACAGTATGCACTGCATGATTATACATGAGGCTAGTTCTGGGTTTCAGTTACCTGATTTGGGGGGATACAGCCCATAACGCCAGACAGGTACTAGTTCAGATGTTCAGTTACCTGATTTGGGGGGATATAGCCCATAACACCAGACAGGTACCAGTTCAGATAACAGTTCAGTTTTAGCTCGGTACCAATTATCAGTTCTCAATTATCATCCACCAGTTCTTAGCGTCAGTATCAGTTGACAGTTATCAGTTCCAGTTTCTAGTAACCAGCTATCAGTCATATTACAGTTATTTATCAGTATAGTTCAGCTCAGTCTTTAGTTCCAGATTCAGCTAGATTTCAATTTATATTCAGAGCATGTTTAGTACGTTCTTCAGATTTCCAGCTATATTGCTATGCTCCAGCTCATATTTACATATTTATATTCCTGCCTTACAGTTTCATTCAGCTACGATATATTATATGCTCATGCCTTACATACTTGGTACATATCGTACTCACGCCCTTTTCTGGGGCGCTGCGTTTCATGCCGCGCAGGTGCAGATAGATCAACGCTTGGACCATGTTAGTAGGCCATCTATCAGCTATTGGAGTCACTCCGCTTACTCCCGGAGTTACTTATCTTTTGGTATGTGTACAGTCAGCCAGCTTGGGTATGGCGGGGCCTTATCTCGTCCTTTGTATATTCAGTTCATCACTCTTAGAGGCCTGTAGATATGTCCCTGTGGGGTGCAGTCAGTATGTTATGTATGTCAGCTTATGTTAGCCTTGTCAGCTTTTTGCATTGCATACTCCTTATCAGCTAGGTTTATGCTTATTCTGTTTATCAGTTATAATGGTTAGCAGATTATCAGTAGGATTAGTGATGATCGACACTTAGTGTTGGTCATCCGTCGCGGCCCTAAGTTGGGTCGTGACAAAATTGGTATCAGAGCATTTCAGTCCTAGGGTGTCTACATGCCGTGTCTAGTAGAGTCTTGTTTAGGAGTATGTTGCGCGCCATACTTTTGAACAGGAGGCTACGAGGCACTTCAGGAAAGTTGTCTTTCTTTCTTCTCTAGATCGTGCGATAGAGCCATGATTATAAAATTCAGCCCTCTAACAATAGTAATTTCAGCAAAGCGATGCCGCCAAAGAAACTAACAGCTGCCAGAAGGGCAAGGTTATTGCCGGCCAGGGTATTAGTAGAGTGCCACCTAAGGTGGATGAGAATGAGGAGTCCAGACCTGAGGCTCCATCTGAGGCCTCACAGATCCTATCAGTTCAGGGTTATATTAGAGGTACTGCAGCTACTATACCTCCACATTGTCAGCCTGATAGTCAGGGGCAGGAAATGAGGGATGCCATCAGATTATCGACCAGTGTTGTAGTTGCTTAGACTAGACAACACAGTGCAGATGCCCAGGGAGATGTTGGATCCAGGATCAATGATTTTATCAGGCTAGAGCCTACAGTCTTTACCGGATTCCGTACAGGAGAAGACCCTCAGGATTTTCTATTGAGGATAGCCAGAGTGTTGAGGGTTATGCACGTGTCAGACACAGAGTGAGTAGAGTTGGCTGCATTCAGATTGCATAACCTAGAAGCAGGGTGATATCAGACATGGGAGCTATCTAGACGGCCTGATGCTACTCCCACGACTTGGAAGGAATTCTCAGATACCTTCCTTTATCAGTATATGCCTATAGAGACATAGGGAGCCCATGCTAATCAGTTCCTGACCTTGAGACAGGGAATTTTGAGTGTAGAAGAGTATAATAATTGCTTTAATTCTTTAGCATGGTTTGCCCCTACGGTGGTAGTGAGTATAGAGGATAGAATTCACAGGTATATATATATAGTGGGACTAGCTCCACACCTAGTGAACGAGCGTATGACAGTTGCTATGCAGTCATGTATGAACATAACATTCAGGCATTTGCTTTGTTACTTGAGGAGATGAAGCAGAAATAGAGAGCCGACAGGGATAAAGTGCTAGATAGGAGGGGCAGATTTTCTGGTTCGTTTGGAGAGACGTCTGGAGCGAGTAGATAGCAGAGTGTTAGACAACCACCAGCTAGTATACCTCCATAGTCTCGTGGCCTGAGATTTGATAGATCTCCTCAGTCTAGATCTAGTCACGCATCACAGACTTCAGGATTTAAGAATCGTGGTACTTCTATACCGGCCAGTCAGACATATCCCAGATGTTTAGATTGTGGTAAACGCCACTTGGGTCCATGTCAGTTAGGAGTTGATACTTGTTATATTTGTCACGAGGCAGGCAATTTCATGAGAGATTGCCTGACTAGGGGTGGTAGTGGCGTAGCCCAGCCAGCTAGATCAGCAGTAGCTTCCTCAGCACCAGCACACCCTCATGGGCATGTTCTTCGGGGACCAGCAGAACTGAAAGAACTTAAGGAGCAACTGAAGGATTTGTTAGATAAAGGCCTCATCAGACCTAGCGTTTCCCCGTGGGGAGCCCCGGTATTGTTTATGAAAAAGAAAGATGGCTCTCTACGCATGTGCATAGATTAAAGACAGCTGAATAAAGTCACAATCAAGAATAAATACCCTCTGCCCAGGATTAATGTCCTGTTCGACCAGCTCCAGGGTGCCAAGTGCTTCTCGAAGATAGATTTGCGATCAGGCTATTATCAGGTTAGAGTCAGAGAATATGATACACCTAAGACTGCATTCAGGATTAGGTATGGCCATTATGAGTTTTTAGTGATGTCGTTTGGACTCACTAATGCCCCTGCAGTATTTATAGATCTGATGAACAGCGTATTCAGGCTTTATCTAGATTTATTTGTGATTATATTTTTTGATGATATTCTCATCTATTCAAAGTCTGAATCAGAGCATGCGGAGCACCTACGCACAGTATTGGGTACTCATCGGGACCAACAATTATATGCTAAGTTCTCAAAGTGTAAATTCCAGATAGATTCAGTGGCATTTCTCGGCCACATAGTTTCAGCAGAAAGAATTAAAGTAGATGACCAGAAGATCGAGGCTGTGAAGACTTGGCCCATGCCTACGACGCCAACTGAAGTACGTAGTTTTCTGGGTTTGGCAGGTTATTACAGAAAGTTTATAGAGGGTTTTTCCTCCATTGCAGCTCCACTGACCAAATTGACAAAGAAATCAGCTAAATTTGAGTGGTCTGATTCTTGCGAGCACAGCTTCCAAGAACTAAAGAACAGGTTGATAACAGCTCCAGTACTTACACTTCCAGAGGGATCTGAAGGCTATGTCATTTACTGTGACGCTTCTCGAATTGGTCTTGGTTGTGTTTTGATGCAGCACGGTAGAGTTATTGCCTATGCTTCTAGGCAGCTGAAAAGGCACGAACATAACTACCATACTCATAATTTAGAGCTTGCAGCAGTCATTCATACATTGAATATTTGGAGACATTATTTGTACGGTATTCATGTTGATATTTATACGAACAACAAGTGCGTCCAATATATATTTAAGAAGAAGGAACTAAACCTACAATAGAGGCGGTCGCTAGAGTTGTTGAAAGACTACGACATGCATATTACTTATCATCTGGGTAAAGCAAACGTTGTTGCTGATTCCCTTAGTCGCAAGCCTATGGGTGGTCTATCTTATTTACAACCAGAGAAAATAAAGTTAGCTCATACACTCCACCAGTTGGCCAGCATGGAAGTCAGATTAATAGATTCAGAGGACGCAGAAGTTACAGTTCAGAGTGCAGGCACTACTTGCCTAGTGATAGAAGTAAAACAGCGTCAGTATAAGGATCCAGTTCTAGTTGAATACAGACAGATAGCCAGAAGAAAACCGGAGTCACCATACAGGGTTACTAGTGACGGGATTCTCATGTATAATGATAGACATTGTGTTCCTGATGTTGTAGATTTACGTGGATAGATTATATCTGAGGCACACTATTCCAGATACACTATTCATCCAGATATAACTAAGATGTATCATGACCTTAAGCAGTTTTACTGTTGGGACGGAATGAAGCGTGGCATAGCAGTATTTGTGGCTCAGTGTCCTAACGGCCAGCAGGTTAAAGTCGAGCATAAAAAACCTAGTGGCTTGTTATAGGAAATAGAGATTTCAGTATGGAAATGGGAAACAGTAAATATGGACTTCATTACAGGCTTGCCCCGTACGCGGAGCAGCTGTGACTCTATTTGGGTTATAGTTGACAGGCTTACTAAATCAGCTCATTTCTTGCCTGTTAGAACTACTTATACAGCAGGGGATTATGCCAGACTTTATATCAGAGAGATAGTGCGCCTACATGGTATTCCAGTATTTATTATTTCAGACGGGGCCGCACCAGTTTACAGCTAATATCTATAGATCGTTCCAGACAGGTTTAGGGACACAGGTGTATCTGAGTACAGTATTTCATCCATAGACAGACAGACAGGCTGAGCGGACCATTCAGACATTAGAAAATATGCTCAGAGCTTACGTGTTAGATTTTAGAGGCAGCTGGAGTGATCACCTACTGTTGATAGGGTTTGCATATAATAATAGCTATCATTCTAGCATACAGATGGTGCCATATGAAGCTTTATATGGGCACAAATGCAGGTTTTCTATATGATGGTTCAAGGTTGGCGAGTCTCAATTGATAGGTCCAGACTTAATCCAACAAGTAATTGATAAAGTCAAGTTGATCAGGGAAATATTATTAACAGTGCAGAGCAGACAGAAGTCCTATGCAGATAATCGACATTGAGATTTAGAATTTCATATTGGCGATTAGGTATTCCTGAAAGTATCACCTATGAAAGGCGTTATGAGATTTGGAAAGAAGGGAAAGCTTAACCCTAGATTTATTAGTTCATATCAGATTATCAGGCGAGTTGGGCGTGTAGCCTACGAGTTAGACCTTCAAGCAGACCTTTAGGAGGTACATCCAGTATTCCATGTTTCCATGCTCAGAAAATGTGTCAGAGATCTTTCTAGAGTTGTACCAGTAGAGTATGTATAGATCACAAAGCAGTTGACTAATAAGGAGGTGCAATTTAAAGAGGCAGATTCGTCGACTAAGGACGAAAGACATTCCTTTAGTTAAGATGCTATATCAAAGCAATAATATAGAAGAAATAACTTGGGAAGCTGAAAATGACATGATAGCCAAATATACACATCTCTTCATTACTTCGAGTATGTAACAAATCGTTGCTTAATGCTTCTACATACTTCATTTAACATTCGAGGACGAATGTTCCTAACGGGGGAATATTGTTACACCCCGTACTTCTAAATTGACGTATATTATTATAATATCATGTTAAGAATGATTTAAGTGAGTTTAAAGTAATAATATGACCATATATGATGTTTATATGTTGAATATAAAGTTTGGGAAAAATCAGATTTAAGTTGTGGAAAAACCGACTAAGGAATTGCCTTGTAACAGAGCTTTTTCAGCAATTAATTTCATGTGTTATATGAAGTCTTTTGGGGACATATCATATACCAAATTGAAGGTCTTGGAGTGTAGTTTCTAAAACTTTTAATGGTTTGCTCATACAACTTATAGATAAAAAGATATGAGCGTCAGAAGTCAGACCAGAAAAAGGGACATAAGCGCAAAAGAGGGCTAGAAATGAAATATTTTTATTATAAAAGAGAAATCACTCTCTCTCTCTCTCGACATTTCCAGTAAACCCACGATATAAACAGAGATTTCCTCAGTTTGAATCCATTTTTTATGATTTTGAAGAAAGAACATCAATTTTGATACGAAACGGAAGACGGATTGCGTCAAAACGCTCTACGCGATTAGGGTAACATTATGCTACCTTCAATTTCGTCTATAGTTTGAGTTTTAGAATTACTTCGTAGCTAAGTAAAGTATCTAAATTCTATTTTATAGCTTGTTTAAGCTTTAGAAGGTGTGGAATTCAAAGGAAACGAAGTTTAGAAGCTAGAAACATCAAAGGTATGTAAGACTAAACCTTTCTTTTGGCAATGCATGTATCTTTTAGCTTTTGAAGCTTTTCTTAGTTCTAATCATAGTGTTTCTTGTGAGAAACTTGTATGGTACCAAGTAAACCTTGTATATACTTAATTTAGTACTAAAATCCAAGGTGAAAGACGTCCAAATCAGAAAGACAATACGTTTCAAAATCTGGAAAATTGTTTTGATCTTTGGACAGTTGTTAGTATATTGATCATAACTCCTTGTACAAAATTGATATTAAGATGATTTAAGAATCTACAGAATCCTAAGACATATATCTACATCTTTCATGCAGACCATGAAGTCTATATCTTTCATCTATACTCTGAAAATTTGGTTGAAAGTCAGGACAGTGGTGCTGTCCAGACATTCTATCTGCAGATTTGTATGTCATCCAGTCATCTCATCTTGTTATCCGTTTAATTTTTTTATGTTATCAGTTTATCCGGGTATCCATTCCTGTGTGTAGTATAGTGGTGGTTCTGTTTTCGGATCATCCAGTTTCAGAGGAAACTCTGCCGAAATTTTTATAAAAATCAAAGAGTTAGACAGATTCTAAGTTTCAGGTTGTGTCTACAATTCCATCCAGAGTTTTCTTATCATTCCTTTGAGTCCATATATATTGTTGCCACATGTGTTATGCCTCATACATGCTTATGCTTATATTCTGATCATGTTATGTTTGATTTGGAGTCCCCTATAGAGGCTGGACATTGGACACACAGTCCGGTCGCGTGTGATACTACCCGTCTGGGGGATACAGCCCCTCTGGTTCAGGCGGGAGTTGAAACACCTAGTGTGACCGGGTGTCATTCACACACTCTGACCAGAGAGACTAGATATTACTGGCTGGGGGGGATATAGCCCATAACACCCACCAGGTTTGTTATATATGCGTATATAGCCACAGTATGCACTGCATGATTATACATGAGGCTAGTTCTGGGTTTCAGTTACCTGATTTGGGGGGATACAGCCCATAACGCCAGACAGGTACTAGTTCAGATGTTCAGTTACCTGATTTGGGGGGATATAGCCCATAACACCAGACAGGTACCAGTTCAGATAACAGTTCAGTTTTAGCTCGGTACCAATTATCAGTTCTCAATTATCATCCACCAGTTCTTAGCGTCAGTATCAGTTGACAGTTATCAGTTCCAGTTTCTAGTAACCAGCTATCAGTCATATTACAGTTATTTATCAGTATAGTTCAGCTCAGTCTTCAGTTCCAGATTCAGCTAGATTTCAGTTTATATTCAGAGCATGTTTAGTACGTTCTTCAGATTTCCAGCTATATTGCTATGCTCCAGCTCATATTTACATATTTATATTCCTGCCTTACAGTTTCATTCAGCTACGATATATTATATGCTCATGCCTTACATACTTGGTACATATCGTACTCACGCCCTTTTCTGTGGCGCTGCGTTTCATGCCGCGCAGGTGCTGATAGATCAACGCTTGGACCATGTTAGTAGGCCATCTATCAGCTATTGGAGTCACTCCGCTTACTCCCGGAGTTACTTATCTTTTGGTATGTGTACAGTCAGCCAGCTTGGGTATGGCGGGGCCTTATCTCGTCCTTTGTATATTCAGTTCATCACTCTTAGAGGCCTGTAGATATGTCCCTGTGGGGTGCAGTCAGTATGTTATGTATGTCAGCTTATGTTAGCCTTGTCAGCTTTTTGCATTGTATACTCCTTATCAGCTAGGTTTATGCTTATTCTGTTTATCAGTTATAATGGTTAGCAGATTATCAGTAGGATTAGTGATGATCGACACTTAGTGTTGGTCATCCGTCGCGGCCCTAAGTTGGGTCGTGACAGAACAGCTCCATAAGAAAAGTGGAAATCCCAAAGCAATGGTTGCAGGATGGCAAGACAGTGAAGACGAAATAACTGATGATGATCTGGATGAGAATCTTTCTCTAATAGCTCTTGGAGATTCAGAAAATGAATAAGATGCTGAGGTATTTGTTTCTAAACTTAAAGAAGATGTAAAAGCATGTCTAGAGAAAAATTGGTTAAAGTATTTCATACTGTGCTAAATGAATTTAAATCTCTAAGGGATGGCAATCATCAACTGCATGATGAAATTGATTGTTTAGAAGCAAAATGCAAAGAGGAAATAATTAAAAATAATTTTCTGGAAAGGAAGATTAGCATGCTTGAGGAACAGGTCCTCACACTTGAATCAACTGTTCAGGAATTAGAAAATGTTAAAACAGTTGAAAGAGGTAAAGGTATTGCTAATTATCATCAGATCATTGCTGAAGAGAAACTGAAAGGCACAGTTGATGAATTGTGCAAAAAAGATGAGAAGATAAGATCTTTGGAAGAAGACTTGGTTAAAACAAAAATGGAACTAAGAAAAACTGTAGAATGAAACAAGTCTTATGAAGCACTAGAATGGTTACAGGAAAATCATAGTAGTAACAGGAAAGGTATTGGATTCATAAAAGCACAGAGTTCATCCAAATGGGATCCAAAGAGTAAGTACTTATCACTTCCTGAAAACTGGCTATGCACTCATTGTGGGAACACTGGTCACCGTAAAGAAAATTGTCAATCTTTAAAAAGGGCTGCCCAGAGGAACAGGTCCTATAAACTTGTTCAAAATTCTGTGAAACAGAAGAATAGGTCCTATAAACCGGTTCAACATTCTGTAAAAAAAGGAAACTGTTCACACAAAGAAACCATTACTATTCTGGGCTAGGAGAGATTTGATTCATCCTTTTTCTAAAGGAAAGGAACCCAAAATTCTTAAAATTAACCCCTAGTTTTCTTTTGCAGGCTAGAGTGAAGGAGATAATAATGCCGGGCAAATTGGAGCCAAAACGCCAACCATCAAGAGCCAAGCTCAAGAGCACAAGGAGTATACATCAAGAGCTCCCGAGGAGGATCCGAGAGTGATTTGGAGTCATGAACTTGATCACCATCGAGGGAGGACCAACTACGGACCAAGGGGGAACACCTAGAGTCCATTTTGAGCAATTTCAAGACCTCCCAGGATGAGGCGGACCGCCTACACAAAGAGGCGGACCGCCTAGAGAGATTCAAGCCTCAGGATCCAAGGAGGCGGACCGCCTGAAGTCCCTAGGCGGACCGCTTAGTTGGCTGCAACTCTATGGAAATTGGGAACAGGCGGAGCGCCTAGGGGGGGGGGGGGAGGTGGACCGCCTACCCCTGTGTGTGCATTACGGGATTTTCCTTCATTTTGATGTGTATTTCCTACTTTAGCCCTAAGTGGCCTTTATTGTTTTAACCCACTTTGGGGGTATTTTAGACATTACATAGGGCATGGGAGAAGACTATAAAAGTCCCCCTTAGTCTTTCATTTCATTTACACAATCTTGAATATTGATGAAACTTGAGCCATGCTCTCATTTGAACCCTTGTTGGGAACTTGAATTCAATTGGTGGAATCCAATTTGAACTTCATCCATCTTTGATCATTCTATTTGCAAGAGTCGGGTATCTCTTGAGGATAGTTGCATAGTATAGGTGATCCTTGACTTCACCCGGGGTGTATCGAGACGAGTTCCTCGGTGCTACTTAGGTAAACGTTCAAGCCTCGTCTTGCTCTTTATCTCGATATCTTCATCGATATCGCCTATCTTGTTTTAGCTTCCGCATTTTCATATCGTCTTTAGCTTCCGCTCGATTTTCCCTGCATCAGTTGGTATCAGAGCACGGCTAGGCTTCGTTCTTACGAATCCTTGGTCTTGTTCTTCTTGTTGTTATCATTGTGTTGTTTGTTCTTTAAATTAGAAGAAAAACAAAAAAATTCAAAAACTTGAAAATCACAAAAAAATTGCTAGAAATCGTTGGTTGTAACGATTTTGTTGTTGTTTGTTATCGGGAATTGGGTGTTATCATATTCCCATTGATTTGGTACCCACGAAACACGTTTAAAAGTTGTGAATCGAAATTTTGAATTTCAAATCTCCAAAAGTTGAAAATTCACAAAAATTGCTAGAACGTGTTTGTTGTTACGATTTTGTTGGTGTTTGGTATCGGGGATTGTTCTTTGATGTTAACCCGTCATTTTGATACCCCCATAACATCATTTGGAGTTGCGGAATGAAAATCGAAATTTTTGAATCTTGAAAATTTTGAAGTTTCTTGAAGAACTTGCTCCAAATTCGTGAAACAAACTTGTTTTTGGTTGTTTGTTGGATTAATCCATTGGGGTTCATTGGTTATAGCATATAACAACTTTGGGTATCATCACATATCAAAAACCCCTTGAAAACCATTGAGAAATTGGGTGCCAAAAGCCAAGATCGCGTTTTTGTGCGTTGCAGGAAATGCAAGTAGGCGGACCGCCTACATTTTGAGGCAGAACGCCTCCCTCTGGGCTGCCCTCTGGAACTTGTGGAGGCGGAGCGCCTCAGGTTTGAGGCGGAGCGCCTCTTTCTGGGAGCTGTCCGGGTAGTTATTTTTCGTAGGTTTTCACTTTTTTATTGGCTTGTATCCCTTCCAGCTAGTACTTTTCAAGTAACACTCCTACTTTATTAGTACTAGTTCATTGAGCGTATAGGGTTCTCGTGCTTAGAGGAGAGTAGACCTCAAAGAAGACTCGTAGTGTGATTTTGCTTCAAGTGCGCACCTAAATAGCCTAGCGTTCATCGAGTCCCATCAATTCAACTCTTCCCGAAGAGTATTTGGTTCTTGTGAACTTGATTGGTTATCGAGGAGGTTGTTCAACTACGAGGAAGCCTTTGAATCAAGTTTGAGTGACAAATCCCCCACCACTAAAACGAGTGTACCGAGTGACATTCAAAGTGAGGGAGCGGGTGAGGCTTTTACTCTAACCTCTTTATCTTATCCTTGATTTTTGTAGGTACATGGCCGGAGACGTATACGATACCGTTGAGGTACCGGTAAGCACTTTGGTCAACCTCTTGGCCGAGGTGAGATCCATAAGCTCGAGGTTTGATCGCCTCATAGAGGAATGGACGCCGAGTGTCCAAGATGGTACCGAAGGGGGTACTAGTGATGAAGTGTTGGGCAATCCCCAACCGTTGGGCACTCCCCAACAAGTGGGCATTCCCCACAACTTGGGCATTCCCCAAGTAGATGTAACTACTCACTCTAGGAGTAATTCTACTACTCCTATGAGCCAACCAATGGCAAATGAGGGAGTTGGGGAAGGTGAGCGAGGTGATGACATTCTTGGACCTCATCCCCAGGCACTTACACATAAGAGCGGATTAAAAGAAGGAAGAGGAGAGGAAAAACAAATTGAGAGCGAGGGCACCCTTTGTTCTAACCACGTTTTATTTCCTTCTTCTTCTATTTGCTTGGGCTTGTGTGTAGGTACTCTTGGAGGCAAGCTAGTGGTGCCTCAACTGATTGCCTTGGAGGGAAGACAAGAGGATGGAGATCTTCATTGTGAGCTTCATGAAGGAGGAATTGAACGCGACACTTCAAGCGATATGAGTACTCACGGGAGCGACTCAAATGTAAGTGTTACCTTTTCCTTTCATGAACATGTTAGCCCCTTGTCTTGCGTAGACTCCAATCTAGTTGTTGCTTGTAATGTCCCTATTGAACTTGCAACTAGTGAAGAGTCTAATGGTCGACTAGTGTGTGCTTGTGAACCGCTAGTAGAGAGGAATGAAAAGCCACATCATGATGTGAGCCCGGTATTCAAAGGACCTCTCTTTAGTGACAATGAAGTAGTTGACCTTGCTTGTGACCCTTGTTATGACACCCCACCCGTATTTGATAAAGGGGAAGATGAGTTATGTGACTCCACCCTTGTTGACATAATTGATTTTGGTGGATTTGTGTGTCGTAGTAAGGATGATAGTGACCTTGAGGAGTCCAAATTGCATGAATTGGACAAGGTTGTCTATGATGACTCCTCAAGTGTGGATGATGAACTTAGCTTTGATACTATTCTTTTGCTTGACCATGAAATTGAGGTGCATGCTTTTACTAATCCTTTGTTTGATAGCATCCTTATTTGTGGTGGTGAGTTGTATCGAGCTAGGGTTGAGAGAGAGTTGGAACCTCCGTGGTGTGAGGGATTTGATCCCATAGACAACTCTTTGTTTGAAACTTCGAGTGAGGAAGATGATTCTTCTAGTGACCCTACCCTTGTTGGTTTGGGTTATGATGATGAAGAGACCATTACTAATACCTCCCTTGAAAGTTTACCTTGTGAGGAGGTTTGTCTTGAGGATGAAATTAGAGGTGAGGAGGTATCTCTTAGTGTGAGTATGCGAGCTTTTAAGAAGGGGAGTGGGTTGTTTGATGCTAAATGTGAATTGCTCTACTTTACCTATCCCATTCCACATGTTAACTACACTTTGAGAATTGAGCATGCCGAACCCATTGTGCCGCATTGTGAAAGCATTGCATTAAAGGTTTGGCGTGTCGATCATGAGCTTAGGGGTCATAGGAAACTTGATTGTGTAATCTTGAATATTCTATGTCCTAATGATCTCTTTGCTTGTTATGGTTGTGAGTACTTGTCATTGGTGAGCCGAGAACTTGTTGTCTCCTTTGGAGACATAAGATTTTTGATTAGTATCGATACTTGGCTCTATCACAAGAGTGAATTTTCCACACCCCTTGCATGCACTCTTGTTGGACTTGCCTACTCGCGTAGTGGGGCGTTTTGGTGTACTAATCTTAAACTTAGGGATCATAGGGATTTTGACAGCTTGCTTTTGCATAACTCACGTGCTATTGATCTCTTTGTTTATTCTTGTGATGGGTGCACTTCTTTGTTGAACCAAGTAATTGGTAGTTCCCTTGGGAACATGAACGTCTTTATGGCTATTGATACTTGGTTGTACCATAAGAGTGTGTTTTCCCACACTTGTGGCACTAACCTACTCTTGTAGTAGGAGTTTTGTTTTTGTTTGTGCTTGTCTTTGATTGTAGGACTTGATGGTTTGATTTCAAGGACGAAATCCTTTCAAGAAGGGGAGGATGATGCCGGGCAAATTGGAGCCAAAACACCAACCATCAAGAGCCAAGCTTAAGAGCACAAGGAGTATACATCAAGAGCTCCCGAGGAGGATCCGAGAGTGATTTGGAGTCATGAACTTGATCACCATCGAGGGAGGACCAACTACGGACCAAGGGGGAACACCTAGAGTCCATTTTGAGCCATTTCAAGACCTCCCAGGATGAGGCGGACCGTCTAGACAGATTCAAGCCTCAGGATCCAGGGAGGCGGACCGCCTGAAGTCCCTAGGCGGACCGCCTAGTTGGCTGCCACTCTCTGGAAATTGGGAACAGGCGGAGCGCCTAGGGGGGGAGGCGGACCGCCTACCCCTGTGTGTGCATTACAGGATTTTCCTTCATTTTGATGTGTATTTTCTACTTTAGCCCTAAGTGGCCTTTATTGTTTTAACCCACTTTGGGGGTATTTTAGACATTACATAGGGCATGGGAGAAGACTATAAAAGTCCCCCTTAGTCTTTCATTTCATTTACACAATCTTGAATATTGATGAAACTTGAGCCATGCTCTCATTTGAACCCTTGTTGGGAACTTGAATTCAATTGATGGAATCCAATTTGAACTTCATCCATCTTTGATCATTCTATTTGCAAGAGTCGGGTATCTCTTGAGGATAGTTGCATAGTATAGGTGATCCTTGACTTCACCCGGGGTGTATCGAGACGAGTTCCTCGGTGCTACTTAGGTAAACGTTCAAGCCTCGTCTTGCTCTTTATCTCGATATCTTCATCGATATCGCCTATCTTGTTTTAGCTTCCGTATTTTCATATCGTCTTTAGCTTCCGCTCGATTTTCCCTGCATCAGATAAACCACAAATGGTACATGCACAGTGGTTGCTCAAGACACACGATAGGACATAAGGAACTGTTCCTTTCACTCTCAGCCTTCCAAGGAGGAAGTGTTTCCTTCGGTAATTGTAAGAAAGGGGAAATCATTGGAATTAGAAAGGTAGGTAGGTCTGATACACATAGTATAGACAATGTGTTTCTAGTAGATGGACTGAAGCATTGCTTATTGAGTATATCTCAATTGTGTGACAAAGGTAATAATGTTAATTTCTCATCTACTGGATGCACTGTGACTAACCAAACTTCTGGAGAGATTATTTTGCAGGGAAATAGGCATGGAAACATCTACAAAGTAGACTTGCTGACACTATCTGATGGAAGCCTGAGTTGCTTAAGTGTTGTGCAAAATGATCCCCTCCTATGGCACAAAAGACTAGGACATGCTAGTCTTTCACAGTTGAACAAACTTGTGTCCAAGGACTTGGTGATAGGTCTCCCTAACATCAAGTTTAATGATGAAAAAGTATGTGAGGCATGTGCCAGGGGGAAGCAGGTAAAATCCTCCTTCAAACCAAAGAAACAGGTAATTACCACTAAACCTTTGGAACTGGTCCATATGGATTTATGTGGTCCAATGAGAACAATGAGTCGTGGAGGTAAGAAGTACGTTATGGTATTGGTGGATGATTACTCCAGATTTACATGGACTATATTTCTTGCATCTAAAGAAGAAGCATTTAATGCATTTTCAATTTTTGCTAAGAAAGCTCAAAGAACTCTAGATAATCATATTGTTGCCATTAAGTCAGATCATGGAACTAAATTTGAAAATCATATGTTTTTCAATTTCTGTAATGAAAATGGCATTAATCATAATTTTTCTTCACCTAGAACTCCACAACAAAATGGTGTAGTGGAAAGGAAAAATAGGACTCTAGAGGAAATGGCAAGGACTATGTTAATATCTGGAAATCTTCCACAAAAATTTTGGGCTGAGGCTATTAATACTGCATGCTACATAATAAATAGATGTATGACAAAGCCATTGATAGAAAAGACCCCATATGAACTGCTTAAGGGAAGAAAACCAAATATCTCTCATCTTAGGGTTTTTGGTTGCAAATGTTTTATACATAACAATGGGAAAGATGCCTTAGGAAAATTTGATCCTAGAAGTGATGAGGGAATATTTGTTGGTTATTCTTTAAATAGTAAATCTTATAGGGTGTTTAACAAGAAAATATTGAAAATTGAAGAAAGCATGCATGTTAAATTTGATGAAACTGACAGTCTCACTCAAGAACAGGTACATGAGGATGAAGAAATTGGAATGTTGAAATATTATGAACTTAATCCACAAATGTAGACACTGGATATGGGAAGTGAACTGCAAGGAACTGTTCCCCAGGACAGAACTGAGAAGAGTGGCACTGAAACAGGGGGAACAAATGTTGGCTCCACCTCACAAACTGGTAATGCTACTCTATAAGGAACTGTTCCTCAGCAGAGGACTTCTGACAATAGATTGACACCAAAGCCTTACAAGTATCAAGGGTCACATCTTGTGGATCAAATAATCTCAGATAAGACTGCTGGGATTCAAACTAGATCAGCAGTCAAAACTCACAATCTGTGTGCCTTTAGTGCTTTCCTATCTCTTGTTGAACCTAAAAATGTGAAAGAAGCACTGAAGGATGCAGATTGGATTAATGCTATGCAGGAGGAATTGAATCAATTCCAAAGGAGACAAGTTTGGCATCTGGAACCCAAGCCAAGGAACAGGTCCATAATTGGAACAAAATGGGTTTTCGGAAACAAACTCGATGAGGATGGCATGGTAACAAGAAATAAGGCCAGGCTAGTTGTTCATGGATATAGTCAAGAGGAGGGCATCGACTATGATGAGACTTTTGCTCCAGTTGCAAGATTGGAAGCAATAAGACTTCTTATAGCCTTTGCTACATACATGGAATTTACTCTACATCAAATGGATGTTAAGAGTGCATTTCTGAATGGTTACTTGAAAGAAGAAGTGTATGTCAAGCAACCTCCAGGTTTTGAAAGTGAACAGTTCCCTGAACATGTGTACAAGTTGGACAAGGCCTTGTATGGGCTCAAGCAGGCACCAAGAGCATGGTATGAAAGGCTATCAAAATTTCTACTTCAGCATGGATATAAACGAGGTAAAATTGATAGCACATTGTTTTTAAAAGAAAAAGGTAAGCATCTCTTAATTGTTCAAATATATGTAGATGATATAATCTTTGGTGCTACTTGTGAAAATTTAAGTAAGGAATTTGCAAACTTAATGGGGAGTGAGTTTGAGATGAGCATGATGGGTGAACTCAATTTCTTTTTGGGTTTACAAATTAAGCAAACCTCAAATAGAACTATGATCCATCAACTAAAGTATGTTAAGGAATTACTTAAAAGATTTGATATGGATAATGCTAAGGAAATTGACACACCTATTGCCACTGCCACAAAATTGGATCTTGATGAACATGGAATATCAGTTGATCAAAAAATATATAGGGGTATGATAGGTTCTCTACTTTATCTAACTGCTAGTAGACCTGATATTGTGTTCAGTGTTGGTTTGTGTGCTAGGTTTCAATCAGATCCTAAGGAATCTCATTTGAAAGCTGTTAAAAGAATATTGAGGTATCTGAAAGGAACAGGTCCCTTGGGACTTTGGTATCCAAAAGGTGGTAGTTTTAATCTTGTTGGATATACTGATGCTGACTATGCAGGTTTCCTAGTTGACAGAAAAAGTACCTCAAGTATGACACATTTCCTTGGGGAGTGTTTGGTCTCTTGGGGAGCTAAGAAACAAAATTCAGTGGCACTTTCCACTGCTGAGGCTGAATATGTGGCAGTTGCTTCATGTTGTTCACAGTTGTTATGGATCAAACAACAATTACAAGATTTTGATGTTGATGTGGGAACTGAACTGTTCCTATCTATTGTGATAACACTAGTGCTATTAACATGACAAAAAACCCAGTGCATCACAAAAGGACTAAACACATTGATATAAGACATCATTTCCTAAGAGACAACTATGAAAAAGGTTTGATCACTATAGCATTTTGTCCCACTGAAAAGAAAATTGCTGACATTTATACAAAAGCTCTAGGTAGAGATGATTTTGAAAGAAATAGGTTGGAAATAGGGATGATTAAATTCACATAAAATCATCAATGCTTTACTTCATAATTGGCTAGAAAAGTGCACTTAAAATGAATTTTATTCAAGTCATTATGAATGATTCAGTCCAGCTTAATACTTAAATGTATACTCTTATGCCATATTTCTTATTTAGAGTTGCTAAAATTGAATGATGTTACCCTTATGCTCTTAGAATTTCAGATGATAAAAAATGTTGCAAATTGGAAGGACACTGAATTTTCGTGTTAAAATCAGGTATGTACTCGTTATTATTCAGTTAATTTAGAAGTGAAATGGCTATAGGTAACTTGTAATTAGGATAAATCCCACTAAGTTTCCTAACCATATCCAAATTGCATAAGAGTCCCATCGGAGGAACAGTTCCCACTCTGAAAAGGTAACTTGACAGTCCAACGGCTCTATTTCTCTGGGAGACTCCCAAGAGTCCATAACGGCTGCATGTTATGCTGAGGTAAGTGTGATCGATTCCTACTCTATTTCTACTACTTAATTCATCCTATAAATACACTCCTTCTCTCCCATTATTCTTTTACTTTGCTCACAAACTGAATTCTCAAAATTTCAGAAAGACTAATCAATTATCTCTTAATTCGAATTGCTAAGATGTCTCTTTCTCCTGAAAATTCTTCAACTGCACCCACCTCTGATCAACCACAAAATCTCAACCCTTCTTCACCCATGGATACCACTGACCTAAACCCTGAAATTCCTGAAATAATCCCAGACATACCTGAACCTGAAATTCAGGGGGAAGGACCAGTTCCCACGGCTGAATCAATTGCTGAGCAGGTTGAGAATTTGTCACGAGCTATGGTTCTGTATCAGTATCAGGTAAATTTCACCTATCCTCTGAATGTTGTGATAGATGAGGAAGAAAAAGGAGAGGGGTCTGAGGCTGTTCTTGAGGGGAAGAAGAAACAGTTAAGAGGTTGGAAGCACCCATGCATGGGTAATCGGGGTCTCCAGAGGCTGCTTTTAGAGCACCCATGGAGGATGTTATAGATGTTGATGAAGCTATAAGTGATAGTGATAGGCCCTTGGTGGATTTGATCAACATTAGGAGTCTGAAAAGAAAATTAGCCAGAAAGGGACCCATTGATGACCAAGTGACTGCTGATATTGCTGCTAAGTTGAAGAAAATAGGTGATAGTTATATGCCCGGAATTAAGAAGAAAGTTGAAAGTTCTTCCAAGGCAAAATGACCTGTTCCTTCTGTCTCAACCCCTGTTTCTGGGGTTAGGAGAACAAGAAGTGCTGCTAAAGCTGCTGATGAACACTTAGCTGCTGCTTTAGAAAGAAGCAGAAAAGGAAAAGGGAAACAGGTTGTTGACCCTGTGGAAGAGGAAGAAGTGGAGGATATTGAATTGGATGATGTTGGTGAAGATGATGAGATGGCAGATGCTGAGGAGGTTGCTCCTCAATCTAAGAAAAGAAAAGTAAATCAAAGACGGGTGACAAGAAGTTCTGTTAAGGCTGCAGAAAAATCTGCTAAGAGGACCAGGTCCTCTAAAAGAGTTGTTGTGACTGAAAGTTCTGCTAGTGACAGTGATGAGTCTTTTGCTGGAGATGAAAGTGACAGTGAAGTTGAGGGAACTGAGTCTGTACACTGTGTTCATGATGACATGCTTACCAGGAAGGTGTTAAAGGGTAGAGTATTGTCTGATGTGCAAGAAGAAGGGATGCTATGGTTGCTGCAAAACCTGCATGCTCAGGGCTGGAGGGACATGGTCCTTCAGATTTCTGGTAGGTGTGCAAAGGGGATGGTGCAGGAGTTCTACAAGAACTGCTCCATCAAAGATAACAGGATTACTACCTCTGTTAATGAAAATGTGATTATGTTTGATACCAGGGAACTTGCTGAGCTGTTGGGGATTCCTTTTACTGGGTATGACAGTTATGTCAAGAAGGTTTGGCCTGACTTGACAAACTTGCCAACTGATTTGGAGATCACTAGGAAGTTTGCTGAGAATGAAGGGGAAGAAAAACCCAGGGCTGTGCAGAAAAGTGAGATGCACCCATAGCACTAAGTACTGTTCGAATTTGTGAACAAGGTTGTGATGCCAAGGCAGGAAAAAAGAGGAATCGCCAGTTTCATGGACCTGGTCCTTATGGAACTGTTGGACACTGAAAAGCAGATCAACTGGCCCAGTTTTATGATCCACCTGATAAAAAGGGTGGTAGCTGGGAAGATAAAGCATTCCTTGCCGTTTGGGTTCATCTTAACTGATGTGTTTGTAAAATTGAAGATTCCCTTGGAAGGGGTAGTGAAGGCTACCAAGAAGGAAAAATTTAGCTGTGCCACACTGATTAGTTGTGATTTGCCTGTTCAGGCTGATCCTCCACAGCCTGGTGTTGGGAGGCAGCCTTTGAACAACAAGATAAGGGCACTTAGGCAACAGGTTGCTATTCAGGCTGCTGAAATAGCAAGGTTGGAAGAGGAGAAGAATTAATGGAAGGCAGAGGCCACAAAGGCAAAGGAGACCAATGAGGGAGTGCTCAAGTAGATGTTTGAGTTGCTTAACAAGTCTCAGGGACCTGGTCCTTCCACATCCTGACAACCTTAGCCTTAAGCCACCTTTTGTCCAGTGGGATTTAGCCTAGTTTAGTGCCTTAGTCTTTTACTTCTTTAGTCTTTGAATAATTCTGTAGTACTTGCTTGTATCCCTGGTTTCATCTTTTGATTAAATGAATTGTCTTTGATGGCTAATGTCATTGTCTTGCAGTTGCTTTAATCTGATTTATGTTTGCATTTTGAGTTGCCTCAATGGCCATGTGCTGATTAATTTTAACCTTGAGTTATATTTTTTATGCAACCTTTTCAATGATGCCAAAAGGGGGAAGAGTAAGTCTGATTTTGCGTGAACTTATACCTAGTTGAAAATCTGTTCCTTAATGATGAATAAAGTCTCTACTAACTGTTTTTTGAGCTTAAGTTGTACTTCAGGACATCAAGGATATGAAGCTATGCTTATGAATTTGTCATCATCAAAAAGGGGGAAAATATTAGCTTGGATAAGCTTGGAGTTTTGACTGATGACTAAGGAACGGATTCAAATGACATGTTCCTTTGGATCACTGCAGCTAAATAGATAGTTCATACAAAATCGTTTAAGTTGAGATATTATTAATTATCCTAAAACTAATGTTTATCTTGGTAAATATGTAGGTCTAAACGGATACGAAAAGATTGCATAAATAAATGATAAAGGATAGAAGGTCCGGATTCTAAAGAGAAGAATCCAATTAGGACTCAAACTCATGGGAGCTTTGGAGTTCTAATTGATCAAGACTTCTTGGCTGTTGGAGCTATAAAACGTGGAGCATATCAGCCATAGAAGTGTGCACAAATAAGAGAGCATCGAGCAAAGCTTAAAAGAGTCATTAGCTTATTTGTGTAATCAGTTAGCTACAGTGGAACTAAGTTAGAACCTGTTCCTTAGATTGAATCTTGTAAAAGTTCAAGTCTTAGTTCAACTGTAGTAAGCAATAATCGAGTTGTAAACTTTCTGGTTCAAGTCGTGGACTTGACACAACTTTACTGATCGTGAGAAAGATCACTAAAGGATTAGAGTTAGTCCTAGGTTAGTAAGAGGGAGTCTTGTAACCAAGTGGGTCTTTTTACATAGTGAAGTTGAATTCTACTTGAGAAGTAGGTCGTGGTTTTTTGATCCCAAGTCAAGGGGTTTTTCCACGCTAATATCTGGTGTTCATTTACTTACAGTTTTATCACGTGAGAAGAAACAACATGGTCTCCACACTCTACGTTATAACATTAGTATTTACTACGACTGCAAATTACGTTGACCTATTAAAGTAATTAGTTAATTAAATACTTATATATATATATATATATATATATATATATATATATATATATATATATATATATGTATATATATATATATATATATGTATATATATATCAAGCTTTATGGAATCAAAGCGGAGGCGACATTCCCATGACCAGCTTACAACTTCACACTCACGTGAGAATTATAGATCAAGCTCACGACGAAAAATCCAACTTTAATATATATAGGGTTGATTTATAGAAACAGGACATTTCTAGCGCCTCGTTTCAGATTTGTTCCTCCTAAGGAATGCCTTACAAATTTGGCCCTTGCAAGAAAATTTCTGATGATTGTCAAATCTTTCTATTGACAAGGACCTGGAGATCTCCAGGTCTGGCGATCACCAGCAACTTTCCCTGAAGGGACCCATTTTTATAGGATAGTTCTTTTAAGGGTTAAAATTGAAATGCAGCACTAAACTACAAAATTTTTTACCATATGTACCCCTTGTCCATGGTTATGATGTTTTATCCCCACTTAAGAATGGTTTAGCAAAATGGCTTCTGGAGTAGCACTTCAATTTATAAATTGACAAGTGCTGCCTACGCGAACAACACTTCAAGTTATAACTTGACAAGTGCTGCCTCTTTGGGAAATATAAAAGGGAAGTGCTGCCTGTGAAGAGATTAAAGAGGCAAGTACACTTCAAGTTATCTTGGGGCGGGACAACACTTCAAGTTATTTGGGAAAATGTTGAAATAAATAAAAGGTCAAGTGCTACCTAGGAGGCAAAGACTTACTTAAATGGATGGCAGGATGTGGGTGTCAATATAAGATTTTATAGAGGTATTTTCGTCCGCGGGGCAACACTTTAAGTTATTTGGGAGAATGTTGAAAGAGATAAAAGGTCAAGTGCTACCACGAGGATAGTACTTACTTAAAGTTAGAGGAGGCCATCCTTGGAAACTATTTTAATCGAGGTCAGTCAGGCAAACTATTGCCTAAGGTGTCATAGTTTTGTAATTCTCCCACTAAACTATATATTTGGCACAAAATCTTCTGCATAGAGTCGTTAACTTAGTGACCAGACGATGTGATCAGGGTAATTTTGACGATAGCCACTTGAATGCTGATCAATAGGGCTGTAAAGTTTTAGAAGCATAGCCCCAATCGATCAAACTTAAGAAAAAATTTATGAAGTTCAGTTCAAAATACCACAAAAAGGGCCTGGACTTTGAACTGAATTTCAGGAAAAATAGGAAAAACTCATGAAGTTTGAAAAGTTTAGGATTTTTTCATGGGCATAGAATTGCACTCTAGAAAAAATTTGGAATTTGAGTGGCTATTGTCATGTATTAAAAATTTTGGAAGTACTAACAATGCACTAATTTATAAGGAAATCTCCTATTCCTATTTGATTTGATTATAATTCCTTGTAATCTGGTTGTATTTAATGTGATTAGGATTTGATTGCAATTAGGATTATCTATATTTGGTAGGAGATTCCTCTTGCCTTCTTGTATAAATACAAAGTTATAGTATGAATAAGATGACACTAAATTCAGCCATCTTCATGGTATCGGAGCTGCTTGCCGCAGGACAAATCTAATTTTATCTTTCCACCATGACTACTGAATCCTCAAGCACTGCTTGCCCACAATTATGGAGCATTTAACAAATCAGACTGTTCATGCATCAACAACTGCTGTTACCAGTTCAGTTACCCTTTCAGCGACATCACTATTCACGACGTCTACCACTGTCCATCTTCCACCAGTTCCCACTGTTTATACCTAAAATTGTACGTCTAGGTTAAACAATTAAATTTATGAATGAGTCACAAGAAATACAGTAAAATACGATAAAAGAATAAGTAAATAGAGAGGAAAATAATAGACAAGAAAGTAAAAAGTTTTATTCCTTGAGAATAACCGAATTCAGTAGTAAATCGCTTGATGTACAATACAATGTAAGGAGGGGTATTTATAGTAGATATTACCTAGTCCTAGTTATAGTAAAATACAAAGACTAATAAAGGCTATGGGCCTACAAACTCAAGGCGGTGGTATATACGAAATTCTAACTAGGAGACTGTAGATCCTAAGGCGGCGGGATATATGCCTTGCGTAGCACGCCCGTACCGCCCGAACGGTCGTAACTCGTAGAACAGGCGTGTATCCTTTGTGCCCAGTGACTTGTTGGATAAGTCTAGTTTCGCCAGCTGGACTCATATTTCCGTCATAATATATAGCAAATTTGACTATGTGGGCAAAATTACGCCACTTACTATTATGGGGATACAAGTCCAGTTGGCGAGACTAGACTTATCTTAGAAATACCCTGGCGCAGAGGATACACGCCCGCTCCTGGAGCCAACGACCGTTTAGGTGGCACGACCATAGGATGCAGGGTATACATCCCGCCACTTAGGATTTAGAGTCTCCTAGCTAGAGTTTAGTATATACCACTGCCTTGAGTTATAGGCCTATAGCTCTATTAGTCTTTGTATTTTACCTTATTTTTGACTGAGTATCACTACTATAAATACTCCTCCTTACATTGTATTATACAAGAAGGCGATTCACCATAGAATCCGGCTACTCTCAAGGAATAAGAATTACTTTATCTTTTCTTTCTTATATCGTCTTGCTTATTTATTCTGTTTTCATCATATTTACTTACTTTTCCGTCGTAAATACTTTATTGCTTGTGACCCTAACCATAATTAAATTTTTAACATAGACATATAATTTTAGGCATAGACAGTTTGGCGCCTACCGTTGGGCCCAGATAATTGTAGGTATTCTACAAAGGAGAAGGCGCAATCATGTCGGACCACGGTGGCAAAGTTCCAAGGAACACTACAGACGTAGTAAATGAGTCCGTGAAGGATCCCAGTGATCCTAGCGTACAGCCTAATGATTCCGTTGAGAAATGAAATGACACCTCTCAGGAGCCCTCCCTGTTGCCAGTGATGGGGAAGGTGATCAACCTCCGGAAGGTAATTTTGAATTCAGAGGCTTCCATGTTAATATCCTCAAAACTGCATCTGAGCGGAATTTAAGCAACATAGTCGAGGGGATATCCCAGAGGATAGGAGCGATGTTTGCTGGATCATCTCACAGTCCAGCATCCCCGTGAGGACCAGAGCTCACGAATAATTCACTAGCATCCGTTCCTAGCCGAAGGCTCAACATGGATACTGCACCTGGAGGCTTATCAATGATCAACAACCAAGATCTCAAGGGAGCTCCTGTCATTCAGGACCTCACAAAAGAGATGACGTCTATCCACGACCGGATTGGTAATGTGCCGGGTGCTCCACCCTAAGTTACCACGGTAGATGAGCAAAAGTTTTACAAACATGCTTACAAAGCAAGTGCTACACCGGTCCGCATACCAAAGCACTTCCGCTTACCAGATAACTTGAAGTATGATGAAACGACTGATCCGGACGAGCATATTGCTGCGTATTATACGACTCTGAAGAGTGAAGTGATTACCGATGAATAAATCCAGTCTCCTCTAGGGAAAAGGTTTGGCTCGACCTTGACTAATGGGGCCCTCACTTGGTACACTCAGCTACCAATAGGATCTATAGAGTCATTCGCACACACATGCAAGACTTGTTCAAGAAAGCGCATTCTGGTGTCCACAAGCAGGAGAAGCGCATGGAAGATATATTCGAGATACTAAGAGAAACAACGAGCTTCTAAAGAACTACCTTGACAGATTTCAGAAGGAATGCATGGAGCTTTCCTCAGTCCTTGACAACATCACTATGGTGGCTTTCGGCAAGAGTTTGAATTCAGAGGGATCGTTTGCAACCAGGGAGTTGCAAGGGAGTGTAACCCAACACCCAGTGACCACATGGAGCGCGTTGCATCAAAGGTATACTGAAGTACTTTGCTTAGAGCCAGACAATTCTAATAACCCTGAAGTCGAGCGAAAGAAGAGATCTGCGAGCCCTTCCCTAGAAAAAGAGGGGGACGAATGAAGGGTGAAGCCAAAGGCTCAGAACCAGTCAGGAGCCGGAAGGCAGAACAACTCTCGAGCATCAGGGTCCCAAAAGAAGCGGACGGAACCCCGTAACTTCAGAGATTCTGGTTTGTGAGTCAACGCCGTGACTTAGTTGCTAATCACTTCGGTAGACTAGGTCCAAGGGTCCGATGGGTGCGTATCGTTAAAGGAGCCACGAGGAGGAACACAACGCCCTATTGTGACTTTCACCAGAGCGGTGGTCATGCCACAATCGACTGTAAAGTCCTAATGTTTGAAATCGAGCATGCTGAAACTAGGAAACCTTAAGAATCTGATTGAAGATGGACCGCGACGTTCGAAAGCATCAGATTCTGAAAACTCGAAGACTATCCATGATATCTTTGCAACTATGGGGCCCAACATAGCCTGGGGGACTGCGGTGCCATGGGAATTGAACAGTCCAATCCTGTTTGGTTTGGACGAAGAGGAAGAACATGAAGACGACCTCATCGTGCCCATAAAAATATCATACCTTACGTGTCCAGCAAGCCATGATTGATCTGGGGAGTAGCGTGAACATAATTTGGAGGAGGTACTACGTAAATCGGCTTATGCCGTCAAGTAGTATCAAGTCCCCGTAAGATAATTAGTTTCAATGGATCTCGAGAAGAGCATGTCAGGAAATTAGCTCCACCGGTTCATATACCGGGCTTGACGAGCATAACGTCATTCCAGGTATTGAACTGCAGTCTACTATATGACGTCATGTTGGGACGGCCATGGATTCGCATGTCAAGGAGCCCATCGAGTTCGAGGCTATGGAACGAGAAGTCAGAGAAAAGATCAACGAACTATGGGATCGGTTGGCGGTGGTGGATCAGCTAGTCCTTAAGGCCACATAATTGGTATGTCAGCTCTCTGAGGTGCTACAGAGAGAAGGGGGGGGGGGGGGGGAGGGGCCTGTGGCTGATACAGAGTTACCTAGCTGTAGACCAAACAAATGTGCAGCTCCTACAGCTTCCAGTGATGAAAACCGAGCAAAATCCAGGTGAGCATCTATTACTGTATGTGTCGATCTCAGAAATAACATGGAATGCAGTCGTTATACGAGAAGAGAACATGAGGTAATTTCCCGTGAAGTACGCTAAATAAAGTCCTTCACGCCGAGACAGGTTTTGGCCTTTGTTCTTTCAGTTTATTTCGGCCGTGATCATGGTGACCTAGAAGCTGCACTTGTCTTTTCTTAGCCATACGGTCAGCATGGTCTCCTCCACACCGGTACGAACCATACTGTCTAAACTCGGGCTCTCAAAGGAGATGGAAGAATGGGCTGAGATATTGGGAGAGTATGACATTATCTACCAACCCCTATAACTATCGAGTCGCAGAAGCTGGAAGGTTTTACCTCAGACTTCGTGGAGAAACTGAAGCTAAAGGCGGATAAGTCAATCAGAAACGAAGAAACAATCGAGTTCGCCATTGGGAGGTTGGCATTAACGTATATTTCAAAGGGAAAGAAGCTGACCTAGATCTGCAGGTCAGGACTCCCACTAGAATGGTATTTCGCAAGACCGCCAGAGCTCAAAGTGACGAATCAGAGTATGAAGCTATAATTCAAGCTCTTGACTTAGCCTACATACTAGGGGCCAGGAAGGTCACACTCGTTAGTAGCTCTCAATTGATCGTCGATCAAGTCAAGGAAGTTTTTACCACATAAGACATCTGCACGCCTAATCGAGAGGAGAGAACGAAAGCACTCTTGAAAAACTTTCAGCCATAGGAGCTTGTCCAACGGGAAAGAGGCTCAAGCGATGGCAAAGCGTCCAAGGATTCATATAATCAACAGATAGTGGTACAGATAGTAGTCGAGTTAACCCCCGTGGACCTGATGAACCTTGAAGTTATAGACACAGGATCTGTCACAGGGCAGCGTCACACGCTGATCAACTACCTAAGCAAAGGAATCCTCCCTGAAAACAAATCAGAAAGCAGACAATTCCGGAAGCAAGCCCTCGAGCAGAGAAGCCAAAGCACATGCCCCCGAACCTTCTAAGGGTCGGACATAAAGTATCTTAAAAGCATTTATTTTATGTTTTTAACTTTGATCGCAGTATTTTCATACTCATCAATCATATAACGGGTTTTCACCTACATCATCTCAGACCCAGCGCCCCTTTATCAATAAAATTACTATTTTTACTTAGTTTTATTTATTTATTCAGATCTATCTACAATCCAACTATTCATAGCCCTATTCAGCCACCAGGCATTATTTGTGAGTTGAACTCGTTAATTCTACAACTGCACCTACACGCGGATGGGGATTCCTATTCGTGTAGTGCCAGAGAGTCTTAAATATTCGAGTAACTAAGCAGAGACATCCGAAGTCCGACACAAAAGTGCCTGTTATCACACGGGCTAAAGTCGTCCCATTATTGGCACAAAAACAGCCATCTCCTACAGATGCAACATAGCCGTAAAATATTGGTGCACAACAGACGTAATTGCCCAAACCAAGCTCATTGATAAACGTGCTTAAACGATTAGAACATTCAGGACGACTGGAAGCCATCTAATCCTTAGATGCACAAGTACGTATAAGAGTATTCATGAACGACCATTTTATTAATAACAAACAGCTCGTAGGCTGATAATATATATTTAATTCTTCTTGAATACGACATTTGTTTATAATAAATTATAGAAAAAAAAGGAAATGGAAGACTAAAAACAAAGAGCTCCTCAGGATTAACATGGCTGAAATTCCTTCATCTAGATTGTAGCTACAAGCCGTAAACAGTTTTGAGTTCTTCGTTTCTTCTGGAAGCCCGAGATATGTCAGCCCAAGCATTCCTTCAAGTCACACAGATTTTGGAGCAACCAAAGCCCGTCAGCTTGATCAAAGCAAGGGACTTCAGAAGTGTCTGAGTACAGACCTTGCCACCTCCATATCGCCTGTTGAACTGAAAGAGAAACTTGAACACTCGTCGCGGGGCTTGGAAATAAAACTTGACCATCAGTGTCAACCTCAGCTGGTCAAACTAGACTGCAAAGCCCCATAGATCATCAAGCACAAACATGAGTTCGCCGGGAATGAAGAGGCTTGAGCTGGGAACCTACCACAAAGGAGCCTCTTCCCTCAGGTATCCCACAGCCAACAGCCGATGAGGTGTTGCAACAGCGACACGATCAAACAAGTAGAACCAAGAGACATCCCTGAGCCGTGAGCTGAGTTAGAACTTTGTGCCTCGTTAATCCACTCATGACCCGTAGTTGGATCCCCTTTTCTGCCACGAAATGTATCAAACAAGTAGGCTTCAGCCCTACTCCATCAAAGAGGCGACCTAAGCACTAGAGAAATCCTGGTAGAGAAACCGCATGACAGCTGAAAGGGCTAAGCATCCTGACCCCGCATGACAAGAGGAATATCTTAACAACCGCCGTGTTAGAAGATGAGTACACTGTAATCAGTGCACATATTGCAATGAAGACATCCCGAAGGACGACATTAGAATTCTGTTAACTTCATGATTCGAGGGACTTCATTCATTCCTTCATGGATGAAGAAAGAAAAGAAGATAAATATAGATGAGTTTCCTCTTATAGTTCTCTCGAGCATCATCCATTCGGAACAAAGAAGAGTTTTTGGGAATATCAAACCAGGAGCAACGAAATTTTTTTTTGAGGAAGGGAGAATTTTTTTATAGGGGGGTTTCGCGGGTACAAGTTTTCTGAAAAGGGAGGAGTATTTTCTGAAGAAATTTGTGGTCTTTCCATTATAACAAGGCCACTATTCATTGGCAGAAATGGATAAGGATGGAGCACGAAGCGGCCAAGAACCACTATTGCTGGAGATATGAAATGATTTGGAGCAGTTAATGGCAGTTCCTGAAAAGGTGCATGGGATCAATATCAACTAATAAGAGGATAGCACACGAAGTTCTCAAAGAAATCAGTATCATTCTTGGTCAAAGAGACTGTGAGTCTCAAGGAGTCAGTAAGATATCTTTTCACATCCATGCCGCTTTCACTTCTTGAATTCTTGCGTCAGCGTTCAGCAAGTGGAGAGACTGACTGTGTGGATAAAAATACACCACCTATTATTATAGGGATATGAGTCTAGCTAGCGAGACTAGACTTATCTTACAAATCACCGAGCGCAGAGGATACACGCCCTCTCCTGGAGCCAACGACCATTTAGGCGGCACAACCTTAGGACGCAGGGTATACATCCTACCGCCTAGGGTTTATAGTCTTCTAGCTAGGGTTTAATATATACCACCGCCTTGAGTTATAGGCCCATACCTCTATTAGTCTTTGTATTTTACCTTATTTAGGACTAGGTATCACTACTATAAATACCCCTCCTTACATTATATTGTATAAGAAGGAGATTCACCACAGAATCCAGCAACTCTCAAGGAATAATAATTACTTTGTCTTGCTTATTTGTTACATGTTTCATCATATTAACTGACTTTTCCGTCGTTATTAATGTATTGCTTGTGACCCAACCATAATTAGTTGTTTAACCTAGACGAATAATTTTAGGCATAATCAAGTCAGTCCCTCCCCCCACTTGTTGAGTGCTGGCGTATGTAGTCAGGAAGTGAAAGCAGTGTACAAGACAGATGTGAAAGATATCTCACTGACTCCTTGAAACTCGTAGTCTCTTTGACCAATAATGATGCTGATTTATTTGAGAACTCTGCTTGTCTTCATCTGACTGGTTGATGTTGATTCCATGTACCTTTCCAAGATTGTTGTTTGCTATGCCGAATTGTTTCATATCTCAAGCCATAATTATGCTTGATCGTTTTATGATCCATTCTTATCTCTTTCAGCCTATAAATAGAGGCTTCGTGATAGTGGTGAAATAACAAACCTTCTTCAGAAAAATACTCCATCCTTTTCAAAGTTCTTTATAAAAGAATGACTTTTCTATCTTCAAAAATATTTGCCTTTGATCCTGGTATGATATTCCCAGGAAAACTCCTTTGCTCAGAATGAATGGTACATGAGACAACTGTAAGCAAAAGATCATCTACAGTTTTCTTCCACTTTTTCTTCATCCATGAATGGACGAACGAATTCCCTCGAGTCATGAAGTTTGCTCGGGATTCTAATGATGTTCTTCGAAATGTCTTCATCGTGGCATGTGTACTAATTATGGTGTGCTCTTCTTCTAACATGGCAGTTGCTGTGATATTCCTCATGTCATGCGGGGTCATCACATTTGGCCCTTTCATGTGTCACGAGGCTTCTCCGCCTGGATGTCATTGATGTTTAGGTAGCTCCTTTCACAGCGTAGGGCTGAAGCCCATGTGCTTGGCTCCGTTCCATGGCAGGCAAGAGGATATATCTTCGAGCTGTTAGCAGATTAATAAGTCTCTAAGCTCTAACTCTGCTTGTGGTTCAAAGCTGTCTCTTTGTTCGGATGGTTCGGCCGTATTGCTGTTGCAATGCCTCATCGACTGGCTGTGGAATACCCAAGGGGAAGAGGCTCCCTTGTGGTAGGTTCCAAGCTCAAGCCTTCATGTCTTCGATAAGCTCCCAATTATGCTTGAAGATCTGTGGGGCAGTGCACTCCAGTCTGACTAGCAGGGGTCGAAGCAGATCTTCTAGTTTCTCTTTCAGTTCGGTGGACTAGATGGAGAAAGGCTGTGTCCGTGCTGAGACGCTTTCGAGGAACCTTGCTTTGATTAGGGTATCCAAGTCTTGGTCAATTCAGGGGTCGTATGCTGAAGTTTGCTCGGGCTGACATATCTCTTGATGCATGGAGAACTTCGAATTGCAGCTACAATCTAGATGAAGGATCTTCCGCCGTGCAGATTTCGAGATGTTTAAAGTTTTGCCTTTTGAGTTTTTTTTAGAATACATGTACTGAAAAGTATTGTATTAAAAAAGGATTTAATTGTATATTATGAGCCTATGGGCTGTTTGTTATTAATGAAACGAACGTCCATTAGTATTTTTATGCATACTTGTGTAGTTTAAGCAACATATTTTGTGTTCCTTTCTGGGCTAGTGTTTTTAAAAGACGGGCGTGCACACTGAGGGGCACTTCATTTGCTATAGTGAATTGACTGCTTATATTGCGCCTGTAATAGATGGTTGTTTTATGCCCATAATGGGACGTCTTTAGCCCGTGTGGGAACATGGCACTTTTGTGTTACGAGATAGAACGTCATTGCTTGTTTACTCGAGTATTTTAAGTCTTTCTGGCACTTCACCAGTGGATGTCCCATCGACATGTAGGTGCAATTTGTTGAATTGATGAGTTTAACTTACGAATAATGCCTGGTGGCTGAGGTAGACGTGATCTAGCTCTAAGCGAATAGTTTACCCTACTTTTTGTAGCGAAAAGTGGGTGTATTACTTCAACTTCGATCTAGCCGGGGCTATGAATATTTGGATCATAGATGGATCTGAATTGTAACTGTAAAACTGACTAAGTAAGATAATAGTTTTATTGATAAATAGGGGCGCATGGCATTATTTTTGTGGGTTAAAACCCGTAACATAGCTGATGAGTATGTAAATACTGCGATCAAAATTAAAAGAAACTAAAGACTTAATTAAAGTAAATACTAAAAAGTATTGTATTTCCATCGTCGAACAGAGGTATCTGCTAGGACTCTCTCATCGAAGGGTGCTGAGCCTCGAGATGTAACATGTGGACTGCTGATGATCTGATGGTATAAGTCCTCATTGACTAAACAATAATGAACTGCCTGCCTCCACAGCTGTCTGCTTTTTGACTTGTCTTCGGGGAGTATTCCCTTGTCCATGTAGTTAATCAGTGTGTGACGTTGTTCTAAAGCAGAATCTTGTTTGGAACTTCAAAGTTCCTCAGGTCCGGGGGGTCAGCTCGATCATTACCTGATTAACTACCTGGACAAGGGAATACTCCCCGAATCAGTGCGTGAATCCTCGCGCACTTCTTCTTCGTTTGAGCTTTCCTCCTGATAAAAAACTCCCATTTGTGAAAGTTTTTCAAAAGTTCTTTAATTTTTCTTGCCGATCTATCGTGCAGATGCCCCTCCATGTTAAAAACCTCATTCGCTTGACTGACCACCAACTGGGAACTGCTGAAGAGGATGACCTCCCTGGCCCCCAATATGTAGGCTAAATCAAGAGCTTGAGTTATGGCCTCATATTATGCTTCATTGCTTGGAACTTTTGCGGCCTTGCAGAAGACCTTCCCAGCGGGTATCTTGATCCATAATTGAGGTTGGCATCTTCTCCTTTGAGATCCACGTCCGTACGGATCCCCCATTGCTGGGCTTGATTGCTCCTCTATTTTGGATTGGTTCCTCCGCCTTTGGTGCTAATTATTCTACAAAATCAGAGGTGAAACCTTCTAAAGCTTGTGGCGGATGGCTGTTCGTAGCTGGTAAATGATATCATATTCTCCAGTTCTTCAGCCTCTTCGACCAACTCTTTGAAAGCCTGGGGGTCTGGAACAAATGGCCCGTAATGCACAGAAGAGACCACACTGACCGGTATGGCTGAGAAAATACGAACACAGCTCCTGAGTTGCCATGACCACGACTGCAATAAACTGAACAGGTAGAGACAGAAGCCCACCCGGGCACGAAAGTCTTTTGTTGGCCTACTTTATGGGAAACCGTCTCCCATTTTCTTCTCGTGCGAGCACCACATTCTATACTACTTCTTGTAATTATCTAATTCTGGCATAAAAAATTAAAAAAATTATTAATATATCATGTTAATCTTTCCTGGCATTTTTTGTATATTTTTGTCTAAATTTTATGTCTCGTTCTAGCTTAATGTAATAATTTATTAGGAAAGATATATTAGAATTACCAGAAATATTTTACTTTTATGTGTAATATTTAGTTGGAATTCTAGGGATAATTAATTTATTCTTCTTATCATTTTGTGAGTGCTTTTGTTTATGCCTAAAATAGTACGTATAGGTTAAACAATTAATTATGGTTGGGGTCACAAGTAATACAGTAATCATGACGAAAAGTAATTAAATACGATGGAAATAGTAATGAATAAACAAGACGAAATAAGCAAGAAAAGGTAGAGTAATTCTTATTCCTTGATAATAGCCAGATTCCGTGGTGAATCGCATGATGTGTAATATAATGTAAGGAGGGGTATTTATAGTAGTGATACCCAGACCTAAATAAAGTAAAATATAAAAACTAATAAGGCCATATGTCTATAACTCAAGGCAGTAGTATATACTAAACCCTTGCTAGGAGGCTGTAAACCCTAGGCAGTTGGATGTATACCCTGCATCCTATGGTCAGGCCGCGTAAATGTTCATTGGCTCCAGGAGCGGGCGTGTATCCTCTGCGCTCGGTGACTTATAAGATAACTCTAGTTTTGGCCAGCTGCACTCATATCCCCATACTAGTAGGTGGCATATTTTTTTCCACATAGCCAATCCCCCCACTTGCTGAGTGCTGATGCAAGCAATCAGAAAATGAAAGCGGCGTGGATGTGAAAAGATATCTCACTGACTCCAAAGAGACTCTTGATCAAGAATGATATTGATTTCTTTGAGAACTTCGCGTGCTATTCTCTGATTCGTTGATATTGATCCCATGCACCTTTTCAGGAACTGCCATTAACTGCTCCGAATTGTTTCATATCTCCTGCAATAATGATGCTTGACCATTTCGTGCTCAATCCTTATCCCTTTGTGCCTATAAATGATGACTTCATGATAGTGGAAAATTCACAAACCCTTCTTCAGAAAATACCTCTCTTCTTCAGCAATTTCTTATGATAGCGAGAAACTTTTCTTTCTAAAAAATATTTGCATTCGATCGTAGTTTGATATTCCCAGAAAATCTTCTTGGTTCCGAATGGATGTTGCGCAAGCAAACTATAGGAGGAAATTCGCCTACAGTTACCTCATTTTCTTTCTTCCTCCATGAGGAAACGGATGAAGTTCCCCGAATCACGAAGTTTGATCTGGATTCTAATGATGTCCTTTGGGATGTCTTCATTATATCATGTGCACTGATTACGGTGCGCTTATCTTCTAACACAGTGGGTTCTATGATATTCTTCATTTCATACAGGGTCAAGATGCTTTGCCCTTTCAGCTTATGTATGGCTTCTCAGTCAGGATATCTCGTTTATCCAGGCCGTTCCTTCAATAGTACGGGGCTGGTGATCCACTGCTTTGCTCCATTTCATGGCATGCAAGTGGATTTAGCTTCACAGCGGCGGGTGGCTTAGGTGTTACTAAGCTTTGAATTCCCCCGTGGTTCATGGCTTTCACCTTGGTTATCTGCTTCAGCTGAACTGCTATTGCAACTCTTCATCGGCCGTTGGCTATGGGATACTTAAGGGAAGAGGTTCCCTTGTGGTAGGTTCCCAACTCAAGACTTTCCGCCCTCGGCTAACTTCCATTTGCGCTTTAAGATCTGTGTGGTTGTGCACTCCTGTTTTACCAATTGAGGTTGACTCGGATGTTCAAACTTTACTGCAAGTCTTTAATTTTCTCTTCAAGTTCAGCAGACGAGACGGGGGAAGGCCAGGCCTGTACTCATATGCTTCTAGGATCCCATGCTTAGATCAAGCAGATGGGCTCTGGCTGTACCAACGACCATATGCTTTGAAGGAATGCTTGAGCCGACATATCTCAAGCTGCAAAAAGAAAAGAAGAACTCTGGATTGTTTACGACTTGTAGCTACAATCTAGATGAAGGATCTTTAGCCATGTTAATCCTGATGAGCTCTTTGTTTTTAGTCTTCCCTTTTCTTTTTTTTGCTACAATTGTTATAAACAAATATTGTATTAAGGAAGAAATAAATGTATATTATGTGCCTACGGGCTGTTTGTTATTAATGAAACAGTCGTTCATCAATATTCTTATACGTACTTGTGTTATTACATATCTCGTAATGTATAGTCAAGTAGTATGTTTGTGCACCTAAGAATTAGATGGCTTCCAGTTGTCCTGAATGTCTAATACCTAAAATGTTTATCAGTGTGACTGCTTTGGGAAATTACGTCCGTTGTGCACCAATGTTTGGTGGCTATGTTGCATCTATAGGAGATGGCTGTTTGCACCCACAATGGGACGACTTTAACTAGTGTCCGACTTCGGACGTCTCTTCTTAGTTACTCAAGTATTTAAGACTTTCTGGCACTACGCGAACAAGTGTCCCCATCGATGTGTAGATGTAGTTGTTGAATTAACGAGTTCAACTTATGAATAATACCTGGTGGCTAAGCTAGACGTGGTCTAGCTCTAAACGAGCAGATATACCCTACTTTTTATAGTGAAAAGTGAGTGTATTACTTCAACTTAGGTCTGGCCGGGGCTATGAATAGTTGGATCGTAGATGGATCTGAATGAGTAACTAATTTTGACTAAAGAAACAGTAGTTTATTGATAAAGGGGCGTTAAGCCTGAGATGCTGTGGGTGAAAACCCGTAACATGATTGATGAGTATGAAAATACTGCGATGAATGTTAAAAAGAACTTAAAACAGAAAAAATAAATTCTTTAAGATACTTTATGCTCGACCCTTGGAAGGTTCGGGGGCATGTGCTTGGGCTTCCCTACTCGAGGTGCTGAGCCTGGAGATGTTACCTCTGGGCCGTTGACAACCCGATGGTATAATTCTGTGCTAACCAAACAATAATGAATGGCTTGCTTTGGCAGTTGTCTACTTTCTGTTTTGTCTTCAGGGAGGATTCCTTTGCTCAGGTAGTTGATCTACGCGTGACTCTGCACTGTGATGGATCATGTGTCTGGAACATTAAGGTTCATCAGGTCCACGGGAATTAACTCAACCACTATTTGCTGATCGTACGAATTTTCGACGTTTCGCCACCGTTTGAACTTTCTTCCTGATAGGCAAACTCCCATGCCTAAAAATTTTTCAGGATTGCTTTTATTGTCTCTTGCCGATCCGGTGTGCAAGTGCCCTATGTGGTTAAAACTTCTTTGACTTAATCGACGACCAGTTGAGAGCCACTAAAGAGGGTAACCTTCCCTGGCCCCCAGTATCTAGGCTAAGAGCTTGAATTATGGCTTCATACTCTGCTTCGTCAATTTGAGCTCTGGTGGTCTTGCGAAATACCACCCCAGTAGGTGTTCTGACCCACAGATCGGATTGGTTTCTTCCTCTTTCAAGTCAACTTCAATGCTAATCTCCCAACGTCCGGGCTCGATTGTTTCTTCATTTCGGAGTGACTCCTCCATCTTTAGCTTCAGCTTCTCCATGTAGTCTAAGGTTAAACCCTCTAGTTCCTGCGACTCAAGGGCTGTCGGGTTTGTAGATAATGTCATACTCTCCCAGTATCTTGGCCCATTCTACCATCTCCTCAGAGAGTCCGGGTTTAGACAATATGGTCCGTACCAGTATGGAGGAGATCATGCTAACCGTATGGTTAAGGAAATATGTGCACAGCTCCTGAATCGCTATGATCACTACCACAATAAATTGAAAGAGTAAAGGTAAAAACCTGTCTCGGTGCGAGGGTCTTTCGCTGGCGTTACTTCACAGGATTTGTCTCCTATTCTCTTCTCATACAAGGACTGCATTCCATGCTATTTCTGAGATTGAGACATACAATAATAGATGCTCACCAGGCTTTGGCTCAGTTATTACCAGAAGCACTATGAGCTGAATATTTGTCTAGGCTATGGTTAGGTAACTTTGTATCAGCCATAAGGGCCCCTTGTCTTTGCAGCACCTCGAAAAGCTGACATACCAATTCCGTAGACTTGGGGACTAGCTGATCCATCACTGCCAACCGATCCCGTAGTTCGCTGATCTCTTCTGTGACTTCTCGTTCAATGGCCTCAAACTCGATGGACTCCTCTTCAGCCATATTTATTCTGGCTACCAGCCGTACACCAAGATCTTTGCCATAGGTCGGATGATGCTCTCCAAGTGAAGACCGCTCACCCCGTAAGTCAACAATCCCGCCCGAGGTCGGTATTTGAAAACCTAATGAATGTTGAGGGTATTCCCTTGACACTGTGTATCCAAGGCCGTCCCAAGATGACGTCATATGGAAGGCTTCAATTTAATACCTGGAAAGAAGTTATGCTGGTCACGCCCAGTATATGAATCGGTAGAGCTAATTCTCCGACATGATCTTCTCGGGAGCCATTGAAACTAATTATCTTTCGGATGCTTGAGATTACTTGACGACATTGGTCATTATTCCATAGTACCTTCCCTCGGATAATGTTCACTCTACTTCCCAGATCAATCATGGTTCGCTGGACGCGCAAGTCGGATATTTGCACAAGCACAATGAGGTCGCCTTGGTTTTCTGCCTCTTCTTGCAAACCAAACAGGATCGGACTGTTCAATTCCCATGGCACCGTAGTCCCCCGGGCTATTTTGGGCTCCACAGTTGAAAATATTGTATTGATAGTCTTTGAGTTTTAAGAATCTGGTACTTTGGAACGTCGTGGTCTTTCTTGAATCAGATCTTTGAGGTGTTATTATTTTAGTGGATCCTCGATTTCAATCATCAAGGCTTTACAGTCAACTATGGCGTGACCACCGCTGCAGTGAAAGTCGCAATAGAGAATTGTGTTCCTCCGCATGGTTCCTTTCATGGTAGGTGGCTATCAGACCTTGGACCTAATCTACCTAAGTGATTAGCGACTAGATCCACGGTGTTGACTCAAAAACTAAAATCCCTGAAGTTACGGGGTTCCATCCACTTCTTGTAGGACCCTGATGCTCGGGAGTTGTTCAACCTTCCGGCTCCTGATTGGCTCTAAGTCTTTGGCTTCACCCTTCTTGCTCCTCGTCTCCTTCTAGGGAAGGGCTCGCTAATCTCTTCATTCGCTTGACTTTGGGGTTATGAGAATTGTCTGGCTCCAAGCAAACTTTTTCAGTATACCTTTGATGCAACGCACTCCATGTGTTCACTGGGTGCGGGGTTAAACTCCACTGCAGCTCCCTGGCGGCAAACGATCCTTTTGTATTCTAACTCTTGGCGAAGGCTACTACAGCAATGTTGTCAGGGACTGGAGGAAGCTCCATGCATTCCCTCTGAAATCAGTCTAGATATTTCTTTAACAGCTCGTTGTCCCGCTAACGTATCTCGAAGATATCTTCCATGCGCTTCTCCCATTTGAGGGCACTAGAATGCGCTTTCTTGAACAAGTCTTGAATTTGAGTGAATAATTCGATAGATCCCATTGGTAGCTGAGTGTACCAAGCAAGGGCCCCCTTAGTCACGGTCGAGCCATATCTCTTCACTAAAGCTGACTGGAGTTCTTTTACTCTTCACAGCCATGTAGTACGCAGCAAAATGCTCATCTAGATCAATCGTAAAGTCATACTTCAAGTTATCCCGCAAGCAGAAGTATTTTGGTATGCAGACCGGCACGACACTCGCTTTATGGGCATGTTTGTAAAACATCTGTTCATATACTGTGGTAACTTGGGGTGGAGCACCTGGCACATTACCAATGAGGTCCTGAATGATAGGTGCTCCCTTGAGGTCTTGGTTGTTGATTGTTGACGAGCTTCCAGGGTCAGCATCTATGTTAAGCCTTCAATTAGGAGCTGACGCTAGTGAACTGTTCGTGGGCACTGGTCCTCGCGGGGATGCTGCCCTCTAAGATGATTCAGCAAACATCATTCCTATCTTCTAGGATATGCCTTCAACTATGTTGTTCGAGTTTTTTTCGGATGCAGTTTTGAGGAGATGAACAAGGAAACGTCTGAATTCAGAAATACCTTCCACAGGCAGATCGCCTTCCCCGTTGCTGGCCACAAGGACCGGTTCCTGAGACGTGTCTTTTGGCTGCTCAACAGGATCCATAGGCTGTACGTTGGGATAACTGAGATCCTTCACAAACTCGTTTACTGCGTCTGTAGTGTTTCTTGGAACGCTGCTACGGAAAAGTAATTAAATACGATAGAAACGGTAATGAATAAACAAGACGAAATAAGCAAGAAAAGGTAGTGTATTATTATTTCTTGATAATAGCCGGATTTCGTGGTGAATCGCATGATGTGAAATACAATGTAAGGAAGGATACCCAGTCCTAAATAAAGTAAAATACAAAGACTAATAAGGTCATAAGCCTATAACTCTAACTCAAGGCGGGTGGTGTATACTAAACCTTAGTGAGGAGACTGTAAATCCTAGGCGGCTGGATGTATACCCTGCATCCTATGGCCGTGCAGCCTAAACGGTCGTTGGCCCTAGGAGTGGGCGTGTATCCTCTGCTCCCAATGACTTGTAAGATAAGTCTAGTCTTGCCATCTGGACTCGTATCCCCGTAATAGATGGTGTCATATTTTTGCTCACACACTTTTATCGTTAGTTGTTTAGTCTAATTAATTAGGTTAATTATTGTTGAGTTATTAGAAGCTTGCTAGTAAAATTAGCATTTGGCCCATTACATTCTGAGAGAAAAAAGGGGAAAAGGAAGCAGCCCAATTTTCTTGAGTCCAAGCCCAAGCCCTGAGGCCCATCCATTAGCCTCCCTCAATCCCAAACATTAAATCTTAATTGATCTGATGGCTCTCATTTATTCTCCATATACCCTTATAAAAATTATTTTCACTCTCATTTATCCTCATTCCTTCATATGTATCTTAGGACTTCCGGCCATCCTGCCTGAAATCACACCCTTCATGGGAATATTCCGCCACCCCAAGACTGCAATGTCACCACCGGGCGGTCGCCACTAGACCACCTCTTTCTGCTAGCCAAAAAATACAAACCATACCTTTCTGGAAAGCTCTCGATCTCATCTTTCCATTTTCACAAGTAATTTTCTAGAATCCTAAACCGTTTGGCGTAGATCAGGCCTTGAAGTTTTTACCAAATCTCAACTTCGGCGATTCTTTCATTTTTCTAGTGAGTTTTTGGTTCTTTCTCTTCCCCTCACTTCCCTCTTTTACTCTCATATCCCGTTTCCAAAATCCCTGCCGCTTTCTTACCCTTTTTTTGTCTTTTTCTTTTTTTTCTATTTCATGTTTTCTTTCTCCCTTATTTTTCTTCTCTTTGTGTTTTAGGGAAGTGATGATGATGGGTTGTGGTGTTTCTAACGCTTTGGAGGGACTAGTACGTGGAGATGGCAGCCGTGATGATAAGACCCAAACCCCCTCAAGACCCTTCACTCGGAGTCAAGCCAAGTTGATCCAAGATACCCATCTTCACTTGATATGGAAGGGTATGGAAGAAGGCCCCGAGAGTGACTTGAAGACCATGCTTTGGTGTGCTGTGGATGGAGGACCCTCTAGGACACTTGGAGAGGCTCAAGAGGCCCAAAATGAGACACCCCAAGGGGCTCCAGAACAAGGCGGAGCGCCTCCCAGCTGAGGCGGGGCGCCTCCCAAAATCCAGAGAGCAGGAAGTCAGGAGGCGGAGCGCCTCAGAGAAATCCAGAGAAGCTGAAGGCTGCTAGGTGGACCGCCTCCCTACCTAGGCGGACCGCCTCCCCCTGTGACGAGTTGCGGGATATTTTATTACTTTTGCCTTGGACTTCCAACTTTAGCCCTGCGAGGCCTTATTTGTTTTAACCCAATTTGGGGGTATTTTAGACCTTTTAGTATGACTAAGTGAAGCCTATAAATACTTCACTTAGCCTCCTCAAACATTAGCTTACCTTTGAATCTTATGAATGATGAATAGAGTTTATCTCTTTTTATGAAGAAACCCTTTCTTGGTTGCTTGAATTCACTAGTGGATCCTAGTTGAGTCTTGAACCGAAAATCCGATCATTCTATTTGCGAGTCCCAAGTGTGGCTCGAGGGTAGTTGCATAGGGTAGGCTCTTTTCGACACCGATACGGGAGTATCACGGAACAAGTTCTTCGTGGTTACCTTGTAGGGAGTTCGGAACGCGTCTCGTTCCTCTTATCTTTACTTTCCGCGTTTTGATTCTTATCATCTAGTGGTAGAATAGTACCCTGCCACAGTACAGACCCGGGTTCGATTCCCGGCTGGTGCACCATCCTCCCCTTCTTGAGAAGATTTCGTCCTCGAAATCGAAGCATCATCCACGACCTCTTCATTACCTACATCCAAAGGAACCAAGTCACAAACATTGAAAGTATTAGACACTTGATACTCACTTGGCAAGTCGACCACATAGGCATTGTTGTTTATCTTCGAGAGCACTTGGAATGGGCCATCTCCCCGGGGTGCCAACTTCCCTTTCCGAAGGTTTGGAAACCTTTCTCTCCGGAAGTGCACCCACACATAATCACCCTTCTTGAGTTCCACCTTCTTGTGTCCTTTGTTTTTCTTGGAGGCAACCTTAGCATAAGCTTCCTCCAAGTTCTTCTTCGCCTTTGCATGGAGTTCAACCAAAGCCTTGGCTCTAGCTTTACCTTCAAAATTAACAACCATTTCCCTTGGCAAAGGGGTTAGATCAAGGGGAATCAAGGAGTTAAATCCATAGACACACTCGAATGCAGTCATGCCTATCATGCTATGCAATGTGCGATTGAAGGCAAACTCCATAAGAGGTAGACGATCAATCCAAGTCCCGGCCTTCCCTCGGGTCATGGCTCTAAGAAGAGCTCCCAAGGTTCGGTTTACCACTTCCGTTTGCCCATCGGTTTGGGGGTGGTGGGCCGTGGAGAACAAGAGCTTGGTGCCTAAAGCACCCCATAAACACCTCCAAAAATGACTTAGGAACTTAGTGTCCCTATCACTCACTATGGTTTGAGGCACACCATGCAACTTCAAAACATTTTCAATAAACAAAGTTGCCACATGTTGTGCATCATCACATTTCTTGCACGGAATGAAATGAGCCATTTTGGAGAACCTATCCACAACAACATAAATGCTATCATGGCCCCCCCTAGTCCTTGGTAATCCCATCACGAAATCCATTGAGATATCCAACCATGGACTAGTAGGTACGGGGAGAGGGGTATACAACCCATGAGGGTGGGCTTTAGATTTGGCACGTTTGCACTCAAGGCAATTAGTGCAAAACTTTTCCACATGTATCCTCATCTTTGGCCAATAGAATTGTTCTTGAAGAATGGCTAAGGTCTTTCTTGTGCCAAAATGTCCCATGAGTCCCCTGCAATGTGCCTCGTGCACAAGCAACTTTCTCCAAGAGGACTCCGGTATGCACACCCTACCATTTTTGAAGATATAACCATCAACCCATTGGTATTTGTCAACTCTCTCCCCTTTCTCTAGAGTGTCATGGACACTCTTTAGCTTTGGGTCATGAGCATACATCAATTTAATGCTCTCAAAACCCATGAGCTTAGAGGTGAGAGTGGTGGCAAGAGCAAACTTTCTCGAAAGCGCATCCGCCACAACATTGTCCTTCCCTTTCTTGTATTGGATCACATAGGGAAAGGACTCAATGAATTCAACCCACTTGGCATGTCTCTTATTGAGCTTCTCTTGGCCTCTCAAATGCTTGAGTGACTCATGGTCACTCTTGATTACAAACTCACGAGGCCAAAGATAGTGTTGCCAATGGGCAAGGGCTCTCACAAGGGCATACAACTCCTTGTCATATGTAGAATAGTTCAAGGAGGCCCCTTTCAACTTCTCACTAAAGTAGGCGATGGGTTTGCTATCTTGCATTAAGACACCACCAATTCCCACCCCCGAGGCATCACACTCAACCTCAAATGCCTTTCCGAAGTCGGGAAATTGCAATAGCGGGGCGGTACTCAACCTACTTTTCAACTCAAGGAAGGCCTTCTCTTGAGGCTCTCCCCAAACAAACGGTTGGTCTTTCTTCACCAATTCGGTGAGTGGAGCGGCAATGGAGCTAAAGTCCTTCACAAATCGCCTATAAAAGCTTGCGAGACCATGGAAGCTCCTCACTTGAGTCACGGTAGTAGGAGTAGGCCAATCACGTATGGCCTCTACTTTAGACTCATCCACCTCCACTCCTTGGGCACTCACAACAAACCCAAGGAAGACCACCTTCTCAACACCAAAGGCACACTTTTTAAAATTAGCATAGAGCTTTTCGGCTCTCAACTTTTCAAGCACTAGCCTAAGGTGTTCAACATGGTCGTCTATTGATTTGCTATAGATCAATATATCATCAAAATAGACGACCACAAACTTGTTGATGAATGGCTTTAGAACATGGTTCATTAGCCTCATGAAAGTGCTAGGTGCATTGGAGAGCCCAAAGGGCTTCACCAACCATTCATAGAGACCAAACTTGGTCTTGAATGCGGTTTTCCATTCATCACCGGGTTTCATCCGGATTTGATGGTAGCCGGACCTAAGGTCAATTTTGCTAAACACACATGAACCACTTAATTCATCTAACATATCATCAAGTCGGGGAATAGGATGACGGTACTTTACCGTTATTTTGTTCACGGCCCGACAATCAACACACATTCTCCAAGTGCCGTCCTTTTTGGGAACAAGGATCACGGGCACGGCACAAGGACTCAAGCTTTCCCTCACCAAGCCTTTAGTGAGCAATTCATCAGCTTGCTTTTGCAACTCCCTTGTATCCTCCGGGTTGCTCCTATAGGCCGGTTTGTTCGGGATTTGGGATCCCGGGACAAAGTCTATTTGATGCTCAATGCCCCTCAAAGGAGGCAATCCATCCGGCATTTCATCCGGGAACATGTCACCAAAATCCTTCAAAACATTCTCAAACACACTAGGCAAAGGGTTAGAAGAAAAATCACAATTACAGTTTAGAACCATACCTTTGTGCACTAGGCATATGAGAAGCTTGTTGCCATCATTTCCCCTTAGGATCTCGCCCGGTTGCATCATGACACATATGCCACCGGTAGAAGTAGGTGGGATTGCCACCAAGCTTTTGGACAAAGGGCTAGTCTCAACAACCGACTTAGCCTTTGCCACTTCTCTCAACCCCTGCATCCGTTTGTAATCATCGCTCACTTGTTTGGGAGTCATAGGTTGGAGCACAAACTTTTTCCCCTCATGCGTCACCGTATAGGTGTTGGCATGACCATTATGAACCACACGTCGATCAAATTGCCAAGGCCTACCAAAGAGTAGGTGGCATGCTTGCATAGGTACGACATCGAACATGTGTTCATCCACATAGTTCCCAATCTTGAACTTGATCAAACATTGCTTAACCACCCTCAACTCACCACACTCACTAAGCCATTGAAGCCTATAAGTATTTGGGTGTTTCAAGGTAGGTATTTTCAATTGGGCAACTAGTGTTTGGCTAATAACATTAGCACAACTTCCCGAGTCAATGATCATAGAGCAAATGAGATCCATGACTCGGCATTTGGAATGAAAAAGGTTCTCTCATTGTAAGGTCTCAACATCCTCCACACACATGGCTCCTAGACTCCTCCTCACAACAAGGAATGCATGGGAGTCATCATCCTCGATCATGGTAATCTCCCCTTCATCTCCCTCAACCTCATCACCCTCTACTCCCTCTTCTTCCTCGGGTTCACTATCTTGCTCATAGACCAAGTCACCAACAAGAACCATAGTTTTCCGGGTAGGGCAATCTTTAGAGAGATGACCATAACCCTTACATTTAAAGCATTGAGTAGAAGAAGAGATTGGATTACTCAACTAAGTTCTAGAGTTACCTCCCACGGGTTGTGTAGACCTTTCAAACGGCTTCTTCACATCCTTGCTAGCACTTGCACTTGGGAATTTGGCATTCGTTGTGGGAGTTTTCCAATCCTTTGGTTTGTTCATGGAAGTAGAAGTGTTGCTCTTGTAACGGTTGGACTACTCTTTCTCAAGCCATTGCTCGGCTTGGATAGCGGCATCAAGAGCCTCTTGAAGTGATAGATAAGCACGCAATCTCAATTGTGAGGCTATACCATAGCTCAACCCATTCATGAAACGGATCACGGCTTGCTCCTCATCTTCGGTGTCCATATCCAAAGCCATTCGAGTTCTTTCAAACTCATCATAATATTCATGCACCGTCTTGACACCTTGCTTCAACTCATAAAGCTTCTTGAGTTGCTCTTGACGATATCGAGGAGTAATGTACTTGATACTCATGATACCCTTCAAATCAATCCAACCCACATTCACGGGAATTCCCGCCCTTCTCCTTGATCTCTTGACGGATTCCCACCAAGTAGATGCATAGGATTCAAAGGATGAAATAGCATAGGTGCCTTTCTTCTCATCGGACATCTCATTTGTGTCGAACAATCTTTCCATTTGTAGCACCCATTCAATGTAAGCACTCGGATCACAATTCCCTTTGAAGGTCGGGAGATTAAGCTTCACACTATTTAGGTTGGTGTTGTCACGACCTCCACGGAACGGCTCCGGTTGGCCCCCATAGTGATCTTCATTCACACCATACTCCTCCTCGCATTCCCTCCAACATATCCCATAGGTGGCCCTCGACCTCGGCCCCTACCTCGATCCACATTACGACCCCAATTCATACCTCGTCTCGGTTGAAAGTGATCATCAAACCCATATATATCATCACCATAATCGGCTTCCTCCCCTTCTTGAGCCTCTCCGACTTGCTCAAGGGGTTGCACGTTTCGGATGGATCTTGGTAATGGAACGTCTCTTGGGGGATTATCCAAGATAAGAGGAATGCCCGTTCGTTCAATTCTCTCTCGGTCCTCCTTAACCCGTTGTTGATTGAGCAATTCAATGACATGGCTTACTTGTTCCGGGGTAAAGTTAGGAGTACTCGAGACTTCCACTTGGGCACTCGGGGCCCCCTTTTCGATTTGGACACTCGGGGTCCCTTTTTCCGAAGGGACATTAGAAGTCCCTTGCTCAACTAGAGCATTAGAGTTCACCCGCTCGAGGCTCTCAATCCTCAAGTGCATACTATCCAACTTAGCTAGAATAGTAGCGAGGGCACTCTTAGCAAAGTCTTCGCCTTCGGTAGACATTGTACCTACAAAGAAAAGAAACAAGAGTTAGTCAAAACACCTCACTCGCTCCCTCACTTGTGTTCACTCGGATCACTCGTTTGGTGGTGATGGCTTTTTCACTCTTGCTTGAACTCAAAGTTTCACGAAGTTGAATAGTAAACCTAAACTTAATCACTCGACTCGAAAGCCCAATGCACTCCGGGGTGAGTGGAGTTAATAGGACTCGATTGGATTGCTAAGCACTTTGAGTGAGGACTTGAGTCAAAAGGCACTACGGGTCTTCTTTGAGTTCTAGTCTCCGTTCTAAGGCACGATGATCCTAGAAGCTTGAAGTAACTAGTACTAATCAAGTACGATTATACTCTAATAGTACCAATTAGAAGCAATGCAATCAACAAAACACGAGAACCTAGAAGAAACTACCCAATTCCCAACGTTCAGGAAGTAGGCGCCCCGCCTCAGGATGGCAGGCGACCGCCCAGGGTAAAGCTACAGGGTGAGGCGCTCCGCCTCAGCAAATTCCAGAGAGGTCACAGAATTGAGGCGCTCCGCCTCAGAATATAGGCGCTCCGCCTCCTGCAACCTTCAGCACAGTTCAACAACGTGTTTTCTTGGTTTTTCACCCAACAATCCAACTAATCAAACGTTGTTTTAGCCATTCAAAGGTACCCCAATGTTGTACCAGTCACAAAGATCAAACCCCAACAACTTTTATCAAACCCCAATCGAAAACAAACAATCCACCATGATCATCTTCTTCAAAGCTTGGGTTTCAAAATTTTCAAATTTTCATAGGGTTTCAAATTTTCAATTCATGCAATACAACTCCAAATTGGGTGTTTAAGGTACCAAAAGAACGGGAATCACACAAGGACCAAACCCCAATAACAAGTTCTCAATCCAATATCAATCCAACCCAAGAATCAGGCTAAAATCATCAAGAACAAGTTCATCAAGGGTTTAAGGGGTTTTGGGGTTTTTTGATTTTTCAATCTTCACCAATCCAAGTGTTTTTGGTATCCAAACAACGGGATTTCAACCACGATCAAGAATCTATAACATCCATATCATGAATCATTCAAACCAACAAGTTACACCAAATTTTTAGATTTTCAATTTTTCAATTTTTTTGTAGTTTTCTTCTTTTAATAACAACAAACAAGAACCTAAGAAAGAAACTAACCTAGGCACGAAGAATCAAGGGTCGGGGGTTTGTAGAAACAAAATCCGAGCCTTGCTCTGATACCAAGATGATAAGAATCAAAACGCGGAAAGTAAAGATAAGAGGAACGAGACGCGTTCCGAACTCCCTACAAGGTAACCACGAAGAACTTGTTCCGTGATACCCCCGTATCGGTGTCGAAAAGAGCCTACGCTATGCAACTACCCTTGAGCCACACTTGGGACTCACAAATAGAATGATCGGGTTTTCGGTTCAAGACTCAACTAGGATCCACTAGTGAATTCAAGCAACCAAGAAAGGGTTTCTTCATAAAAAGAGATAAACTCTATTCATCATTCATAAGATTCAAAGGTAAGCTAATGTTTGAGGAGGCTAAGTGAAGTCTAATACTTCACTTAGTCATACTAAAAGGTCTAAAATACCCCCAAAGTGGGTTAAAACAAATAAGGCCTCGCAGGGCTAAAGTTGGAAGTCCAAGGCAAAAGTAATAAAATATCCCGCAACTCGCCACAGGGGGAGGCGGTCTGCCTAGCAGCCTTCAGCTTCTTTGGATTTCTCTGAGGCGCTCCGCCTCTTGTCTGAGGCGCTCCGCCTCCTGACTTCCTGCTCTCTGGATTTTGGGAGGCGCCCCGCCTCAGCTGGGAGGCGCTCCGCCTTGTTCTGGAGCCCCTTGGGGTGTCTCATTTTGGGCCTCTTGAGCCTCTCCAAGTGTCCTAGAGGGTCCTCCATCCACGACACACCAAAGCATGGTCTTCAAGTCACTCTCGGGGCCTTCTTCCATACCCTTCCATATCAAGTGAAGATGGGTATCTTGGATCAACTTGGCTTGACTCCGAGTGAAGGGTCTTGAGGGTGTTTGGGTCTTATCACGTGAGGGTGGCGATTCCTGTGCTCGAGCAGTGACGATGAAAATGCTGCAATGGCGATGATGATGCATTCTTTAGGCATTGGCATTGTTGATTGGTAGACAGGGAAGTGGTGGTAGTGAGCTACTGTAGTGGTGATGCATTATCGAAGAAGTGAGGCTGCTATGGAGACGCCGGAGTAGCAGCCGCTGTTGGCGAGGATAACTTAATAGCGTCGTGTTTTGCTTTCATGGGTTAGAAGAGAGACTTTAACATCTTTTTATTTGTTTCTTCCATTTATCTTAAATGTTAGTCTTAGGGTATTATTACTTCAAGTTAGTTTCTAATGTGAGAAAAGTCATGGTGTATCTCTGTCATTGAAGCTAATATATAATATACTATTTTTTTGTATATCGTATCTCATAGTTTTTTGGTGTATATCTGCCTATGTTGGTTGTGAAAGCAGGTTCAATCTCGTTTCTTATAATATTGTCAAGTATGTATTTTTCATATAATGCTTTCATCATATGGCTTCAGAGAAGTATTTCAATATCATAAATAGTGGTCTGATTTCTGTCTTCAATAAGAGATGCCGTTTGAATCATATTGTTCTAAGCAACTCATTTGAACTGGTACTTATAGTTGGTTTATTGTCTGAACATGAATTTATATTTGCATTCAGGTTACTGATAAGTAGTTTTGTAGGTGCTTCACAGTTTAAGCTCGCCTCCTGTTCGTTCACTCACTAGTTTAAGTAGCGAATCACCTCGAGGAATGTTTATATGTTTATATTCCTAGTTCCGTTCAACGTGATTCTTGTTTAGGTTAATGGTTAGCAAGTTTATTATATGTTTGTTTAGCCTGCCCAAAGTGTGAGCCTGTTTGAGTCCCATTAGTTTCTTGTATAGTGTAAACAATTAGCATCTGTGAGTTTTCGAGCTTGAAGTATTTATAATATCTGTGCGTGAGTGAGTTCAAAATTATGGAGACGCTCTGTATGTTCAAATCTGTGAGTTTTCGAGCTTGAAGTATTTATAATATCTGTGCGTGAGTGAGTTCAAAATTATGGAGACGCTCTGTATGTTCAAATTGGTGAGAGAAGAATGAAAATGCGTTGAAGATCTCACATGAAATACATGCTTTATTTCGTCTAATCGTACTCTGGCTGTTTGTCTTGTTAATCTCGTGCACCATCTTACCAGTGATTAGTGCCAGTAATGGTGTTTACCTCTTTCAGCTCAAATCTGAAATGTGTTATAGGCTTAGTTTCCTATGAACTGAGGTCTAGTGTACTCAAGTGAGTAGGAGTATGGCTTGTACATTTATACAAGTCCACACTCCACCCTTCCTCTAACACTTTTCAACCATTAACGAGGGCATTTACTACCCTCTTTTACACAACAACCAGCTAAATGGCATTAAATTGAGAGCAAGACTTGAGAGATAAAATAGAGATAAAAAGAAAGAAGTTGGATAGAAAGATTTAGAACAAAAAGGTTTCACAAGAAATGTATTTTGGAGCATAAATCTTGTAGTTTAAAGGTTTAATAGAGGTGTTAGGAGGCTGTTCTGGTTGCTATTTTTGCTGTGTACGTGTCTTACTTTTAGCTTTGCAGATCAACTTTGCTGAGATCTAAGGTCTCGTTATCTAGGTAAAGACAACTGAATTTTGTATTTATTTTTAAGTATTTGATTGTAAAAGCAACTGAAGTTAGCATTTTAAAAGTCTTGATAATTTATGTATATGATTGTAGTTAGTTCATAATGAGCATGTTATGTTAAAAAATAGGAGTTAAAACTTGTTAAGACGTTGCATTCCATTCTTTTTTTACAAGCGATATGTGTTGTTGAAGCCCTGTATATAAGAGAGAGTTGACTGAAATTTTACATAACTAGTATATAATCTGAAAATTCAGATATATGTAAATATTTATTAATGTTAAAACTGGACGAATTTGAAAGAGTGTGCTGAAAATAGGACTATTAATGCAAGCTAAAATTAAAAAATGATGATTTGGAAGGACGTTTGGCAATTGGATTAGAATAACCAACTAGTGAATTATTTTTGTATAAGCTAAAAATGTGTTTGGATGTGTAAATGAACAGTTTAAGCCCATCTCTTGAGGCCCAGCAAGCTTAACATATGTCATACAACTAGTTTTGATTAAACCTCCACCCTTTTTTTTTTTTAAACAACCACAAATCCTATCATTGCAAAGTTAGGACGGATTTGAAATGAAATTGAGGACATTTTGCAAACAATCAGATCTGAAAGGAAATGGGCTGCAATTTAGAGAATAAATTCTTTAAAGCATACCTACTCACACCAACGGATTCCTTTTCACCTCCCATTTTATTACCTAAGCAACCCTTCTCAAAGGACAAACTATCAAGAAAGGTATTGATAATGGGCTCTTCTTCATCATAACCCAAACAAGCAATAGTAGGGTCACTCAAAGAGTCTTTTACCTCATTTAAATCCTTACACAATGGGTTGCCTAAGGGATCAAATCCTTCACACCATGGGGTTCCATTTGACCAACCATCCTAGTCCGATACAAGTCTTTACCAGTAATGAGAATGCCTTAAGCAATGGATTAGTATAAGCATGCATCTCACTATCATGATCAAGCATAGACAAGTTATCAAGACTAGGTTCATTACTCTTACTTCAGGAGTCATCATAGACTAGCTTGTCCAATTCATGCAAGTTGGACTCCTCAAAGGCACTATCATCCTCACCATAACACATAGACCCACTAAATAGAAGCATATCAACAAGGGTATGATCAACTATCTCATCTACCCCTTTATCAAAGATTGGCGGTGTGTCATAGCAAAGGTCACATTCATTTTCAACTATCAAGTCTACACTAGTGAGAGATTCATTGAACAATGAGCTCATATCATGATGTGGCTTAGCAAGGCTCTCAACTAATGTCACACTAGCACACACAAGTTGACTTTTAGACTCTTCGCTTGTGGCATATTCACTAGATACATCACAAGCACCAAGTAGTGTTGAGTCATCACAAGACAAATAGCTAGTAGGCTCATGAAAAGGTGGAGCAACACTTACATTTGTAGGACTTCCTTGATCACTCACAAGGCTTGAAGTGTCATGTGTAACTCCTTCTTCATGAGGCTCGCATTGAGAACTTTCCTCATCTTGTCTTTCCTTCCAAGCACACGGTTGAGGCTCCAATGGCTTGTCTTCATTTATACCTACACAAGAGCTTACACAAGAAAAAGTAGAAGATGAAGAATTGTAAGAAAAAGTAGAAGATGAAGAATTGTTAGAACAATGGGTGCTCTCACTCTCAATTTTTCCTTCCTCACCTCTCTTCTCTCTCAATTTTACCTCATGGTCAAGTGTAGTTTGTGGTGACAATCCACTCACATCACTCCTCAAATCCTCTCCTTTTTCCCCTCTTAGATTTTCACCGGTCACTCCCTCACTTCTCTCTATCTTTTCTCTCTCATTTGAAGTGGAGTGACTCTTAGTTTCATCATGCAACGGCATGACAACAAGATTGTATGCCTCGGGTTCAAGTACAATGGGTGACTTGGCTTTAGCCGCTTCCCTCAACTCCCTCATTCGCTTGTAGTCTTCCCTTACTTGCTTTAGAGTCAAAGGTCTAAGCAAAAACTTCCTCCCATCATTCTTGACCGTATATGAATTGGTCCGGCCATCGTGCACCATACATCTATCATATTGCCATGGTCTCCCAAATAAGAGATGGCATGCTTGCATCGGGACAACATCAAACAAGATTTTGTCTTTATAGCTTCCCATGCCAATATCAATCAATGCTTGCTCCACCACCTTCAACTCCCCACACTCACTTAGCCATTGTAATCGATATGGGTTAGGATGTTTCAAGGTGGGTATCTTCAATTGGGAAATCAATGTTTGGCTCACTATGTTGGCACAACTTCCCGAGTCAATAATCATGGAGCAAACTACACCCATGACTCGGTATCTAGCATGAAAGAGGTTTTCCCTTTGATCATTCTCCGCCTCCTCTTTCATGAGAATGGTACTCAAACTCCTCCTAACCACCAAGAACATTTGAGGATCATCTCCTTCCTCCATACCCTCCTCACAAGCAATCTCCTCATCCTCCTCATTTTCGGGCTCACTATCTTGCTCATACACCAAATTGCCTACCACAACCATGGTTCTTTTTGTAAGACAATCTTTAGCAATATGTCCATACCCGTTACACTTATAGCATTGAGTAGAAGTAGAAGTAGGATTGCTCAAGTGAGTTTTAGAATTACCTCCCAATGGTGGTGTAGACTTCTCATATGTTCTCTTCACTTCTTTGCTAGCACTTGCACCACTTGCACTTGGAAAGTTTGCATTTGAGGTCTTCCACTCCTTTGGCTTGCTTGTGGAAGTAGAAGTGTTTCAAAAATACATCAATAGTACATTGATTAATCCCATAAAATGAATACACATGACATAACTTGGGGAGACACCCTGACGCGGACTAGGAAATAAAATACAAATGACAAAGAAGTTCCAAAACACAAATAAAAACATAATAATGTCCAAAGTGCATAAAGAAAACATCCCAATCCCAAGCTTGGCACGGCTATACATCCTCCTGAGGCTCCTACTGACCCACTGGTGGGTCTCCTATCAAGGTGCGACGCAATCCACCCAAATCAACTGCAACTTCGGTGACAAATAGAAGCGCCTGTGCGAGTAGGACTTCCGCAGACCGCCTCCTTAGTCAATGGAAGGTTGTGCAACATATACGGGAGTGTCATAAACCTTTTCATGAGCTACCCTAATGATATAACATGCAGCCTGCGAACCCCGACGTCGGTCCAGTGCTAGCTCTCCAAGCTACACTCCCTCCTCCAATGCCCTGTCAAGTCGAGCTCGAGCATCTGTGGCATCCTAACGGTGACGATCCTCTCTTCTCCCACTCTCAACTAGAGTGCCCTGGCGACATCCCTCTCTGTCAATGCCTCAGAGTGCAAATCATAGAGTCGCCTAACAGTGTCTAAGTTCTGTTGAACCAAATCCTCACTGTCAAAATGAGCAGCTCGGGCGGCATCTCTCTTTGTGTGTAGGCGGTGGACCATGGCTGCATGCTGCTCCCCAACCTCTGCCTTATTGATAGAAATCCTCATATCTATCTTTGTTGCCTCATCACAGGGTCCTTTGATTGCCTTCGGAGGCATCGCAACTAAAGTAGTTTGTCTGTCGTACCAGAAAGCATACTCGGGGGTGACGTGACCTCTGTATTGATCAAATACCTATGTGGTAGTGGACATGCCTCTCATATTATCCCAGAGAAAGAAGCATTTCTTGCTTCCAATGAACTCACCAGTAATGTGCTCAAAGGCATACTCGCTCACCACCTCTACCCTAGGGACATCCTAAATGCACCCTAACTGTCAAAGCACACGGGTAGGACAATAAGGCTGGGCTTCCCTATGACCCAACAATACCAGAAAAGGGCGGTCCCCACAACCATATATTCCTTCTTTTGAATGATACAAATCAACTTGCCACCGGACATTATCCAAAGTAAGCTCATCTAAGTACTGTGTCCAACCATCCACACTCACAGGCAGAATGAGGTTCCAAACATAATATAAATGGGTGCTCAAGCTGCATTTGAGCATTGCAACAACAAGTTGCAACCCTCAAAAAATCTACTCATCTTCACCTTATATCGAGTCAAAGCACAATAGATGCTACCTAGAATTATCGGCACAATAATAGAATTTGAGACCACCCCAAACAAAGCTTTCATAACCCAATTCAGAAGGAGAGAGATTTTCTCATACTCCAAGGGAGAAACCATAATCCCAAGGAAAGCAACCATGAAGGCTCTCGCCCTAAATGTGTCCCACTGATCGTAACTCCACTTAGTCATGAACTCCGGCCGATGGTTTGCGTAACCTTCTTCATTCCCATAGAGATCATAAAGATACTCCAGACTAACCCAGTTCAAAGGAATGCTCTCGACCTACGTATCATGGCGCAAATTCATTTCCTTCAAGAACTCTTCCCTACTCAGAAACTGAGGTACTATGCATCGCCTTTTCCTAAAATCAGCCTTAATCAGACTCTAGATCTTCTCTAAAGTGGGGTTCATCTCAAAATCATAAAATACAAAAGTATTCTGGGATGGCTCCCAGCACTGAATCAAGGCATTTATCAGTTCTCGACGTGGTGGAAACTGGGAACTTAGAAGAGTCTACAATTCTCCCATTCTTGCATTGACAACCGACTTCTGAGATTCATTCAACTTGTACCACCACTCTCTCAACTTAACAGGGCATTTGTCAATCATCCTAATGGTCGATGGTGTAGAACTTTCAGGAAACTTCCTCTTCCGTGATCTGGACGATGATGCAGCCATATCACCCTATTTAAAAATGAAGATTAGGATCATGCCAACTTGGACAAAATTATGAAATAACACGAACACAGGATGTGCTAGTCGACCCAAAAATATTTACATAATTGATTAAGCCCGAATAAACAAAAACTAATAACAAATAAAGTGAGATTGTTTTTATGACCTATCTTGAACAATTTTGCCATTATAACGACACTAAATAAACTTTTTGATGTTTTATGAAATCAAAACTGGTTCATATTTGAAAATTTTGCAATGGCAATGGCATAACAAATGATTATCGATATCGGATCTTCACCGAAATTGGCCATTATAACCGCATGAAATTTGACTCCAAAAATTTTAGTAATAGAAATGACTAAATATTAAAAAATGATAACACTAATATTTTCTCAAAAATTTGAAATTGCCCCAATTGAATCAATGATATTTCTCCTTTACCTCTTTTTTTTTTTTTATAATATTTTTTCAATTTTTTTCAATCAATTTTTTCAAGTAAATCCACTTCCTTCGACTAACAGTCAGCATAACGACCTTCTAAATGCAGCACATCACATGCTCGGGCCATGAAGGCTCCACTTGGAGGCGTGGAATCCACCTAGACAGGCACAGTACCTCGAGTACCGTACCTTGCTATGTCCAGTGATGCAAATAATTCGACCTAGATCAGAGCGCGGGCCAAACTCTAGGTGACTCAATGAGTTCATGATCTTATTCAGCAATATGGAAGTGCCTCGGGGTTACCAGTCGACAACGTCTAACGGCCTTGCCCAACACAACTCCTCCTAATTAGGGTTAACTTCTTGTGTCACGAGACACGACAGAAATTTCAGCCGCCAAAGCTAAACTGGAGTGCTTGTGTGCAGTGTTCCAGAAGACTTAGAGGTGTACGAGAGAAGACAGTTTCATATTTACAGTTCAACAAAATTAAAGCGGTAACATTAAATTTTTCATGTGATAACGGCAAACATATAACAACCAGATATTTAATAAATTAAACATGCGACAATTTTATCAAAGCCAGATATTCTAGTTTTCACTAAGTTTTCCAGCGAAGTCGCCAAATTGTCACGCCCTAAAAATTATAGAAAATATGTGTTCTGGTTTAGTTAAAGGTTGTGACTGGTGTTTGAAGATACAAAATATTTAGAGAGAACTCGGAGTCGCCACTTGACAAGTTAAAGGTGTGCCAGGTCATCAAAAGGTACCTCGAAACACCTTTGACTCGTCTAATGGTCTGCGTTAGAGATTCGAGTAAGGTTCTCAGTTGACTCTCGGGAAGGTATTTGGCACTCTCGAGTCCTATACCGAATACAGTTGTTTTATTATTGTGTTTCAACTTATTAAACATGGTAGATGTATTTTTGTCGTTAAATTGAAGTCACTCTTTGATTTTAAAGTGAACTTAAAAAAAAATGTTTCATGTCTGCTTGTTAACTTGTTTCAAATCCAAAGATGTTGAATTACATTAAATAGCTCAACGATATAACTTGCTAATTGATTGGAACATGGACTACAGAAGAACCTTTTTTAAAGAAGAAGAAAAAAAGATTATCAAATTTTATTAGTTTTCAAATGGAAGAAGTGGGCTGCGATATCAAAACAATTTAGAAATATGGCTGTTTGTCCAATAAAATTAAACGACATTTCATTTCATAAAATTTTGATGCGTAGTCATTTTTGGACACGCTAAATGAGTTTTATCCACCATTTTAAAATTAATTGAGGAATAGCCAAAAATCTGCGTGCATACTTTCACTCCATTAGCGTTGACAAACACCCCAGTCTAGTCTCGGTATTTTATACTGGGACTTTGAACTAACATGTTCAAAGTCCCATTATTTTATACTGGGATTCATGTACTGGAGCTTTATATATAAAGTCCCAGTATTGTATACTAGGGTTAGTATTTAAGTGATCCAATTATTTTATACTGGGACTTTAAACTAACATGCTCAAAGTCCCAGTAAAAAATACTGGGACTTGTTAGAAGGTGGCTAGTTCTCAAAAAATTTTGCACTGCTGGCTAGTATTCAATTAGCGCGTGCCAATCAGGCTCCCACGCGAAATTTTTACGTTCATTTCTTAAGTGATCAAACATTTGCAGGGTTGGCTCACTGGTTCAATAATCTTTCACTTTTATCACCTGATGAGAACCAAACGAGCCAAGACATCTTTCCAACATGTATCAAGCTTGGAAGAAGCAAAGGACCACAAGTCAAGAGCGTTGGAGGTGGATTGAAGCCGTTCCGGAAAGACCCAAGCTGAGGCGCCCCGCCTAGGCCATTCAGGCGCCCGTCCCAGGAACCAAAGGGGTCAGGTGCTCTGCCCAGCCCCCTCCACTGCACACTTTCGCGGGCACTCCGCCCAAGCTTGGGCGCCCCGCCCAAAATGCTGAGACACGGGATTTTAAGTGTGTTTTGTCTATTTTGACCCTACGTGGTCTTTTATCCTAAAGCCTAGTGTGTGGGCTATTTAGTCATTTTATTTAGTGCCTAAAAACCTCTATAAATAGCTAGATAGCTTATTTTATTACTTAGTCTATTTTGAATGATGAATTAACATTGTAAAGAGGGATCTCTTTGAGTTTATGAAAACCAACCTATGTTTGGGATTTGTGTGCTTCTAGTGGATTCTAGTTGGACAACGACCCCGCCCCGACCATTCTACTTGCGAGTCCTAGTTGGCTCGAGGGTAGTTGCCTAGCATAGGTGTTCTTGACATTCTCTCGGGGTGTTTCGGAACGAGTTCTCCGTTGCTACTTGAGATTATTGATCGAGTTACGTCTCGTTCTTTATCTTTTACCTTTTCCGCATTTGATTCTGATCAGTTTGGTATCAGAGCAAGACTCAGATTTTGTTTCTACAAACCCCCGACCCTTGATTCTTCGTGCCTAGTATCTTCTTTTAATTTTCTTGTTATTGAAGTTATTAGAATGAAAAAAAAAAACACAAAAAATAGAAAAGTTGAAAAAATACAAAAATTGTCATAACTTTTTGGTGTGATCGATTCGTTATATGGGTGTTATAGATTCTTGATCCTTATTGAAAACCCGACGTTTGGGTACCACAATCTTGTGGATTGGATCGGAATCAAGAAATTTGAAATTTGTAAACAAAAAAATTGTTAAACCCTTCCAAAACCCTTGTTCTTGATGATTCTTGGGTTGGATGAGTGTTGATTGTTGATTTGCTTATTGGGGTTTGTCCTTCAATGTAAAACAAACACTTTGAAACAAATTTCATGTGAATCGGAGTTGTATAACATCAAAAGTAGAGAATCGAAACCCACTTTGAACCCTTGTTGAAAAACCCTTGTTCAAACTTTGCTTGATGATTGTTCTTGATTTGTTGGTTGATTTGGTGTGAAAATCATTAGGGTTTGAAGGTTATATCAATATTCAACTTTGAGTACCTTGAATTTGTGCAAAAAGCGTTGAAATCGGACCAAATTTTGGCTTGGAATTGAAAATTGGAGTTGGGAAAGCAGGGGAAACACCCAGTAGGCGCTCCGCCCCACCCCTGGGCGCCCCTCCTGCCCCCCCTGCTGGTTTGGGGAGGCGCTCCGCCCCATTCCCTAGGCGGTCCGCCCCAAATTCTGAAGGTTTGTTTGGGTAGTTTTCCTTAGGTTTTTCCTATTTTTTTGTTGTTTAAACTCTAATTAGTGCTTATCTAAGTAACCTTCCTACTTAAATGGCACTAATCCTTCATTGCTATTAGGTAATTCGTGCCTTAGTTGGAGAGTAGAACTCCAAGAAGATCCGTAGAATCCATTGACTCAAGTCCTTACTTTAAATTGCTTATCGTACATCGAGTCACGTTAACTCCACTCACCCCGGAGTACACTTGACTTGTGAGTTGATTGATTGAGTTGAGGATTGTTGTCCAACTACTTGAAGCTTAGTACTCAAGTCCGAGTGAAATATCCACCTCCACTAAACGAGTGAACCGAGTGCTATACACGTGAGGGTGTGTGTGAGGTGATTTCACTAACATTTTTTTTTCTTGTAGGTACAATGGATAACGAAAGTCTTGATTTTATCAAGGATGCCTTCGCTAATCTTCTTACCAAGGTGGATACCATGAATCAAAGGATTGAGTCTCTTGAAAAGGGGACCTCAAGTAGCCAAGGTGATCAAAGGACCCCGAGTGTCCAAGTTGAGAAAGGGACCCCGAATGTCCAAGTTGAAGCCGGTGAAGGCTCAAGTAGTCCTAACTTTACCCCGGAACAAGTTGTCCAAGTTGTTGAGTTGCTTAATTAACAACGGGTGAAGGAAGATCGTGAGAGGTATGAACAAATGTTGGGCAATACCCAACGAACGGGCATTCCCCACCTAGGGATCAACCCTAACCTTATGGGCAATCCCCAAAGGAATTTTCCTCTTCCAATGGCTATTCGAAATGTGATACCTCTTGAACAAGTAGGGGAAGCGAAAGAAGATGAGGAGGAAGAGTATGGAGGTGATGACTATGGAGCTCCTAATCCAAATGGGAGAGGCATGAATTGGGGATGCAATGTTGATGGGGATAGAGGCCGAGGTCGAAGGCCACCCATAGGAGTTGATAGGGATGTTGGAGGGAATGCTAGGATAGACTTTGGTGGTTATGGAGGCAACTTTGGAGGCCAGTCGGAGCCTTACCAAGGGGGTCGAGATAACAACAATCTTAATAGTGTGAAGCTCACTATTCCTTCCTTCAAAGGGAGTAGTGACCCGGTGGAGTACATTGAGTGGAAATTGGCTATGGAGAGGATATTTGACACCAATGATATGACCGAAGAGAAGAAGGCCAAGTATGCAATATCTTCTTTTGAATCCTTTTCTTCTACTTAGTGGGAATCGATCAAGAGGAATAGAAGGATAAATGCTATGCCAATCAAAGTGACTTGGGGTGAATTGATTCGTGTGATGGATGAGAAGTACTTGACTCATCAATACCATGTGGACCAATACAAGCGTCTCTATGAGTTAAAGCAAGGTTCCAAGACGGTTGGGGAGTATTTCAATGAATTTGAGCAAATCCGGATGTCCTTAGATTTGGATCGGGAAGATGATGAACAAGCCGTGATTAGAATTCTAAGTGGTTTGAATCGAGACATAGCCTCTCAAGTGAAGTTTCACAAGTATGGAAACCACTATGAACTCTTTTATGATGTGGTTGAAGCCGAGAAATGGCTCAAGGATGAGAAGTCCACCATCATCAACTGTGTGGTTAAAGCAAGTGAAGTTTCACAAGTATGGAAACCACTATGAACTCTTTGATGATGTGGTTGAAACATGACTTTGTCCCAAAGTGTGTTTCCACTTTGCTTCATGTTCATTTTACCTTTCCTAAAATAAAAAATAAAAAGAAAGACAAAAAGTTGAGATATGCTTTAGCTTAACTCAGGATGACGCACTACAATCTTCAGGCATTGGCTAGGCCAACGAGCAATACATGTTATATGTTATCTTGTTACAATAACCCTCTCTGTTTGTGTTCATAGATTTCGATTAAGGATGATTTGGTGTAGCACTCTGTCATCATCCTGCCGTCACATAAGTAGATCAAAAGGACCTTTTAACTTTTCACCATGCCGTTTGACGGAGAGAAATCTGATACTAGTGCCCAAGAACTCTCTACACTAGAAAGTGAAAAGTTGAATGGGGAGGTCCAAAGTTTGAAACAATTTTTGGTCGACATGCATCACACAGTGACCATGGGACATACACCTAGTGCCCAAGAACTCTCTACACTAGAAAGTGCAAACTTGAATGGGGAGGTCCAAATTTTGAAACTGTTTTTGGTCGACATGCATCACACAGTGACCATGGGACATACACCTCCTCCCAAGCCAACCATCTTAGATGGGATCATACCAATAGCAGTCTTGCATGCACAGGCATTTTGCTGTAACCGAGGGTGTTCATTACCCTCCGGGTTTGGGTCCACATTCAACCACCAACAATATGGCCGGACCCTCTAATGTACAATGTGGGGAACAAAACCAACATAATGGATAATAGGTCCCACATCAATCTCCTGCCCAAGCATTCCAAGTTCTTGGGGGACCAACTTTACAACGGTCGAATAACAACCCAAAGTTAAGGAACCAAGAGAAATAATTCAAGAAAGCTCAGGGTAATGTTCTCCGCCCAATCGAGTAATATGATCAAGGACACCACCCAGAATAACATAATGATATTGGCAGGTTGGGGAAGAAAGAAGAGAGTGATTTTTCTCGGTAATTGAAAAGTTTGAGCAAAGTGTGAGAAACATATAGGGGCAAGAGGGTAAAACTAAGGTTTCATACAAAGACATGTGTTTGTTCCCTTATGTGCCTTTGCCTGAAGGTTTTATTCTGCCCAAATTTGAGCAAATCGACCAAAGGATCCATATGAAGATCTATCTTAACAAAAAGAGGAGGATTAAAAGGGATAAGTTTTTGATGGCGTACTTCGCTTATAGTTTGGGAAGACCGAAAATAGAGTGGGTTCATCCAACAAGATGTTTCAAAATGGGTCACTTTTGATGACATGGCCAATGGCTTCTTGGAACATTTTGGTTTCAAGATAAAGGCTGCTCCTAATCGTTCTTTCTTGAAGACGATCACAAAGAAACCAAGTGAAAGTTTTAGAGAGCATGCCTGCAGATGGCGTGAACATGCAACTCGTGTGAGCCTTTTGATACGAGATGACAAGATGGTTGAGGAGTCCGTCGAAGTGCTCGATGAGACATATTACCAAGAAATGGCCTCTGCCATCAGAAAGCACTTTAGTGAAGCAGTGCGAATTGGTGAAATGATTGAAGGAGGGATCAAGACTGGAAAGATTGACAGCCAAATAGCTTTGAGAGCCACTACCCAGGTTTGGAAAGAAGTAAGAAAAGAAAGAAGAAGTGGCAATGGTTTGCCCTGGACCGAGAAGATATGACAGACGATATAATGACCGTCAATGATACAATCAGACAAGTCCCCCACAACACTTCTATCCACCGCATGACCCTCAATATGCTATGCCACAGTTCTCATTTCCTGTAAATGCAACATCTTATGCTCAAACCCTGTCAGGTCCATAGTGGAGTGAAGCCACTGCTCTAGTCCAGTATAACAATCAACATGCACATGCTTAATTTTCGGCTCAGCAGGAGATACCTTATTGACCACGAGGTCCACCATATTTTTGTCCAAACATGCAATAGATAAACATGCAACATAAGAAGAATAAGTTCACCCCGTTGGGGGAAACTTACACCAATTTGTTCGAAAAGTTGCAACAAGCTAATCTGTTGAAGCCAATCCTAGGAAAAGTGAACCGTAATGGAAGAATTCATCATTCATGCCATTGCGCATTTTATTCTGGAGCACCTGGACACGACACGGAATCCTGCTGGGAACTCAAAAGGGCAATCTAGGCAATGATAGACAACAATCAGATAAAAGCTGTGGGGGATGAAATACAGAATGTGAATCAAAATCCTTTACTAGCTCATGATGTTCAAAACATTATACACAGGTAGGGATGGTATGCAAAGAAGAAGACATGAAAGGGAAGGCCGCCAAGCAGATTTTTGCAGTTGTTCCCTCCCTAGACATCAAAAGTCATGAGCCGTTTATTGTTATAGCAGCCTCAGAGCCAAGTACATTTGTTGTTACCAAAGAAAAGCAAGATGTGTTTGTTGAGCCAAAGTTTCACAATCCCCACTGCAAAGTAAGAAAGAGTTCAAGCCAGCTCACCAGTATTTATTGTACAAGGGGGCATCATGCCAGAGAACTCCGATCTTCGAGATTAAGGCAAAGAAATGTGAACCGGTTGTCATCACACGGGCAATGCAACTCCCTGTCAAAAGTACAAGGGCTCTTCCCTGGAATTACAACAAGACGATTGTGTCTTACAAAAGGAAGGAAATTATAGAGGTCGTTGCAGATGTAAATGGTCTGACTCGGTCTGGAAGATGTTTTACCCTGGAAGAATTGATAAAGGCAAAGCCAGGTCGAGAAGACCAATGACCTATCAAAGAGCCAGTGTCCGAGAAAAAAAATGAAGAACTTTTGAAGAAAATGAGATCGATAGATTATTCTATTGTTGAACAATTGAGAAAGACTCCAGCTCAGATATCACTCCTGTCTCTACTTATGAACTCTGAAGCACACCGTGATGAACTCTTGAAATTACTGAATGAGGCCCACATTCCTGAACAAACTACTATGGCTAATCTGGAAGCACTTGTTGCTAGATTATTTGAGACTAATCATGTGACGTTCACCGATGAGGAGCTGACAGCATAAGAAACCGGTCATAATCGGGCGCTTCATATCTCAGTCAACTGTGAAAACTCTTATGTTACACGTGTTCTAATAGATGGCAGTGAATGATTAAATATTTTCCCTCTATCTACATTGAAGAGTCTTAAGGGTGGATATCAACAAAATATGGGCCAGTTCCTTTGCTCTCCGTGATTTTGATGGTGGAGTTCGAGAAAATTTGGGCATCATTAATCTTGAGTTGATGATTGCTCCTGCAGCTTTCAGTATTGAATTTCTAGTCATGGAAACTGATGCATCGTACAATCTGTTATTGGGCCGACCATGGATTCACATGGCCTGTGTTGTACCCTCTACAGTCCATTAGGCAGTCAAGTTTACTTGGGACAATCAAGCTGTCATAGTTTTTGGAGAGGATGACTTGCAGTTTAACAACAGCCTGGACGTACCAGCCCTTGAAGTTATCACCACACGTGCGACCATCATGTATCAAACCTCTGATGTGGTGTATGTGGAAAAAGTAATAGAAGGGAAACCCATACCCGTCCCTAGAGTGTCAGGGACGTCTGTTATGATGACGTCTAAAATGTTAAAGTATCGTTTCCAATTTGGACAGGGCTTGGGAGCATCACTACAAGGCAGAGTGAATCCAATTTTTTCGATTGGTGTGAAACGCACGAGGGGACTAGGGTTCAAGCCAAAAGTAGCTGATCGAAAGTAAGCAAAGAAAAAGAAGTCGGAAGTTTGGTCTCTCCAAAAGCCAATTTCGTGTCTCGCTCAGTCTTTTGTGGGCTATGTCATGTAACCAAAGGCTGTTGCTACAAATGTCAACACAGTGGAAGACAATCAGGATGCGCCATTTGATTTGGGTGGCATCATTGAAATATGTATGGTCCAGCTAGGTGAAGGTTCCAGCACTGCTTTAATATAGTACATTGGCCCGGACGTGCACTTGACTAACTGGAATGCAGCTCCCTTCCCCATCAGGAAGGGGTCTTGGTAGACTATTTTTTTACAGTTTTCTTTTGAATACACTTGGATATTCTGCTGGTAGTATGACAAGTATATTATTTTGCTCATCTTTGCCTTTCTAATTTAAACCCTTTTTCATTAATAAAAGGCTTAAGAGCCAAGTTTTCTTTCAATCTCTGTACATATTCCTAATTTTATTCTACTTTTTGTTTTATCTGTGGTCTGCTGGTCGTGATATAATGACATGTGCAAGTAACTTACCGTCCATCCAAGAACCGCAATCTGATTTTAGCTCCATAACCATAGTTGAGGTTGAAAGTGATGAATAACACACTGAGGAATTTGTTAATGGGATTGAATATGATGGGGAAGAGGCGGATTTTGAAATAGGTCTGGAAGTGGAACGCCATGAGGGCAAGCCTAAACCCAATTTGGCTGATACAGAAGATGTTAACCTTGGAAGCCCTGATGACGTTAAAGAAACCAAGACAAGTATGCATGCCCAACCTAAAGTGAAAGACGGTATTCGAAAAGTGCTTTTTGAATATCAGGATGTTTTTGCATTGTCATGTGATGACATGCCTTGTTTGGGCTCCGAATTTATAGTCCACAAAATGCCAATTCAACCTGGTGTCCTTCTAGTGAGACAAATGCAGTGGAAGCTCAAAACTGATATGATCAAGAAAATCCATGATGAAATAATGAAACAGTTGGATGCAAAAGTAATTCAATCGGTCCAGTGCACTACTTGGGTTGCAAATATTGTTCCAATTTCCAAAAAAGATGGAGAAACAAGGATATGTGTCGACTACCGTGATTTGAACAAGGCAAGTCCAAAAGACAATTTCTCGTTGCCTAACATTCACACCCTCGTGGACAATTGTTCTAAGCATGAGATACAATCCTTCGTTGATTTTTATACGGGATACCTTCAGATCCATATGGACGAAGATGACGCATAAAAACGACATTCACTACACCATGGGGAACGTACTACTACAGAATGATGCCGTTTGGTTTGAAAAATGCTGGGGCTACGTGAGGGCAATGACTGTCGTTTTCTATGATATGATGCATAAAGAAATAGAAGTCTACGTTGATGACACTAGTATCAAGTCTAGAACAACTAAAGATCACGTGAGAGATCTCAGAATGTTTTTTGAAAGGCTTTGTAGGTACAATCTGAAGCTGAATGGAAAATTGTTATGTTTCATTATCAGCAAGAGAGGTATTGAATTGGATCCCGCAAAGATCAAAGCAATACAAGAATTACCTCCACCTCGAACCAAAAAGGACGTTAAAAGGTTTCTAGGCAGGCTAAATTACATCAGTCGGTTCGTTGTTCAACTTACAACAATATGTGAGCCGATCCTCAAGTTGCTGAAAAAGAATACATCAATTGCATGGACCGAAGACTGCCAAGAAGCCTTTGACAAGATCAAGAAATACTTGTCAAATCCTCTTATTTTGGTTCTACTCGAGCCTGGTCGGCCGTTGTATTTGTACTTGTCAGTCAACAAAAACTCATTAGGTTATGTACTGGGGCAACATGATGCCTCCAGAATGAAAGAGTAATTCTCTGAGCAAGAAGTTTATAGATTGCGAGGCCAGATACACTTTGTTGGAAAGGACGTGTTGTGCCCTAACTTGGGTCGCACAAAAGATGAAACATTATTTGTTGTTCTATACCATCTATCTTATTTCACGAATGGATTCATTGAAGTACATATTTCAAAAGCCAATGCCAACTGGCAAACTTGCAAAATGGAAAATCTTGCTCACAGAATTTGACATAGTATATGTTACTAGAACTACATGAAAGCTCAAGCCTTACCTGATCATTTGGATGAAAACCCAATAGATGATGACTATGAGCCATTAAAGACTTACTTCCCTTACAAGGAGGTATATATGCTGGAAGAATTGATCAATGAAGAGTAGCATGTGTGGAAAATGTACTTTGATGGCGCTTCTAACTTAAGAGGCCATGGTACTGGGGCAGTCCTCATATCCCCCGCAGGACATTATTAACCGGAGGCAGCCAACTCCGCTTCTGTTGCACCAATAACATATCTAAGTATGAAGCATGTTTATGCCTAACATTGAACGTCTTGGTTAAACAATTAATTATGGTTGGGGTAACAAGCAATACAGTAATTATGATGGAAAAGTAAGAAAATATAATGTAAACAGTAATGAATAAAGCAAGACGAATTAAATAAGAAAAGTTAAACTAATTTTTATTCCTTGAGAGTAGCTGGATTCTGTGGTGAATCGCCTTGTGTATAATACAATGAAAGAGGGGGTATTTATAGTAGTGATACCTAGTCCTAAATAAGGTAAATTACAAAGAAAATAGGACTATAAGCCTATAACTCAAGGCGATGGTACATACTAATTCCTAACTAGGAAACTATAAACCCTAGGCGGCGAGATATATACCCTGCGTCCTATGGCCGTGCCGCCTAAACGGTCGTTGGTACCAGGAGCGGGCGTGTATCTTCTACACCTCGCGACCCTTAATATAAGTCTAGTCTCGTCAGCTGGACTCGTATCCCTGTAGTAGAAGGTGGTGTATTTTTGCCCACATAGTTAGTCTCCCCCACTTGCTTACTGCTACGCAAGCAGTCAGGAAGTGAAAGCGGCATGGATACGAAAATATATCTCACTGAATCCTTGAGACTCGCAGTCTCTTTGACAAAGAATATTACTAATTTCTTCGAGAACTTCGCGTGCTTCCCTCAGATTGGTTGATACTGAACCCATGCATCTTTTCAGGAACTGCATTTAACTACTGTTTCATATCTCCAGAAATAATGACGCTTGACCGCTTCGTGCTCCATCCTTATCCCTTTTTGCCTATAAATAGTGGCATCGTGACAATGGAAAGACCACAAACTTCTTTAGAAAACACTCATCCCTTTTCAAAAAACTAATACCTGCGAAAGCCCCCTATGAAAAATTCTCCCTTCTTAATAAATGTTTGCCTTTGATTTTGATTTGATATTCCCAGTAACTCTTCTTTGTTCCGAATTGATGATGCTCGAGAGAATTATAGGAGGAAACTCATCTATAGTTATCTTATTTTCTTTCATCATCTATGAAGGAATGAATGAAGTCCCCCGAGTCATACAGTTTGATCGGGATTCTAACGTCGTCCTTTGGGATGTCTTCATTGCCCCATATGCACTGATTACAATGTACTCATCTTCTAACACGACGGTTGCTGTAATATTTCTCTTGTCATGCGGGGTTAGGAGGCTTAACCCCATCATCTGCCATGGGGCTTCTCCGCAAGGATACTTTGTGTGTCCAGGGGCGCTATAGCTAGCGCCCCGCGCCTCAAAATGCGCACAACAAGGCAGAATCCGTCAAATCTCGCATGAAACGGCCATGCCCCGTGCCACAAAACGCGCCAGAAAGTGGGCGCTATAGGGGCGCGGCGCGCCTCATACCACGCCAAGCCATTTTCCTGCTTTCGTCATTCGCCACCTGTGTCGCATCGTGCTATCGTGTGCTCGATCCTATCCTCAATCAATTCCAGCCTTTTCTTGCTCGATCATGCTCTTTAAAGCTTCAATTGCACTTCATAACAACCTACAATCATACGACATAAAATCAGTGCAAAATCACATTCGTCAACTAGAAAGCGGGCGAATAAATTATCCAAACGTGAGGAAATATTAAGGAAATATAGGCATAAAATGCCAAACATTACCACCCCATACTTGAACCTTTTCTCGCCCTCGAGCAATTACAAATAACTTCCCAACCCAGGTAGAACAGGTCTGCCTATGACTATGGTTGATACCGACCATTGAACAAATGCATACATAACATGCCAACAATATAACAAACTCAAAACAAGAGAAAAACCACCCTAAGACAACTCAAATGCACAAACTCGGCTCATTGCAACCATGCTCCCACAAAGTCACACCTATCATGCTCAACCACAAAGCCACGACTTCACGTATCTCATGCTAACCATGTGCCCTCACCAAACAATGAAGCAAGAGAGTGTCACCCAAATATCTCACACAACAATGAATATCAAGAATAGAACGGGGACAATAGCATAGAAAGAATTCACTCACTCTCATGAAAAGCTCACATGTCACACATGATGTACCATAGCCTTGCCCGTAGTGTAGGACTCCACTAATGTAGGCTCACTCCAATCGGGATTAACTAGGACTTTAAAGGATTGTAATGTAGGCTAAGGGGCGTAGGGTAAATATGGGTAATAGTGACTACCTCCCTAAGCACTTTAATACATCACATTCAATTTAAGCACATATCTCATCAAAGTCACCCAATTTACCACCCAACTAATTTCACACACACCTTTTTCAACAAGTAGAAATTATTTTCTTTTAAGCACAACACTAGCAAGGATGGATATTAATTTCTTTTCTTTTTCAATTTTCTTTTCAGCCCTTTTTTTTTTCTTTTCAATTCTTTCCAAACCTTGCCAATGCTCCTTAAACTACTTCATAATTTTTCAAATATTCCCCTCATTGGTTCCACTCAAAAACCTCCCAATACTTCAACCACAAACTCCACCATAATATAAAATTATCAATTAAAGTGCTTAAGGAGTAAAGGGTCAAATGAAAGCAATTTAGAACAAGTGGGTAGGCTTGCGGTGTGGGTGCGAAAAAAAGGTCAAAGGGATCACAACAATCAAGGGTGCATATAAAGGTAGGCAAATCAAAGTAAAAGGCTTATCCAAGAAGGCCTGTATCATCTCCCGACTAGAGCAAACCTAGGATTTCGCTTTGCGCACACACGGGGCAAGTTCTAGACACCAATATGTGAACATGGAACACAATAGAATATGCCTCACCACACACATTGCACACAGTCCACACAAATTGGCTCCATCACAACTCTCAATCAAGCAATTAGAGTGCAACTTGTGGAAAATTAAGTACTAATGCACAAAGGTTCACAAAAAAGTCAAGTGAGTGGACTCAAGCATCTCAAGGGGGTCGTTCCATTTTTTCTAGGCATGCATCACAATTTAAAACCAAAAGACACCACAAATAGCACATGCAATAAGTTCAAGTCCAACGGTATCAAACAAGTCAAAGGCACCTAGCATTTTACCTATTTCCTTCGTCTAGGGCCACCTATAACTAACTACTCTAATCCTAATAAAAATAAAAAAACTACCCAGTCCAAAGGCCTCCCCGTGGAAAAGAACCGAGGTCATAAGAAATACCACGGGTGGATTACATGTACCAATAACAAAGACTAAAAAGAAAATCCTTTTTTCATTTTTTATTAGTTTTCTAATTTTTTTTTTCATTTTTTATATTTTAAAGGAAGAAACAAATAAAAATAAAGTTAAGTGAGAAAAGAAAAATCCTAACGGTACACGCATCCCTAACCTCAAAAATAAAGGGGAGTTCCCCCACCCCACACTCAAATCAAGCAATGTCCTCAGTGCTAAAAATAAAAATGCAAGGGTAAAGAAACTTCCCTGAGGGCCAGTCGGCCTACAATGGATGGTGCGATGGAGTGCGGTCCTAATCCTCCTCCTCCCTGTCTGTGGCACCTCCCTCTGCATCTGTCTCCACACCAGCACTGTCCGGATCACGGTCTATGATGTCCGAATCAGTGTTCTCATCCTCCTCCGGGGGCAGCACCACTGTCTGAGTCATACCCAGCAGGCGTCTCGAAGAATCCAATAAAGGAACTGTGCGATCAAGCGCAACCATATCCATGCCGGCCTGCCGGGCCATATGCTCCATCATCACGTACTGACGCGCGGACAAGTTGGCATCTGTGTCTCGCCACTCGTCCGCTGTCAGTCGCACTGGTGCAGTGGTGGTCACACTCTTCACCGCTGCGATATCAAAAGTCTTCTCAATGTCGGGGACAATGCGATCCCCGACCTCATCAACCGAGACTCCCTCCTTTTCTAGATACCTGGTGAGAATGTTCCCAAAGTAAAATCGGCTACATGTCTTCGAGTTCCTTTGCTGCTTCATCATTTTCAGCATATAGTAGTAGCTAATGTTAACCGGCCTCCCATTCATGAAAAAGTAGATCATGCGCGCCCGAGTCTTGGTGACCTCGGAATAATGGGATGTAGGTAGAATGCGTGCATTGATTAACCTTATCCATACTCGAGCTGTCTTCAAGAACTACGAAAAGAGCATGTGTATGTGTCTACCTGTCTCAGATCGCTCCCACCAATGAGTGGAGCCCTCGCCACACAGTGCCTCTAGTATGGCCTTGTAATCAGGCCTCTTTATGAACTCCCTCAGCTCGTCATAATCGGGGTCCTCTACCCCCAAGAAGGTGTTCAATGCAGTGTGATCCAATTTTACCTTCATCTCCCGAATTGAGACCATGACGTAATCTTTCCACACCTCAGTTGGGTCCCAATTAGCATAGAACTCTTGCACAAGGTCGATGTTAGCATGGCCCCGACTCTTAAAGACCGAGCCTAATGCAAGGAGTGAATGGCCTCTCCAGACCCCGACACTTCTGCATCAACTTCCTCTCATCAATGGCTTGCTCGGGAACATATCCCGCAAGCCGCACGTTCTTGTACCATGTTTGGCTTTCGCCCTTCTTGACAAAGGAGAGGCCGAACCTTGTCCTACCACCGGGCCTTGGGATAGGCACCGCATCTTTGGGAACTCTAGCCTTGGCCTTGGCCTTGGGCTTGGCCGGTGCCTTGCCCTTTGCTTTGCTCGATGAGGCCTCGGCTTGTAGTGACCTTTTAGGAGCCGAGGCGGAGGAAGAACCCGTTTTGTTGGATGTTCTAACCATGGTGCCTACATCAAACAAAAATGCCAATGTGATATTTCAACTTAAGAACAAAGTCAATTGGGTGGGACAACACCCCGCACTTATCGCTCATTAAGTTCATCAACAATTCAACTCATAACCACGTGCGACCCCACACTTAGCGAACAAAAGTATTGCACAAATTGCCACGGGCGTGGACTTTATGATCAAGCTAGTGGGGGATACAAAATAGCCAATTCTATGCATGTGTGACACCCAATGTTCAACTTAAGCCTAAGGATACCATTGCTACTCAAGAATTCACAAGGTTAAGCATTTTTCATAGTTGAGGCATTTTATCAAACACTTGGTGTGCACAATTTTCAATTTGCAATTTCAATGGCTAAAGTAATGTATCAACCCTCCCAAATTATTGGGAGATCCCTTTTTGCAAGTATACAAGCTAAACATTAAACACAATTTATGAATATAAGCAATTAAGACAAAATTCTAATCAACATGCTTTCACACTAGTTAGGGATTGAAACATGGAAAGATGATGTTAACTCACTATGTAATGGAAAGACAAGGAGGAGAATCACTTACTTGAAGAGTTTAGGATGATTGGAGAAGAACTTGAGATGAATTGCAAGAAATAGGAGTGATTTGGGAGAGTTGGGGAGTGTTTTGATTGAAAAATATGAAGATAAGGGGAGGGAAATCGGGTGAAAAGGTTGACCCGGAATTTTGCAATTTTTTACCTGGCGCCATGGGGGGCGCGGCGCGCGCCCAAGGCGCCCACACAATTTCCCTCACTGATCTTCTAGGTGTGGTGGGAGGCGTGGGGCGCGCCTATGGCGCCCAAGATTTTGCCCTCACTGATTGTTTCGGCGCGTTGGGAGACGTGGGGCGCTCCCAAACGCGCCCGAGTTATTTTTTTCGTACCAAATTTTTATTCCAAGCGCGAAACCAAGCGTGGGGCATGCCTCAAAGCACCCCAGATCCCAGATGAGGTCCTTTTCGAACGAGATGCAGTGCGATGTTCCTTCAAGTGGCAAACCGAACCACAATACATCGACTACATCACGTTTAGCACTCCTGACACCTACAAAAACGACAAAACAAACCAAAAACTACGTGACACTATAAAACACAAAAACAACTAAACTATTACAAGTACAAACTCGGGTTGCCTCCCGAGAAGCACCTTATTTAACGTCGTGGCACGACGATTATCAATCATGGATCCCTCAAGGTAATGGAGGTACGATGATTCACCGAACCTCCCCAATAATGCTTCACTCTTTGGCCATTCACCAAGAACATCTTCTCCGAATCGGGGGCTCTCAACTAAACCGCTCCATGTGCGGTAACACGAACTTATTCAAACGGCCCCGACCATCTTGACTTCAACTTGCCTGAAAATAGCTTTAACCTCGAATTAAATAACAACACCAGCTGCCCAGGCTCAAACTGACAGCGCTCAATGTGCTTGTCATGCCACTTCTTTGTCCGTTCCTTGTACAATTTTGCATTCTCATAAGCAGTGAAACGGAACTCTTCATGCTCATGCAATTGAAGCATTCTCTTCTCACCCGCCAATGCCATATCATGATTGAGCTTTTGAATCGCCCAATATGCTTTATGCTCTAGCTCAACAGGCAAGTGAAAGGCCTTCCCATAAACAAGCCTATATGGAGAAGTTCAAATATTCGTTTTAAATGCAGTCTGATAGGCCCAAAGAGCATCATCTAACTTCATAGCCCAATCCTTCCTCGAGGCACTCACAGTCTTCTCAAGGATTTGCTTGATTTCTCTATTTGACACCTCCACTTGGCCACTAGCTTGGGAATGATAAGCAGTTGCCACCTTGTGGCGAACCCCATACTTGGCCAACAGTTTATTGAACAACCGATTGCAAAAATGAGTACCTTCATCACTGATTATAGCCCGCGGTGTGCCAAAATAAGTGAAAATATTTTTCTTCAAGAATTTTACCACCACACTCGCATCATTTGTCAGAACTGCCACAGCCTCCACCCATTTGGACACATAATCAACCGCCACAAGAATGTATTTGTGGCCCATGGAGGGCGGGAACGGACCCATAAAGTCAATCCCCCAACAATCAAATAGCTCAATCTCCGAAATATTGTTCAAAGGCATCTCGTGATGCCTAGAAATAGAACCCGTTCTTCGGCAACGATCACACTGCTTGACAAAAGCATGAGTATCTGTAAACAAAGTAGGCCAAAAGAACCCAGACTGAAGTACCTTTGCAGCTGTTCGATCTCCACCAAGATGGCCACCATAAGGAAAGGAACGGCAGCTCTGTAGAATCGGCTCAACTTCTTCCCTTGGAATTCAGCTCCTAGCCAATTGGTCAGGGCCTATCTTGTATAAATAAGGCTCATCCCACACATAAAATCTTCTCTCATGAAGGAGTTTGCGCTTTTGCTCAGCTGTAGCCCCAGGAGGATACACATTACTCACAATTAAGTTCACCATATCAGCATACCATGGCACCTCGGCTGCCGCTAAAGCACAAAGCTGCTCATCAGGGAATACTTCTTTAATCTCAGGCCCTTCATCTACATGATCTCAATTCTCTAGCCTTGACAAATGATCAGCTACTTGAGTCTCGGTCCCCTTGCGATCTCGAATTTCAACATCAAACTCTTGCAATAGGAGAACCCATCGAATTACCTAGGCTTGGAATCCTTCTTCTCAAACAAATACCGGATTGCGACATGATCAGTGTAGACAACAACACGAGTGCCAACCAATACCTCAACAAATTTTTCCACCATGTCGGTGAAAATAGCCATCATGCATCGCTGAAAAGTCTCAGGGGCATTACATAATCCAAATAGCATCCTCCTAAATGCATATGTGTCGTATGGACAAGTAAATGTAGTCTTCTCTTGATCTTCAGGAGCTATCACAATCTGATTGTAGCCCGAATACCCATCCAAAAAGCAATAATAGTCGTGCTCTGCAAGTCTATCCAGCATTTGATCGATAAAGGGGAGTGGGAAGTGGTCTTTCCTGGTGGCCTTGTTCAACTTTGTATAATCAATGCAAATTCGCCATCCTGTGACTGTTATAGTAGGAATCAATTCATTATGCTCATTCTTCACCACTGTCATTCCTCCTTTCTTTGGAACACATTGCACTGGACTCACCCACTTGCTGTCAGAGATAGGAAAAATAATACCAGCATCGAGCCATTTGATAATTTCTTTCTTCACCACCTCCTTCATGATTGGATTTAATCTCCGCTGCTGCTCTATAGATGGTTTATGGCCTTTCTCCAAAAGAGTTTTGTGCATGCAAAAAGAAGGACTAATCCCTCTAATATCAGCAATGGTCCAGCCAATATCTCTGTTGCGCTCTCGCAGCACTCTCAACACCTTTTCAACCTGCACATCAGACAACAAAGAAGAAAGGATCACGGGCAAGGTATTACCCTTACCCAGATAAGCGTAACGCAAATGAGCAGGTAAAGGTTTGAGTTCAAGAGTAGGAGCCTTCTCAATAGACGGTTTAGCAGGAGTTAAGGATAATGGTCTATCAAGCTCCTCAAATTTCTTGCACCCTGGGATGAATTTACTCTCCATATTAAGAATCTCCACATATTCTTCAATTTCATCATCCTTCAGGATATCATCATCATCACACAAGAGTGTTTTCTCTAGAGAATCAACATTAGAGGCCAAGAATGACCTCTCTTCAGCAGTCAACTCTTCATTTACCACTTTCACCATGGACAACTCTTCATTATGGGAAGGACGCTGGGTAGCTCTGAACACATTGAATACAGCCTCTTCACCATTTACCTTCATGATCATCTTCCCAGCTCTAACTCTAATGACAGCATCAGCAGTAGCCAAAAATCCTCTTCCGAAGATGAGAGGAACCTCAGGATCAGCTTCATAATCAAGAATAATGAAGTCAACAGGCAATATAAACTGACCCACTTGTACAAGCACATCCTCAATAATCCCCTCGGGGGATGTCAAAGATCTGTCAGCCATTGCAGAGTCACAGTAGTCGGTCGTGGTTCACCAACGCCTAACTTTCTAAAAACTGATGAAGGCATTAAATTCACACTAGCACCCAAGTCACACAAAGCTCGTCCAACCTCAGGCTTCCCAATTTTCAAGGGAATAGTAAAACTGCCAAGATCCTTCAATTTCTGAGGAAGCTTGCTTCTAACTCTAGAACTGCACTCCTCAGTAAGTGAAACTGTCTCGAACTCAGTCAGTCTTCGCTTATTAGCAACAATATCCTTGATGTATTTAGCATACTTGGGAACATCCCGCGAAAGCTCCCCCAAAGGAATATTTACCTGAATCTGACTCAAGATCTCCAAAAATTTCTTGCAGGCTGCATCAACTTTCTGCTTCTGAAGTCTCTGAGGGAAAGGTGTGGTGGTCTCGCAATAGCAGGCTCGGGCTGCTTTTCTATCATTTTCTCAGCTTCTTTCTCCACCTCTCTATCAGCATTAGGCTCTAACTCGCCAACAGGCTTCCTTGGCTTTGGGGGAACTTCTTCTAGAGCTCTTCCATTCCTCAAAGTAACTGCTTGCACAAATTCTTTAGGATTTTTCTCTGTATCACTTGGCAAAGCACCCCGAGGTCTGTTATTCTGTGCTCCAGCTAGCTGCCCCATTTGTCTCTCAAGATCATTCTGAGCATTGGTCAAATCATTTATTGTTTGTGCTTGAGCTGCTCTATCATCCATGAGTTTTTGCTGTCCTGCAAGAATTTTTCTGAGCATATCTTCAACTGAACTAGGCTGCTGTGGCTGAACCTGTGAATGTGACCCCTACTGTGGTGCATTTTGAAGATTGTTTTGAGGTTTTCCATTGCCTTGTAGCTACTCATGGTTATCCCTCCAAGAAAAATTTGGGTGACTACGCCAATTGATGTTGTAGCTATTATCATATTGATTGCGATTCCGACCCTGTGGCCTGTTCTGATTACCCACATAATACACTGACTTTGGATTTGATGGACAGACATCAGTGGCATGATCATCTCCACAAACCTCACAAAAGACTTGAAGTTGTTGCACTGGAGCTACTTGTTGTTGAGTCTGCGACAGAGCTAGCTTGCTAATTTGATTAGAAATAGCATCCATCTTCGCCCTCAGCTCTGAAACTGCATCTAACTGAAGTACCCCAGCACCTTTCTGCGTAGTAGCTCTACCATCTCCCTGCCAATCAGGATTGCTCTGCGAAAACTTGTCTAGTAATTCATAGATCTGGTCAAAGTTTAAAGCCAGTACTTGGCCTCCAGCAGCAGCATCTACCACGATCTTAGTATGCGCAGTCAACCCCTCAACAAAAGTATCTGCCAGAACCTCATTTGATTGGTTGTAGTGTGGACAATCTCTCAATAAAGCTTTAAACCGCTCCCAGGCTGAATACAAAGACTCTCCTTCTATCTGTCTGAAGGACATAATTTCACTCCTCAGCCGGGCTGTCTTGGCAGATGGATAAAACTTAGCCAAGAACTTCTCAGCCAAATCATCCCAAGTAGTGATAGACCCAGGCTTTTCAGCCTTTAACCACTTCCTTGCTGCCCCAATCAGTGAAAACGGGAACAATGTCAAGCAAACATAATCAGTAGGAACTCCCGTCGGTGTATAAGTATCACTGATCTCCAAGAAATTCTAAATGTGTTGCTGCGGATCTTCATGAAGTAATCCAGCATATTGCCCAGTCACATGCAGCAATTGAATCATGCCGGGCTTAATCTCAAAGTGCCCGGTGATAGCGGGCTTCACAATGCTAGACGCCACTCCCCCCAGGCTGGGAAGAGCAACATCTCGCACCGCTACTGCTCGTTCTTCTGACATTTTAGTGGGCAAGGAAGCAAGTACAAGTGCTAGTGCTTCTCGGTCTCTCGCTTCTCTTCTTACCCTTCTCAAGGTCCTTTCAGGCTCGGGATCAAAAGGTTCGAGTGGTTCGTCCCTTCTATTCCTTTGCATGAAAAACCTGTTGCCTGAAACATCATAAGAAACTCAACAAAAAATTAAACCTGAATAAATAATAAGTAATCGTTCACAAAGAAATCAGTCAATTATTAGTTCCCAGCAACGGCGCCAAAAACTTGTTGCTCACGCAAGTATACGTGGTCGACAAGCAATAAAATGACAAGGAGAGTATCGTTCCCACGAGTACTATTCAGACTGGACTCCTAATAAACAATTTCTTAACAACTATTCAGGGATCTTTTTCCAATAGTGGGGATTTTATTAACTAAAGAACAATAATTAAAACGGTAGAAGTGAATTCAAACAATGGAGCAAACTTTGGTTGTAAACAGTATTGATGAGACGGTCCAGGGTCAGAGCTACGACCAAGCCAGTTGAGTTTTCCAATTGATTCCACTCCTCGAATCCCGGATTACTAACTACCGGTTAAATGTACCCGTAAACCCTTTCGATTCTTCACGGTCTATGCAGGGTACTCCAATCCCTATATGTCTATGGGTTGAATCACGTGCACGCATGAACGAATTCTGTGATTAGTTAAGTTAAGCGAGCAAGTATATGTCTATCCTACTCAAAAATTGGTTCCCCGATGCCCAGGTTCACAATCTAGCCCTACTCTTTCTTATTCCGTTCTTAAATTCCCTCTTTCGAGTTCAATCTAAGAACCATAGATAATGCCTAATTATCGGGCCTAATAATTAAACAAGTGAAATCAAGAAAGAATAAATAATCCGTTATGGGATTCAATATGTGGAATTCAACATTCAAACATCAACCTTCATGAAACGCTCTAACCCAAGAACGAAGGACTTAGCAACGCATACTCATAATCACAAGATAATGAAGTGATGAAATAATAATGAAATAATTAATAGATGGAAGAATAGGAATTAAACCCTTGTTCAATGAAGTATGGTGCTCAACAATTGCTCCAAAGTCTGAACTCTTCTTCAAAAACTAAGTAAAAGAGTATTTATAGTGTTTACAAAAGCCTAGCAATTAGTTACGGCTAAGTCTAGACGAAATATGACTTCCAAACACGCTCCAGGGGCGCTATAGCTGGCGCCCCGCGCCTCAAAATGCGTGCAACAAGGCAGAATCCGTCAAATCTCGCACGCAACGGCCACGCCCCGCACCACAAAACGCGCCAGAAAGTGGGCGCTATAGGGGCGCAGCGTGCCTCATACCGCGCCAGGCCATTTTCCTGCTTTCGTCGTTCGCAGCTTGCGTCGCATTGTGCCTTCGTGTGCTCGATCCAATCCTCAATCCAATTCCAGCCTTTTCTTGCTCGATCATGCTCTTTAAAGCTTCAATTGCACTTCATAACAACCTACAATCATACGACATAAAATCAGTGCAAAATTACATTCGTCAACTAGAAAACGGGCGAATAAAGTATCCAAACGTGAGGAAATATTAAGGAAATATAGGCATAAAATGGCAAACATCAGATACAACTTTGGGTCAGGAGCGGATTAACGAGTCACCAAGTTCTAGTTCCACTTATTGCTCTAGGCTGTCTCTTGGTTCTCCTTGTTTAGCCCCGTCGCTGTTGAAACGCCTCATCAGTCGCTGGCTTAGGAAAATCTGAGGGAAGGGGTTCCCTTGTGGTAGGTTCCCAAATCAAGCCTCTCCATCCCTGGTGAACTCCTATTTGTTCTTGATGATCTGCGGGTCTGTACACTCTGGTTTGATCAGCTGAGGTTGACGTGGAGTGTCAAGTTTTCTTTCTAAGCTCTGCAGCAAGATGGGGAAAGGTCAGGCCTGTACACAGATGCTTCTGTGGTCCCTTACTTTGGTCAAGCAGATGGGCTTTGGTTGCACCAATGGCCGTGTGCCTTGAAGGAATGCTTGGGATGAGATATCTTAGGCTGCCAGAAGAAAAAAAGAACTTTGGATTGTTTACGGATTGTAGCTACAATCTAGATGAAGGATTTTTAGCCATGTTAATTTTGAGGAGCCCTTTGTTTTTAGTCTTCCTTTTTTTTTCTACAAGCTGTTATAAACAAATGTTGTATTCAGGAAGAACTAAATGTATATTATGAGCTTACGGGCTGTTTGTTATTAATGAATCGGTCGTTCATCAATAATTTTATATGTACTTGTGTTATTACATGTTTTGTAATGTATAATCAAGCAGTATGTTTGCGCATCTAAGGATTGGATGGCTTTCGATCGTCCTGAATGTTATAATCATTTAAGAATGTTTATCAGTGAGGCTGTTTTGGTAATTACATCCGTTGAGCACCAATGTTTTTCGGCTTTGTTGCATCTATATGAGATGGCTGTTTGCGCCCACAATGGGACGACTTTAGCCTGTGTGATAGCAGACACATTTGCATCCAACTTCGAACGTCTCTGCTTAGTTATTCGAGCATTTAAGACATTCTGGCACTACGCGAACAGGCGTGTCCCCGTCGGCGTGTAGGTGCAGTTTTTGAATTAATGCACGAATAATGCTTGGTCGCTGAGCAAGACTATCTAGCTCTAAGCGAGTAGTGTACACTACTTTTTGTAGTGAAAAGTGAGTTTATTTCTTTAGCTTAGGTCTGGCTGGGGCTATGAAAAGTTGGGTTGTACATGGATCTGAATAAATAAATAAAATTGACTAAGTAAAAATAGTAGTTTATTGGTAAAGGGGCGATAGGCCTGAGATGCTGTGGGTAAAAACCCGTAACATGATTGATGAGTATTAAAATACTGCGATCAAAGTTAAAAAGAACTTAAAATATAAAATAGATTCTTTTAAGATAGTTATGCTCGATCCTCGGAAGGTTCGGAGGCATGTGCTTGGGCTTCCCTGCTCGATGGTGCTGAGCTTGGAGATGTTAACTCGGGGCCGCTGAAAACCGAATGGTATAACTCTATTCCAATCATACAATAATGAACAACTTGCTACCGTAATTGTCTGCTTTCTGATCTGCCTTTCGGGAGGATTCCTTTACTTAGGTATTTGATCAGCACGTGACGCTGCCCTGTGAGGGATCATATCTCTGGAACTTCAACGTTCATCAGGTCCACGGGGGTTAACTCAACCACTATCTACTGGTTGTATGAATCCTCGGACGTTTCCCCTTCACTCGAGCCTCCTTCTCTGCTGCCGATCCATCGTGCTGATGCTTTCGGTGGTGAAAACATCCTTGGCATGATCAACGATCAGTTGGGAGCTGCTGAAGAGGGTGACCTTTCTGGACCCCAGTATGTAGGCTAAGTCAAGAGCTTGAATTATGGGTTCATACTCTGCTTCGTCGCTTTGAACTCTGACGGTCTTGCAAAATACCATCCCAGTGGGTGTCCTGACCCGCAGATCGAGGTCAGGTTTTTCCCTCTTGAAATATACGTCAATGCCAACCTCCTAACGTCCGAGCTTGATCGTTTCTTCATTTTTGATTGAGTCTCCGCCTTTGGCTTCAGCTTCTCCACGAAGTCTCAGGTAAAACCTTCCAGCTCCTGCGACTCGATAGCCGTCCGGGGTTGGTAGATAATGTCATACTCTCCCAGTATCTCAGCCCATTCTGCCATCATCTCTGAGAGTCTGGTTTTAGACAATACAGTCGTACCAGTGTAGAGGAGACCATGCTGACCGTATTGTCAAGAAAATATGAATGCAATTCCTGGGCTGCCATGATCACGACTGCAATAAACTGAAAGAGTAAAGGAAAAAACCTATCTTGGCGGTCTTCTTATTGTCAAGAAAATATGAATGCAATTCCTGGGCTGCCATGATCACGACTGCAATAAACTGAAAGAGTAAAGGAAAAAACCTATCTTGGCGCGAAGGTCTTTTGTTGGCGTACTTCACGGGAAATTGCTTCCCATTCTCCTCTCGCACAAGGACTTCATTCCATGATATTTCTAAGATAGAGAGATAAAGTAATAGACGCTCACCTGGCTTTGGCTCAGTTATCACCAGACACTGTAGGAGATGCACATTTTTCTGGGAAATGGTTAGGAAACTCTGTGTCAGAAATAGGGGCCCCCTTGTCTCCGCAACACCTTAGAGAGCTGACATGCCAATTCTGTGGCCTTGGAAACTAGCTGATACAGCACCTCTAACCGATCCCGTGGTTCACTTAGCTGTTCTCTGAATTCTCGTTCCATGGCCTTGAACTCGATGGACTCCTCTTCGGCCATATTTATTTTGGCTACTGGTTGTACACAAAGATCTTTGCCATAGGTAGGACGATACTCTTTAAGTGAAGACCGCTCTCCCCGTAAGTCAACAATCCCATGCAAGGTCGGGTATTTGAAAATTTGATGAAGTATTGAGGGTACTCCTTTGACACTGTGTATCCATGTCCATCCCAATATGACGTCATATGGTACACTACAATTTAATACCTCGAAAGAGGTTATGCTCGTCACGCCCGGTGTATGAATTGGTTGACCTAATTCCCCGACAGGCTCTTCTCCAGATCCATTAAAACTAATTATCTTTCGGGTGCTTAAGGCTACTTGATGGCATAGGCCATTATTCCATAGTACGTCCCCTCGGATAATGTTCATGCTACTCCCCAGATCGATCATGCCTCGGTGGACGCGTAAGTCGAATAGTTCCATGGGCACGATGAGGTCATCTTGATGTTCTACCTCTTCCTCTAGATCGAACAGATCAGAGTGTTGAATTCCTATGGCACCGTAGTTCCCTAAGCCGTGTTGGGCTCTATAGTTGCAAAGATTGCATTGATAGTCTTCGAGTTTTCAGAATCATGTGATCTGGAACGCCGTGGTCCTTCTTCAATCAGAACATTGAGGTGTCCTAGTTTCAGCAGCTGCTCAATTTCAAACATCGGGGCTCTACAGCCGACTGTAGCGTGACCACCGCTGCGATAAAAGTCATAATAGGGCGTTGTGTTCCTCCCCGTGGCACCTTTCACGGTAGGCAGCCATCGGACTCTTGGACCTAATCTACTGAAGTGATTGGCGACTAAGTCCATGGGGTTGACTCGCAAACCAAAATCCCTGAAGCTACAGGGTTCCGTCCGCTTCTCTTTGATCCCTGGTGCTCGGGAGTTGTTCTGCCTTCCCACTCTTGACTGGTTCTGTGCCTTTGGTATGCGGACCGGTGCAACACTTGCTTTATAAGCATGTTTGTAAAACTTTTGCTCATCTACCGTGGTAACTTGGGGTTGAGCACCCGGCACATTACTAATCCGGTTGTGGATGACCTTAATCTCTTTTATGAGGTCCTGAATAATAGGAGCTCCCTCAAGGTCTTGGTTGTTAATTATTGACGAGCCTCCAGTGGCAGCATCCATGTTGAACCTTCGGCTCGGAACAGATATTTGTGAATTGTTCGCTGGTGCTGGTCCTCGTAGAGATGCTAGCCTCTGAGACGATCCAGCAAACGTCGCTCCTATCCTTTGGATATCCCCTGGACTATGTTGCTTGAATTTTGCTCGGATGCAGTTTAAAGGAGATTGACAAGGAAGCCTCTGACTTCAGAATTTCCCTTCCGGAGGTTGATTGCCTTCCCTGTTTCTAGCAACAGGGACCGGCTCCTTAAAGGTGTCTTTTTGATGCTCAATGGGATCTTTAGGGTGTATGCTGGGATCACTGGGATCCTTCAGGACTCATTTACTGAGTCTGTAGTATTCCATAGAACGTTGCTACCGTTGTCAGACATGATTGCGCCTTTTCCTTCGTAGAATACCTACAATTTCCTGGGCCCCACGGTGGGCACCAAACTGTGTATGCCTAAAATTGTACGTCTAGGTTAAACAATTAATTATTGTCGGCGTTACAAGCAATACAATAATTACTTCAATGAAAGGAGAAGTATTTATAGTAGTGATAGCCAGTCCTAAATAAGGTAGTACAATAAGTAATAGGGCTAAGGGCCTATTACTCAAGGCGGTGGTGTATACTTGTTTATGCCAAAATTTGTACGACTAGGTTAAATAATTAATTTTAAATGAGGTCACAAACAATACGGTAAATTACGATGGAAAAGTAAGTAAATACGATGAAAATAAAGAAAAGTAAATCTTATTCCTTGATAGTAGCCGAGTTTGATGGCGAATTGTGTCGTATATAATAGAATGCAAGGAGGGGTATTTATAGTAGTGATACCTAGAAATACAAGTGCTAATAGGGCCATCGGACTACAAAACAAGGCAATGGTATACTAAATCCTAACTAGGATACTGTAAACCCTAGGCGACGGGATGTGTGCCCTGCGCCCTGCGACCAAACTGCCTAAACGGTTGTTGGTTCTAAGAGCGGGCATATATCCTCTTTGTCCAGTGACTTGTAGGATAAGTCTAAATAAGGTAGTCTAATACAGTCAGTCCCCCCACTTGCTGAGTGCTGACGCAAGCAGTCAGAAAGTGAAAGCGGCGCAGATGTGAAAAGGTATCTTACTGATACCTTGAGACTCGTAGTCTCTATGGCCAAGAATGACATTGATCTCTTTGAGAACTTCACATACTTCCTTGTGATTGGCTGATACCGATCTTACGCACCTTTTCAGGAACTACCATTAACTGCTCCAAATCATTTCATATTTCCAGCAATAATGATGCGTGACCATTTCGTGCCTCATTCTTATCCCTTTCTGCCTACAAATAGTAACTTTGTGGTAGTGAGAAAATCATAACACTTCTTTATAAAAATAATTCACTTCTTCAGCAATTTCTTATAATAGTGAGAAGCTATTCTCCCCTTAGAAATGCTCGCCTTTGATCCTGCTTTGATATTCCCAAAAAACCTTCGTCGTTCTGAATAAACTGCAATTATCTTCTTTTTTTCTCTCTTCTCCATGAGGGAATGAATGAAGTACCCCAAATCATGAAGTTTGATCAGAATTCTAATGATGTCCTTTGGGATATTTTCATTATTTCACGTGCATTGATTACGGTGTGCTCATCTTCTAACACATCGGATGCTGTGATATTCTTCTTCTCATGTGGTGCTAGGAAACTTAGCCCTTTCAATTTCTATGAGGCTTCTCCGCTAGGATACTTCGTGTGTCCAAGCCGCTCCTTCAATGGCTTCGGGCTGGCAATCCATTGCTTGGATCCATCTCATGGCATGCAAGAGGACACAGCTTCACAGCAGTGGGTGACCAAGGTGTCACTGAACTTCGAAGTCCTTCGTAGTTCATGGCTTTCACCTTGGTTGTCTGCTTCAGCTGAACCACTATTGTAACGCTCCATTGGTCGTTGGCTGTGGGATACCCGAGGGAAGAGGCTCCCCTGTGGTAGGTTCCCAGCTCAAGCCTTCCTGCTCCTAGCGAACTCCTATTTGTGCTTGAAGATCTGCGGGGTTGTGCACTACAGTTTTGCCAGTTGAGGTTGAAGCAGATAGTCAAGCTTTGTTGCTAGTCTTCTAGTTTCCCTTCTAGTTTAACGGACGAGATGGGGGAAGGTCAGACATGTACTCAGGTGCTTCCGGGATCCCTTGCTTTGATCAAGAAGACAGGCTTTGGTTTCACCAGCGGCCGTGTATCTTGAAAGAATGCTCGGGATTTTCAGAAGAAAAGAAGAACTCCAGATTGTTTATAGTGTGTAGCTACAATCCAGATGAAGGATTTTCAACAATGTTAATCTTGAGGAGCTCTTTGTTTATAGTCTCCCCTTTCCTTTTTTTTTTTCTACAATTGTAATCAACAAATGTTGTATCTAGGAAGAACTAAATGTATATTATGAGCCTCCGGGCTGTTTGTTATTAATGAAAAAAATGTTCACTAATATTTCATACGTACTTTTGTTATTACGCGTTTCGTAATGTGTAACCAAGCAGTATGTTTGTGCACCTAGATATTAGATGGCTTCCGGTCGTCCTGACTATTCTAGTCATTTAAGAATGTGTGTCAGTGTGCATGCCTTGAGCAATTACATCCGTTGTGCACCGATAGACGAGAGCTAGGTTGCATCTGTAGCATATGGCTATTTGCGCCCATAATGGGACGACTTTAGCTCGTGTGGAAATGGTCCTTTTGTGTTTTGCGAAAAAAAAATTTCGCTTAGTTACTCGAGTATTTACGACTTTCTGGAACTATGCAGACAGGCGTCCCCATGAGCATGTATGTGAAATTGTTGATTTAATGAGATCAACGCTCGATTAATGCTTGGTGGCTGATCTAGCTCTAAGTGAGTAGTGTACTCTACTTTTTGTATTGCTTCAACTTAGGTCTGGCAGGGGCTATGAATAGTTGGATCGTAGATGGATCTGAATAAATGAGTAAAACTGGCTAAGTAAGATAGTAGTTTTATTGATAAAAGAGGCGCGGGGGCCTGTGATGCTGTGAGTGAAAACCCATAACATATCTGATAAATACCGTAATTAAAAGGAAATAACAAAAACAAGGTGAATGCTTTCTCAAGAAAAAGTACTTCATCTTTGATCCTTGAAAGATTTAGGGGCATTCTATTGGGCTTCCCTGTTTAAGCGTGCTGAGCCTCGAAAGTCATCCCCCCGGTCGCTGACGACCCTGTGGTACAACTGCTCACCGGTCAAGAAATAGTGAACCGTCTATTTCTGCAAGTAGATGATTACCGTCTTGTCTTCAGGAAGATCTCCTTTTCTAAGATTGTTGATCAGCGGATCGCGCTGCCTTGCAAAAGATCCTATATCTGGAACTTCAAGGTTCATCAGGCTTGCTAGGGTTAACTCATCTATCGTGAGCAAGTCGTACGAATCCTCAGATGCTTCGGCATGTCCTGAGATCTCTTCTTGGTGGATGAATTCCCGCGCATGAAAGTTTTTCTAGATTTCCCTGATTTTCTTCTTTCGATCTGGCTCGCAGATGTCTTCAGTTACGAAGATTTCCCTTAGTTGATTAACCATCACCTGAGATTTGTTGTAAAGGTTGATCTCCTTGGCCCCCAGTGTGTAGGCTAAGTCAAGAGCTTGAATTATGACTTCACATTCTGCTTCATTATTGTCAGCTTTTGTGGACTGATGTTAGACCATTCCAGACGACATTCAGATCCACAGTTCGACCTTCTACCCATTGGGATTCATTCCTGTGCGAATTCCCTAACAGTCGTACTCAATTACTGCTTCATTCCTGAGTGTCTCTTCAGCCTTTTGTTCCAATTCTTCTGCAAAATCTGAGGTAAAACCTTCCAACGCCTGCGACTTGCATCTGTACGGGGTTGATAGATGACGTCGTACTCTCCCAACTCTTCAGCCTACTTTCCCATATCTTTCGACAGTCCGGGTTTAGACAAAATGGATTGTACCGGTTTCGAAGAGACTAAACTGACCGAGTGTTCATGAAAGTATGAGCGAAACTCTTGTGTGGCCATTACCATGGTTGCTATGAGCAGGAGCGGCAAAGGCAAGGACTTATCTATGCGCTGCGACATCCTAGTGGCATACTTCACGGGAAACTGCTGCCCGTTCTTTTCTCGTATAAGGACCGCTTTCTAGGCTATCTCAAATATTGAAACATATAACAGTAAGTGCTCATCTAACTCTAGTTCTGTTTTCACTGGAATCTGCATGAGTTGAGTGTTCGTCCGAGCTATTGACAAATAACATTGTATAAGCCACAGTGGTCCTCCTTGCTTCCGCAACACCTCAAAGAGACAACATACCAGTTCATACGCTCTTAGTATGTGCTCGTCACGCCCAGTATATGAACCGGTGGAGCTAGTTCTCAAGTGGATGCTTCCCGGATTCTGTTGAAACTTATTATGTTTCGAGTACTCAAGGATATTTGAGGATAATGGTTGAATTTACGTAATACCTCCCCCCCTACGGATATTATTAGCACTACTCCCCAGGTCGATGAGAGCCCTCTGGACATGTACGTTGGATACTTCCAATGGTATGACAAGGTCTCCTTGTTGGTCTACTTACTCCTCTAGGTCGAATCGGATGGACTCGAGTATTAGCTCGGTCACTGCAGCCCGAGATCACGTTGATGGCCTTCAAGTTTTCAGACTCTGAACTTTTAAAATGGCAGGGTCCTTCTTCCAGCAACTCTTTGAGATGGCCTTCCTTTACTAAGTGTTCAATATCAATCATCAGGGCCTTGCAATCGACCGTTAGATGACCCCCGCCGCGATGAAAATCGCAATAAGGTGTTGTATTTCTTCCTATAGATCCTTTCGCGTTAGGTGGCCATCGGGCCCTGGGGCATAGTTTGCCAAAGTGATTAGCGACTAGGTCCAGAACATTGACACGAAAACCAAAGTCCCTAAAATTCTGAGGTTCAGTCCGCTTCTCGTGGGATCCGGATGCTCGAGAATTATTCTGTCGCCTGGAGCCTGCTTGATTTTGAACCTTCGACTTCATTCTTCTACTATCCCCCTCTCCTTCTAGGGACGAGCTTCCCGATCTCTTTCTTCGCTCGTCCTCAGGGTTATGAGAGTGATCTAGTTCCAAATGTAGTTTCTCAGTATTCTTTGATGTAGCACACTTCATGTGGACAATGGGTGTTGAGTCAGACTCCACCGCAATTCTCAGGTAGCTAAAGATCCCTTTTAATTCAAACTTTTACCAAAGGCTACCACAGCTATATCACCAGGGACTGGAGGGATCTCAATGCCTTCCTTCTTAAATCTATCAAGGTAATCTTTCACCAATTCATTGTCATGGTGTCGTATCTCGAAGATGTTTTCCATGCGCTTCTCCCGCTTTCGGGCACCAGAATGCGCTTTCTTGAATAGATCTTGCATCTGAGTGAATGATTCGATGGATCCCATTGGTAGCTGAGTGTACCAATCGAGGGCTCATTTGGTCAGGGTTGAGCCAAATCTCTTCACCACAGCAGACTGAATTTCTTCTTCAGTAATCTCGTTACTCTTCACAGCCGTATAGTAAGCAGCAATGTGCTCGTCCAGATCGGTCGTTCCATCATATTTCAAGTTATCTAGCAGGCGGAAGTGCTTTGGTATATGGAGCGGCGCAATGCTTGCTTTGTAAGCATGTTTGTAGAACTTCTGCTCATCCACCGTGGTAACTTTAGGTGGAGCACCGGGCACATTATCATTGGGTCATGGATGGCCTTCATCTCCGTTATGTGATCCTAAATGATAGGAGTTCCCTTAAGGTCTTGATTGTTGATTGTTGTTGAACTTCCAAGGGCACCATCCAGGTTATTCCTACGATTGGGAACTGATGCTGGCGAGTTGTCCGTGGGCGTTGGTCTTCGCGGGGATAATGGCCTCTGAGACGAACCAGCAAACATTGCTCCCAATCTCTGGGATACCCCTTCAGCAATGCTATTCTAGTTTCGCTCGGACGCAGTTTTGAGGATGTCCACGAGGAATCATCCGAACTGTGAATTATCTGCTGGCGGTTGATCTTCTTCACCATCGCTAGCAATAGGGATTGGCTCATGAGAAGAATCCTTGGTTGCTCGATGGGATCCTTTTGTGAGGTTAGTGTGGATAGGGCGAGGAATTAATGGCGAGGCAAGATATATAAAATGGAATGAAAAGCTTAAGGGTGTAAGTCATTTGAACAAGAAACATCTTTTTGAAAAGGAAAACTTATCTGGCAACATACTGGCGGCCTTGATGATCATGATATGTATCTTGAGCAAACCCCATCCCACCAGCGCTGCTTGTTTGACGAGAGTTGCTCCATGGCAGATGTTAAACCATAACTAAGTTGAGGTGACTCTCAGGTCGTCTAGTGGCGCCCTTTTCGGGTTTTCGAAAACTAGCCTCTCACTTTAATCATTTTCCTCACTGTTGTCTTGTGGGGCCTTCTCAGTTTTTCACCGGCAAGACCTCTTTTTTTTTTTTTTTTTTAATTTACAACACAAAACATCTCTTTTAATGGAATTATCTACTTTCCATAAAGGAAGGTTTGACATAAGCGCCCCAAAACACATCATGAGGTGAGTGCGTATAATTCACCACCTTTAGACATATTTTCTTTAAAACTAAAAAAATTTTTGCCCCAGTTTACAATAAATTGGGGCGCTTTAGGTTTCTCTTTAATCAGAAAAACCGTCTCTGAAGATTCATTGGTCGAATGACCTGACCCCTCGGGAATAATTTCAAAAATAAAACAAAAAAATATGCCCAAGTTAAGCATAAACTGGGGCTCTGCATTTCTTTTGTATTGGCCGCAAACTTGGAGATAAGTTTTTGCGTCCATATGGGACAAGGGAAAATGAACTTTATCCTATTACGAACACAAAGAAAATGGAGAGGAATATTGAATTTCCTCCATTTTCTTAAAAAGTAAAACAACCTTCTGCCCCGTTTAGGATAAACTGGGACATTTGATTTGCTTTACACATGCCGCAAACTTGGAGGCAAGCTTTGCATAAATAAGAAGAGAAAATAGGGGATTTCTCCTGTTACGAACAGAAAGATTATGGAGAGGAATATTGAATTTCCTCCATTTTTTAAAAATTAAAAACCAACTTCTGCTCCAGTTTGCTTTGTGTAACTAAGAAGAAAACTATTTATGCCTAAAATTTGTACGTGTAGGTTGAATAATTAATTATGGTTGAGGTCACAAGCAATACTGTAATTACGACTGACAAGTAAGTAAATATGATGAAAATAGTAATAAATAAGTAAGACGAAATAAGCAAGAAAAGGTCGAATAATTCTTATTCCTTGAGAGTAGCCGGATTCTATTGTGAATCGCCTTGTATACAATATAATGAAATGACGGGTATTTATAGTAGTGATACCCAGTCCTATATAAGGTAAAATACAAAGACTAATAAGGCTATGGGCCTATAACTGAACGTGGTGGTATAAACTAAACCCTAGCTAGGAGAATGTAAACCCAAGGCGGTGGGATGTATACCCTGCATCATATGGCTGTGTTGCCTAAACGGTCATTGGCTCCACGAACGGGCATGTATCCACTGCGCCTGGTGACATGTAAGTAAGTGTAGTCACGCCAGCTGGACTCGTATCACCGTAATAGTAGGTGGCGTATTTTTGCCCACACAGTCAGTCCTCTCACTTGCTAAGTGCTGACGCTAGCAGTCAGGAAGTGAAAGCGGCGTGGATGTGAAAAGATATCTCACTGAATCTTTGAGACTCGCAGTCTCCTTGACCAAGAATGATACTGATTTCATCGAGAAATTCGCGTGCTTCCCTCTGATTGGTCGATACTGATCCCACGCACCTTTTCAAGAACTGCCACTAATTGCTCCGAATTTTTTTATATCTCCAGCCATAATGACGCTTGACCGCTTCGTGCTCCATCCTTATCTCTTTCTGTCTATAAACAGCGGACTTGTGACCATGGAAAGACCACAAACTTCTTCAAAAAACACTCTTCCTTTTTAGAAAACTTGTATTTACGAAACCCCTCAATGAAAAATTCTCCCTTCCTAAATTTTTTTTATTTACCCTTGTTTGATATTCCTAGAAACACTTCTAGTTCCGAATGGATGATGCTCGAGAGAATTCTAGGACGTAACTCATCTACAGTTATCGTCTTTTCTTTCTTAATCCATGAAGGAATGAATGAAATCCCCCGAGTCATGAAGTTTCATTGGGATTCTAATGTTGTCCTTTGGGATGTCTTCATTGAGCCATGTGCACTGATTACGGTGTACTCATCTTCTAACACGACGGTTGCTATGATATTCCTCTTGTCATGTGGGGTCAGGAGGCTTAACCCCATCATTTGCCATGGGGCTTCTCCGCAAGGATACTTCGTGTGTCCAGGCCGCTCCTTCAATTGTACCGGGCTAGTGATCCACTGCTCGGCTCCGTTTCATGGCATACAAGAGAATTTAGCTTCACACTAGTGGGTGGCTAAAGTGTCACCAAGCTTCGGATCCCAACGTGATTCATATCTTTAACCTTGGTTATCTGCTTCAGCTGAACTGCTGTCGTGACGCTTTTTGGGCCACTGGCTGTGGAAAATCTGAGGGAAGAGGTTCCCTTGTGGTATGTTCCAAGCTCAAGCCTCTCCATCCCTAGCAAACTCCTATTTGTTCTAGAAGATCTGCGAGGCATTACACTCTAGTTTGATCAGTTGAGATTGATGCGGAGGGTCAAGTTTTCTTTCTAAGCTCTGCAATAATATAAGGGAAGTTCAGGCCTGTACTCAGACGCTTCCGAGTTCCCTTGGTTTGGTCAAGCAGATGGGCTTCGGTTGCACCAACAGCCGTATGCCTTGAAGGAATGGTCGCGCTGACATATCTCGGGTTGCCAGAAGAAAGAAGAGCTTCGGACACTTTACGGATTGCAGCTACAATCCAGATGAAGGATCTTCAGCCTTGTTAATCTTGAGGAGACATTTATTTTTAGTCTTCCCTTTCCTTTTTTTCTGCAATTTGTTGTGAACAAAGGTTGCATTGAAGAAGAACTAAATGTATATTATGAGTCTACAGGCTGTTTGTTATTAATGAAATGGTTGTTCATCAATAATTTTATACGTACTTTTGTTACTACATGTTTTGTAATGTATAGTCAAGCAGTATGTTTGTGCATCAAAGGATTAATGGCTTATGGTCATCCTGAATGTTCTAATCGCTTAAGAACGTTTATCAGTGAGCCTGCTTTGGGCAATTATGTCCGTTGTGAACCTATGTTTAGCGGCTATGTTGTATCTATAGGAGATGGCTATTTGCACCCATAATGAGATGACTTTAGCCCGTGTGATAACGGGCACTTTTGCATCCGACTTCGAATTTCTTTGCTTAGTTACTCAAGTATTTAAGAATTTCTAGTACTACGCGAACAGGCGTCCCCATCGGCGTGTGGGTACAGTTGTTGAATTAACGAGTTCAACTTACGAATAATGCCTGGTGGCTGAGCTAGATGTGGTCGTTCTAAGCGAGTAGTGTACCTTGCTTTTTGTAACGAAAAGTGAGTGTATTACTTCAACTTAGGTCTGGCAGGGGCTATGAATAGTTAGATCAGAGATGGATCTGAATAAATAAATAAAACTGACGAAGTAAAATAGTAGTTTTATTGATAAAGGGGCGCTAGACCTGAGATGCTGTGGGTAAAAACCCGTAACATGATTTATGAGTATGAAAATATTGTGATTAGAGTTAAAAAGAACTTAAAACGTAAAAATAGATGCTTTTAAGATACTTTATGCGCGACCCTCGAAAGGTTCGGGGGCATGTGCTTGGGCTTCCCTGCTCGAGGGTGCTGAGCCTCGAGATGTACAACAAAAGGATCCCATCGAGAAACCAAAGGATTCTTCTCATGAGCCAATCCTTACTGCTAGCGATGGTCAAGGCGATCAACCACCAGCACGTGATTCACAGTTGGATGGCTTCCTCTTAGACATCCTCAAATCTGCGTCAGAGCGAAACTCGAATAGCATAGCTGAAGGAATATCCCAGAGATTGGGAGCAATGCTTACTGGTTCGTCTCAGAGGCCATTATCCCCGCGAAGACTGACGCCTCTGGACAAGTTGCCAGCATCAGTTCCGAATCGCAGGCTTAACTTGGATACTGCCCCTAAAAGTTCAGGAACTATCAAAAATCAAGACCGTAAGAGAACTTCTATCATTTAGGAACTCATAAAAGAGATGAAGGCCATCCATGACCGAATCGGTAGTGTGCCGGGTGCTCCACCCCAAGTTACCACAGTAGATGAGGAGAAGTTCTACAAACTTGTTACACTCAGCTACCTATGGGATCTATTAAATCATTCACTCAGATGCAAGACCGGTTTAAGAAAGCAAATTCTAGTGCCCGCAAGCAGAGGAAGCGCATTGAAGACATCTTCGAGATACAACAACATGACAACGAATTGCTGAAAGATTACCTGGATAGATTTTAGAAGAAACACAAGGAGCTGCCTCCAGTCTCTGATAATATCGCTATGCTAGCCTTCGGTAAAAGTTTAAATTCAAAGAGAACTTTAGCTACCTGAGATTTGCGATGGAGTCTACATCAACACCCAGTGTCCACATGGAATACGCTACATTAGAGGTGTACTAAGAAACTACGTTTAGAACCAGATCACATTCATAACCCTGAGGATGAGCGAAGAAAGAGATCGAAAAGCCCGTCCCTAGAAAGAGAGGAGGATAGTAGAAGAATGAAGCCGAAGGTTCAAAATCAAGCGGGCGCCGGGCGATAGAATAATTCTCAAGCATCTGGATACCAAGAAAAGCAGAATGAACCTCACAATTTTAGGGACTCTGGTCTTCGTGTCAATGCTGTGGACCTAGTCTCCAATCACTATGGAAAACTGGGCCCCAGGGTCCGATGGCTACCTAATGCAAAAGGATCTACAGGAAGAAATACAATGCCTTATAGCGATTTTCATCACAGGAGGGGCCATGCAATGGTCGATTGCAAGGCCCTGATGATCGAGATTGAACACTTACTAAAGGATGGGCATCTCGAAGAGCTACTGGAAGAAGGACCCCGCAGTTTTAAAAGTTCAGTGTCTAAAAACCTGAAGACCATAAATGCGATCTTCATGGACGAACGGCCGGACACGGCCTGAGGGACTGCAGTGACCGAGATAACACTCGAGTCCATCTGATTCGACCTAGAGGAGCAAGCAGACCAACAAGGAGACCTCGTCATACCTGTGGAAGGATCCGGTGTATATATCTAGAGGGCTCTTATCGACCAGGGGAGTAGTGCTAATATTATCCGGGGGGAGGTATTATGCAAATTAAGCCATTATCCTCAAATATTCTCGGGTACTCGAAACATAATGGGTTTCAACAAAATCCGAGATGCATCCACTGGAGAACTAGCTCTACCAGTTCATATACCGGGCGTGACGAGCACAACTATTTTCGGGGTGATGAACTGCAATCTCCCGTACGATGTAATCCTGGGATGGCTGTGGATACACGATGTCAGGGTAGTGCCCTCAATATTTTATCAGGTCTCCAAGTACCCGACCCTACATGGAATCGCCGACCTACGAGGTGAGCGACCTCTTCTTAAGGAATATCGTCCTACTTCAGATGGGAATACTTCCGTCGAGTTGAAAGTTGTAGAGGCCATAGAGCAAGAGGTTAAAGAGGAACACAACGAACTGCAGGATAGACTGGCGAAAATGGATCACTAGTCCCAAGAACGATTGAATTTGTATGCCATCTCTCTGAGATGCTGCGGAAGAAAATAGGACCACTGTGCGATTGTTATTTGACAATAGCTCGGAAGAACACTCAACTTCTTTAGATTCCAGTGATAACTGAACCAGATACAGGTGAGCACTTACTATTATACGTTTCAATATTTGAGATAGCTTGGAATGTGGTCCTTGTACGAGAAATGAACGGGCAGCAGTTTCCCGTGAAGTACACCACCAGGATGCCGCAGCGCATAGATAAGTCCTTTCCCTTGCCGCTCTAGCTCATAGCAACCATGGTAGTGGCCAAACGAAAGTTGCGCTCACACTTTCAGGAACACTCGGTCTGTTTAGTCTCTTCGACACCGGTACAAGCCATTTTGTCTAAACCCGGACTGTCGAAAGATATGGCAAAGTGGGCTGAAGAGTTGGGAGAGTACGATGTCATCTATCAACCCCGTACATATGTCAAGTCACGGGCATTAGAAGGTTTTACCTCATATTTTGCAGAAGAACTTGAACGAAAGGCTAAAGAGTCACTCAGGAATGAAGCACTAATTGAGTACTGCCGTTAAAAAATTCGCACAGGAATGAATCCCAACGAGGAGAAGTTCGACATGTGGATCCGAACGCCGTCCGGAATAGTCTACCATCAGGCAAGAAAAACTGACCACAATGAAGCAGAGTGTGAAGCCATAATTCAAGCTCTTGACTTAGCCTCACACTTGGGGGGGCAGGGAGATCAGCCTTTACAACAAATCTCAGCTGATGGTTAATCAACTAAGGGAAATCTTTGTCACTAAAGACATCTTTGAGCAAGATTGAAAAAGAAAATCAAGGCAATCTTGAAAAATTTCCATGCGTAGGAATTCATACACCAAGAAGAGATCTCACGAGACGCCGAAGCATCCGAGGATTCGTACGATGGGCAGACAATAGTTGAGTTAACACCCCCCCCCCCCCCCCCCCCACCGCATGCCTGATGAATAGTGATGTTCCAGATACAGGATCTTTTGCAGGGCAGCGCGATGCGCTGATCAACTATCTTAGAAAATGAGATCATCCTGAAGACAAGACAAAAAGCATCTACTTGCAGAAACAACCAGTTCACTATTGCTTGATCGGCGAGCCGGGGGATAACTTTTGAGGCTCAACAACCTTAAACAGGGAAGTCCAATCGAATGCCTCTGAATCTTTCAAGGATTAAACATGATGTACTTTTGCTTGGGAAAGCATATACTTCTTTTTTGTTATTTCCTTTTAATTACAGTATTTATTAGACATGTTATGGGTTTTCACCCACAGCTTCACAGGCCCCACGCCTCTTTTATCAATAAAACTACTATCTTACTTAGTCATTTTACTCATTTATTTAGATCCATCTACGATCTAACTATTCATAGCACCGGCTAGACCTAAAGATGAGGCACGAAATTGTCATGCGTCATTATTACTGAAGATCTGAAACGATTCGAAGCAATTAATGGCAGTTCCTGAAAAGGTACGTAAGATCGGTATCCGCTAATTGGAAGGAAGCATGTGAAGCTGATGCAGGCAAAGTACGGAAGCGATGAATAAAAGATAAAAGCAAAAAATGGCTCGAACGAATAACCCAAGTAGCACCGAAGAACGAGTTTCGATACACCTCGAGTGATTGTCAAGGAACACCTACACTAGGCAACTACCCTCGAGCTACACCCGGAACCTGCAAGTAGAATGATGGGGGAGGGGTTGGAATTCATCTAGATCCTCTAGAAGAAAACAAGTCCCAAACAAGGTTGTTTCATTAACTAAAGAGTTCAACTCTTAACAATATTCATCATTCATCAAAATTAGCTAACTATAGAAATAGGCTAAGCTAGGCTATTTATAGGGGTTTGCCAAGCTTTAATAAAAGGTCTAAAAGGCCCACGCATTAGGCTTTAAGTTAAAAGATCACGCAGGGTCAAAAGAGTCATTAAACACTCAAAATCTCGCCCCTTCAGCATTCAGGCGGAGCACCCCATTTTTAGGCCGAGCACCTAGCAAATTGATCAGTAGGGTGGGCTAGGCGGAGCGCCTGGCTCAATGCTTCTCAGGGAGGAGTGCCTGGACCATCTAGGCGGGGTGCCTGAGCCTTGATCAACAGGAACGGCTTCCAATCGCTTCCATCTTTGAGGCCCTTCCTCTCCAAATATAAAATCATCTAGATCCGCTAGAATAAAAACAAGTCCCAAACAAGGTTGTTTCATTAACCAAAGAGTTCGAATCTTAACAATATTCTTCATTCATCAAAATTAGCTAACTAATGAAATAGCCTAAGCTAGGCTATTTATAGGGGTTTGCCAAGCTTTACTAAAAGGTCCACACATTAGGCTTTAAGTTAAAAGACCACATATGGTCAAAAGAGTAATTAAACACTCAAAATCTCGCCCCTTCAGCGTTCGGGCGGAGCGCCCTATTTTTAGGCAGAGCGCCTAGCAAATTGATCAGTGGGGTGGGCTAGGCGGAGCACCCAACCCCCTGGGCGGAGCGCCTGGCTCAAGGCTTCTCAGGGAGGAGCGCCTGGCTCCTCGGGCGGGGCGCCTGGACCATCTAGGCGAGGCGTCTGATCCTTGATCAACCGGAACGACTTCCAATCGCTTCCATCTTCAAGGCCCTTCCTCTCCAAGTTTAAATGCACCTCTTGGACCTTCTTGGCTTGACTCTGGGTGAAGGGTTTAGTGACGGATTGCCCGACATCATTCTCCTCTTCTTGGGAAGATTTCGTCCTTGAAATCCAAGCAGTATCCCTCTCGGCTCCATCATCTCCTACAACATAGGAGTCAAGTTAGACACATTAAAAGTGCTAGATACATTATACTCACTTGACAAGCCGACCACATAAGTGTTGTTGATCTTTGAAAGCACTTGGAAGGGTCCATCTCCTCGGGGTGCCAACTTCCCTTTCCTAAGGTTTGGAGCACCCACACATAGTCACCCTTCTCGAGTTCCACTTTCTTGCGTCCATTGTTTTTCTTGCGGGCCACCTTTGCATAAGCTTCCTCCAAGTTCTTCTTCACCTTAGAATGGAGTTCAACCAAAGCCTTGGCTTGGGTTTTACCTTCAAAATTAACAACCATTTCCCTTGGTAAAGGGGTTAGATCTAGGGGAATCAAGGGGTTAAAACGATAAACACACTCGAATAGAGTCAAGCCAATCATTCTATGCAAAGTGCTGTTATATGCAAACTCCATAAGAGGTAGCTTATCAATCCAAGTCCCTCCCTTACCTTGGGTCATAGCTCAAAGAAGAGCAGCCAAGGTTCGGTTCACCACCTCGGTTTTCCCATCGGTTTGAGGTGGTGGGACGTAGAGAACAAAAGCTTGGTGCCACGGGCACCCCACAAACTCCTCCAAAAATTGGTAAGGAACTTAGTGTCCCTATCACTTACAATAGTTTGAGGCACACCATGCAACTTTAAAACATTATCAATGAACAAAGAAGCAACATGTTGTGCATCATCATACTTTTTACATGGAATGAAGTGAGCCATCTTGGAGAACCTATCCACGACAACATAAATGCTATTATGTCCCCCCTATTCCGTGGTAATCCCATAACAAAATCCATAGATATATCAATCCACGGGCTAGTAGGTACGGGGAGAGGGGTATACAAACCATGGGGGTTCGACTTGGACTTAGCATACTTGCACTCAAGGCAAGAATTGCAAAGTCTCTCAACTTGCATCCCCATTTTTCGCCAATAGAATTTTTCCATGAGAATGGCCAAAGTTTTATCCCTACCAAAGTGACCCATGAGTCCTCTAAAATTTGCTTCTTGCACAAGCAATTCCCTCCATGAGGACTCGGGTATGCAAACTCTACCATTCTTAAAGATATAGCCATTAACCCATTGGTACTTCTCAACTCTTTCTCGCTTCTCAAGAGCTTCATGAATGCCCTTTAGCTTAGGGTCATGAGCATACATCAACTTGATGCTCTCAAAGCCCATGAGCTTGGAAGCAAGAGTGGTGGCTAGAGCTAACTTCCTAGAAAGTGCATCCGCCACAACATTGTCTTTCCCTTTCTTGTATTGAATGACATAGTGAAAAGACTCAATGAACTCTACCCACTTGGCATGCCTCTTGTTCAACTTCTCTTGGCCCCTAAGATGTTTGAGTGACTCATGATCACTGTTAATCACAAATTCTCTAGGCCGAAGGTAGTGTTGCCAATGAGCAAGAGCTCTCACTAGGGCATATAACTCCTTGTCATATGTAGAGTAATTCAAGGAGGAACCCTTCAATTTTTCACTAAGGTAGGCTATGGGTTTTCCATCTTGCATTAAGAAACCACCAATTCCCACCCCCGAGGCATCACATTCAACCTCAAATGCCTTTTCGAAGTCGGGCAATTGCAATAGAGGGGCGGTACTCAACCTACTTTTCAATTCTTGGAAGGCCTTCTCTTGAGGCTCTCCCCACACAAAAGGATTGTCCTTCTTCACCAATTCGGTGAGTGGAGCGGCAATGGAGCTAAAGTCTTTCACAAATCGTCTATAAAAACTAGCTAGACCATGAAAGCTCCTCACTTGAGTCACGGTAGTGGGAGTAGGCCAATCACGAATGGCCTCTACCTTGGACTCATCCACTTCCACTCCTTGGGCACTCACAACAAACTCAAGAAAGACCATCTTTGCAACACCAAAAGCACATTTCTCAAAATTAGCATAGAGCTTTTCGGCTCTCAACAATCCAAGCACTTGTCTTAAATGATCAACATGGTCGTCTAATGACTTGCTATATATTAAGATATCATCAAAGTAGACGACCACAAATTTGTTGATGAATGGCTTTAAAGCATGGTTCATTAGTCTCATGAAAGTACTAGGTGCGTTGGAGAGGCCAAAGGGCATCACCAACAATTCATATAGACCAAACTTGGTCTTGAATGCGGTTTTCCATTCATCCCCGGGTTTCATCCGGATTTGATGGTAATCGGACCTAAGGTCTATCTTTGAAAAGATGCTAGAACCACTAAGCTCATCAAGTATATCATCTAAACGAGGTATGGGATGTCGATATTTTACTTGTTGACCGCTCGGCAATCCACACACATCCTCCATCTGTCATCTTTCTTTGGGACAAGTATGACGGGCACGACACACAGACTCAAGCTGTCTCTTACCAAGCCTTTTGTAAAAAATTCATCCACTTGCCGTTGCAACTCCTTTGTATCTTCGCAATTGCTTCTATAGGCTGGCTTGTTTGGAATTTAGGAGCCCGGGACAAAGTCAATTTGATGTTCAATACCCCTCAAAGGAGGTAAACTATTGGACATCTCATCCGGGAACATATCTCCAAAAACCTTCAAAACACTTTCAAGAGCACTAGAGAAAGGGTTAGAAGAATAATCAAATTCGGAAGTAAGAATCATACCTTTGTGCACTAGGTACATGAGTAGTTTATTGCCATCATTCCCTTTCAAAAGCTCACCCGGTTGCATCATGGCACAAATGCTACCGGTAGAAGATGGTGGAGTCACCACCAAGGTCTCGGCCAAAGGACTAGTCTCAACAACCGACTTAGCCTTTGCCGCTTCTCTCAACTCCCTCATGCGCTTGTAATCTTCACATACTTGCTTGGGCGACAAGGGTTTGAGCACAAACTTCTTCTCTTCATGCTTGACCGTATAAGTGTTGACACGACCATCATGAACCACATATCTATCAAATTTCCATGGCCTACCAAACAAGAGATGGCAAGCTTGCATAGGCACCACATCAAACATGTGTTCATCCACATAGTTCCCCATTTTGAACTTAATCATTACTTGCTTCACCACCTTGAGCTCCCCATACTCACTTAGCCATTGAAAACGGTAAGGTTTGGGATGTTTCAAAGTGGGTAATTTCAATTGGGAAACTAGTGTTTGACTAACAACATTGGCACAACTTCCCGAGTCAATGATCATGGAGAAAACAACACCCATGACTCGGCATCTAGTATGAAAGAGGTTTTCTCGTTGCAAGGTCTCACTATCCTCCACAAGCATAGCACCTAAACTCCTCCTCACAACTAGGAATGCATGAAGATCATCATCCTCAACCGTATCCTCCTCCACATCATCCACCTCATCTCCCTCTACTCTCTCATCCTCCGGTTCACTATCTTGTTCATAGAGATTCCCATCAATCACCATCATGGTCTTCTTTGTAGGACACTCTCTAGCAAAATGATTGTACCCCTTGCATTTGTGGAATTGAATAGAAGAAGATGTAGGAGTGTTTAATTAGGTTTTAGAATTACCTCCCACATTTGGTGTGTACTTCTCATACGACTTCTTCACTTCTTTGCTAGCACTTGCACCACTTGCACCACTTGCACTTGGGAATCTTGCATTTGGGGTATGAGTCTTCCACTCCTTTGGCTTACTCATGGGAGTAGGAGTGCAACTCTTGTAGCGAGTGGACTTCTCATCCTTGAGCCATTTCTCGGCTACAACCGCATCATCATAGAGATCATAGTGGTTCATACTTGTGAAACGTCAATTGAGAGGCTATGTCTCGATTCAAACCACTTCTAAAATGTATCATGGTCAGTTCATTATCTTCCCCATCCAAATCTAGGGTCATCCGGATTTTTTTAAATTCATTAAAGTACTCCCCAACCATCCTATAACCTTGCTTCAACTCATAAAAGCGTGTGTATTGGTCTTGAAGGTATTTTTGAGTCAAATACTTATCATCCATTGCACGGATCAATTCACCCCAAGTCACATTGATGGTATAGCATTTCTCCTTCTATTCCTCTTGGCCGATTCCCACCAAATAGAAGCAAAGGATTCAAAAGCAGATATAGCATACTTGGCCTTCTTTTCCTCGGTCATGTCATTGGTGTCAAACACCCTTTACATAGCCAACTTCGAATCAATGTACTCCACTGGGTCACTACTCCCTTTGAAGGAAGGAATAGTGAGCCTCACACTACTGAGATTATTGTTATCACGACCCCCTTGATAAGGCTCCGGTTTGCCTCCAAAGTTGTCTCCATAACCACCATAATCCCTCCTATCATTCCCTCCAACATTCCCTATGGGTGGCCCTCGACCTCGGGCTCTAGCCCTATCAACATTACATCCCCAATTCATGGCTCTCCCATTCGGATTAGGAGCTCCATAGTCGCTACCACCATACTCTTCCTCCTCCCCTTCTCGAGCTCCATCAACTTCCTCAAGAGGTTGCACATTTTGAATGGCTCTTGGGAGTGGAAAATTCCTTTGGGGATTGCCCGAAAGGTGGGGATTGCCCAATAGGTGAGGAATGCCCACTCGTTGGGGATTGCCCAACACTTGTTCAGTTCTTTTACGATCTTCCTTTACCCGTTGTTGATCAAGCAATTCAAGAACTTGTTCCGGGGTAAAGGTGGGACTACTTGAGCCTTCACCAGCTTCAACTTGGACACTCGGGGTCCCTTTCTCAACTTGGACACTAGGGGTCCCTTTCTTAACTTGGACACTCAGGGTCCCTTGCTCAACTTAGGTACTTGAGGTCACGCTTTGAAGAGTTTCAATCCTTTGGCTCATGATATCCATTTTAACAAGTAGAATGATCGGGGAGGGGTTGGAATTCATCTAGATCTACAAGAAGAAAAACAAGTCCCAAAAAAGGTTGTTTCATTAACCAAAGAGTTCAACTCTTAACAATATTCATCATTCATCAAAATTAGCTAATTAATGAAATAGGCTAAGCTAGGGTATTATAGGGGTTTGCCAAGCGTTACTAAAAGGTCTAAAGGCCCACACATTAGGCTTTAAGTTAAAAGACCACGCAGGGTCAAAAGAGTCATTAAAAACTAAAAATCTCGCCCCTTCAGCGTTCGGGCGGAGCGCCCCATTTTTAGGCAGAGCGCCTATCAAATTGATCAGTGGGGTGGGCTAGGCGGAGCCCCCAACCCCCTGGGCAGAGCGCCCGGCTCAAGGCTTCTCAGGGAGGAGCGCTTGGCTCCTCACGCGGGGGGCGCCTGGACCATCTAGGCGGGGCGCCTGAGCCTTGATCAACCAGAACGGCTTCCAATCGCTTCCATCTTCGAGGCCCTTCCTCTCCAAGTATAAGTGCACCTCTCGGACCTTCATGGCTTGACTCCGGGTGAAGGGTCTAGTGACGGATTTTCCGGCATCAGAATCTCTCGAAGAGATCAATGTCATTCTTGGTCAAAGAGACTGCGAGTCTCAAGGAGTTAGAAAGATATCTTTTCATATCTGCGCCGCTTTCACTTCCCGACTGCTTGCATCAGCACTCAGCATGTGGGGGACTGATTGTGTGGGCGAAAATACAGCATCTATTGTTATGAGGATACGAGTCCAGCTGGCGAGACTAAACTTATCCTACAGGTCACTGGGCACTGATGATATACGCCTACTCCAAGAATCAACTACCGTTTAGGCGGTTTGGTCAAAGGGCGCAGGCACACATCCAGTTGCCTAAGATTTACAATTCTCCTAATTAGGGTTTAGTATACAACTGCCTTGAGTTGTAGGTCCATGGCTTTATTAGCACTTGTATTTTACCTTATTTAGGACTGGGTATCACTATTATAAATACCCCTCCTTGCATTGTATTGTACACGACACGATTCGCCATCAAACTCGGCTATTCTTAAGGAATAAGATTTACTTTGCTTTCTCCATTATATCTTGTTTATTTGCATGTCTTTATTTTCATCGTATTTACTTACTTTTCCATCATAATTTACCGTATTGATTCATAATTAATTATTTACCCTAGACGTACAAATTTAGGCATAAACAGTCTCCGCTAAAGATAGCTACCATTTCCTTTTCGAGTCACTCTCCGCTGAAGATAGCGACCATTTCCTTTTCGAGTCAGTCTCTGCTAATAGATAGCGACCATTTTCTTTTCAAAATATGTCACCGCATGCCCTCCATAAGGAGTGGTTTTACAAAATTTCCCGCGCTAAGGAATATTTTAGCAAAATATCCTTATTTAGTCCGGAGCCAAGACTTCAAGGCAAATTTTTGTAAGTCTTGGCAATTGGCTATACTTCAAGGGCAAGTGCTGTTTTGCCAATACTTCAAGTTATATGGCGAGAATGCAGGGAAGACTGGAAGGGGCAAGTCTTGGCAATTCTTACGACGAATTTCGGCATGCCAACACTTGCCATTGAAGTGTTGTTTTTTGCCAACACTTGTCGTTCAAGTGTTGGCAAATCGAGCAGGGGTCAAAGGCAAGTCTTGCCTTTTTGCCAAGACTTACGGCCAAGTGCGACAAGTATTGCCTATTTCCAATACTTGAAGGGATAAGTGTTGAAAAGTGAAAAATATAAAGGCAAGTTTTGGCTCCGGATTTTTTTCATTAAACCTTAACGGGGACATTTTTGCAAACCATCTGTTAGCGCGGGCAAAAAGGTAAACCATTGCTTCCCGTGTCATATTTTTGCAAATCAGCCTTTTCTTTTCGAGTCAGTTTCCGCTAAACAATAGCGACCATTTCCATTTCGAGTCAGTTTCCGCCAAAAGATAGCAATCATTTCTTTTTCGAGTCAGTTCCGCTAAAAGATATCGACCATTACCTTTTCGAATCAGTCTCTGCTAAAATCATTTCCTTTTCGACTGAGTTTCCGCTAAAAGATAGTGATCATTTCTTTTTTAAGTCAGTCTCCACTAAAGATAGCGACCATTTCCTTGCCGAGTCAGTCTCCGCTAAAAGATAGAGACCATTTCATTTTTTAGTAAGTCTCCGCTAAAAGATAGCAACCATTTCCTTTTCGAGTCAGTTTCGCTCAAAGATAGCGCTCATTTCTTTTTCGAGTTAGTTCCGCTCAAAGATAGCACCCATTTCCTTTTCAAGTCATTTTTGCTCAAAGATAGCGGTCATTCCCTTTTCAAGTCAAAATCTGATAAAAGATAGCAGTCATTTTCTTATCGAGTCAAGATCTGCTTAAAGACAGCGATCCTTTTCTTTCCAAGTCAATATCTGCTAAAAAATAGCGATCATTCATTTTTCGAGTCAAGACCTACTAAAATATAGCGATCAATTCCTTTTTGAGTCATGATCTGCTAAAAGATATCAATCATTTTCTTTTCAAGTCAAGATCTGCTAAAAGATAGCGATCAATTCCTTTCCAAGTTAAGATCCGCCAAAAAATAGCGATCATTTCCTGTCAAAGCTAAGACGGCTCAAAAGAAAGTGATCATTCCCTTTCAAGCCAAGATTCACCTTGGGAAGAATGAAGAATTAGTTTAGGAATTGTGACTTTACATTTTAATGCAATAATTTAATTTCTTGGAAAGCAATGGCATTTAGCCATCAGGCGACCAGTAATCAGCAACGACAGTCTCCAATACATCTAGAAATATTTAGAGTCAGTCCCAGTTAGTCTAAGAGTCTAGTGTGTCTAGAAAGTGTTTAGTGTTAATCTAGAAAGTCTAGGAAAGTCTAGTGTCTGTGTGAATGCGGTAGTCTTAACTACTACAGGTGAGGAACTATACTGACCTGATTCCTTTGTCCGAGGATATGTAGAAAACTCCAAACCGTGATTCGGTCACCATTTTGCAAAGAACATTTTTGGATAGAACCGAAAAGCAAAAATTAGGTGTCGATTATATCTTTGTCCAGAAACTTTTCGTGTTCTCGAACAAAGAGGGGCAGCTATAATCAACTAATTTGGGTATAAAAAATTTTTAATTTTTTTTAATATATTATGTTAATCTTTCCTAGATTTTTGTATATTTTTGTCTATATGTTATGTCTCATTCTAGCTTAATGTAATCATTTATTAGACAGGAAATATTAGAAATACTAGAAGTATTTTACTTTTCTGTGTAATATTTAGGGTGAATTCTAGGGATAATTAATTAATTTTTTTTAATAATTTTGTGGGTGCTTTTGATGTTATTTATTTAGTCTAATTAATTAGGTTAATTATGGTGAGTTATTGGAAGCTTCTTATCAAAATTAGGGTTTGGGCGATTACATTCTGAGGAAAAAAAGGGAAAAGGAAGCAACCCAATTAGCTTGCAAAAACTTTCACTGCATGCCCTCCATAAGGAGTGGTTTTACAAAATTACCCGTGCTAAGGAATTTTTTAGAAAAATGCCATATTTAGTACGGAGCCAAGACTTCAAGGCAAAAATTTTGTAAGTCTTGAAAATTGGCTATACTTCAAGGGCAGGTACTGTTTTGCCAATACTTCAAGTTATAAGGCGAGAATGCAGAGAAAACTGGGAGGGCAAATCTTGGCAATTGCCTAGACTTACGACGAAGTGCGGAAAGTGTTGCCTTTTGACAACACTTGCCATTCAAGTGTTGGCAAATCTAGCAGGGATCAATGGCAAGTCTTGCCTTTTTGCCAAGCCTTACGGCCAAGTGCGGCAAGTTTTGCCAATTGCCGATACTTGAAGGGATAAGTGTTGAAAAGCGGAAAAATATAAAGGCAAGTCTTTGCCCCGAATTTTTTTCATTAAATCTTAACGGGAGCATTTTTGCAAACCATCTGTTAGCGCGGGCAAAAAGGCGAACCATTGCTTCCCGTGTCATATTTTTGCAAATCAACCATTAGCTTTAGTCGAAGACCAAATCCTCACGCCCATCCATTAGTCTCCCACAATCCCAGCCATTAGATCTTAATTGATCTGATGGCTCTTATATATTCTCCATACCCCCACCAAAAACATTATATTCACTCCTATTTCTCCTCATTCCTTCATAAGTCTCTTAGGACTTGGGGCCACCCATCCCGAAATCACACCCTTCATCGAAAAAATTCCCCCACCCCAAGATTGCCATGTCACCACCGGGCGGTCGGCATCGAACCACCACCATCTGATGGCTAAAAAATACAAACCATAACTTTCCGGATAGCTCTCGACCTTCTTTTTCCATTTTCACAACTAGTTGTCTCGAATTCTATACTGTTTGGCATAGGTCCGGCCTTGAAGTTTTGGTCAAGTCTCAACTCCGGCAATTCTTTCATTTTTGCGTTGAGTTTTTGGTTCTTTCTTTTCCCCTCACTCCCCTCTTTCACCCTTATATCCCGTTTCCAAAAATCCCTGCCCCTTTCTTGCCCCTTTTTTTTTTCTTTTTTTTCTTTATCATGTTTTCTTTCTCCCTTCTTTTGCTTCTCTTTATGTTTTGGGGAAATGATGATGATGGGCTGTGGTATTTGTAATGCTTTGGAGGGACTGATATATGGAGATGGTAGCCGTGAGGGTGGTGATTGATGTGCTAGGGCAGCGATGATGAAAATGCTGCAATGGCGATGATGATGCATTCTATAGGCAGTGGCATTGTTGATTGGTGGACAGGGCAGTGGTGGTAGTGAGCTGCTTTAGTGGTGATGCATTATCGAAGTAGTGAGGCTGCTATGGAGACGTCTGAGTAGCAGCTGCTGTTGGCGAGGATAACTTAATGGCGTCGTGTTTTGCTTTCACGGGTTAGAAGAGGAACTTTAACTTCTTTTTCTTTGTTTCTTCCTTTTATTTTAAATGTTAGTCTTTGGGTATTATTCCTTCAAGTTAGTTGCTAATGCGAGAAAAGTCATGGTGTATCTTTGTTGTTCAAGCTAATATATGCCATACTATTTTTTTGTGTTCGTATTTCATAGTTTTTTTGTGTATATCTTCCTATGCTGGTTGTGAAAGCATGTTCAATCTCGTTTCTTATGATGTTGTCAAGTATGTTTTGTTCATATAATGCTTTCATCATATAGCTTCAGGGAAGTATTTCAATATCATAAACCAGTGGTCTGATTTCTGTCTTGAATAAGAGATGTCGTTTGAATCATATTGTTCAAAGCACCTCATTTGAACTAGTACTTATAGTTGGTTTATTATCTGAACATGAATTTAAATTTGTATGCAGGTTACTGATAAGTAGTTTTGTAGTTGCTTCACAGTTTAAGCTCGCCTCCTGTTTTTTCACTCACTACTTTAAGTAGTGAATCACCTTGAGGCATGTTTATATGCATCTTTTTATATTCCTAGTTCCATTCAGCGTGATTCTTGTTTAGGGTTATGGTTAGCAATTTTAATACATGTTTGTTTAGCCTGCCTAAAGTGTGAGCCTGTATGAGCCCTTTTAGTTTCTTGTATCGTGTAAAAAATTAGCGTCTGTGAGTTTTCGAACTTGAAGTATTTATAATATCTGCGCGTGAGTGAGTTCAAAATTATGGAGAGGCTCTATATGTTCAAATTGGTGAGAGAAGAATGAAAATGCATTAAAGAGCTTACATAAAGTACATGCTTTGTTTCATCTTATCATATTCTGGTTGTTTGTCTTGTTATTCTCGTGCACTATCTTAACAGTGATTAGTGCTAGTAATGGTGTTCACCTTTTTCAGCTTTAATCTGAAATGTCTTATAGGCTTAGTTTCCTATGAAGTAAGTTCTTGAATCATGTAGTGTCTAAAATAACTTGTGTGTTGTCATAGTTCTAGCTCAGATATAGAAGTCACAAAGGGGGTGCACTTGACTTGGGAGGGATTTTGGTTTATTTTGAGTAGTGTGGTGGTTTTGTTGATCTTAGACTTAGTCCATTTTGTCATGGGAGTTGACTTATGGCCTAAAAGGTTAGTTTTACTTTAGTTATGGGCTGTTATTAGTTTTAAGCTTAAGTAGTAGACCTGTTAGTGTTTTAAAGGGGTTTTTTGCTGGACTTTAGTAAGTCCCAACCCAATAACCTAACCAGCCCAGCCCATGGAGTTGTCCTACCACTATGACAGCTTACTAGACATGTTGTAGAGTAATTGTGACAGATTTAGAAGGCTAAAATTAGGGGATTTTTGTCTAGTATACTCAAGTGAATAGGAATATGGGCTTGTACATTTATACAAGTCCACACAGAGAACAACTCTTCTAGTTATCATTTTAGCTACATCAATTTGGGAATTTACGGGGTGGTACAAGACTTCGGAATAGAATTATCTATCTTCAGTTTCCATAGTGTGCAAAAATTAGAGAAAGGAATTTTAACCGTTTAGATATTTTCATGATGCTATTGATTAAAGATTGCACCATAAGTTACAACCAAAATCTAAAATCTTCTGTTTAATCCCCAATTTTGCATAACCTATACTCCATCTCATGTTTATTCGCTCTACAAATGGGTATTAAAAATTTTCTAATATTTAATCTACAATAAGCATTTTGCAAAACTTATATTTGGTGAGACTATCAGCTTCTAAGCGCACTTATTAGTTTGATTTCAATTAAGAGGACAAGGATTGATAAGTTGGTTTAAGGAAATTGATGTGTCTCCGATGGGAGAAATATGAGAGGGTTGTTGAAGGAAACTTGTTGAATTGTTTTCATTTTTAATAGGAATAACTAAAATAACTTAATTGTCTATGTCATGTCAAGGGACTTAAATAAGTGATAAGGGTATTTTAGGTAAATTAAAAGTGGGTATAATACTAACCTACAACACTCATGTAGTAGGTTAGCAAAACCCATATATATATGTGTGTGTGTGTGTGTGTGTGTTTCTTTAAGCCATATTTCATTTTTCATATCGACTAAAGTCGATAGGGTTCGTCCAACGGGTCTAGCGAATTTTTTCAAGTGCCCATACGGCCAACCAAAAATTGGGGTCGTGTCATTCAGACTTATCCATTAAAAAGAACTGCTATCAACACTCCACTAACTGAATTCTATTCGGAATAACTCGAATATTCTATGAGGTCTACGGAACTAACCATGCTTATTTCAATTTAACCCTCGAACCATACGATCTGAGCACACAACAGATATTTAAAACCATAGAAATTCCTTAAGAAAACTTATAATTACATCACTTTCCTCGAAAGTTAAGTCCACATGGTCTTAACAATTTCTTTAGAGTCTCACTGACATGTTTGGACAGACTATCGATTTATTGATGGAACATTGAACATGATTAAACTAAAAAATGTCATAGACTCTGGCAAAGCTAACAAAAACCAAACCAAAATGGAATCTCAACTAAGATAGAAAAAGTAGTCTGCACCATGAATCTAGATCTTCTCATTGAGGAAACTCAAGCCACTTTAAAACGACATTAGGCAGTCGTTTCGGTAGTTAGTATTGTTATTGGTATGCCGACAGTCTTAAGTGCTCCGTAAGGTCCATTAGGACCTGTCTGTAAAATTCGAGCTAAATCACACCTCGTTTGGTATGTATCAGAAGAAGGTATATGTTTCCGTTGTCGATAAATCTTAAAAAAGGTTTTCGATTTCGATTTTGGCCAATGAGTTCCAATTTAAAATTCAAAAGTTTCGTTAGATTCGTATGGTCATTTTTGACTCGTTTGGATAGTTTCCGCTAATGTACTGAAATTTAAGAATTGATCTTTTTTGTTTAATTCGTATCTCGAGTTTTGGGAATCGGATTCGAGTTCCATCTTCGTAAGCATATCATACAAGTTTTCTATAACATGTATGTAATATTTGAGGTCATTTCAAGCTTTCTAGTATTTCGTTTTAATTTTCGTCACGGTAGTAAGTTGTTACGCTCTTTATGTCTAAAGTGAGGTATATCATTATAATGACATGTGAAGAATGACTTAAGTGAGTTTAAAGTCATAATAGGACCATATATGACGTTCATATACTGAATATAAAGTTCGGGAAAATCAGATTTAAGTTGCGGAAAAACCGACTAAGGATTTGCTTTGTGACGACTCTTTTTCAGCAATTAATTCTGTGTGTTATATAAGGTCTTTTAGGGACATATCATATACCAAATTGGATGTCTTGGAGTGTTGTTTCTAACGCTTTTGACCGTTTGTTCAAAAAATATCTGGATAAAAAGATATGAGCGTCAAAAGTCAGGCGAGAAAAAGGGACATAAGCGCAAAAGAGGACTAAAACAGAAATATTTTAAATATAAAAGAGAAATTTGTTTTCCTTCTCGTCATTTCCAGAAATATCAAGAGAGAAACAGTGTGTTATAGAGAGGTTAAGCCATTAAGGTTTTGAAGAAAGGACATCAATCTTTCCTCGAAATTGAAGACAGATTGCGTCAAAACACTCTACGCGGCTAAGGTAACGTTATGCTACCTTCAATTTCGTCTATAGTTTGAGTTTTAGAATTACTTAATGGCTAAGTAAAGTACCTAAATGCTGTGTTATAGCTTGTTTAAGCTTTAGAAGGTGTTTAATTCAAGGGAAACAAGGTCTAAAAAAAAATCAAAGGTATGTAAGGCTAAACCTTTCTTTCGACAAGGCATTTATTTTGTATCTTTTGAAATTTGTCTTAGTTCCACACTTGATGGTTCTTGTGGGAAACTTGTATGGAACAAAGGTAACCGTGTACGTGCTTAAGTTGGTGCTTAGAACCACGGCGAAAGATGTCCAAAACAGCAGCACGAAATGTTTCAAAATTAGAAAAATAGTTTTTATCTTCGGACAGTAGTTAGTAGTTTGAGTATAATTCCTTGTACAAAATTGACATTGAGATGCTTTTATATTTTCTGAAACCCTAAGATATATATCTAAAACTTTTATGAAGACAATGAAGTCTATAACTTTGATCAACACTTTGAAAATTAGGTTGCAATTCAGGACAGTGGTGCTGTCCAGGTATTCTATCTGCGGATTCTTTATGTTGTCTAGTCATCTCATTTTTTTATCCATTTAATTTTTTTATGTTATCAGTTTATCCGGATATCCATTCATGTGTATATTATAGTGCTGGTTCTATTTTTGCGGATCATCCAGTTTTAGGGAAAACTCTGCTGAAACTTTTATAGAAATTAAAAGAGTTGGAAAATTCTGAGTTCTAGATTGTGTCTATAATTCCATCCAGGGTTTTCTTACCATTCCTTTGAGTCCTTATCTATTGTTTCCACATGTGTTAGGCCTCATACATGCTTATGCTATATATTATATGCTCATGTCTTACATACTTTGTACATATCGTACTCGCGCCCTTTTCTAGGGTGCTGCGTTTCATGCCGCACAGATACAAATAGATCACCGCTTGGGCAACATTAGTAGGTCATCTACCAGCTATAGGAGTCACTCTGCTTACTCCCGTACAATCAGCTAGTTTGGGTATGGCAGGGCCTTGGCCTGTCCTTTGTATATTAAGTTCAGCACTCTTAGAGGGCTGTAGATATGTCCCTGTATGGTTCAGTCAATATATTATATATGTCAGCATGTGATAGCCTTGTCATCTTTCCCAACTTTATATTTTCAGTAAATATGTATGTATTTATAACCAGGTTGTCAGCTCATCTATATTATTCATATATTAATAGTAGGTTTACCATCGACACTAAGTGTCGGTTATCTGTTGCGGCCCTAGGTTGGGTCGTGACATAAGTTTTCAAAAAAAACAAAAAAAGATTAAAAAGTCAAAGGTGGTGGCTAAGGGATAAAACGTCTTAACTTAAAAGTTCCAAGCATAAAAACGAACAGAAGAAAGGAAACGAAACAGAGAACGCAGTGAAGGGAAAAAAAAAAGACAGAAAAGAGAGAAAGAAGAATGAAAAAAATAGAATTTTCAACTCAAAACATCCAGACAATGATGTTAATTCATTATTTTAGTTTATTACGTGTGTTTGAATATATTTTAACGATAGAAATCAGAATATTAGACATTATTATAATAAGTTAAATTTATAGTTTAAAGGATTAATATGACCCCGATAATGGAATTGATTATATATTCAAACTCAGGGAGTTATGGGCGACCCGTAAATATTATTTATTTAGGGATTGGTTATGTGATTTTGAATCATGTACGTAGGCCTAGACTGCGTATCGCGTATGCAAATGGGGTGTCAGGTTCCTGACCGGATTGTTCTAAGATATGAGGAATGAAGCCTTTAGCCTTATTTGATATATTTTTCTGCTTATTGAATAGCACGGGATCGTTTGGCAGCGAATCAAAAGGACAAAGCGGTTGTTGAATAGTAGTGCTAACTTTGGAACTAGGTATGTGATATTATCCATTTCTTTAATGGGATTCGGCCTTGTGGATATTCTACCACGTGTTTCTTACGTGTGTAGCTGCCGATAGGCGTACTTATTACGCCTTAGCTTTGGATTTACATTGTATATTATATGTTATGCCCTGCTGTTGGTATTGCATTGAGCACAGGAGTATTGTACTCCAGTTATGACTTTGATATGTACTTCATGGCAGTCGATGAGGATCCTACACCGGTGAAGGTTATTACTGCATATACTTCCCGGAAATCGATGAGGGTCCCACGCCGGTGATGTGTTATTATTGCATATATCTCCTGGTAGTCGATGAAAGTCTCGCGCCGGAGATAGGTGTTGTGCACATTTGATAACAATCACAATACCTATCGATAACGCTCACGATATGGATACAAGAACTTGATAATGAAATTTAAGAGAAATGTGCGGAAGCTAAAGAAATTAACCTACAAATAAAAAAAAATTGAAAATAAGATAGAATGAATTGTAGAATAGGTTTCGTGAATTCAATAAGGGATCAAGAATCTCAAGAATGAAACTAGAAATTCAAGACAAGTCTAAATTTTGAAAACAAATTCCTAACAGCAACAATTAGACTAGCTAATCGCCTATGGTAGAGAATAACCCAAGAAGTAGATTATAGAATCCCGAGCCCCTTTAGAGTAACAAGAATAATAGTAAAATATATTTATCACCTTTCTTGAATACCTAAAAGTAATCTAAAGATTTAAGAAGAATTACCTCATCACCTAAAAGTGTAGACTTGAAGGTTGAAAGATATATCCAAGAGTAGCCACACACACACAACAGTGCAAGAGAAAACCTCTCAATTTTTATTCATCATAAATTCTCTCTATTGTTTCTAAAGATAAAGAAAATAAACCCTTTATATAGGAGTAGGGGCTGGCCATAGGCCTTACAAAATCCTACTCAAACATGGTTTCTAAGTAATAATGAAATAGGAAAAGAAACCAACTAGGAAAGAAAATCCTAATAACATAGAAAAAGGAAGTAAATTAAAACTAAACTAGGAAAAGTAATAGTATCCTAAATAAACTTGGTAAACTAATCCTAATTAATATTGGAATAAAAACCTAATTAAGGTAGGAAAATATATTCCAATTATTTTAGGAAACAAATCCCACTTGAACTAGGAAACCTCGATAGCAACTTGCAAGCAACTTGGAGTACACTTCATGAAAATTCTTTGACCATCCTTTGCACGTTTTTGGGACAGAAACGAAGCACATTTTACGGACAAAAGCGTGACCCTAAATGGCTCTTCTTGGGCTTCAAGTTAGGCACAATTTCTCGCGACCCAAATGGGAGCTTCATCGCGATCGCGCTATGCTTCTCGCAATCGCGCATAGGAGCTGACTTCTTCATCGCGATCGCGCCTCTTGCTTTGCGATAGCGCTGAACCAAATTCCAGAAAGCTCCCATTTGCTTGTTTGGCCAATCCCTTGGCTTGATTCTTTGTTTCCATGGGTTCCAAGCCCTTTTGAAGCATTTCAAGCTCCGGATGTTGAGCGTGAACCCTCCATGACTTCGGGTGCTAATCCGGATCACATCACTCCCTCCTTCTTTAAAGAAATTCGTGCTCGAATTGCTACCTTCCAAAACCATGACGCGAATAAGTACCAACTCAATAACTTTCCAAGCACTACACAACAAAAAGAATGGAACAAAACTCATATATTCATGCTCAAAGTGCCTCTTATGATATAGTCAAGTATCAAAATCAATCATAAAGAACATTTTTCCAATTCCAACATTAAAAACTTGGCTATAAAAGCAACAACAAGCAAGCTCATTCACTAAACAATCTTTATTTTTAGGCTCATTCAACTCATGCCAAGCCTCAATTGACAATTTATCACTTTTAACATTGGAGGTTCTAGCAAAATCCACTTTAAATGTATGCTCAAAACTAGGAATAGAGTAAGTAAAGAAATTGAGAACTTCCAAACATTAGACAAGCTTTCAACAAATATTTCGGGAGTTAACTTGCTAACATCCTCACAATTACCACTTTCAAGCAAGTCACGAGAATCATTTTCACAAGTTATGCACTTTTTAAATATTGACTCATCGGTTTTATCAAGTGCAAACAAGTTCAAAAGGAAGGTGTCATCTAAAGAAACATGAATATCATCAAGTGCAAATCTTTCAAGGACACAAGTGTTAACAAAAGCAAAATCATCAGTGGTGTCCATACACTCAAGCTCACTTTCCAAAGTAGGACCTCTACCAAGCACAAAGTCAAAACTAGGACAAACCAAAGAACATTCCACCCTTTCACTTGTACACTTACTTAAGAACTGAAAATATGATATATCAATTTCAAACAAAAAGGAAGATAATTCATTATCATTCAAATGCGATCCTTCACTTCCTTCAAGTATGTGCACACCTTTCAATCCATCACTATTTTCAACTTGACACAAACAACCACCAATACCATTATGAAGAAGGCTACCACTCAAAGCATCACAAGGTCCAAGCAATTCTTTTTCTTTATTTACAAGAGAAAGGTCATTGTCATCATAAGAATAATTAGCACAATCATCATCCAATCCTATATTCTTTATGGAACTCATGAAATAAAATAAGGAATGAATTTTAATCATGCTTTCTTGATTTTCAAGGTCACCAATTTGGCCACTTTCTCTATCTAGCTCACCCAAAGAAATACAAGAGTTAGGGTTAGCTATCTTACCTTGAAGCATCAAAGAACTTTCTTTACCTTGAATTTTAAAGTTAAGGCTTACTTGACCAATTGGACAAGTAGTTTCGGCCTCATCATTTTCTTCCAAGCTAGAGTCTTTTTCCAATGATGATTCATTTTTGCAATCATTTCCACAAGAACCTACAAAAGAGACATCACTACTAAAAGAAGTAGTGGGGGGTTAGAGCGAAAGCGATGAGTAGCCTCTCTTATGCTCTCTTGTTTTTCTTGACTCTCTATTTCATTTCCCTCACTCTCTTTATTATTTTCTTCCTCGCCCTCTTCATTTTATTTTGGTGACAATTCACTCTCATTTTTCAACTCATCCTCTCCTTTTTCCTCTCTTGAGTGGTCACTTTGCTCACCCTTACTCCTCTTAATCTTTTCTCTCTCACAATTTCTTTTGATTAGAGTATCAAGGTTACAAGCTAAATCATCATGGGGAAGCTTTTCTTGTATCCCAAAATGACTCCTCAAACTTTTCTTAAGATCTTGCCAAGTGGGCTTTGGTGTCCAAGAAGGTTCCCAAGGCCGCCCACGACTTAGATTGTAATGGTTTCTTAAACCTAGAGGGAGAGCCCATGCCAACAAAGTCAATTTATCCAACTCCTTGCAAATGTCTTCATGCACAAAAATCTCCTCCAATTGTGATTCCCAAAAGACATAGAGCTCCTTTTTATATTTTGCATGCAACTTAGGCAACTCTGTGTACCTCTTATCCCTTTTACTTTGGCATTTTTTCTTAGCAATTCTAAAGGTGCCATTTTTTTGTTCCGAGACTTCAACTACCACAACTTGCTTGATCTTACCATTTCCACTATTAGGTAGTGGAACTTGCTTTGGAGGATCGTGAGTAGGATCTTTTTCTTTTGGAGTAACATTTGGAGAGTAGGTATCTTGGGCCACTATGCGAGAGTAACGGTCATTAGCCCGAGAGAGCCTACTAGGTCCATCACCCTGCACCCCCACGGTTGGAGGTGTCTCAACCACTTGCTTTCCCATTTTCTGAAGCCTAATTTTCGGGATAGGTCATCAACCGTCTCCTTCATCCCGTTGAATTTTGTCTTTCATTAAATTAACACTCGCCATCAAGACTTGCAACATGGTTTTGACCTCCATGTCCGCCTCGACTTCTTTTTGAGCCATCATACCTACAAACAATTAAAAAAACAAAGGTTAGTAGAAAGAGTCCTCACCAATTCACTCCCTAAGTGTTTACACTCAATTTGATGGTGCTTAATCCACTCGTGTTTACACTCGATGATTGGCTTTTACTCGCTCTAATGTTCTCACTACTCTTGCCTTTTACCTCTCGTTGGCAAAGTCATGTTGTTCTTCGCGCTCAATTCCGCTTTGACAATCGAACTCAATCCAATTCGGGATGACATGGAGTTGATGTGGCAAAGAACGGACAATGAAAGCTAATCGGACGAAATTAGAAAAAGTCAAAGAAAGGGAAGAAGAAAGGCACGAATCGAATTGGCCCGAAATGAAATTTGAATTGGATGAAATTTTGTGTGTGATCTAGAAACTTATTGTATTTGATGAAATGAAAGGAGTTTGGGTGATCTGAAATTGTTTCGGGGCTGTTCCGAGCAATCTATGAAGTGACTGATTTTTTGTTCAACGCTACTGCGTGATGTCGGGCGCTATCACGAACAGGAATAAATCCTATTCAGCGCTATCGCGACAGTAGGCGCGCGATCGTGAAGAGGAAAAATAACTCTGCACTATTGCTTCGCGGTCACAAAGAGCAATAATTAATAAGCCTACGCGATCGCGACACTTCTCGCGCGATCGCGAAGAGCAAATTCTAGGTCTGATGCAGAACTTGAAGGCCGAATTTCTGGAAATTTTCTCCACTTGAATCTTTACAAATCAACTTATTTTTGCTCCAAATTTGAGATATAATCTCCTTATATGTCCGTGAACAAACTCCAATGATCAATTCTTCAAGATTAACACCCAAAATGCAAAAGCCCCAAATCTTTGTTGAAGAACCCTAGATTTTGATTCTTCAAATTAACACCTCAAATGTTGTTTGTTGTTCAATTCCTTCGAGAATCACCTTCTAGAATCACCAAGCAACAGTTGTTAACAAATATTTCATTCAAAAGAAACCTAAACTTATGATTCAATTTTTTTCTTTTTTTGGGATTTTTGGATTTTATTTTACCTTTTTTTTTGTGATTTTTCAGATTTGATAAACAATTTGGGTTAGTGATTATAAGAACAAACACTAATCCAGATTTGATACCAAATGATACTATCCTAAGTAGGATTAGGAAAATAACAAGAAAATAAAATGATAAAAGCAAGACCCAATTTAAATTGATTTGGAATTAAGAAAGTGGATTAGGGAAAGGTAGCTTAATCACCCCTTTAAGACAATAACAAAAAAGAACCTATACTATTTAGTCCTCAATTGAATCAACATTCAATTGCAAACCAAGGAAATAAAGTTCTCAAGCAACACGCTTAGCCATTGTTCTCTCGCATTCACATTCATCATTAAAGTCTAAATAATGAATTACTCCTCATGACACTATATATAGTTATCCCTAAGCTTATTACAAAATGACCAAGTAGTCCCTAGATACAAAAGTAGTAATCTATCTGAAATACGTCTCATCGCGACCGCACCTTGGGTGTCGCGATCGCGTCCAGTGACTCGGAGCTTCATCGCGATCACATTGGATATCACACGAACGCGCACTTGCATGGACCGCTTCATCGCGATCGCGCTATGCTTCTCGCAATTGCGCATTGGAGCTGGCTTCTTCATCGCGATCGCGCCTCTTGCTTTGCGATAGCGCTGAACCAAATTCCAGAAAGCTCCCATTTGCTTGTTTGGCCAATCCCTTGGCTTGATTCTTTGCTTCCATGGTATTCCAAGTCCTTTTGAAGCATTCCAAGCTCCGGATGTTGAGCGTGAACCCTCCATGACTACGGGTACTAATTCAGATCACATCAAGGGTGGAGTATCATAATAAGAGTCTCTATCAAAATCAACACTAGATGGAGTGTCATAATAGTAGTCTTTATCAAAATCAACACTAGATGGAGGCCAACACAAATAGGACAATAAATCAAAATCTTTCTCAATTAATGAATCATTAAGACGTGTAGAATGTTCATATTCCTATCATCACCAACACCCAAAAGATAAAAATCATTATCAAATTCATCCAAATAAGGTAGAGTGTTAAGCTTAGTAATTTTACCTTGAACATTACCTAAACCATCTTCCTTATCTTTGTTTTTCTCGTTGAGGTTCACTTGGCTATAAAAATTGGATGACTCGGCCTCTACATGCTTTTTCAAGCATTGAAGTTCTTCCAATGTTGCCTTTTTCATGCAAACTTCTCCAAAATCACCTAGAGAAGAATAAAAACAACTAAAAGAAAAAGAAGTAGGAATGTTAGAGTTAGAATAAGAAATATCCTCACCCAAATTCTCTTATTTTTCATAGCACTCAACTTCTTCTTTTGTACTCTTATTTTTATCATTCTCTCCTCTCTTTTCTTGTTGAAAATCTCTCACTTTTCTCAACTCAAGCTCTCCTTTTTCCTCTCTTGAATTGCCACTTTGATCTCCCTTACTTCTCTCAATCTTTTCTCTCTCAAACTTTTCCATAATTTTTTAGCCCATGCTTGATCTTCAAGAACTTGCGAAGGAGTTAATGGTGCAAGACTGAGATTCCTTCCATTCATCTCAAGAATATATCTATTCCTTTCTTTGTTATATGAAGCCTTTGTATCAACGTACCATGCTTTTCCCAACAAGAGATGACATGTATCCATGGGAACCATATCACATCCCAGTATCACTCAATGGAGAATGATACTAAAATACTTTTATCAAATTTTGCCCCATCCAACATGTAGGGTGAAGAATGCTCAACAGTAGGTAAATTAATTTTTCCACAAGATAAGTGCTAATTAAATTGTATCCAAAGTCTTTATGAATTCTAATAGCACATATCATAGATAACACTTCAACTCTAGTTTGAAATATCAAATTACCTTTATCTTCTTCCTTCCAATCATCAAATTGTAAATTAGATTCAACTAGTCGAAGCATGGCTTTTAATACTACGTCTTCAAAATGTCCTTTCCTCTTCACTGCATGTATGAGACATCTTAAGGGAAAGAAAAATAATTATGTGAATATCTCAAATTTGGCTTTTACCCTTTAATAATCTCACATCTCTTGCCTTTTTCCACTCAAAGCAACTTTTGGTTGGTTCCCTTTGAATTTTATAAATAAACCCTAGCAGTCACAACCCTAGGTGATAAGGCTTTAGAAGTTATAAAACAAGAAGGAAAGTGAAAGGCCAAAACCTAGAAAGAATAGGATTTGGTAAGTAGGAATAAAACCAAATAGAAATAGGATCTTCTCTAAAGAATCTCAAAACCTAGAAACAATATGATTTGTAAGTAGGAATAAAATCAAATAGGAAAAGAATCTCCAAAGAAAAACAAAACATAGAAAGAATAGGATTTGGATATAAAGCAAAAAATTAAAAAAATTAAAAAAACCCAAACCCAAATGAATAAAGAAAGATATTACCTTTTTCTTCAAAGACTAGGATCCCCTCTTCTTGTTTCCTTTATTGTCTAGGAAACCCAACAGTACTAGGAATCTCAAAATAATGAGCAATATGCAATAAAATAAAAATATTTTCTCCAATTTTTTTGTCTTTTAAATTTTCTTTTTTTGTATGAACTTTTTTTTCGTGTTACTCTTACAAGCAACAATAACCTTTTTTTTTTTTTTTTTTTTGCTTTTCGTGCTCAAAAATCCCCAAGATAATCAAGAATGGAATCTTGATTGGACCCGCTCTAATATCACTTGATAACAATCACGATACCTGTCGATAACACTCACAATATGGATCCAAGTTGATAATGAAATTTAAAGAAATGTGCGGAAGCTAAAGAAATGAACCTTAAAACGAAAAAAAAAGAGAAGTGAAAATAAGATAGAATGAATTATACAAAAGGTTTCTTGAATTCAATAATCGATCAAGAATCTCAAGAATGAAACTAGAAATTCAAGACAAGTCTAAATCTTGAAAAGAAACTCATAACAACAACAATTAGACTAGCTAATCGCCTTTGGTAGAGAATAATCCAAGAAGTAGATTATGGAATCCCGACCCTCATTAGAGTAACCAGAATAACAGTAAATTATATTTACCACCTTTGTTGATTACCTAAAAGTAATCTAAAGATTTAAGAAGAATTATCTCATCACCTAAAAGTGTAGACTTGAAGGCTGAAAGATAAATCTAAGAGTAGTCACACACACACAAAAGTGCAAGAGAAAACCTCTCAATTTTTGTTCATCATAAAATTCTCTCTATCATTTCTAAAAATAAAGAAAATAATCCCTTTATCTAGGAGTAGGGGCTGGCCATAGGCCTTACAAAATCCAACTCAAATATGGTTTCTAAGTAATAATGAAATAAGAAAAGAAACCAACTAGGAAAGAAAATTTTAATAAAATAGGAAAAGGAAGTAAATTAAAACTAAGCTTTGAAAAGTAAATAATATCCTAAATAAACTGTGTAAACTAATTCTAGAGATAGACATTTTACACTTACTGGCGGCTAAGGGATACTTAACCAAAGCTATGGAAGAAGTTAAGAAGATTACACGAGAAGCAAAGAGAGCCAGGCTGGAGTAGGAGCATGCTGCCTAGGAAGAATTTCAAAATGGATTTGGGAATTTATGAGAATAATTTGCAACAAAATGCATATTTATTTTCTTTGCATCATGACAAACCTAGGAAGGTTGTACGTCCTTGGAACGTAATAGTCCATTAGTAAGCCCACGCCCAAATGTCGAAAGGGTTCTTGACCCGAAAAATGACAAAATTGCATCTTTGCATGGATTCGAAGAAACATTTGCACAACATATTAATCGTTTGCTTGAACATGATCAAGACTATAAGAATGTCTTTGTCTTTACTTTTTCTTGTTTTGTTTTCAGACTATGGCTGCAAGAGGTACACTTCAATTCGAAATCGTTTCCCGACCCCCTTACCTAATCAGACTCTGGTGGGAAGATCTGGCCGTTGTTAGCAAAGCTCACGTTCAAAAGTTGTTGGGAGAACTGGTGGCTCTCAAAGCCTACACTGCCATGCCCGGTTTGGCCGAAGCTGCTACACATTTCTGGGACTACAAGAAGGCTATGTTTCATTTCAATGGTTTGGAGTTGGCACCGATGTTGGAGGAATTTGGAGGACTGACAGGGCTGGAGCCTGGACCCGAGACTATGATTTATCCCCGAGACATGGACCCCAAGGAGTTTATTGAACTATTGGGGGCTCCTTATAATCCATACATCGAGGGAGTGCAAGATGGAAAAGTCAATTTGGAGTACTTGCATTCTAGATTTGGAGATCCAACGATTAGGCATGAGTGGACTGGGGCATGGGGAATTCAAGATTGGGAGTGGACTGAATCAAATGCTTTCATCGTTGCTTTTTTTGGAAGCATGGTATTCCCCGAGAAGGAAGGAAAGATCGACATAAGGTTGGGAAGAGTGGTAGAAGGATTACGCAAGGGGGCTCACAAGCGTTAAGTAAGATTGGTTCCAATGATTTTGGGGGAAGTTTATAGGGCTCTAACCAAATGTAGAAGAGGAGGACACTTTTTTGAAGGATGCAGTATTTTGTTGCAAATATAGTTGATAGAGCATTTGCACAATGTCCCTATCAGCCCAGTAGCACCAAAACCTTCATGGAAAGGAGGGATCCGCTCACATAGCACCCACATGGCTAGAACGGCGGCATGGGAGGACCCCACAAACATGCAAGGATGGTATACCAAACTTGAGGAGTTGCAAGAGGTACAATGGGTGCTTGAAAACTGTGCTGGCTTCATTGTTTCCATACAAGGTCAAGACATCACTTTCTTGACATTGATTGGATTCTGAGCAGCTCATCACTATGTTCCTCTCAGATTCCTTCGACATGTGGGAATGACACAGCAAACTCCGCAATTGTCTGAGGGAAGAAGCTTCAACGTGGACATATAGAACATTGAGCATCCGATGGTTGGGACTATATTGACAATGTGGGAAAAGAGGCTTTATATGTAGTTTTTTCATGGCCGAGACAGTAGGGTGAACCCCGCGGTTACTCTAGCTTTTCCTCAATGGCTCAGTGAAGCTAGGGAGAGGTTTCGATCAAAGACTATGCTGAAGAGAAAAACCAAGGCTCCAAGTGTCACTGAAAAATACAAGAAGCTGCGACACGAGTTCGACCAAGGTAAGAAAGAATTAAGGGTAACACAAGAAAGGGAAATGAGGAGACAATACAAAGACAAGGTCAAAGGGGATGAAATCAAGTATTGGACAGGCAAGGTCATGGCCGCGAGGCAAGCTGCTGGGAATCTACAAGATTTGCTCAAAGGATGGGAAGAGTATTTTAAGGCACTGCCACTGGAGGAAAAAGAAGCAATGGGGATAGAAATTTGTGAATTCTTTACAAAAGCTCTGAGAGACATGCAAGCTGGGAAGGATCTGATGGAGATGTTCGCCGCTCCTCCACCCATGAGCATGGTTCACAAACCTAAGGAAGAAGCCAAAGAGAAGAAAGAGAAAGAAGATGCCTGAACTGATGCTTGATTCAAAACCTCTTTGCTTGGCACATTAGTCTAGTCGTCCTAAGTCGAATCGTCTTTCCTTTTCGTCTTTGTTTCCGTTTAGTGGAGTCGTTATCTTAAATTAGCGGTTGTAATAAAGACAAGCAAATCAAATAAAATTTCATTATTTTTTGGTTTTTAAGCTTGTGTTGATTATGTTTATGTAAACGAAATGACGTGTTTTGCGCAAACATTACTTCGAATCTGCGATAGACCTACCTCTGGCACAAAAGAAGTCCCCTGCATAATAGGACGCTATTTTATTAAAACTAACGTATACTCACATTTCTTTCCTTTAGTTTTGATGTGTTAGTCCCCAAGTCCCTGAATGTTTGATTTTTGCATTCTGGCCGCGCCGTAATACCGTTTGAGATCCAGAGGATCAATCCCAACACCTCCCCCTTTACCTACGAGGACAAGGACGAGACGTAATATCATGGCTGAGTTTGACAAAGTTGGAAATAGAACTCTTGAAAAGCAAGGTGTGGTCGCCGATGAAGACTATGCTAAGTTGGAACAGAGGTTGTTTTAATTGGAGAATAGGGTCCCTCTTGCCCGTGCTGATGAGATCATTGAACCAAACAAAACCACCCGCCCTCACGGCAAAGATCCACTACTCCCTCAAAAAGACATTCCTTACCCTACCTACACTGCACCACCAAAAGCACCGCAAAACAACTTATCCCCCTTCACTGTTGAAACAAAAACTATTGCATCACCCATTAAAGATCATGACATGTATGCATGGACCAAGGAAGACTCAGACAACACCAAGGAGCAAGTCCAGTGGCTGGTTAAGATGTTCAGGCAATTCCAAGGCACCAAGGGAACCCCAGGGTTAGCCTATGAGGACCTCTGCATGTACCATGACTTGAAGCTGCCCGAAGGATATAAGAAACCCAAGTTCAATATGTTCGACTGCCGTCGTGACCCAATTGCTCATTTGAGATCCAATTATGACAAGTTAGTTGGGGTTGGTCATGATGAAAAGGTCCGTATGCAATTGTTCAACCACGGTCTGACCGGAGATGCGCTGGTATGGTACTCAAAGCAATAAACAAAGAAGTGGATGAGCTGGGAAGCAATGGATGGGGACTTCATTGACAGTTTTGGGCACAACACTGATGCCATGCCTGATCGGTTCTATTTGGAGAAACTAAAGAAAAAGCCAACTGAGACCTTTAGAGAATTCGCAACAAGGTGGAGAGCTGAATCCGCTAAAGTCTAACCTCCTATGGAAGATGTCGAGATAGTGGCAACCATCATCCATATACAAGAGGACGTCTACTTTGACAACTGAATCTGCAAAACAAGAAGTTTGGAGACTTGATCAACATTGGAGATATGGTTTAAGATGGATTGAAGACTGGTAGGATCGTTAGCTTAGCTGCGCTACAAGACGCTAACAAAGCCCTTCAAACTGAAAACACTACTACATCAAGAAAGAAGAAGGACGATGTCTCCTTCGTGGCTGCATCACTCGACCACTCTCCCACCCATAATCACTACTACCAAACACCTTCTCCATCATGCCCATACATTCCACCCACATCCAGCTACTCAGTCTACAATAGTCAGCGTATGTTCCAAAACCCACCACCACAATGACCACCATATCCACAAAGCCCTAACTACCGAAACACCAATCCACCAAGGCCTCATGGCAACCACAACCCAAGACCCAAAAGAAACTATACCCTATTGGACGAATCCCGTACTCAGTTGTTCGAGAGACTCAAAGCAGCTGGCCATATACAACCTGTGCCATTCAAAATGCCTGATAGGATGACACCCTACTTTGACCAAATAAAAACCTGTGCCTATCATTCTAGAGGACCTGGTCACGATACTGAAAAGTGCTATGCCCTGAGATATAAGATACAAGATTTGATTGATAAAAAAATGATCCACTTGAAAACTCCAAATGTGCACAACAATCCCCAACCTAACCACGGAGACAATAGGGTGAATCTGATCGAGTTAGACAAAGAATGCAATTTGGAGGGAACCATTGTTAAAGCAGAGAGAGACACACCGGCGCTTGATTCTGTTGCTCAAGCCGCTACGGCACCAGAGCCCATCGAGGTAGAAGTGCCTCCAAAATTCTATGTTGACGTAGTTCCCCCATACAGTAATAAGGCGGTACCATGGGACTACGAAATAGAGAAAAAGAACAAATCAACAATTGAGACTGTTGCTGCACAAGGGATGACTAGGAGTGGGAGGATTTATACTCCTGAACATATTGTTCAAGGTAGATGGGGCATCAACGAGGAGAAGTACGAAGAATTATGGAAGAAAGTACAAGCAAAGGAATACTCCGTGGTCGAACACTTGGGCAAGATTTCTGCACAAATCTTTGTTTTAGCTTTACTCCTATATTCGGAGAGCCACCGAAATGCTTTGATGAAAGTGTTGGATGAAACACATGTTCTGGTGGATACCTCAGTTGAAATCCTGGCTAGCATGGCCGGACAAGTTATGGAGTCCAATCGAATCGCTTTTCATGAAGATGAACTGCCACCTGAAGAATTGAGCGACAACAAGGCTTCGCACGTCACTATCAAATGCAAAGACTGGTTCGCAGGAAGAGTTTTGATCGATGGAGGTTTCGGCTTGAACATATGCCCATTCATCACTCTAAAAAAGAATGGGAATTGATCAAAGCAAGATAAGAGAAAGCGACATGAAAGTGAAAGCATTCGATGGATCGCAAAGAAGCACCATTGTGGAAATTGACTTAACCATCATGGTCGATCCTGTGGAATTCACTTCCGAGTTTCATGTCATGGACATCTCCGCTTCTTATAACCTGCTTCTGGGAAGACCATGGATTCATATGGCTGGAGCAGTGCCTTCTACATTGCACCAAATAGTGAAGTTCGAGTTGGACCACAAAGAGGTGGTGGTGTTCGGTGAATGGAACAACTCCATTTACAACAAACAAACCATACCAGCAATTGAAGGGAATGCTCCTGATGGGAAAACTTTCTATACTATAGAGCTCATGGGAGAAGTGCAAGGTACTCGAGGGGGACGTCGCAAAAACTACAACAAGGATTGGAACATCACAGACGCGGTCCAAGGAGGTTATACCGCACATTTCGCTCCCAAGTTGGTCAACACACCGCCTGGGATTGATGAAAGGAAGAGAAAGCTTTATAGCGCCTACTGGGATGGCCGATGCAAAGGCTATGAAGGGAGAAACTTAGTCTGGGAACTAGTCTTATCTAATTAGGGTGTGCCGTCACGTGAATTTCGTGAGACCTTACCGGCTAAGACAGAGAAGCGACTAATGTACTCACCTAATGCTCGTCCCAATTGGATGCGAATCTCTGAAGAAACCAAGGGAAAACAAGTGTGGCTAACTAAAGCACCCGAACCCATGGAAGTGGTGATTGAAGAGCCATATTTACTCCCACAACCTACGAAATGGCCTGGAGACTGGGTTGTAGGCATTATGATAAAACAAGTCTATGAACCTGGTAAAGGATTGGGCAAGAACTTGGATGGCATGATCGATCCAATTCAAATTGTGATGAGGCCCGACAATGAGAAAGCTGGTGTAGGATACATTGTGACTTGTGAGAAAAGCATGGAAGAAGCATCGCTGGACTTAAAATTCTACAAGAAAAGCACAAAGACTCTCCTACATATTTTCGTCTCGTCTGGATACTTGGATGGCCGAAAGGGGGAGGTATCTGCAGCGCAAGGAGTTGAGCCGAAGATAGCTGATGCTGAAGAGGACCTGCTGGGAGGAGTACAAAATCTGTTTATATATGATGAAGACTGCTGTGTGATCCTGGAAGAACATGCTGAACCTCCTGGGATGACAAGAGCTCGATCTGGAGTTGCATTGAACAATTTGATCAACAACCGGGCCCGAGCTTCCAGTGGACCTTGGTAGAGCTGGGGGATAGAGTTTATTTCATATTTCCTAAAATAAAACCTGACTTTGAGTCGTAGAATTTGCATTTCCTTTTCTGTTTCATATGTGTCCCTACAAACTTTTTGCAAGGATTCATAAATAAAATACAGCACTATTTCCCTTTTAACTTTTTTTTAAACTTTTAATTTTGTAATATTTTATTTTTCAGCATTCAAATTAATAATCCCATTGAGTCCACAACCGCAATGTGTAATGAAACAATGGAGCTAGAGGAAACTGAGTTTGATTATGACGATTTTGATGGAACAACACAAGAGGAAATTGAAAGATTTGAAAATAAGCTTAAGCCAAACCTAGAGGAAACCAAGGTGATAAATCTAGGAGATGAAGAAACTGTGAAAGAGACAGGGGTTAGTGTGCACCTCACTACCGAAGATAAAAAGCGGTATACTGAGTTTCTTAAGGAATATGAGGATGTATTTGCTTGGTCGTATGATGACATGATTGGCATAAGCACGAATGTGGTAGCTCATAAATTACCCATCAATCCGGGTTAGCTAACATTGTCCTAGTGCCAAAGAAAGATGGGAAATGCCGAGTTTATGTGGATTACATGGATCTGAATAGAGCAAGCCCAGGAGATGATTTTTCCTCTGCCGAATATACACATCCTAATTGACAATTTCACGAAACACGAACTATAGTCGTTAGTGGATTGTTTTTCCGGCTACCATCAAGTGCTCATGGATAAGGAGGATGCCGAGAAGACAGATTTCACCACATCTTCGGAAACTTATTGCTACAAGGTTATGCCGTTTGGATTAAAGAATGTTGGGGAAACTTACATGAGGGCAATGGCAAGTATGTTGCATTACTTGATGCACAAAGAAATTGAAGTCTACGTGGATGATGTGATCATCAAATCAAAGAAGAGTCCAGAGCACCTTGACAACTTGTGCAAGTTTTTCAATCACTTGCGAAAGTATAATTTGAAGCTAAATACAGCAAAGTGTTCTTTCGGTGTTCCAGCAGGGAAGCTTATGGGTTTCATCGTCACTAGAAGGGGTATCGAGCTGGATCCATCCAAGATCAAAGCAATCAAAGAATTGACGCCACCAAAAAGCAAGAAAGAGGTCATGAGCTTCCTGGGAAGGCTCAACTACATCAGCCGGTTCATAGCACAATCCACTATCATCTGCGAGCATATCATTAAACTACTAAAGAAAGATGCAGCGATCGAGTGGACGGAGGACTGTCAAAAGGCATTTGAATGGATAAAGGAGTACTTGTCTTGCCCGCCTGTGCTGATTCCACCCGAGCCTGGGCGACCTTTGATCTTGTACCTGTCTGTGGTAGATTCGGCATTTGGGTGTGTATTGGGGCAACATGATTCAACTGGAAGAAAGGAGCTAGCAATGTATTATCTGAGCAAGAAATTCACTCCTTACGAGGCCAAGTACACATTACTGGAACGCACGTGCTGTGCGCTGACTTGGATAGCACAAAATTTGAGGCACTACTTGATATCCTACTAACGTTGCTGATATCAAGGATGGATCCTCTCAAGTATATTTTCCAAAAACCAATGCCTACGGGAAAACTGGCTAAATGGCAAATGCTGCTCAGTGAATTCGACATTACTTTTGTCATTTAAAAGGCGGTAAAAGCTCACGCCCTGGCTGATCATATGGCTGAGAATCCAGTGGGAAATGACTATGAGCCACTGCACACCTATTTCCCCGACGAAGAAGTCATGTTCGTAGGAGAAGATTGTCACGCCCTAAAAAATTATTTATTAAACTGCGCGGTACGAGTTTATTATTTAAAGGCTCGTGACTGGTGTTCAAAAAGGTACAAAATTATTTAGAGAACTCGGAGTCGCCACTTGACATAGTTTAAGGTGTGCCAAGTCACCAAAGGTACCTTGGAACACCTCTGACTCGTCTAATGGTCTGCGTTAGAGATTCGGGTAAGGTTCTCAGTTGACTCTCGGGAAGGTATTAGGCACCCTCGAGTCCTGTGCCGAGCACAGTTGCTTTATTGTCGCATTTTTTAATTTATTAAACAATGGTTGTTATCTTTTGCCGTTGATTGAATTTAAACTTTGATTCCGGAAAAATTTACACTTTGATTCAACATAAAATAAAATGTATTGCGTATTTCCAACCTTACAAAGGACTGGTCTATTTTTTTAAAAGAATCTAATTAACTTCAAAAATTTAGAATCTAATCAATTTAGTTTTTTTTTTCTTTTAGCCTAATAAGTAGATTACAAATCATACTTATAATATTGCCTAATTATGTAAGTTTTCTTGGTCCTATTATTTTGCCTAATCGCATATTCAACAATAAATAAGTATTGGTTTAAAGGCTTAATGAACAAGAACTAATTTGCCTAATCGCATTTCATTAAAACATAACCGTTAACAACAAATTGGGACTCCCAAAATTTACCCTTATTAAAATATGGATTACTAAAGTATATATATATAATGGGCTATTTGTCAAATTGAATAGTTTTATGAGTTGTTTTCTTAAAAAAGTGAAACGTTTACAGTTTACAGTTTAGCAACGATATTGGGCTGAAGGCTTTTTTTGCGAAAATGGGCAGTTTTAAAAGCCTGTTTTGCACAATTGACCATATTTCTATTCTTATTCCAAATGGTGGCCATTTAAAATAACATGTGGTCAGATTTAAGTGGTCAGATTTAAAGAAAATGCCCTAATTTTGAGCCTACCCGTTCCAGAAAATCAGTGTTGATTCACTTTGCACTTATGTCCTATTTTTGCCTACTTATATCAGTCTCAAACCATTTTTACACAAGTGGCTCACGATTTCAAATATATATTTATATACATGGTCAAAACACAAATGAGTCACCAAAATATACTTGCTTAGTAAATCATATGCAAACTACTAATGAAACTCAACGTGGTCAAACAACATGTATTGGGCCTAAATTAAACCATTCTAGATTCTTATCATTTCTTATGACAAATAGTTAAAAGAATTGCTAAAGCGCGAACATAAGCAAAATGGGATAACTCTTATCAAGCTTGTTTTCATGCATAGATCATCTTTAAACATGACAAACATATACAAAGTAAAAGTATAATGCAAGAGTTGGAATATTTACCTAGTGAGTAAACTTCTTGGCACAAGCAAGTAACAAGATCTAACGAGCTTTTAGCCAAACCAAATCAAACAAAAACAGTAGCAAACGCCTCCAAAAATCAGCACCGAAACAGCCCCTTTAAACTCCTATTTGAACCCCCTAAACTTAAAGATTTATGCTCCAAAAGGCCTATGAAGTAAAGGCTTTTTGGTTCTAAATCTCCTCTCAAAACTTACTAATTTTCTTTAAGTATTTTTTCTCTTAATTTCATGTAAATTTCAGCTTGTAGTTGGTGTAATGAGGGCATTAAATGGCCCTATTTATGGCTGAAATTGAGAGCCAAAAGGTGGGGTGTGGACTTGTACAAAAGTACAAGCCCACACCCTACACTTGAGTGCTTTTAGTCCCATTTTTCAAGCAAAAGTACAGCAGCTGTACACCTACTATTTCAGCTATTAAAACAGCTCCAAAAAGCTGGAAAAAAGCACAAGTTGTGTCCTTTAAAGGACACCCAATACTCATTCACTAACTAGAAGAAACTATGACCAAACTAGAGTAACTAAATCAGCCTCAACTAGACTAAATGAACCAAACTAACTTAGAATTAAACTAAAAGCAAACAGAGCAGTCAGATTCCTAACTTAAAGCTAGACAAGTTTAGGAATCATTAAACATGGATACTTACACTACAATATGAAAATAATATGAACTTCCCAAGCTTCAACTTATACTCCTAGTAAAAAACAAACATTAAGGCACAAAGACTCCAAACTTAAACTCTAATTGAAACAGCCTACACTTATACTTGGTATAAAAATCAAACGATGGTAATGAAACGAAAACATACTTTTTATCCCTTAATAGAACATATCATGGCAAAAATAGAGAAGCTACAGGGATTAAACACATGCGCTAGGGGGGAGAAGAAACGGGCAGCTTTATACTCGACACCATTCCAAATAGACTAAGACAGAAACCAACAGACAAAACGACTTCTTTTATTGACCCGGAGTGTATCCATACACTTCAAGATATACAGAATACACACATACATATGTGAGCTCTACTAGAGCGAGGCAAAGTGACAAACAGTTTCGACGGGTTGAACCTACAACAAGCTTCACATTTTGCCAATGAAAACCTACTATACAATATACATGCCTATATGACTCTCCAATGACCGAACAAAGCACACACATGCTTAATACACACATATACACCACGAGTCACTTCTATTCAAACATATATGTACAGGGACATACATCCATAAACTCACCCGGCAACACACGATTCCATACACAACTTAAACAAAGAACAAGTTTATTATATTAACATTATGATTTGATTTCATATATTTGATAATACAAACATAACAATGAAGATAAAACTTTCTTGGTATCGTGAACACAAACTACGGACAAACACTAAACTCACTGATTTACGAGCTAACAAGTTGACGACTAAATCTAGCAATTTAAACAAGTAGAAAAACAAAGAATTAAGGACAAAGGGAAGTACATTTCTGCCTAACCCGTCACCAAGACATAGCCAAAGCTGCGGCGACGCCCTCGTTGCCTTGTCTGCTCGTTACCACTGCTGCGTCGCTGCCTCGTCTGCTCGTTACCACTGCTGCGTCGCTGCCTCGCTTCAGCATCACCACAGCCCCACTGTCGCTGCGTCATCTCCATAGAAACAAAATACCCCACTGCCTCCGTTCAAACTCATCTCAGCCTAGCAGCCTCTATACTCAAAACAAAGTCAACATACTCCCTCCAAACAACTTTTAAACATTTTTCATCACCACTACGTATTCACCCTCAAATCGGGTCCCCAAACCACCTCGTCACCATACTCCCTCATCACAGCCCTCGGAAACAGTCCCCTCATCCCCACTACCAATACACAAAACAGCCCCACAAAGCTTCACAATCAACACAGAAACAGAACAAAAGAAAAGGAATAAGGAGAAGAAGAAAATATAAAAAACAGAAAGAGAAAACATAAACAAAACAGGAACGGGAAACGGGAAAGGGAACGGGCAAAAAAAAAGTGAGGTTTTATGGGAAACGGGGTACGGGGGTGAGAGAGGGGGAGTAAGGAGAAGAGGAGGGAACCAAAACTTACCGGATTTTTGTTTGACCGCAACTTTGACTTCCGATCTACTCCAAACGGCTTGGATTTTGACGAAACCAATTGGAGAAATGGAATAAGGGGTACGAAAGGAGTCGACTGATATTTTTTTTAAAATTTTCCGGCCACCGGAGGTGGTGGCCGGCGGCGGCCGATCGGTGGAAGTACGGCGGAGGGGGATTTCCGGTGGGAGGGGAAAATTTGGGCAGCATTTGGCCAGCTCAAATGAGCTAATGGGTGTGGGAGTGAAAAATGTGGCTTTGGGGTTTATATAGCGTGGGTTTGGGCTCAGGTATTGAATGGGCTGATGGGCTAGGCAATGGGCTATTCATTTTTGCAAAAATGGCTATTAAAAGAGTCTATACTAATAAAACATACACAATTAATCATAACGTAAACCACATAAATTCACGATACTATCACAATTAAAACGTAGAATCACAATTAAACAGATAACAAGTAATTTTTGGTATTTTCATATTTTCTGTCCTAATTAAAGACAAATTTAGCTAAGAATAAACACTAGACGTACGGAAAAATTTGACGACACGTCCTAAAAATCTAATACGACTATTCTAAGCAATTTTCTTATCTAGTGCCAAAATTAGGTGATTACAGCTGCCCCTCTTTGTTCGAGAACACGAAGAGTTTTCGGACAAAGAAGTAATCGACGACTAATTTTGGCTTTTCGGTTCTAGCCGAGAGCATGCTTTTCAAAATGGTGACCGCACCTTGGATTTCGGTTCTAACCGAGAACAAGGTTACCTACATATCCCTGGACTAAGGAATCAGGTCAGTGTAGTTCCTCACGTGCGGTTGCTGGGACTACCGCATTCAAACAGACACTAGATTCACTAAGACTCACTAAGACAACCCTAGACACTCTAGACTACTTAAGACAAACCAGAGGCTCTTCTAGACACACTTGGGGCTGATACTAGACACTCTAGACTACTAAGAGGCTGTCGCTGCTGATTACTGGTCGGTTGCTGGTGGTCATTGCTTTACAAGGAATGGAAATACAAGGGAAAATGTAAAATTACAATCCCTAGCCTAAATCTTCATGCTTCCTTAAGGTAAATCTTGGCTTGAAAGACAGCTCCATCGCCCGTTGTATGGGCAAGCATCATCTGAAACTTGAAATGGTCGCATCTGTTTCAACCAGGTCTTGACTTAAAGCTAGGGATGGTTGCTATCTTCGAGCAGGACTAACTTGAAAAGGAAGTGGTTGCTATCTTTGAGCGCAAATGAGTTGAACTGAATGTGAGTGCTATCTTCTAGCAAAACTGACTTGAAAGGAAAATGATCGCTGTGTTTTAGCAGATCTTGACATGGAAAGGAAATAACGCTATCTTTGAGCGAAAACTGACTCGAAAAGGAAATGATCGCTATCTTTTAGCAGATCTTGACATGGAAAGGAAATGACGCTATCTTTGAGCGAAATTGACTCGAAAAGGAAATGATCGCTATCTTTTAGCAGATCTTGACATGGAAAGGAAATGACGCTATCTTTGAGCGAACCGACTCGAAAAGGAAATGATCGCTATCTTTAGCAGATCTTGACATGGAAAAGAAAATGAAGCTATCTTTGAGCAAACTGACTCGAAAAGGAAATGATCGCTGTCTTGACTTGAAGCTAGGGATGGTTGCTATCTTCGAGCAGGACTAACTTGAAAAGGAAGTGGTTGCTATCTTTGAGCGCAAATGAGTTGAACTGAATGTGAGTGCTATCTTCTAGCAAAACTGACTTGAAAGGAAAATGACCGCTGTGTTTTAGCAGATCTTGACATGGAAAGGAAATGACGCTATCTTTGAGCGAAAACTGACTCGAAAAGGAAATGATCGCTATCTTTTAGCAGATCTTGACATGGAAAGGAAATGACGCTATCTTTGAGCGAAACTGACTCAAAAAGGAAATGATCGCTATCTTTTAGCAGATCTTGACATGGAAAGGAAATGACGCTATCTTTGAGCGAACCGACTCGAAAAGGAAATGATCGCTATCTTTAGCAGATCTTGACATGGAAAAGAAAATGAAGCTATCTTTGAGCAAACTGACTCGAAAAGGAAATGATCGCTGTCTTTTAGCAGATCTTGACACGGAAAAGAAATGAAGCTATCTTTGAGCAAACTGACTCGAAAAGGAAATGATCGCTGTCTTTTAGCAGATCTTGACATGGAAAAGAAATGAAGCTATCTTTGAGCAAATTGACTCGAAAAGGAAATGATCGCTGTCTTTTAGCAGATCTTGACATGGAAAAGAAATGAAGCTATCTTTGAGCAAACTGACTCGAAAGGGAAATGATCGCTATCTTTTAGCAGATCTTGATATGGAAAAGAAATGACGCTATCTTTGAGCGAACTGACTCGAAAAGGAAATGATCGCTATCTTTTAGCAGATCTTGATATGGAAAAGAAATGACATTGTGTTTTAGCGGGAATTGACTCGAAGAGAGAATGGAGTTCCGTCTGACATATAGCGCAACTATCCCAGTTCAAGTAGTCCTAGCTCTTTCTTAGCAACATAGCAAATGTCACACTTACTTTCTTCATCGTGGATACACCCTGTTTCGGATCTTGCAAATAAGCTTAGTAACTCTTGTTCTATTCTTCACAGTACTGTGGGATGAACAATGCCCAAAACTTCTCCCAAACATATCCACTATTCATGATACACTTTTGGTATGTCGTCCTTCCGGCCTGATGTGCGGTGCTGGGCTCCAATTATCAATGTTGATCATGACTTGCTGAGAACTTTTCCATTGTCGAGGGTGTGCCCTGCTTGCTGGAATTAAACTTGAATCCTGTAAGACAGAGTTTTGCAATTTTCTTTTGTTGCTCATGGGAGGTTAGCGCCGAAAGGGCGAGGAATTAATGGTGAGGCAAGATGTACAAAAATGGAAATAATAATAAAAAAAAGTTTAAGGGCGAAAGTCGTTTGGACAGAGAACGTCTTTCTGAAAAGGGAAACTTATCTGGCAATATACTGGCGGCCTTGATGATCATGACATGTATCTTGGATGACCTCGTCCGACCAGATCCACTTGTTTGTTGAGAGTTGATCCATGGAAGATATCAAACCATAACCAAGTTGAGGTGACCCTCAAGTCGACTAGTAGCGCCCTTTCGGGTTTTCGCCAACTAGCCTCTCTCTTTGATCTTTTTCCTCACTGTTTGTCTTGCGGCGCCTTCTCAGGTTTTCACCGACAAGACTTCTTTCTTTTCTCGTTTTTTTCTTTTTTTCTTTTTCTTTTTTTTTCAATTCAATTTACAACACCAACATCTCTTGAAAAATATGAATAGATGATACAAAAATGATAGAAGTTTGTTTTTATTTTATTTTATTTATGAAATAAAATAAAAACAAACTTCTGCCCCAGTTTAGCATGAAAAGGGGAATCTAAATTTCCTTTGATGTTGGCCGCAAACTTGAAGGCAAGTTTTGCGTCAATATGAGACAGGAAAGAATGAACCTTTCACTGTTACGAACACAAAGAAAATGGGGAGGAATTTTGAATTTCCTCCATTTTCTTTTTAAAAAATAAAGACAACTTCTGCCCCAGTTTAGGATAAACTGGGGTCTCTTGTTTTCTTGACATATTCCGCAAGCCTGGAGGCAAACTTTGCGCGAATAAAAGTAGAAAGGGAAAGAGGAATTTTCTTTTATTGCGACCGCACCAGAATGGTTGCCTACGTATCCTTTTGAGAGGAATCAGGTCAGACGTAGCTCTAGGCAAATGCCCAGGTTTCTTTTGATGCTTTTCAGTTTCATTTCATTTTGGTACAATTACATTGATTCCAAACGGAGAACATGTCTCGAAAGTACAATGTTCAAAGTGCTAATAAGGGATACATTTTGGGATAGCAAAAGAGAACAAAAGTCTTGCATTCATACCGATTTGAAAGCCATCTTGGAGTCAAATGTAGTACCTCTTGACCGCGTCTGCATTGACGGGTATTTCAGTTGTCCTGCCTTCCGGATCTGTAAGGTACAAGGCGCCATTTGGCAATACTTTCTTTACCAGGTATGGCCCTTGCCAATTTGGAGCAAATTTTCCTTTAGCTTCTTCCTGATGAGGAAAGATTCTTTTCAAGACTAATTGCCCTTCTTTCAAGTCGCGGAGGCGCACTTTCTTGTTGTAGGCTCGGGCCATTCTTTGCTGATACAATTGACCATGACAAACTGCATTGAGCCTTTTTTCATCAATGAATGACAACTGTTCCAATCGGGTTTTGACCCATTCTGTGTCCTCAATTTCTGCTTCCACAATGATTCTGAGAGATGGTATTTCAACTTCAGCGGGTATGACTGCTTCAGTTCCATATACCAATGAATATGGGGTGGCGCCTATGGAAGTGCGCACAGTTGTGCGGTAACCAAGCAGAGCGAAAGACAACTTCTCATGCCAGTCACGAGATCCTTGTATCATTTTCCTAAGGATCTTCTTGATATTCTTATTGGCTGCTTCAACCGCACCATTTGCCTTCGGCCGGTAAGGCGTGGAATTTCGGTGCATGATCTTGAATCTTTCACACACGTCATTCATTAAATGACTGTTCAGATTTGCCGCATTATCAGTGATGATGGTACTTGGGATACCAAAGCGACAAATAATGTTAGAATGAACGAAATCCATCACGGCTTTCTTGGTCACGGACTTGAGAGTGACAGCCTCAACCCATTTGGTGAAATAATCTATTGCAACCAAAATGAATCTGTGCCCATTTGATGCTCTTGGTTCAATAGGCCCGATAACATCCATCCCCCATGCTGTGAAAGGCCAAGGGGCTGACATTGTGTGCAACTCTAAAGGGGGTGAATGTATCAAATCACCGTGTACTTGGCATTGGTGACACTTTCGCACAAAAGTAATGCAGTCATGTTCCATGGTAAGCCAGAAGTATCCCGCTCTGAGTACTTTCTTAGCTAGCACGTACCCGCTCATGTGGGGTCCACAGATCCCGGAATGCATGTCATTGAGAATTTTCGTGGCTTCAGTTGCATCCACGCATCTTAACAGTCCCAAATCAGGTGTCCTTTTGTACACCACCCCTCCACTCAGAAAGAAACCACTTGCCAGTCGTCGAAGCGTTCTCTTTTGATTATTTTCTGCCATTGGAGGATATGTCCCATCTTGAAGGAAATTCTTGACATCAAAGTACCACGGCTGACCATCAATTTCTTCTTCAATCACATTGCAGTATGCATGTTGGCTTTGGACCTGAATCTCTAATGGATCAATATGGGCTTTATCAGGATGGACAAGCATTGAGGCTAATGTAGCCAATGCGTCAGCCAGCTCATTATGTATTCTGAGAACATGTCTAAACTTTAGAACATCGAACTTTTGGTGAAGATCGTCCATACACTGCTTGTACATGATCAGCTTAAGGTCTCGAGTTTCCCATTCACCTTTCATTTGGCGTATCAAAAGATCTGAATCTTCGATTACCAGCAATTCTTTGATGTCCATGTCTAGAGCCATACGCAAACCCATTATGCATGCTTCATACTCAGATGTGTTATTAGTGCAACTGAAGCGGAGTTGGGCAGCTGCTGGATAGTAATGCCCCGTGGGAGAAATGAGGACTGCTCCAATACCATGGCCTTTCGAGTTGGAAGCACCATCAAAGTACATTTTCCACACATGTTCTTCTTCGTTAATCAACTCTTCAAGCACATCTACCTCCTCATCGGGGAAGTAAGTCTTCAATGGCTCATAATCATCATCAACCGGGTTTTCAGCCAAATGATCAGCTAAGGCTTGAGCTTTCATTGCAGTTCTAGTAACATAAACTATGTCAAATTCTGTGAGCAGGATCTGCCATTTTGCAAGCTTGCCAGTTGGCATTGGCTTTTGAAATATGTACTTCAATGGGTCCATCCGGGAAATCAGATAAGTGGTATAGGACAAAAGATAATGTTTCAACTTTTGTGCAACCCAAGTTAGGGCACAACACGTCCTTTCCAACAAAGTGTATCTGGCCTCGCAATCTGTGAACTTCTTGCTCAGATAATAAATGGTCTGTTCTTTCTTTCCCGAGGCATCATTTTGCCCCAGTACACACCCAAAAGAGTTCTCATTGACTGACAAGTACAAAAATAATGGTCGTCCAGGCTCAGGCGGAACCAAAACAGGAGGATTCGACAAGTATTGCTTGATCTTGTCAAAGGCTTCTTGGCACTCCTCGGTCCATGCAATCGATGCATTCTTTTTCAACAACTTGAGGATCGGCTCACATATTGTGGTAAGTTGAGCAACGAACCTACTGATGTAATTCAACCTGCCTAGAAAGCTTTTAACGTCCTTCTTGGTTCGAGGCGGAGGTAGTTCTTGTATTGCTTTGATCTTTGCGGGATCCAGTTCAATACCTCGCCTACTAACAATGAAACCTAACAATTTTCCAGCAGGCACACCAAATGCACACTTTGCTGGATTCAGCTTCAGATTGTACCTACGGAGCCTTTCAAAGAACTTTCTGAGATCTCTCACGTGGTCTTCAGCAGTTCTAGACTTGATGATCACATCATCCACGTACACTTCTATTTCTTTATGCATCATATCATGGAAAATGGCAGTCATAGCCCTCACGTAGGTTGCCCCAGCATTTTTCAAACCAAATGGCATCACTCTATAGCAATAAGTTCCCCAAGGCGTAGTGAATGCCGTTTTGTATGCATCATCTTCATCCATCTGGATTTGGTGGTATCCGGCATAGCAGTCAACAAAGGATTGTATCTCGTGTTTGGCACAATTATCTACGAGAGTGTGAATATTAGGCAACGGGAAATTGTCTTTGGGACTTGCCTTGTTCAAATCTCGATAGTCGACACATATCCTTGTTTTTCCATCTTTCTTAGGAACCGGAACAACATTTGCAACCCAAGTAGTGTACTGAACCGATTGAATCACTTTTGCATCCAACTGTTTCATTATTTCATCATGGATTTTCTTGATCATATCAGTTTTGAACTTCCGTTGCATTTGTCTCACTGGAGGGAAACCGGGTTGAATTGGCAATTCGTGGACTATCAATTCAGAACTCAAACCCGGCATCTCATCATACGACCATGCAAAAACATCTCGATATTCAAAGAGCACTTTCCGAATATCATTCTTCACTTCAGGTAGGGCATGCATGCTTATCTTAGTTTCCCTCACAACATCAGGGCTCCCAAGATTAACATCCTCTGTATCAGCCAAATTGGGTTTAGGCTTGCCCTCATGGCGTTCAACTTCCAGGCCTATTTCAAAATCTGCCTGTTCCCCATCATATTCGATCTCATTAACAGATTCCTCAATGTTTTCTTCGTCACTTTCAACCTCAACTATGGTTATGGAGCCAAAATCAGATTGCGGTCCCTGGATGGACGATAAGTTCCTTGAACATGTCATGATATCAGGACCACCAGATATATCACTACAGATAAACAAAAATAGAATAAAATTAGGAATATGAACAGAGATTGAAGTAAAGCTTGGCTCTTGGCCTTTCATTAATGAAAAAAGGGTTTGAATTACAAAAGGAAAGATGAGCAAAATAATACAGTTGGCATACAACCCTTAGAATATCCAAGTGTATTCAAAAGAAAAACTGTAAAACAACAGTCTACCAAGACCCCTTCCTGATGGGGAAGGGAGTTGCATTCCAGTTAGTCAGGTGCACGTCCGGGCCAATGTACTGAATTGAAGCATTATTGGAGCCTTCACCCGGCTGTACCATGCAGATTTCAAAAATGCCACCTAGATCAAATGGTGCATCCTGATTGTCTTCCACTGTGTTGACATTTGTAGCGACAACCTTTGGTTTCATAACATAACCCACAAAAGACTGAGCGAGACACGGAATTGGCTTTGGGAGAGACCAAACTTCTGACTTCTTTTTCTTTGCTTGCTTGCGATCAGCTGCTTTTGGCTTGAAACCTAGTCCCCACGTGCCTTGCACACCATTTGGATAAACTGGATTTACCCTGCCTTGTAGTGATGCTCCCAAACCCTTTCCAAATTGGAAACCATGCTTTAACATTTCGGACGCCATCATGATAGACGTCTCTGACACTCTTGGGATGGGTATAGGTTTCCCTTCTGTTACTTTTTCCACATACACCACATCGGAGGTTTGATACATGATGGTCGGGGCGTGTAGTGACGGCTTCAAGGGCTGGTACGTCCAGGCTATTGTTAAACTGTGAGTCATCCTCTCCATAAACCACGACAGCTTGATTATCCCAAGTAAACTTGACCACCTGATGAACTGTGGATGGTACTGCACAAGCCATGTGACTCCATGGTCGGCCCAATAACAGATTGTACGATGCATCTGTTTCCATGACTTGGAACTCAATGCTGAAGGTAGCGGGACCAATGGTTAACTCAAGATTGATGATGCCCAAAGATTCTCGAACTCCACCATCAAAAGCACGAACAGCAGAGGAACTTGCCCTGATTTTGCTCATATCCACCCTTAGACTCTTCAGTGTAGACAGAGGGCAAATATTCAATCCTGCGCCGCCATCTATTAGAACACGTGTGACATAGGAGTCTTCACACTTAACTGAGACATGAAGCGCTCGATTATGACCGGTTCCTTCTGCTGGCAGCTCCTCATCGGTGAACATCACACGATTAGTCTCAAATACTCTGCCAGCAAGTGCTTCTAGATTAGCCACAGTAGTTTGTTCAGGAATGTAGGCCTCATTCAATATCTTCAACAGTGCATTGCGATGTGCTTCAGAGTTCATAAGTAGAGACAAGCCAATTGCTCGACGATAGAATAATCTGTCGATCTCATTTTCTTCAAAAATTCTTCAGCTTCTTTCTCAGACACAGGCTCTTTGATGGGTCCTTGGTCTTCTCGACCTGGCTTTGCCTTTCTCAATTCTTCCGGGGTAAAACATCTCCCGGACCGGGTTAGACCATTTACATCTGCAGCAACCTCCATGATTTCTTTCCCGTTGTAAGACACAATTGTCTTGTTGTAGTTCCAAGGAACAGCCTTTGTACTTTTGACAGGGAGTTGCGCTGCTTGAGTGATGATAACCGGTTCACACTTCTTTGCCTTAACCTCGAAGACCGGAGTTTTCTGCCATGATGCCCCTTGCACAATAAATGTTGGTGCACTGTCATGAACTTTTTCCTGCTTTGCAACCGGAATTGTGAAACTTGGCTCAACAGCAGTATCTTGCTTTGCTTTGTTGACAGACACACTTGACTTTCCCCTGATTACAATAATAAACGGCTCAGGGCCTTTGATGTCTGGAGAGGGACCAACTGCCACAATCTGCTTGGCGGCTTTCCCTTTCAAGTCCTCTTCTATGCATACCATCCCTACCATGTGTACGTTGTTTTGAACATCATGAGCTGGTAAAGGATTTTGATTCACATTTTGTGTTTCATCCCCCACGACTTTTATCTGATTATTGTCTATCATTGCCTGGATTACCCTTTTGAGTTCCCAGCAGGATTCTGTGTCGTGTCCAGGTGCTCCAGAATGAAACGCACAATGGCGTGAATGATCAACCCTTCCATTGGGGTTCACTTTTCCCGGGATTGGCTTCAACAGATTGGCTTGTTGCAATTTTTCAAACAAATTAGTGTAAGTCTCCCCCAGTGGGGTGAACTGCCTTTTCTCTTGTTGCATGTTTCTCTGTTGCATGTTTGGACGAAAACCCTGCGGACCTCGTGGTCGATAAGGCATCTCCTGGTGGGCCTGGAATTGAGTATGTGCCTGTTGATTGTTATATTGGACTGGAGCAGGGGGTGGACGCCACTGTGGACCAGATAGAGGCTGAGCATAAGATGCTGCATTTACAGGGAATGAGAACTGCGGCATGGCAAATTGCTGGCCGTGAGTTGGATAGAATTGTTGTGGCGGGGGTGCCTGAATATACCCTTGACGGTCGTTGTATCTCCCATCATTTCTTCTCGGTCCAGGACCAACCATTGCCACTTCATCTTTTTTCTCTTTCTTCTTCCCAAAAGTACCTGACCCTGATTGCAACGCTTGGGTCGTGGCTCTCAAAGCTATTTGGCTAACAATCTTGCCTGCTTTGATTCCTCTCTCAATCATCTCCCCAATTTTTACTGCTTCACTAAATTGCTTTCCAAGGGCAGAGGCCATCGCCTGGTAGTATGTTTCGTCAAGCACTTCGATGAATTCTTCGACCATTTTATCATCTGGGATCAAAGGGCTCACACGCGCCGCCTGTTCGCGCCACCTATAGGCATACTCTCTGAAGCTTTCGCCTGGTTTCTTTGTGATCGTCTTCAAAGAAGAACGATCAGGAGCAGCCTCCATTTTGTAGCCATAATGATTCAGTAAAGCGATGGCCATGTCGTCAAAGGTGACCCACTTGGAAACATCTTGTTGCACAAACCATTCTGTGGCCGGTCCTCCCAAACTGTCCGCAAAGTACGCCATCAATAATTCGTCCTTCTCGATACCCCTCATTTTGTTAAGGTATATCTTCACATGGATCCTTGGATCACTTTGTCCAGTGTACGGATCGAATTTGGGCACAACAAAGCCTTCAGGCAATGGCACATGAGGGAATAAGCACATGTCTTTGTATGAAATACTGGTTTTACCCCCTTGCCCTTGTATGTTTTTCACAGTTTGCTCCAGGCTTTTCAATTTCCGAGCAAAGTCAGCCTCTTCTGTTTTCCCCAATCTTTCGACATCAGCATGTGATTCTGGGTGGTGTCCATGATCATACGACTCAGTGGGGCGGAGTACATTACCCCGGGTTTGGTCGAATTGTTGATCACGAGCCCTCAACTGTGGGTCACTGTTTGACCTTTGCAATGTGTGTCCTGCAGGAACAGTGAATACTGTGGCAGGAACTTGGGCTTGGCCATGTTGTCCATGTTGTGGGAATTGTGCCCCAGGTTGTACAGTAGAGGGTCCAGCTACGTTGTCAGTTTCTGGATGTGGACCGAACCCTGGAGGATAACGGGGGTCTTCTGCCATTGTAGATTGCCCTTGCCCTGGTGGCTGAGCATTCGCCGTGAAACCAGCAGCACCTGGCGGAGCAGGAGGTGCCTGAATTGCCGACAAGTTACGGACCAGTTGCATCATCATTTCTTTCATGGCCGTGAAATCCTCGGCCATCTTAGCCTGTTGTTCAGCCAAGCGAACCAGCTCAGTGTTCTCAGTTTCTTCGGCCATCGTTGCTGGAGTGTCTTCTTGAAGAGGTGCTTCAACCACTTCTGGAACAGGCAGTGGTCCCTTGATTCTGGTGGAATAGGAATGTGGGGCCAGCACGGCAGTTGCTCAAGCTCTAAATAAATCAAAACACTTTAGTGCAACAAGATAGCATGGAATATGAATTTGCTCGTCGGCCTAAACAATGCCTAAGGTCGTTATGCGTCATCCCAAATTGGTTTAGATTAGATCCCCAAGTGTATTATTTGATCTCTTTTCTCTTCTTTCTTTTTTTTTCTTTCTTTTCTTTTCCTTTCTTTTCTTTCTTTTTCTTTTTCTTTTTTTCAAGTGAGGCTAGAGGGTGAAATGAATTGACACATAAAAATAAGCAAAATATTTTCATTACTTCAAAAGAAAGAGTACATACGGTGCTTCCGGAGCACGACCAAAAGGAACGTACAAATGACTTAAAAAGGTGAAAATAAATTACAACATGCCAAATTCAAAAGCGACATATAGTACAACAATGCCAGGATGTAAAATAAATGACAAAAAGCAATAATCTGCATCATCTTGGCCTGATGTATCTACTAGGGTGACTGGGGCACAAAGTCAGCTGGCTCCTCTGGGTCGAACTCAAATGGCTCCACGGGATCTGCTGGCGGGCCTTCTGCAAAAGTACGACGCAATCCATTCAAATCTGCCGCAACTCTAGTGACGAAGGGAAGCACATGTGGGAGTATGTCCTCTGCGGGAAGCCTCCTATACTCATCGATGGACCGTGCCACATATGTAGCGGAGTCATAAACTTGCCGATAAGCTACACTGATGGTCCGTCCTGCAGCCTGTATATCTCGAAGTCGGTCCTGTGCTAGCCCTCTGAGCTGCTCACCCTGCTCTAATGCCCTGTCAAGTCGAGCTCGAGAATCTATGGCATCCTGGCGATGATACTCTTCCCTTTTCCTGCTTTCCAACAAAGCTGCCCTGTCGGCATCCCGCTCTGTCAATGCCTGTGAGTGCATGACACGGAGTCGTCTGACTGTGTCTAGGTGCTGATGCGCGAAACCCTCACTCTCTGCCTGAGCAGCTCTGGCGGCATCCCGCTCTGTCAATGCCTGTGAGTGCATGACACGGAGTCGTCTGACTGTGTCTAGGTGCTGATGCGCGAAACCCTCACTCTCTGACTGAGCAGCTCTGGCGGCATCCCTCTCTGCAATTAAGCTTTGTATGGTATCACGGTATTCCTTCCTAATCTCGTGCCTAGCAAGCTGAACCTGCATATCCAGCCTGGCCTCAGTGTCAACCATGCCTGCTCTCGACCTCGCGGGCATCTCTCTGGGTATGGGCTGATGGTAATACCAGAACTTATACTCCCGAACGACCTCCCCCTTAAGTCCATCCTGAAACTGTGTGCTTTCTGCGAGGTGCCTCCTAGTATCCCACAGGTGCAGGATCTCACCTCTAAGAGTAGCTGGGTTGAGAGGATAGTCTGAGGCATATGCACTCTTGTCCTCAACTATTGGGATCTCCTGCTTTCGACCCAACTGCCTAAGTACACGCAGAGGAACATAAGGCTGGGATGCTGTCAAACCCATCAGAACGAGAAAAGGACGATCCACGCATCTGTGTACAACCTCCCTCTTAGGAAACCAGCTGCACTGCCACAAAATCTTGTCCGGCGTGAGAGAGTTCAAGAAAGACCTCCAATCTGGCTCATTCCTGGGAATTTATACCTCTCGATGTGTTCGAGATGGTATTCAAGATAATCGATGTCACAGCACCTAAGAATATCACGAGGTGGGCAAGGGCGTACATGCTCCAAGAACCAGACCTGTAATAGAAGGTTACACCCCTCAAAGAAACCGCTCTCTCCCTTGTGGCATCGAGTCAAAGCATGAAACATACTACCCAGAATCGTCGGGATGATAGTGGCATCTGGTGCTCCACCATACAAAGCTGCCATGGTCCGACTGACCTTAATGGATATCGCTCTATCCGGTAGTGGGAAAACCAACAACCCTAGCAAAGCGAACACAAAGACCTTAGGACAGAGGAGTACCCAATCTTCATATTTCAGCTTATCGTGGAACTCAAATCCATACTTCTTAAAACCATTATCGGCCCCAAAACGATCATAAAGGTAATCAAATGAAATCCAGCCTTGACGAACACTAGCGATTGAGAGGTCCGTTCGTAGCTTGATATTATTGAAAAAATCACGCTCATTAACCTTCCTCGGAGCAATCATATTCTTTTTCTCAAAATCCAGCTTAAGAAGCCCAGCTATTTCCTCGAGGGTCGGCGTCATCTCAAACCCCTTAAAACAGAAGGTATTTTGGTTTGGGTTCCAAAACCCAACTAGTGCACTGACCAAGTCTCGCCGCGGGACAATAGTTTTAGTCACAAGGTCAGTCAGAAAACCAATCTTCTCCTGGACTATATCTTTCTGCATTTCACTCATTGTGTCCCACCAAGACTTTAGAGATTTATCCGATTTGGATGGGCCATCAGTCATCATAATAGAGGGTGGAATGGCATCAGCAGGGTATTTTCTTTTGACTGTCCTAGAAGATGATGCAGCCATTGTTCCTAATAAAAAAAAATGTGTCAAACGTTTGAAAGCCTGAGAACAACTTAAAACAACTGACCGACAGAGCAAAACAGATGCCTAAACTGCTAATTCGAAACTCCAATTTTCAAAAAAAACTTTTGTCATTGTAATGACGTAAAGTTGACCCTAAGAGAATCGAAAAATTTTGCCATCATAACGGCATCAGGACTGACTCCAGGAAATTACCAACATTGGTATTTAGATGTAATTTATAAAAGAAAAAAAATTCGACGTTACAACGACGCCACATTGACATCAAAACAAAATTTAATTTCCAGTGATGAACACTACAGTACTTTTGCAAAAATTCGCCGGCATAACGACGTGAAAAACTGGATCTCAAAAACTCCCAACATCGGTATACGAGCCTTTTTCTAAAAATTCGCCCTTATAACGGCGTGAAAACTGACACGAAAATTTTTTGACTTTCTAACTACTAAGTATGTACATATTTTTTTGTAAAATTTTCGTCATTATAACGACACAAACTGACATATACAAAAGACGGCAAACACTGGCGTTTTTTTACAAAAATTTGCCATTACAGCAGTATGACTCAATTTTATAAAAATAGCAAAACATTTACATTTAAAACATAAAATTCAACCTCTTCCTCACTTTTCCTTTCATTTTTCTTTTTTTTTTTCTATTTTTTTTTTCTTTTGAAATCCGTCTCTCCCCAACTTGGTCAGCATAACAACCTTTCCTAATCGCATGCAACACATAGAATGCTTTTTTAGACAAGTCTTTCCCGGGAAGTGGGTCCCGTTCAGACAAAAGGTAGTCAACCTAGACAAGTGCAATACCGGTGTATCGCACCTCATTAAGTCGGATATGATGCAGATAATTGGGCCTAAAGGTTTAACTCTAGGTGACACAACTGACTCAGTGTCTAGACTGGCTGAAAACCCGGTGGACAAACCGGGCGGAAAGCGTATCAGGGCCATCCGGAGACAGTGTGTCCGGCCTAAAACCCCGTCACGCCTTCCTCCTAAATCATGGGCAATTTAGTAAGAAAGTCCCAGATGCCACAAGCAATCTGGTAAGTGTACGTGTGTGTGTGTGTTTCAGAGACTCAGAGGGTTGCGGAGGAAGACAGTTTATATATACAGTTCAACAAATATCAAAGCAGTAACATTCAACTTTTCAGGTGATAACGGCAATAAAATAACAACCAAATATTTAATAAATTAAAACATGCGACAATTTATCAAAGCCGGAGATTCTAGTTTTCACTAATTTCCCCAGCGGAGTCGCCAAGCTGTCACGCCCTAAAAAATTATTTATTAAACTGCGCGGTATGAGTTTATTATTTAAAGGCTCGTGACTGGTGTTCAAAAGGTACAAAATTATTTAGAGAACTCGGAGTCGCCACTTGACATAGTTTAAGGTGTGCCAAGTCACCAAAGGTACCTTGGAACACCTCTGACTCGTCTAATGGTCTGCGTTAGAGATTCGGGTAAGGTTCTCAGTTGACTCTCGGGAAGGTATTAGGCACCCTCGAGTCCTGTGCCGAGCACAGTTGCTTTATTGTCGCATTTTTTAATTTATTAAACAATGGTTGTTATCTTTTGCCGTTGATTGAATTTAAACTTTGATTCCGGAAAAATTTAAAAGTGTTAATTCTTTTCCAACCTCACAGAGGACTGGAAGAATTTACACTTTGATTCAACATAAAATAAAATGTATTGCGTATTTCCAACCTTACAAAGGACTGGTATATTTTTTTAAAAGAATCTAATTAACTTCAAAAATTTAGAATCTAATCAATTTAGTTTTTTTTTTCTTTTAGCCTAATAAGTAGATTAAAAATCATACTTATAATATTGCCTAATTATGTAAGTTTTCTTGGTCCTATTATTTTGCCTAATCGCATATTCAACAATAAATAAGTATTGGTTTAAAGGCTTAATGAACAAGAACTAATTTGCCTAATCGCATTTCATTAAAACATAACCGTTAACAACAAATTGGGACTCCCAAAATTTACCCTTATTAAAATATGGATTACTAAAGTATATACATATAATGGGCTATTTGTCAAATTGAATAGTTTTATGAGTTGTTTTCTTAAAAAAGTGAAACGTTTACAGTTTACAGTTTAGCAATGATATTGGGCTGAAGGCTTTTTTTGCGAAAATGGGCAGTTTTAAAAGCCTGTTTTGCACAATTGACCATATTTCTATTCTTATTCCAAATGGTGGCCATATAAAATAACATGTGGTCAGATTTAAGTGGTCAGATTTAAAGAAAATGCCCTAATTTTGAGCCTACCCGTTCCAGAAAATCAGTGTTGATTCACTTTGCACTTATGTCCTATTTTTGCCTACTCATATCAGTCTCAAACCATTTTTACACAAGTGGCTCACGATTTCAAATATATATTTATATACATGGTCAAAACACAAATGAGTCACCAAAATATACTTGCTTAGTAAATCATATGAAAACTACTAATGAAACTCAACGTGGTCAAACAACATGTATTGGGCCTAAATTAAACCATTCTAGATTCTTATCATTTCTTATGACAAATAGTTAAAAGAATTGCTAAAGCGCGAACATAAGCAAAATGGGATAACTCTTATCAAGCTTGTTTTCATGCATAGATCATCTTTAAACATGACAAACATATACAAAGTAAAAGTATAATGCAAGAGTTGGAATATTTACCTAGTGAGTAAACTTCTTGGCACAAGCAAGTAACAAGATCTAACGAGCTTTTAGCCAAACCAAATCAAACAAAAACAGTAGCAAACGCCTCCAAAAATCAGCACCGAAACAGCCCCTTTAAACTCCTATTTGAACCCCCTAAACTTAAAGATTTATGCTCCAAAAGGCCTATGAAGTAAAGGCTTTTTGGTTCTAAATCTCCTCTCAAAACTTACTAATTTTCTTTAAGTATTTTTTCTCTCAATTTCATGTAAATTTCAGCTTGTAGTTGGTGTAATGAGGGCATTAAATGGCCCTATTTATGGCTGAAATTGAGAGCCAAAAGGTGGGGTGTGGACTTGTACAAAAGTACAAGCCCACACCCTACACTTGAGTGCTTTTAGTCCCATTTTTCAAGCAAAAGTACAGCAGCTGTACACCTACTATTTCAGCTATTAAAACAGCTCCAAAAAGCTGAAAAAAAGCACAAGTTGTGTCCTTTAAAGGACACCCAATACTCATTCACTAACTAGAAGAAACTATGACCAAACTAGAGTAACTAAATCAGCCCCAACTAGACTAAATGAACAAAACTAACTTAGAATTAAACTAAAAGCAAACAGAGCAGTCAGATTCCTAACTTAAAGCTAGACAAGTTTAGGAATCATTAAACATGGATACTTACACTACAATATGAAAATAATATGAACTTCCCAAGCTTCAACTTATACTCCTAGTAAAAAACAAACATTAAGGCACAAAGACTCCAAACTTAAACTCTAATTGAAACAGCCTACACTTATACTTGGTATAAAAATCAAACGATGGTAATGAAACGAAAACATACTTTTTATCCCTTAATAGAACATATCATGGCAAAAATAGAGAAGCTACAGGGATTAAACACATGCGCTAGGGGGGAGAAGAAACGGGCAGCTTTATACTCGACACCATTCCAAATAGACTAAGACAGAAACCAACAGACAAAACGACTTCTTTTATTGACCCGGAGTGTATCCATACACTTCAAGATATACAGCATACACACATACATATGTGAGCTCTACTAGAGCGAGGCAAAGTGACAAACAGTTTCGACGGGTTGAACCTACAACAAGCTTCACATTTTGCCAATGAAAACCTACTATACAATATACATGCCTATATGACTCTCCAATGACCGAACAAAGCACACACATGATTAATACACACATATACACCACGAGTCACTTCTATTCAAACATATATGTACAGGGGCATACATCCATAAACTCACCCGGCAACACACGATTCCATACACAACTTAAACAAAGAACAAGTTTATTATATTAACATTATGATTTGATTTCATATATTTGATAATACAAACATAACAATGAAGATGAAACTTTCTTGGTATCGTGAACACAAACTACGGACAAACACTAAACTCACTGATTTACGAGCTAACAAGTTGACGACTAAATCTAGCAATTTAAACAAGTAGAAAAACAAAGAATTAAGGACAAAGGGAAGTACATTTCTGCCTAACCCGTCACCAAGACATAGCCAAAGCTGCGGCGACGCCCTCGTTGCCTTGTCTGCTCGTTACCACTGCTGCGTCGCTGCCTCGTCTGCTCGTTACCACTGCTGCGTCGCTGCCTCGCTTCAGCATCACCACAGCCCCACTGTCGCTGCGTCATCTCCATAGAAACAAAATACCCCACTGCCTCCGTTCAAACTCATCTCAGCCTAGCAGCCTCTATACTCAAAACAAAGTCAACATACTCCCTCCAAACAACTTTTAAACATTTGTCATCACCACTACGTATTCACCCTCAAATCGGGTCCCCAAACCACCTCGTCACCATACTCCCTCATCACAGCCCTCGGAAACAGTCCCCTCATCCCCACTACCAATACACAAAACAGCCCCACAAAGCTTCACAATCAACACAGAAACAGAACAAAAGAAAAGGAATAAGGAGAAGAAGAACAAATAAAAAACAGAAAGAGAAAACAGAAACAAAACAGGAACGGGAAACGGGAAAGGGAACGGGCAAAAAAAAAGTGAGGTTTTATGGGAAACGGGGTACGGGGGTGAGAGAGGGGGAGTAAGGAGAAGAGGAGGGAACCAAAACTTACCGGAAAAAGCGCAAAGTGACCGGATTTTTGTTTGACCGCAACTTTGACTTCCGATCTACTCCAAACGGCTTGGATTTTGACGAAACCAATTGGAGAAATCGAATAAGGGGTACGAAAGGAGTCGATTGATATTTTTTTTAAAATTTTCCGGCCACCGGAGGTGGTGGCCGGCGGCGGCCGATCGGTGGAAGTACGGCGGAGGGGGATTTCCGGTGGGAGGGGAAAATTTGGGCAGCATTTGGCCAGCTCAAATGAGCTAATGGGTGTGGGAGTGAAAAATGTGGCTTTAGGGTTTATATAGCGTGGGTTTGGGCTCGGGTATTGAATGGGCTGATGGGCTAGGCATTGGGCTATTCATTTTTGCAAAAATGGCTATTAAAAGAGTCTATACTAATAAAACATACACAATTAATCATAACGTAAACCACATAAATTCACGATACTATCACAATTAAAACGTAGAATCACAATTAAACAGATAACAAGTAATTTTTGGTATTTTCATATTTTCTGTCCTAATTAAAGACAAATTTAGCCAAGAATAAACACTAGACGTACGGAAAAATTTGACGACACGTCCTAAAAATCTAATACGACTATTCTAAGCAATTTTCTTATCTAGTGCCAAAATTAGGTGATTACAAAGATAACACCGAGGAGTATGATGGTTGGAGGCTATTCTTTGATGGAGTAGTGAATTTACAAGGAGTCGGCATTGGAGCAGTGTTAGTTTCAGAGACTGGTAAACACTATCCTGTCACAGCCAAACTGAGGTTTTCCTGCACCAACAACATGGCGGAGTATGAAGCTTGCATTTTGGGTCTTAGAATGGCGGTAGACATGAATATATAAGAGCTGCTGACAATCGGAGATTCCGACTTGCTGATTCACCAAGTCCGAGGAGAATGGATAGCAAAGAACTCAAAGATATTGCCATACCTTGAGTGCATAAAAGAGCTGAAGCAAAGGTTCACCAAGATAGAGTTTCGGCATGTACCCAGGCTGTAAATAGAGTTCGCGGATGCTTTGGCTACCATACCATCCATGATCAAACATCCCGAAAAGAACTATATTGACTCAATACCCGTAGCAGTGAAGAAGTAGCCAGCATATTGTTATCATGTAGAAGAAGAATCAGACGGATAACCTTGGTTCTAGAACATCAAAGAGTTTCTCAAAGAAGGCATTTACCCAAAGGATACAACAAGTCTCTAAAAGAAGACGCTGAGGAGGTTAGCAAACAGTTTCTTTTTTAACGGAGAAGTTTTGTGCAAAAGGACACTTGATTTGGGATTGCTAAGATGTGTGCACGCCAAAGAAGCTACTAAGTTGTTGGAAGAAATACACTCTGGGATGTGCGGCCCACATATGAACGGTTTTGTGCTTGCAAAGAAGATTTTGAGGGCTAGCTATTTCTGGATGACAATGGAGCATGATTGCATAGGGCACACAAAGAAATGCCACTAATGCCAAGTCCATGGAGATATGATTCGAGTGCCTCCTAATGAATTGAACGTCATGGGATCGCCCTGGCCTATCGTTGCCTTGGGAATGGGCGTCATAGGACCCATCGAGCCAGCTACTGAAAATTTTACCAAATGAGTGGAAGCTGCATCATACAAGTCAGTGACAAAGAAAGTGGTGTCAAATTTTGTCCGTGATAAGATGATCTGTCGATTTGGCATTCCTGAATCCATCATCACTGACAATGGGTCTAATCTCAATAGTGACTTTAATGAAAGCAACCTGTGAGGTTTTCAAGATCAAGCACCACAATTCCACCGCATATAGTCGCCAAAATAATGGTACGGTCGAGGCGGCGAACAAGAACATCAAGAGGATATTGCGCAAGATGACCGACAATTGAAAGCAATGGAATGAGAACTTACCCTATGCTCTGTTAGGGTATCGCACCACAATAAGAACATCAACGGGGGCTACTCCTTACTTGCTGGTGTATAGCACCGAGGCAGTTATGCCAGCAGAAGTCGAGATGCTGACACGACCCAGAATCCGGCTAGGCCGTGCGGGCACCCGACATCCTCTCCTAGACCCATCGGGCGAACCCTTACCAATTAAATTAGGAAAATAAATATAATCCAATTCATAAATAAAAACAAGACTTAGAAAAAAGCACAGACATACTGATACCTTTAAGCTGTACAAAAGAAATTACAGCTGACTACCCAACTTACTAGGTTTAGGGCTATCCAGACTAGACATCTAAGAGTAAGAAAGAAGACAGATACCTCCTGAAGGAAGATAATGCAACTGAAATAATAATCACAAAACTGGTGGCCATCCTGAATAAAAGCTGGCTCACCCTGACAGCTGAAGTCGTCTTCGTTCCTTCACAACGTGGCAAACTAAATCCTGTAGCGAACCTGCCGAAACGAAATAGATAGACAAGAAACAAACAACAAACAAGGGTGAGTCAAAAGGACTCAATAAGTTGGGCAGTGTAGCCACCTCAAAGAATAGGATAGCTAGCCAGGGAGAAAAGAAACAGATAAACCAAATTCCTCTTATTTAAATTACGAAAAGGCAGAGCCAGATAATAACTAGAAACACGTATGGACTCACAAACTCATCAATAACCAGGACCGTAAGATAGCCAGAACATATAGGTATCCCGAACACATCAACAATCAAAAATACATCTTGTTGCGACGTGCAACCCGATCCATATGTTCATACTGTCGCGGCGTGCAACCCAATCCATATATTTATACCGTTGTGGCGTGCAACCCGATCCATATATTTATACCATTGCGGCGTGCAACCCGATCCCCGCAACCATAACACGAGCCAGAAAAATATAGGCAAACTAAGATATGTCCACGACACGGTATACATACCGCATACAAAAAAAAACACAACACAATACACATAATAGTCAGTATGCGGTGCAATGAGATATGACGAATGCGATACGATGAAATGTAGTAACATATGCCTGATACCTATTTCCGGCGCGGGACTCTCATCGTCTACCAGGAGATATAAGCAATAATGACCCTTCACTAGCTCGGAACTCTCATCGATTACCGGGAAGTATATGCAATGATGACCCTTCACCGACTCGGGACTTTCATCGATTACCGGGAAGTATATGCAATGATGACCCTTCACCGGCTCGGGACTCTCATCGATAACCGGGAAGTATATGTAATAATGACCCTTCACCGGTGCGGGACTCTCATCGTCAACTGGGAAATATATGCAATAATGACTCTTCACCGGCTCGGGACTCTCATCGGTTACCGAGATGTATATGCAATAATGACCCTTCACCGGTGCGGGACTCTCATCGCCAACCGGGAAGTATACGCAATAATGACCCTTCGCCGGCTCGGGACTCTCATCGATTACCGGGAAGTATATGCAATGATCAAAACCAGAGTGCAATGCTCATATGCTCCATGCAATACCAACAACAAGACATAACATTTAATATAATATGTAGATTCAAAGCTAAGGCGTAACGAGTACTCCTATCGGCAGCTACACACGTAAGGAACACGTGGTAGAATATCCACAATGCCAGGGGCCTCCAAAGAAACGGATATAAACACTTACCTCTTCCAAAAGTTAGTACGGCTAATCAACAGACGCTTTATCCTTTGGTTTCCTTGCCAAACGATCCCACTCTATTCAAGAAGCAGAAAAATATATCAATTTAGGCTAAAGGCTTCATTTCTCACATCTTAGGGCAATCCGGTTAGGAACCTGACACCCTATTCGCATACGCAATACGCAGGCCAGGCCTATGTACAGGGTTTAAGGTCACATAATCAAACCCTAAATAAATGACCTTTCTATGTTGCCCATAACTCACTAAGTACGAATCTATGATCAATTTTATTTTCGGGATCCAATTGACCTTTTAAACTATTAATTGAACTTATTAAAACGACGTCTAATATTCCAAGTTTTACTGTTAAAATATATTCTAACACACGTAATAAACTCAAATAATATATTAAGATCATTACCTGAATATTTCAGGGTAAAAATTTTACTTTTCTCCTGCCCTTTTTCTCATTTTCTGGTATTTTTTTCTCACTGCGTCATTTCATTTTCTCTGTTCTAATGTTTCTGTTCTCGTTTCCTTTTTGAGCTTCAAATTGAAGCTTTTTAAATGTGTATATATCCCTGTGTGCCACCGCCTAACTTTTTGTTCTTTTGTCTTTTCCCTTTTTTTGTTTTCTTTTTCCTTTTAAAATTCGCTGCTACGGTAAAAATTAGAACTATACTCTACGATATTCGAAATAATTCCAACTTTTGCATACAAGTTATACAAAATATATGTAACATACTCACGAAGGCGGATCTCAAATCGGACTCCCGAAACTCAATATGCAAATTAAATGGAAAAATATCAAATTATATAACTTTCGGCATTTTAGCGGAAACTAGCCGAACAACATCGAAATTCACTTTTAAAAAGTCACAAAATTCACAAATAATCATACGAACCTAACGGCGCTTTCGGATTTCGAATCGAAGCTCATTTGCCAAAACCTAGCTCGAAAATCTCTTTTTAATATTTATCGACAAAAAAACTGAAACCTTCTTCCGATGCCTACCAAACGAGGTCTGACTTAGCTCAAATTTTACAGACAGGTCCTAATAGATATTACGAATATTTTAAAATTATCAGCACGTCAATCGGAGTCCTAACTTCCAAAACGACTGACTGAGGTCGTTTCATTCTTCTCCACTTATACTCTCGTTCGTCCTCGAACGAGCATTCGTCCTCGAACGAGCCTAAGTCTACAGAAAAATTTGCACAGGTAACAAGATAACTTGCACGACCTTCATGAGCTACTCTACGGGCAATATTTCCTGATTACAGGATATGAATTATAACACGCATATCGAACCTTTGGAATAAAATATATCTGGATGATATGATAATGCCATTACACAGCTTATTCTGACTAAACTGATTCCTTCCTCGATCACGAGAAGAGAGTTCTACATTTTCAAAGCAAAGATGCGCGGAACGTTGAATAGGTTAACATGATTTAGCCGATAATCACCTCTTCGATATACCTTTCGATATAGAACAGGTCGATGGAACTAAGAATTAGCTCACGCTTGATGCAATAGGGGGAGCTTTTGAAGTACCTTGTCATTACACACTATAGAAGATTTGATGCAAGTTATATCATTTTTACGAACGCACTATTCAACATCTCAGTTGATGTTAATGTTGTTCGGCAAGCTCCTTGTGGGAATATAGTTACTCATATCCTAATGCATGTCAAAGGTTCATCTGAACAGGGCCTATCATATAAGGATAAGGATCATGCAAATACTACTGGATAGTATGATGCAGACTAGGAATGATCTTCAGACTGAACATCTACTTCAAGGTATTATCTTTGAATTTGAAATATTATGACTTGAAAAGTGAAAATAAAAGATACATGTAGTTGGACCATGAGCTGAGGCAGAATACCAGCAACAAATTTGATTACATGCGCACTTATAACGCTAAAGTAACTTCTCAAAGAGTTGAGGTATGAAGGAGATATGCCAATGATGGATGGACGATAAGCTGCACTAGACCTTTAACTCTAAATTTTTGAATACAGAAAGATAGCCAGAAGAAAATCGGAGTCACCATACATGGTTACTACTGACGGTGTTCTCATGTATAAAGATAGACTTTGTGTTCCTGATGTTGCAGATTTACGTGGACAGATTATGATAGAGGTGCATTATTCCAAATACATTGTTCATCCAAGTTCGACTAAGCTGTACCATGATCTTAAGCAGATTTATTGGTGGGACAGAATGAAGTGTCACATAGTAGAATTTCTGGCTCAATGTTCTAATTGCCAGCAAGTTAAAGTCGTGTCATCTTTCCAGACTTTATGCTTTCAGAAGATAGGTACGTATATATAATCAGGTTTCAATCTTATCTCTATCATTAATAGATTATTAGTGGGTTTAGCAATGAGCGACACTACTTGTAGGTTTCTGTCGTGGCCCTAGGTTGGGTCGTGACAAAAGTGGTATCAACGCCCTAGAGATTTAGTATTACAATTCAGTATTTGGAGGAAGACTCCTCCACTTAAAGCACAAACTCATGCAATTATTTGAATAGGAATACCCATCCCCGCACAGTCTGCTGAACTAAAGAAGATTTAGCTAAAAATTGAACATAGGCGGACCTAAGCTACCAACTACCCTTTTAAGTTGCCAAACAGCTGCAACTCTCGAGTCACAACTCCGTACATTTTTTCTATAAGCACCACCGCCTGATGGATCAATTTAGGGGGTCAAATGACGCCTCTCATTACCCTTAGTAGCCTTGAAAAACAACGATGTGCTTATCCGGCTAACTTGACACGCACTCTGGCTCAACATAGGGAACATTACGAGTAGCTAACCGCCCAAGCACACTAGTATCGGAAGAAGAAGAGATGGCAATAAACTGAGGATAGAAACAATTAGATCTTTAGGAAGCTCATCTTCTTATTTGCTTGGCTACCAGAGCTAAACTACTTCCGAGTCAGGCTTACCCAAAAATCGCAATTGAAGAAATAGACATTAAATGAGTTTTATGGAACAACATCTATGCCAATTTAATCTCCCAATAAGAAGGAAACTCTGACAATTTACCAGAAAACCCTTTTATAACCCAAATAAGCTCATGGGATAACATGACTGTACTAGCGTCTTTAACCAAGAGAAGATACATAGATCGAATATTACTTACTAATCACTTTACACCGGAAGAAACGATACACTTGCTATGGTAAAGAATTAGGATCCCATTATCCTATCAACACGAAATTCCGAGAAGAGAGGTAAACCGATTTGACGTAATAACAGAAGGTGGAACAGCAAGATGCCAAGCAGACAACACCGACACTTATTGCCAAATCTCTCATATTTAGACTAGAAAATTAGTAAGTTCTCATAAATGCCAGGAATAAATCATACCAGAAGCTCGCCCCTCTACCGCAACCGATTCTTAATAGAAACAATTTCCAATGAAACCATGGTAAGATAAATGAAGTCCAGACCGATCGGAATAATCAAATCTTACTCACATATAATGGAAGAAGAAATACATGGGTGTACTATATCGGATACCTCAGCATCTTGCCAGACTGATAGTTCAACAAACTGCCTCTGCAGCTGAGCTGAGCCACTACCCTGGTAATCACCTTCTGAAGAACCACTGCCACCACGCTCTCAACCTCTACTGGATGGTGGCATTTCTCTTGCTGATTGAGATCTAAGTGAAATCCCCTGCGAATGCGCAGATGCCTAATAACGAGAGAAAAGACGACTGCCTACTTGCTGGAGTAAGGAAAAACTCCTCAAAGTATAACCAGACTCATGATAATGATAACAGGATAACTCCTCAAAGGATAATCAGACTCACGACAATGATAACACCTTTTCATTGAAAATGGAAGCTGGACAGATTGTTGATAGCTATAAAGAGAAAATTGGGTCTGATCTTGACGAACTACTGGCGCATTTTACTAATCACATGACACAACCTGAGATAACCTGGAAGGTGACTTTCCAAAATAATCAGAAATCTTACCTCTAAATGAGGTACCATTGTTGTCCACCAGGGCCACGGGATTTCTTGCTATCTCGCTCTAACTCGTCCTACTCTAACTTTAGGTATGCATCATACTTTCGAGCAATGTCAACAACGACATCAAATGAAGTCCCAACCTCAATTTTTCGAGCCATCTGGGATCTCAGGGAAGGAGAAAGATCATCAATAACTTGAATCTCTCGAAAGGCTCATGGACTAGTTCTAATGCATATTCAGCCATTCTATAGAATTCAATCTCATATTCTGAAACACCAACAGGCTAACCGACAGGCTACCCTGTCTAATCCACTCAAACTGGCAACACTTTTCATCTCGCTCGCTACTCGAAATGAACTTTTCCACAAATATAGAAGAAAAATCGAACCAAGTTAGCTAATAAGAGAGCAGTCCACCAATCCAGGGCTGGACCTTGAAACTGGAAAACAGAATAATCAACACCATACCGCTTGATATAATAAAAAGCCTGAAGGATACGTTGGCATTATTTTATTTTAAAAAAATCACGAGGTTTATCTGATGCATTGCTTAAGAATATCGGAAGGTTCAACCGCGTAAAATAATGTAACCTTTTTAGGCACTCGGACCGAACTGATACCTCGGCTGGCTAACCAGCCAGAACAATTAGAGGTATAACACATACTACCTCCGAAATATAATTTACTGCAGCAATATTACGAACCGGAAAAGGAGCTCCCTGAGATTGAACGTCTACACATGCGGCAACCTGATAGGCTGCCCAGCGAATAATAGGTTCTAACGGTATCTGCGTCGCCAAGATTCTCGTAAAAGCATCGTAGAGAACCAAGGGAACCACAAGGCCCTGCTCCCTTGCCCATCGCGAGCTCGTACGGTTGGGACCTCCATAACTAGATCATCGGCACGATCAAAACTCTCGGGGCTTCGTCAGTGCTAGCCCCAGGCTAGACTGCTTCGTCTTGAACTCATACCGTTTGCTGATTCGTCGCACGAGGGTTCACAATTACCACGAAGGAATTAACGAATAAACGAAAATACTTTTGAATCCTAGACCGACGCACGATCAGAAATGAATGAAGTGAAACTTCCTAAATGCCATCATAGCCTCTCGTAGATAAGTACGGACGTCTACATACCCATCAGCGAGACTCTACTAGACATTGTCTTAGTTTAGATAGACTCTAAACCGGGCTCTGATACAAACTGACACGACCCGGAATCCGGGTAGGCCGTGCGGGCACACGACATCCTCCCCTAAATCTGTCGGGCGAACCCTTACCAATTAAATTAGGAAAATAAATATAATCCAATTCATAAATAAAAACAAGACTTAGAAAAAAGCGCAGACATACTGATACCTCTAAGTTGTACAAAAGAAATTACACCTGACTACCCAACATACTAGGTTTAGGGCTATCCAGACTAGACATCTAAGAGTAAGAAAGAAGACAGATACCTCCTGAATGAAGCAAAATGCAACTGAAATAATAATCACAAAACTGGTGGCCATCCTGAATAAAAGCTGGCTCACCTTGACAGCTGAAGTCGTCTTCGCTCCTTCACAACGTGGCGAACTCAATCCTGGAGCGAACCTGCCGAAACGAAATAGATAGACAAGAAACAAACAACAAACAAGGGTGAGTCAAAAGGACTCAATAAGTGGGGCAGACTAGCCACCTCAAAGAATAAGATAGCTAGCCAGGGAGAAAAGAAACAGACAAACCAAATTCCTCTTATTTAAATTATGAAAAGGCAGAGCCAGATAATAACTAGAAACACGTATGGAATCACAAACTCATCAACAACAGGGAACGTAAGATAGCCAGAACATATAGGTATCCCGAACACATCAACAATAAGAAATACATCCTGTTGCGGCGTGCAACCCGATCCATATGTTCATACTGTCGCGGCGTGGAACCCGATCCATATATTTATACCGTTGCGGCGTGCAACCCGATCCATATATTTATACCGTTGCGGCGTGCAACCCGATCCCCGCAACCCATAACACGAGCCAGAAATATATAGGAAAATTGAGATATGTCCACGACATGGTATACATACCGCATACAAAAAAAAAAAAACACAACACAATACACATAATAGTCAGTATGCAGTGCAATGAGATGTGATGAATGCGGTACGATGCAATACAGTAACATATGCCCGATACCTATCTCCGCGCGGGACTCTCATCGTCTACCAGGAGATATATGCAATAATGACCCTTCACTGGCTTGGGACTTTGATCGATTACCGGGAAGTATATGCAATGATGACCCTTCACCGGCTCGGGACTCTCAGAGATTACCGGGAAGTATATGCAATAATGACCCTTCACCGGTGTGGGACTCTCATCGCCAACCGGGAAGTATATGCAATAATGACCCTTCATCGGCTCGGGACTCTCATCTGTTACCGGGAAGTATATGCAATAATGACCTTTCACCGGTGCGGGACTCTCATCGCCAACCGGGAAGCATATGCAATAATGACCCTTTACCGGCTCGGGACTCTCATCCGTTACCGGGAAGTATATGCAATAATGACCCTTCACCGGTGCGGGACTCTCATCGCCAACCGGGAATTATGTGGAATAATGACCCTTCGCCGGCTCGGGACTCTCATCGATTACCGGGAAGCATATGCAATAATGACCCTTCACCGGTTCGGGACTCTCATCGATTACCGGGAAGTATATGCAATGATTAACACCAGAGTGCAATGCTCGTATGCTCCATGCAATACCAACAATAGGGCATAACATATAATATAATATGTAGATTCAAAGCTAAGGCGTAACGAGTACGCCTATCGACAGCTACACACCTAAGGAACACGTGGTAGAATATCCACAACGCCAAGGGCCTCCAAAGAAACGGATATAAACACTTACCTCATCCAAAAGTTAGTACGGCTAATCAACAACCGCTTTATCTTTTGGTTTCCTTGCCAAACGATTTCACTCTATTCAATAAGCAGAAAAATATATCAACTTAGTCTAAAGGCTTCATTTCTCACATCTTAGGGCAATCTGGTTAGGAACCTGACACCCTATTCGCATACGCAATACGCAGGCCAGGCCTATGTACAGGGTTTAAGGTCACATAACCAAACCCTAAATAAATTACTTTTCTATGTTGCTCATAACTCACTGAGCACGAATATATAATCAATTTCATTATCGGGGTCCAATTGACTTTTTAAACTATTAATTGAACTTATTAAAACGATGTGTAATATTTCAAGTTTTACCATTAAAATATATTCAAACACACGTAATAAACTCAAATAATATATTAAGATCATTACCTGAATGTTTCACGGTAAAAATTCTACTTTTCTCCGGCCCCTTTTTTCATTTTCTGGTATTTTTTTCTCACTGCGTCATTTCATTTTCTCTGTTCTAATGTTTCTGTTCTCGTTTCCTTTTTGAGCTTCAAATTGAAGCTTGTTAAATGTGTATATATCCCTGTGTGCCACCGCCTAACTTTTTGTTCTTTTGTCTTTTCCCTTTTTTTGTTTTCTTATTTCTTTTAAAATTCGCTGCTACGGTAAAAATTAAAACTATACTCTACAATATTCGAAATAATTTCAACTTTTGCGTACAAGTTATACAAAATATATGTAACATATTCACGAAGGCAGATCTCAAATCGGACTCCCAAAACACAATATGCAAATTAAATGGAAAAAGATCAAATTATTTAACTTTCGGCATTATAGCGGAAACTAGCCGAACAACATCGAAATTCACTTTAGAAAAGTTACAAAAGTCACAAATAATCATACGAATCTAACGGCGCTTCGGATTTCGAATCAGAGCTCATTCGCCAAAACCGAGCTCGAAAATCTCTTTTTAATATTTATCGACAAAAAAAACTGAAACATTCTTCCGATGCCTACCAAATGAGGTCTGATTTAGCTCAAATTTTACAGATATGTCCTAATTGATATTACGAATATTTTAAAATTATCGGCACGCCAATCGGAGTCCTAACTTCCAAAACGACTGACCGAGGTCGTTTCAGATACCATCTTTGAGAATTATCCAAGAGACGCAGTTGAAGGACGCCGAATGGATCAAAGGAAGAATGGAGCAATTGGCCCTCATCGAATGCAAAAGACTAAATGCAGTGTGTCATGGGCAATTATATCAGAGGAGAATGGCTAAGGCATTCAACAAGAAAGTTCGAGAGAGATCCTTCGAACCCGGACAGCTAGTACTGAAGAAGATATTTCCCAATCAAGAATAGGCAAAGGGCAAGTTTGCACAAAATTGGCAAGGGCCATACATGGTTTCACCAAGCATTGATACAGGCAGAAATGGACGGAGAAGTTTGGCCGAAACCAATCAACTCAAACGCCGTCAAAAGATACTATGTATAAGAGCTTGTACTAGTTACTGATTTCATCATTCGGCAATACATCATGTAATCTGAACTACGTTACAACCTGATTCCCCAAGTGGGATATGTAAGCAACCTACCCAAGGTTCGGTCGAATAAATATAAAAATTTCATTTTCCCACAAAGCAAACACTGGGGTAGAATTTTTGAGGAACTCTAAAAAATTCCTAGAGGACAAACATAGTTGACACTGGGCAGAAATTTTTGAGACCCTCTCATAAATTTCAAACGCAAACTGGGACAGAATTTTGAGGTCATCCTAAAACTTCATTTGATGGAGTTTGGAGCAGCAAGAAGAGCGAAAAATATGGCTTTACACAACGCGACACATGACTCGATGAGATAAAATATTTCACTTCATTTCTTTCTCACAAAATTTTTTCAAAACACTTGCATAATTTATTACTTTATACATATCCCTATTAGATTGGCCAAGGTCCCGGCACTCATGGGAAGCAAATGCGAAGCAAGCCAAGAATGCACAAACCAAACTACCCCGCACAACTCAACAATCTTTCTTTGGATGCAGGCACAAAAGATACGCAACTCGGCAACACATGACAGATATATTTCGACAAAGGTTATCCAATTCCTCTTACTACATTTAAATTAGCTGAGGGTACACAACCCGAGGCGTCGATTGAGGGTACACAACCCAATATCGACTTGTCATTAGCTGAGGGTACACATCCCGAACCGTCGATTGAGGGTCCACAACCCGATATCGATCAGTCATTTAAATTAGTTGAGGGTACACAGCCCAAAGCGTCGATTAAGGATACACATCCCGATATCAATCTGTCATTTAAATTAACTGACGGTACACAGCCCGAAGCGTCGATTGAGGGTACAAAGCCCGATATCGATATGACATTAAATTAGCTGAGGGTACACAGCCCGAAGCGTCGATTAAGGGTACACAGCCCGATATCGATTTGTCATCAGCTGAGGGTACACAGCCCGAAGTGTCGATTGTGGGTACACAGCCCGATATCGATCTGTCATTTAAATTAGCTGAGGGTACACAATCCGAAGCATCGATTGAGGGTACACAACCGATATCGATTTTTCAGTTCAATTAGCTGAGGGTACACAGCCCGAAGCATCGATTGAGGTTACACAGCCCGGTATCGATTTGTTATTTAAATTAGTTGAGGGTACACAGCCTGAAGCGTCGATTGAGGGTTACACAGCCCGATATCGATATGTCATCAGTTGAGGGTATACAGCCCGAAGCATCGATTGCGGGTACACAACCCGATGTCGATTTGCCATTTCAATTAGCTGAGGGTACACAGCTCGATGTCGATTTGTCACTTTAATTCCTTACGGAGGGTACACAGCCCGATGTATCGACTGAGGGTACATAGCCGGATATCGAATTTAACACTTGGCACAGCAAAGGCCACACAGTCAAGCATAGCACACACGCCTGTGTACGGCAAAGAATCCTGGAAAGACAATCCATCCCGATTGGAAGGTACGTTCTACATTCGCTTACACATACATTGTTTTGCAAACTCACCTTTATCGCAGGATATGCGCTCCGGCAACGCGAACATTGCGATCTAACGCCCCGTCGATTCCTGCAAGTCATGAGCGCTCTTCTAGAGTCACGACAAAATTAGTCGTTCTATCAACGTCTTTGCCTGAAGACTCTTTCATCATCCTCGAGCAAAGAGGGGCAGCTGTTGACACCTAATTTTGTCCCTCCTGTTTCAATAGCCCTTATTCAGACAAATTGCATTGATAACCGCATAATTACCCTACACTCACTCCTATCCTGAGTCACTATTTTGTCCCTCAAAGAGGGCAGCTGTTGACACCAATTTTTTTCCCTCACTATTTTAGAAGCATTTGCACGAATAATCACATTTTAAAAAAACTTGCATATCTCGTCATAATTTTTAACAATTGCTTGTTCGTTTTTAACAAGGACACCTAAATAATTTTAAAACCTAAAATAATAGATTTTCTTAATTATTTAGCCTTAGTAATTATTTTTCTTGATTTTATAATTTTCATAAACATTTTGCATAATTTATCCATGCATTTATACACAGTTTATACACTTTTATACACTATTTATACACATTATATACGCTGTATATACACAATACACCTCACACTTATACACATCATCTCTAATTTTTACACCTCATCACAGACGTGGCTTCATCTCAGCCGTCCACGTGTACAATCCAACAGCTGATATTCAAGTTTCCATTTTTATTTCACACACACCCCTTAAACCCTATTTCATCCTTCATTTTCCCCAACTCACCTGATAAACTCTCTCTCTCCCGTGGCAAAACTTCATGCCACAACTGTCACGAGGTTTTCCAGCCAATTTGGCTGGCAAAATTTAGGGAAAATGACATATTCGCGTTCCCCGTTTCAACCTATCAAAATCCACACCCTTTCGACAACATTCAAACGAAGTCAATACTTAACCCTCGTCGACGGGGTTACCACCACCAGAAAATGCCTTCGACGTGGTTCAAGGATGCTCAAAATAATGCTATTACCTGAAAGGGGGTAAGAAACCCCTCGTGCAAAATCAATTCACGACGGGTCAATTTGACCCGACACCGGCGTAAACGGGTAATCCTTTTTTCCCTTTTTGTTTGCTTCAATCTATGTAATACCTATGTGTTAACATGCTTAGTCAACTAATTATTGTGTGTTAAGTTTGTATGATCATTAATCCTTGGTTAGTTCACTAATTCGATTGGACAATGCTCTGAACTTTGCACATTCAAGTATCATAGTTTATCTTTATTAGTTTTAAAAGAACCCATGTTGATTTCTGATTTGACCATTATTATCCATGTTTTACAGTGTATTTGTTGCCTTGTTCTATCAAGATGCATGTTTTTCATGATTATATGTATAAAACTGAAGTGACGATTTGATGAGCATGATAGGGGGTCTTCACTGGGTTTAATTCAAATTGGTAATTGATATTTTGCTCTTGGATGATTAGGAGGATTTTGAAGACTAGGTCTGATAATCAGTTATGTGGCTAATGTGATTTCGATTGAGATTTATCAAGTTTATTTACTGATCTCCAAGCCTAAAATTAGCCTAAAATATATTTATGAACCTAGACTTTATTTGGTTTTAAGGAGAGGGATCCTGGTTTGTGTAGTATTTGTTTCACCTTAATCTGTGGGGCTTGATTAATCTATATATGGAAGAGGTACAAGGCTGACTTTCTTAACTATGGGAAGCAATATTCCCTTGCCTTCTTTGGCTCTTTTACCCGTTAGAACTAAGGCTCTCCCTCACTCCTATATAAACTAGTCTCCTTTTGATCACTAGAGACAAGTTCAGACAATTGAACACACTTCTCACTGCTACACAAACACAAAACATACAGAGTATCACACAGACATACACACTGCATACTTCTCTTCTCTGATCTCTTTCCAAGGTTATTGAGAAGGCCCTATTTTCTTTTTTGGACTCTGTGTCTACAAGTTTCTAACACTGCTTGCCTTTGGTTTTGTTACTGCTTCTCAAAGGGTATATCTCTACTTTAATCCTTGTTATCCATGCCCTGTATCTATTATGCTTGAGATTTCTACATGCTCTCTTTCTTCTAATGTCTCACATGGCTTGCACCTTCATCTAAATTCACACTGAAACTGTACATACTTATGAATGCCTTTTCTGACCTTTGTTGGTGTATGCTTCTCTTTCTGTCCCTTCTAATCCCTATTTTGCAGCTTGTGTGGATAGCCCTATGGCTATACCAACTTTTAATTTGCAGGATTCTCTCTTTAGTGCTTCTGAGAGTCTGATAAAAGGCTCTTCTTGCCTTGAAAACTAAACCCAAACAGACTCTATTGAACTGCATACAGGGCACTACCCAGTTATCACCTTTCTCTAATTCTTTTCTCCTCTTAGGAACTGCCCCTATTTGTGTACAATTTGTAAGGAATCCTGCCTGTATCTATGATTAAGACAGGGTACAAAACCTTGATGTTGTGTACTGGGCTATTCAGGGGCCACTTCCTAACCCTTCTTCTATGTAATTGCATCATTCATGCTTGAAACTCAATTGACAGTGATTAAATCTGGCCTAGCTATTTCTGGATAAAACTGTGCCTTAGTGTTAAGTTTGGAATTCTGACTTCTTTTGCTTAGATCAGAGACTTTGGTAACAGGGTTCACTTTTACACTTAGTGAATTAAATTGGATAAGGTAGTTCTTTTGAAACAGGATTTAAGTTGTTGAAACATGTAATTTTCATGAATAGGGGCTATTACGTGATAAATGCTTTGCATTTGAACGGTTTTTGCAGCACTGGAACTGCCCTTTTTGTGCATTCGAGCAGGGCCCAAAATCCCTTTTAAAACTGGCCCTTTTTATGCTTTTAACAAATTTTAGCTCCTATACACTAATCTAATTGTTTATAGGGGTGTATAAGTGATTGGGATCGACTATACGAGTATATAAACGTTTTCTAAAGCTTAACACAATTAATTACTCATGTATTTGCATGCCTATATCTATATCTATGTGCGAAAAACCTTTACTTGCATTTCTGTGTTTCTGTGAAACCCATTTTTGAAAACAGCCCACTTACCTATATCTTTTTCAAAAACTGGCCCCTAAATAAAAATAGCCATTAAGGTTAGGGCACGACAATTAATGACGAGTAACACCGACCCTAATGGCTAATATTTTGTTTTAGAAACAACACCCATTTTGTTTTGACCAAAATTTGAAATTGTTTACAAAAGTGTTTATTTTTGCAAAACTGCTTATCCGTGCAAAATTGATTAAAAGGCTGATAAATAAGCTGAATTGTTACACTTTTTGCAGATTTAACCTTACTTGCGATTATGCATTTATATTAGAGGCCTTGGAATGCGATTAGGCATGAAATATAAGTCGTATGTGTAAAACATAAAGCCCATTTGTATATGTGTTATTTAAACTTGCATAGATAGATTTAATTTCATGGATTGATTACGAAATTGACCCTTCAAGTTAGTATTGTATATGATAGTGCTTACAACTTTGCAAAGACATCCCAAAATAAAGACTCGGGCGGGAACAACTTTTCGTGGGACTTGGAAAAGTGCCTAGCACCTTCTTCCTCAAGTCATTTGGACTTCTTACCCGTTGAATCTCTAAAACCAGACTAGTATAATAATTAACTTAACCTTAGACGCTTAGGCGACCTAATACACCTTAGAAAACTATATTAGGTGGCGACTCCAACTCTTGAACTCAAACGAGTTATTCAGTCAAATGTGAAACCCGACTGGCTCTGAGTTGAGTCTAAAATCGGGTATGACAAAGCTCATTAAGTGTGGATATATAAGTGAATAATAGATCAGGATGGGAGCTTAGCTCAACCGTGATATCAACAAGAGGGGCTCAACCATACCATAACAATAACAACAGTAATAATACCAATATACTCAATACTTATGCCTAAAATCGGTCGTCTAGGTTAAAGAATTAATTAAGAATGAGGTCACAAGTAATACAGTAAATACGATGGAAAAGTAAATAAGCAAGAGAGAGAAATAATAAGCAAGAAAGGTAAAGTAGTCTTATTCTTTGAGAATAGCCGGATTCTGTGGTGAACCATGATGGTGTACAATACAACGTAAGGAAGGGTATTTATAGTAGTGGATACCCTGTCCTAAGGTAAAATACAAAGATTAATAAGGCTATGGGCCTATAACTCAAGGCGGTGGTGTATACTAAACCCTAACTAGGAGACTTTGACCATAACGCGGCAGGATGTATGCCCTTTGTCCTACGCCCGTACCGCCTGAACGTTCGTAACTCGTAGGACAGGCATGTATCTTTTGCACCCGGTGACTTGTAGGATAAGTCTAGTCTCATGAGCTGCACTCGTGTCCCCGTAACAGTAGGTGGTGTATTTTTTTCCACACACTCAATACTATATATGTATAAATAATATGTTAAGAGCAACTTTATACATAGTCATTCCCAATGAAACAACCTGGCCCTTTAATACTGGCACACTTGTCCAATAACATGGGCCCTTACCAACAACGTGGCTAGACCAAGTGCTAATAAACTAAATAGCTTGGGCCCTAGACCAAGTGCTTATCACAACTCGAGTAGCATAAGCCATCACCATAAAGGCTAGACGAGGTAATAAATCAACTTAGAACTAGGGGCTTTACCATACAGCATAAATGGCTAGACCAGGTGCTCAATAATTCATATATCAATACGGTAATAAACCATCAAAGATATAATGCTAACAATAATGAAATAAAACACAACACATAAAATCAATATAAAAAAATGATAACTAACTCGAGACAATTCTTCTAAGTGTACACATTATGATGACATGCTCAATATCATCAGAAAAGGTATAAATCATTGATAAAATGTCTTAATTAGATCAATTCTTTTAAAAGAAATAACAACACTTTCATAGAGGAAACAATATCAATGTAGGATTAAACTAATGTTACTCGTAAAATATGGCATACCAAGTAACCTTTATCACACTAAGGGTCCATTAAACTTGCAAAGGCTAAGGGCTAATTACATCATTAAAAACTACATTGCTTAATGCAATGCTTAGTTGCATTTTTCTTTCCAATATAAAACTTAGCATTATTTTGTACAATGTTTAGTTCACATTTGTATTTCCACATAGCTATAATACCCAAATAAGTTATAGGTAAATATATGTATTATTTTATACGAGATGGGATGTTGAAAAGGAATGTGGGTACTAGCAATATATGTATTAAATTTTAAAATAATAAAATTAACCCTCATAGCAGTAGAATATTGTTTTATTTCTTTGAAGAATAAATAAATAATGTTAATTATACATTGTATATTAATCTGTAAAATGTAATATGGTCATGATTTAACAAAAAAAATAATATATACATGAAAAGACCCTGACCATTCGTTTTGAGAGTTCGAAATTCAATTTACAAACTGACAGTCTCAATATTTTGGTATGGTCTATTATGACATGTCTGTAAAGGTTGAGCTAATTTCAACTTTGTTTGGCTGGTCTTGTAGAGCATTATCGCTCTCAAGCGCCGGTAAAGCCACTTAAGGACTTTGGCAGGTCGTTCTGAAATTTGAAAGTGTCGTCAAATTCATATGGTCATTTGTGACTTGTTAGAATTTTCGAAAGTGGATTCCGTGTTGGTTTTGACTTTTTTTACGAAGTTGGAGTTTGTCCTCTATTGATTCAGTCCCTCGTTTTATGTATTTAAGGTTTCTTTCGATAAGTCTTAAATATGTTTTAGAGTTTGTGTGTAAAGTTTGGTATTATTTCTAGTGATGTAAGTCCAGTTCGGACAAAAATCACAGCACCAGTCTGTGTTACTAAATCTACTGATGCATATGGGCAGAGGACAGGGTGATAGCGAGGGTCGTGGCATGGCTACACCAAAGGACTAAGTCCCTTGACCTGCACGATCATGAGCTAGATGGCGCAATAACGAAGAGTCCGTCTATGATCGGCATATCGGGGCATATAAAAGGGTTAATGGGTTGGTAGAATAATATATTTTTAAAAAAATTGATCAATTGAGCTCAATCTAAGGTGAAAGAACCAATTTTGACCCCAATCATCAAGTAACATTTTCATATCATTCTATAGTGTTAATTGAGGATTCTAGGCTTTGAATTCCTTGGATATGAGTTAGGGATTTTCTATTTAGAACTCGAACCTGTAGAAACTGGGAATTTAGGTTAGATGACCCTTAAAAGCAATTGGATAGCATAATTGATATTATGGGACTTAGGAGTTTCTTACTATTATCGCATAATTGTTATATATTCCTTGTATTGGAACATATATGTGCGATTCTCCTTCATAGTTAGAGCAAGATGGTTCAAAATGGATTCAGAAGGGAAAAAAGATTATTAAGTAATTGGAATGACTTAGTAATTGAGGTAAGTGATATCATCCATTTCTTTGGCGGCTTTGAGATTTGTAGATGTCTACACACGTAGTCTTTACATGTGTATCGATAGGGCATACTTATTACGCTGCAGCCCTAAATTGCATATTGTTACTATATTTTATTGCTTTGGGCTATGATATCATGTTGGTTTTCATTTAGGATTCCATACTTGGTTGCATTCACTGGTTGTCATTTAGGATTCCACACTAGTTCATGCATCCCCTGGACGTGTTGAGAAGTCTGTTCCGGTGAGGGATTTTTGACACATGTGACCCAGTTAACTGTGTTGCATCATATTGCATCTCATTTCATCCCGATCCATTTATTAATGAGTTGTAACTGACTCACATGCAAATGAAGTTTATCTTCATTATCTGTTCGTTGATATTGCTTGATTACTTGATCCCATAGTTAGCTTACATGTCGTTCAAGGTAGCTAGCTATCCCTTACTTATTGAGTCCTTTTCGACTCCCTCCATATTTTTTCCTTGTGTTATTTATTTATATCGGCAAATTCCACTCCATAACCAAGTTTGATGCGTGATTGCGGAGCGAGGACCACTCAACGGTCAGTGGGGAGCCAACCCTTGTCCGTGGTTGCCACCAGTCTTTTGTTTTATTTTAGTAACTAAATTTTTTTCCTCATGGGATTTGTACATATTTTGTACTATTTGATGTACCTAAACCGTACTTTTGTGTCATCAGCTGCGCTTTCTTTCTCTGTAGCTAATGTATATATGTCTCTTTTGGGTTATTTTGATGTCTACCAGTTGGCTATGTTAGGGTTCTTCCAATGGGCCTAGGGGAGCATATCGTGTGCCCGCCCGACCTATCATAAAATTTGGGTCGTGTCAGTTGGTATTAGAGCATAGGTTTAAAGTCTTTCCAGATCGTGACAATCTCTAATAGAGGCTCGCTGTTCGGGCGGAGATCTCGGTACTTATTTACGGGAGACTATGATGGCACTTAGGAAGTTTCGCTTTTTTTCCTTATCTTGCATGGATCTTCTTGTCCAAAGAAAATCTTCTTCGTTAACTCACGCACAGATGGTGAGAATGCGTGAATCAGCTCAGCGAGAGACGGAAGAGCCGAATGCAGCACCTGATATGTCAGCTGCTCCACTTAGTGAAGGTAGACGTGCCAGCCGAGGTAGAGGTCATGGTCGAGACGGATGTGGAGTTCAGCCTTTGGCAGCAGCTCAGCTCAGCCTAGCGCTAATGCTGCTAGTTCTTGAGAGTTTTAGATCGTTATGATGATCCAGTAATTGGGGGTCAGCTAGAGGTCCTAGTTCCTGAGAGGCAGGGTGATCTGAGGTTTGTTGCTACCCCAGCTTCAGAATGCTATGATGAGGCTGGTAGGACTCTTGGCAACTCCATTGGCCCAGGGATCTTCTATGCCTGAGGAAGCTCCTCAGGTGGTCGTAGAGGTGGGTGTCAATATTCTAGTCTAGAATGATGCTCTCATAGTGCGTGTTCCAGTGGTGCTGGAAGCGGGTGATATGCCTCAGGGTTCTAAGGCTAGTCAGCCAAGCCAGTTGGTGGTTTAGACTGGAACCTGGAGAGGTTTTAACATTTCATCAGATTACAGCCTCCATCTTTTTCGGGTCTTTCGTCAGAGAATCCTCGAGATTTCCTTAATCGTTACACTGATATTGGAGGCTTTGGGTTTTTTGAATGAGCATGGATTTGATTGTACCTCTTTTCAGTTTGTAGGTCCAGCATTTGCATGGTGGACTATATTTCTGTCAGATAGGCAACGCTTGCCTAAACTGACTTGGAGTGAGTTTTCTCAGAGATTTATGAATTAGTTTCTTCCTCGCAGCGAGCATGGCAAGAAGATTTATAAGTTTGAGAGGTTGAGGCAGAATTACCTTCAGTGTTTGAGTATGTTTCTTTTGTCAGACATGTGCCCTTATGCCGTAGATCTGGTTCGTGAGCCAGCTGACAGAGTTAGAAGATTTATTGATGGTTTTTCTACTTTGTTGAGTTCCTGTATGGCTCGTGAGATAGAGGCTGGTGCTTCTTTTGATATAGCGGTAGATATTGCCCATAAATATGAATCTTATAATATTTTTGAGCAGAAGGAGTTAGAGAGGTAGAATAAGAGATTCCATAGTTTTGGCGGTCATTCTAGTGCCTTTTCTGAAGGCAAAGCCTCTCATTATAAAGGGAGCTACCTGTTAGGCCAGCTCAGCCATCAGTGCACAGTTCTTAGAGTGCGTCCGTACCTCGTCAGGATTAGCCTCGGTTTCATCCTCGTGACCAGCTAGGGGTGTCAGTGGTTATTGAAAAACAGATTGCACCAATCGAACCATACCGATTGTTAAGTTATTTTCAATAAAACCGTAGGTTTCCATATAGATTTATAATCGTGCTGAATAATTAGGGTAGATTTTTTGTTTTATAAAATAACTGCACAAGTATGAAATGGAACCGAATAAACTTATTCATATAATATATTTTATATATTACATTTTTTAGTATAATGAGTTGAAAATTTTGCATTGGGCCTCTGTTGAGTTGGGAAAGAGTACAGTGTACAAAGCCTATATGTAACAACACATAAAATCCCAACTCAAAAAACTACTATGCCATACTTAATTAGCTAGTTCTGCTAGGGTGCTGCTATAGTTATGGATGATTCATATGTTGACTTTAAAATTCTACCGAATCAAAAATTAGAATGAAGTAATTAACTGATACTTTACCAGATATACTTGTTTATACACATATAATTTGAACCAAAAATAAGTTTACTTCCGTCGTATAATTCCCGTTAATCAAAATTACACATCGGTTGTGCTGTGCACTTAGATTATTATGGGTTTTGTATAGCTTACTCTCAATCTTAGTAGTCATAGTCTTGTTTTAGTGGAAATGATCCACCTTCATTAACTTTATAATTGATATTGGAACTAAATGATTGCCATGGAATGGAAAATGGATTCCTGTACAATTTTTTTTATTTAGCTATGTTTGGCTCTTTATCAAACAATTATATTTATGGTGTTAGAGTACCAAAAGTTAACCAAACTATACCGATACCGAAGAGAAATCGATATATTTGGGACAGTTTTGAAAAGTCTAATTTTGATTATACACAATAGAGTAACCGAAAAATTAGGACGGTTCAAATTTCACAAAGAATCAATCGAACCGAACTATTAACACCCCTATGATCTGCTACAGTTTGACTAGTGCCGGTATGATACGAAAGGTTTTATTTGTTGTGATTATAAAAAAGATTTTCCCAGACTTTAGCAGCGAGATAGTCATTTTTTCTCTTGACCCTAGGTATATGTGCATCCTTAGAGCACGTCAATCAGCTCTCAGTCAGCTAGGGGTGTACCAACATCAAGCAGAGGTCATGGGCATGGTGATAGTGGTCCTGTTGACACCCAATTTTGTCCCTCTGTTTTTCGCAATTTGGCTATATTTAATTAAAATCGACAATAGTAATTTTCCAAACAAAATTGCATTAGACAACATGCATTCGCGTGTGTAATATTATTATTTATCCCCTATTTATATAGTATTTATTTAATTGTGATTATAATTACGTAATTGCATTTATTTAAGCTATTTTTTCAAACTACGTATGCTATTTCAGGCAAATTAATGCATTATGACATTATTTAATAATTATTTGTGACTTATTTATATCTAATTAGTATTATTTGTGGTCATCTATATTTATTTATAATTAAATATATTTATTCATAATTATTTACAAAATTTCCTATTTTTATACTAATTATTTGTATTTATAAGTATTTTGATTAATATTAGCCATTTTTGCTATTTTACAATTCCATTTTTCACTATATTCAGTCCACGTCATTGCCTTTTGTCCACGTGTACGCCACCTAAGCTCCACCTAAGCTTACACCTCACCAAATACACTTTTAGCACAAAGTACTACTCTCTAAAGCATGTGTACAACTGACTCCAGCGTATGGTACAACCCCTTAAAGCACCCACTTATCCACTTCATTATCTATACTACTTATACACACACACCCACACGCCTATGTGGACAGATCTGCACCGCTCGTTCGTTTAATCCAACGGATCAGAACAAATCTTGTGTTTTAATATATCCAATCCCACCCCAATTCTTAAAACCCTAAAATCACTCTCTCAATTCCCTTAAAACATATCCAGCCGCCACCCCAAACTCCTCTCTCTCCCCTTCACTTCTAAGAACCGTCCAGATTCAGCCCGTGGTTCCACCTCCTCCGTCATCTCCGCCATCAGCTCCGCTCATCTCTTCTCTCTCTCCTGCCTCATCTCTTTCACGAGACCAAAAAGGAAACACAGATTGGGTATTGATCTTCCAAATCAAAGCACAAACAAAGCAAGAATCATGGAAGTATTCAACATCGTACAAGGAAAGAATCGAGGAATATGAACTCGAATCTCTGAAAATCAAAGCAAGCCGAAACGGGCAGACCCGATTTGGTCCGGCCCGACCCGAACTCAGAACGGGTATTACCTTTCCTTTATTACCTTTTATTGACTTTTTTCTCATTTGATCCTTTAAGAAATATCATGATACATGTTTGATTAAATTTCGTACTTAAAATTGGCATCGTAATTTTAGGTCAATTGAATAATGTTTTGTCACAATAGTTTGAATTCAAACAAAAGTACGGCTAATTGAAGACATGCTGATTTGATTACATGTTTAATATAGTTCTAGTATTGGACGTTGATATTGAGTCTTTAGAGCTTCTGATCGTTTGGTGTTTGATTATATTTAAACTGACCGTACGTGTGAATATGCAAGGAAAATGACTTTAATTCTTGATGGATAACTTGTTAGAGACTTAGAGTAAACTGATTTCTCCTTTTCTTTTCTTGGTCTTGAACATATATGATATTCGGAATAGTATTAGATGATTGTTATAATGTCATATTTATGGGAGATTAGTATTTCCTTCAGTGTTTTCATTTTATGAAATTCTCGGCTCTTAAATAGTCTTAATCATAGATGTATAGGAATTTTGTTTCTTTTTGCTTTAAGTTGAATAATAGCTGTTGAAAACCAACCCCTTAATTCAAGCCAAGTATCATCTTTTTCCTTTTACATGATAACTGATTCTCTTTTGAAATTTCTTTCCTTATAAGTAGTGTACCACTCACACCATAAATAGGGCCCTTTTTTGACACTTAAAGGACACCTCTAGGCACTGAAATACACAGCAGAATACTGCACTACTCTCTGTTTTCTCCTTCTCTGCACTTTACACTCTCACACACTTTACACCCTAGAGATCCTCTTCTCCCCCCCCCCACACCTCTGAATACACACGAAACACAAGAAAAATTCTCTCTCTGTCTTACCCGAGAGTTTCTGATCCCGGAAATATTTGTTATTTCCTTGGTTTGTGATTCTGGAATCATTCTCTGTTCCTGGAATTGGTCTGTTGGTATTTGAACTGTGAGGGAAGACTGATTCTTCCTCTTTAGTCCATTCTTGGGATTGGCTTCGGCTGACTGAAAACCAAGGGAAAGTTGTGTTGTCTGCTTGATATTCTTGGCTGCTGTCTATGCTTTGTGTGTCATTTACGTTCCTGGTTGATTTAATTTGCTCTAAGACAAGGTAATTTCCAACCATATTCAAGTCTGCTTGCTTGTTTCCCTATGCTGCTACCCTTAAGTTACGTATACCACTACAAAAACTTGATAGATGCAATGTTTAGTGCAGTATTTTGTCCCTGTTTCTCTCTGTGATATGGATTATTTATGCATAAACTGTCCGGGTCTATTCCAAGCCATAGCTAACAATTCACTGCAGGTTTCAATTATAGTAGGATGGCCAAAAGGTCATACCATAGCTTGATATTGCTTTGCAGGTTGTACACATTAGCGAGAACCTGTATGGTTTCAAAGAAGGCTCACGAAACAATGGGACAAAAGGCCCTGATTTATTCCTCTTTCTTTTATGATAATTCTGTCATGTTGTAACTGCAATTGTACAATTGAAATCGGGTGTTTATTTGGTTTGTATTAAGTACAGTAAGGTGCAATTTAATGTACAGGACATGTATCAACTTGTGCACTACTAAGTGTAGTACAATATTGGCTAAAAGGGGCCATTTCTCCAACCCTCTCTTTGCGCGTGTATGTTTAAAGGGCTGAATAGGTGAAGATTGTGCAAAATAGACTGCCTGTATAAATTTTTTAATGTCAGAAGAGTTAACATGTATGTTGAAAGCGTTGAGCGTCAGTCTTTTGATTATTCGAAATTGCAGCATGTTTATAATTTGTCCCTGGAAGGTCGAAACCATAAGATAATGTGATAATAGAGTAATTGTGCAAATATCTATAATCTGGAAATTATGTTCTACCTGAATATCATACCTTACGGTGCAACAGGTTTAATATGTGGTCCACAATGGTCAAAACCAAAACTAGTATTAGCAAACTAGATTATTTTTACAAATCTTTGAATCCTGGAAATGTTTGTTCTTACAAAGTTTGGAATTCTGGAAACGTTCATGATACATATAAAATATGTCTTGTTTCTTCTTTAATTTATCTTGGAGGCTTATTTTGAAAATTAAATCTGACAATGTCATTTACTTGTCCATAATTGAAAATTATTTTAAACTTGATGCGATTTGCTTGTTTTTTTTAACATGATCGTATAGTTGCTTGACGCCTAGTTGTCTAGTTTGGGGCTTTAATTAAATGTAGGGGTCTAGTTATTTTTTTTAATTTAGTAGTGTCCTATAAGCCTCCGGGACTTTAAGTTGGGGACGCTAGCGAAAGCCTTTAAGACGTAAAATATTGGCATGCGTTTTAGTTTAAATATTAAAGAGGGTATGGGGGTTAAGGGAATTAAGCCCCTCGGATATGATGGAAACTACCCGAGCTACATTTGATAGTGGATTCTGAAACTATCGTCCCTTACGAAAGCCGGGTTCTGATCCGAATAGGATAACAAAACCTAGGGTTGTTTATTTAAATATTTAAATAATTATTTACTATTATTTTGTGGCTATTTGTGCAATTATTATTTCAAATTATTTATGCAAATATATTAAATTGTCTATTTTACTTTGCATCCTATATCTCCGTTGTTTATTTATTTAGTTTTTGTCTTTTTCTAAAGCAATATATATAACCAAATATAGAAAATCGGCCGGGAACCACGTTTAGTGGAACTTAGGAGGTGCCTAATCCCTTCCTTCTAAGTTAATTTGAACACTTACCTAAATCTCTGATTAGTAGACCAACCCGAAGTTATTATTTCAATTAGAAATTAATGGGTGACCTAATACACCTTAGAAACTATATTAGGTGGCGACTCCAAAACTCAACCCAAACGAGTTACCCCAAGTCGGAAACCACTTTACTTTATCATTTTAAAGTGGGGTGCGACAGAATGGCGACTCCGCTGGGGATTAAATGTTCTAACCATTACGATTTTTTATATTGGGTTTATTATTGCTTTTATTATTCAATACTAACTTTTTCTCTTTGCAGGTGGGCAATCTTTTACATTTTGCATTTTTTTTATATGATATTTAGTATATTATTGAATTTATTTGTTGTATTTCGTTCATACTCCTCCACTCCTGGAAAATCGACACTTACACACACACAAACGATTACGTAGATCTCACGGTCGTTTCACTCTCAAAAAACCCTTTAGGAGGGACGGTTGGGATAAGTTGGTCCGTGGTACAACCAACAATTCCAAACGTTCCCACCCCTTGGTTGTCCGCCTGGGGGAACCATGTCCTTGTCTAGATTAGCCAACTCTTAATGAAGACTCCTTTTAGGGATCATTCATCATATCATATCTAGGACCATTTTTGACTTCGGCTCATGTCTAAGTCTACTAGTTCACCATATTTGAATGAACCGAATGGGTTTTCAACCCTAAGGGACATTTAAATGTGTTATGTGTGCATCTATTTAACATTTAACGTGTCTAATGTAGACCATTTGTTCTCAAAAGTGTGGATCATCCAATTATTTTTCAAAGAAAACAGACTTTAAATTGATTTTTCTACTTTTACAACAAAATCAATTATTTATTTCTATAAATGGAAATCGTTATAGAAATCAATTATTTATTTCTATTTGCATATGAAATTTTTTATTTCTACATTTACGCAAAATCAATTATTTTATAAAATTATTTTTTAGGTTATGAGAGAAATTAATTTTTCTACTTTTATGAAAACGAAATCAAAGACTTTACATTAATTTCTTCTACTTTTAATGTAGCAAGATCAATTATTATTCCTATTTACCTAAAAATATTATTCCATATTTATACAACAAAATTATTTTTCTGTTAACTTTAGATTATGAGAACAAATGGGATGACGCACTATACACGTTCAATTTTAAATAACATACTCAAACTTAGGAAGGCTTAACATCCTCGGTATGTTAAAGTCCATTAGCCAACTTCGTCCAAATGGCGCATATCATGTATCTCATATGTGTTGGTCTTGTTAGGTCTACCTCCAGCACAAAAGAGGTTCCTTGCATTAGAAAACATGATATGTTTTGTATATGAAAATTATTATCTCAACACTGACTTATTTTTTCATGTGTAAGTTTTACTCCCACTCCCGAGGTTGACTTGTGCATTCTGGCCGAGCATCAGTACCGGACGAGAGCCAAAGGACCAGTTACAACCCCTCCCCCCTCACAAACTAGAAGAAGAGGAAAGCGAAACATTATGTCTGAGTTGAATAACGCTGCTCTTATTGATGATAACAATGGAACGCCACGCAAGCTTGCCCCAGTTGGGTATAACGAACATGTTGCTACTTTAGAGCAAAGGATTAAAGAACTTGAAGAGAAACTGACAATGACCAGTTTACCCGGTGTTAACTCCGCCCATTCAGGAGAGTCTGTCGATCCAAGTGGGTCAGCCCGCCCTAACGGAAAGGACCCTATACACCCAACTGATCCACCTGTTATTTATCAAACAGTACTACCAGCCACATACCAAACAACACCAACTGCTACTTACCAAGCAACCCTACCCACCAGTTATCAAGCACCACCTCCTGCACATCCTACTTACGTAAACACAAACTTACCTCGCACCAACACCGTATACCCGCAGCCTTACAACCCCATGTTCACTGCTGAAACCAAACAATTCACTTCGCCAGTCAAAAACAATGAAAACTATGAATGGGCGGAGGATGAAGCCAATGATGATGGCACAAAAGAGAAAGTTCGTAAGCTAGAGGCAGCCTTTAAGAAGTTTGAGTTAGGAAAAACTACTAAAGGTTTAGCTTATGAAGACTTGTGCATCTATCCTACTTTGAAATTGCCAGAGGGATACAAGATACCAAAGTTCGACCTGTTCAATGGAACTGGAGATCCTATGGCACATCTGAGAACATATTGTGACAAGTTGATTGGAGCAGGGGAAGATGAGAAAGTACGAGTGAAGCTGTTCAGTCGAAGCTTGACCGGAGAGGCTTTGAGTTGGTTCTCTAAGCAGAAGCCTGGCACATGGCTCGGTTGGGAAGATATGGCAGCAGATTTCGTAGAACGATTTGGGTACAACACTGAAATGGTACCAGATCGTTTCTACTTGGAAAAGTTGAAAAAGAAACCCACAGAGACGTTTAGAGAATATGCTACGAGGTGGAGAGCAGAAGCTGCCAAGGTGCAACCCGCTATGGATGAAAGGGAAATAGTGAACATATTCATCCGCATTCAAGAGGACGTCTATTATGATAAGCTGTTGCATATGAAAAATCAGAAGTTTGCTGATGTAGTGTTGATGGGAGATGACGTAGAAGAAGGGCTGAAAAGTGGAAAGATTATTAGCCTTGCTGCACTACAAGCTACTAATAAGGCCATCCAGTCTGGAAATGTGAGCCTTTCCAAAAAGAAGAAAGATGAAGTCTCTTTTGCGGCAACCATTCAAGACCCTGCTTTCAATCACTATTATCAAACACCACCACCATTCTATCCATACCCTCACATACCACCTGAATATTCCGTCTATAATACTCAGCCCACTCGGCCTATATTTCACACCCCAGCACCAAGCCGTTCACCATACCAGCAAAATACTCAACCCAACTACCGAAATGCACCATCATACCCTCCCAGGCCTCGCCCCGAGGCAAACCAAAAACCAAAAAGAAACTACACTGCATTAGCCGAATCTCGCACCCAATTGTTCGAGAGATTGAGAGCTGCTGGGCTTATTGTCCCAATCCTTCAAAAGGTGCCGGACAATCCTTCACCACACTTTGATTACAGCAAAAGGTGTGCATATCACTCAGGTGGACCGGGGCATGAGACGGAGAGATGTTTTGCACTAAGAGATAAGATTCAAGACCTAATAGATGAAAAGGTCATTAATTTGAAAGCACCAAATGTGCACAAAAACCCGCTACCCAATCATGGGGATGAGAAGGTGAATATGATTGACTTCGGCGAAGAGTGCAATCTGGAAGGCACGATTATAAAAGCAAAAACAGTGTTTGATGAACACAAGTTTGGCATGGGGTACGTCTTGGTTTGCAAAGGAAAAAGTATTACAAAAGATACAAGAGGTTATCATTCACTAGAGCAGTTTGTTCAAACTCTGAAACAAACATCCATCTTTTCAAGCTGCATGAAAATTCTCAAGGGAGAAGAACTTGTCGAAGGTGTTCACGGTATAGAAGATGAGCTGACCGGTCTAAAGGAGCTATTCATGGAAGAATATGATGCAGCTCTTGAAAAGCATACTGAAGCCCTGAACATCTAGAAAGCTGAAGCTGAACAACTGAATCTACAGCACATTCCGAGCATGCCGAGAACCTTAGTGGAGTTGGGGCATTAGTTATTTTCTTAAATAAAACACGACTCCGAGTCGTTAGCTTTTATTTTCTTTGTTTTCCAACTTTGTTGCATCGTTGTTTCCTTTCGAAGACTTTTTCTCATGTCCATTAATAAAATCATTTCCATTTTTATTTTAAGTATGAATCATTCACTATCAGCAAATTTATTTTAATTCCATTGAATCTGCGACTGCGATGTGAGAAGGCAGTCCAAGACGACGAGTAGAAGCCAGACTATGATGATTCGGCAAAGGACATTTAAGGAACTTCATGGTTAATCGTGGAGATCTTACAGCAGACAACTGAGACAAGAGCATATTGAGGAAGATGACTTACAATTCAACGCAAAACAGTAGAAATACATATAAGGAGCAGAATTAGACAATCCTAAATGGATCAAAAGCATACTCGAGCAAGTGACGCTCATAGATAGCGAAGTATAAATACAACAAGCAATAACATGACAAAGGCATTTATCCAGGAAGTTAGAGCAAGACAGTTGATCTTAAAGTGGAATTCTCTAAATCGAGACAAAATTAACAAGATCCTTTACTCAGATACAATCAAGAGATACTACAAATCAAGCAACATTCATCTTTATTAGCTTTGAACTACGTAGCGACCTGATTCCTAAAAGGGGATACGTAGGCAGCCTACCCAAGGCACGGTCACATCATAAGAGATTTTTATTAGACACTTCAAAGAATGCATTACAACACACTGGGGCAGAATTTTTGAGGGACCTCAAAAATTCAAGGAAAATACAAGCAGCACACTGGGGCAGAAATTTTGAGGTTCCCTCAAAATTTCAAAATGGATAATCTTGAAGCAGCAAATGGATATAGAGGAGATTATGTCCAAACAACACGTCATAGTCTATGATTCAATGGAATGAATTCGCATTACTCTTTAAACATCATTTTTCTCAAAACACATGCATATATCATTTCCTTACCCCTTTTTCCCACAACTCGACTAAGGTTCGACGTTCAAAAAGGGAGATATTACAAGGAGGAGATTATACAAGATGCAGCAGCAGAGTACAACACAGCGAATGCGCAAGTCAGCCTCCCCCTAAAAGACTCACAAATTTTCTTTGATCGCAGGTTTACACAGGTACCGAGTATACCTGACAACTTTTGCAAAGCAATATATATCAATTTGACAAGCATAGGATCCATGCCGGTGGATATATAGGGTCCGCAGCGGTGGACATGACATCAATTTGAGAAGTATAGAATCCATGTCGGTGGATGTATAGGGTCCGCAGCGGTGGACATGACATCAATTTGAGAAGTGTAGAATCCATGTCGGTGGATATATAGGGTCTGCATCGGTGGACATGACAAGCATAGAATCCATGTCGGTGGATATACAGGGTCCGCAGCGGTGGACATGACATCAATTTGACAAGCATAGGATCCATGTCGGTGGATATATAGGGTCCGCAGCGGTGGACATGACATCAATTTGAGAAGTATAGGATCCATGTCGGTGGATATATAGGGTCCGCAGCGGTGGGCATGACATCAATTTGAGAAGCATAGAATCCATGTCGGTGGATATATAGGGTCCACGTCTATGGACATGACAACATTTGATAAGCATAGATTCTGCGTCGGCGGATATATAGGGTCCGCGTCTGTGGACACGACATCAATTTGAAGAGCATAGAATCCATGTTGGTGGGTATATAGGGTCCGCAGCGGTGGGCATGACATCAATTTGAGAAGCAAAGAATCCATGTCGATGGATATATAGGGTCCACGTCTGTGGACATGACAACATTTGACAAGCATAGATTCTGCGTCGGCAGATATATAGGGTCCGCGTCTGTGGACACGACATCAATTTGAAGAGCATAGAATCCATGTTGGTGGGTATATAGGGTCCGCAGCGGTGGGCATGACATCAATTTGAGAAGCATAGAATCCATGTCGGTGGATATATAGGGTCCACGTCTGTGGACATGACAACATTTGACAAGCATAGATTCTGCGTCGGCGGATATATAGGGTCCGCGTCTGTGGACACGACATCAATTTGAAGAGCATAGAATCCATGTTGGTGGGTATATAGGGTCCGCGTCTGTGGACATTACATCAATTGGAGAAGCATAGGATCTGCGTCGGCGGATATACAGGGTTCGCAGTGGTTAACATCACAGCAATGACAACAGTGTAAGGTCCGTCTGTGGACGTGACTTCAAATTTGAGAAGCATAGAATCTGCGTCGGCAGATATATAGGGTCTGCGTTTGTGGACAGGACAACCATGAAAGAAGCATTGAATCCATGTCGATGGATATATAAGGTCCGCGTTTGTGGACATGACAACAATGAAATAAGCATATAACCCATGTCGATGGACATATATAAAGTTTGCATATGTGGATAATTCAGCAATTAGAGGTATAGGGTCCGCGTTTGTGGGTATAGTTCAACAATTTGAAGCAGAATAAGGTCCGCATTTGTGGACATAGTTCAACAATTTGGAGCAGTAAGGTCCGCGTTTGTGGACAAATCAACTATTGATCAAGCATAAGATCCATGTCGGTGGATATATAGGGTCCGCGTCTGTGGACATGACATCATTTGACATCCATAGAATCTGCGATTGTGGATGATGAGGTCCGCGTTTGTGGGCAGTTCAACACAGGATCAGTGCCTATGTATACAGTTCAACATTGAAAGCAACATAAGATATATAAGGTTCGCAGTGGTGAACATGACAACAATTTACAATAGAGCAAAGTCCGCATCGGTGGGCATACTATCAGAAAGACATTTGGATGAGACATCAATTAAATAAGTATCAGACAAAACAACCCCTCGGCTCAACAGGAAAGTTTACTTTACTTTATCTTTACATCTATTGCATTTATCATGATTTTGCTGCAGGGTACGCCCCGATTTCTCGACAAATCCCTGTGCCATACTCTCACGCATGCTCCCAAACATCATGGCCAATCATGCAACCGCAAAACCTCAAACACATACAAAGCAAAGCTTAACCCTACAGACAATGCTTTTTGCTACACCCACAAGCTACCTATCTTGCCGAGTTCCAAGCTACAATTCCATACTCGTACCAATGGCCTACCTAATCCTTCCTTGTCGATTGGGTGTCAGTTTCGTGTTCCTTCCTAACTCGTGCTTGTCTACGTCAATCGTGCGTGTTTTCGTGCTTAATCGCGTCCATCCATTTGAATCGTGCGCATTTATAAAACTCGCTTAGTCAAGGTAGTATTGAAGATGAGTTCACCCATTTATCGAGATGAAGTGGAAACTATGTACCTATAAACTCCTCTTTATGGGTGTGTAGCGCGCCACATTTTCATAACTAGGACGATTATAAGCCTCTTTTCCCACGCTCGATTTGTTGAGGTTACCTCACCTTCGCCGGTGCCTTTACTTCATTCTTCATTTATCTCGCCAAAAGGCAAAGCACACACGAATATAAACTTTACATACTTGGATAAGTTTAGTCTTTACATCCAAAATCGTGCGTCATAAGCATCTCGCACAGGCAACATGCCGTCCTAGAACTACACACGGCCTGATTCTCGTGAAACCCGAGATACGTAGGCAACTCAGAGAACAGGGTTCGGCCAAAAAACTCCCCAAAATTCCTATTTGCCCTTTTCAATTGTTTTGCCTTCCAGTCGTGACAAAATTGGTTATTCCGTCAACTATCTTTGCCCGAAGACTCTTTCATCATCCCCGGGCAAAGAGGGGCAGCTGTTGACACCCAATTTTGTCCCTCTGTTTTTCGCAATTTGGCTATATTTAATTAAAATCGACAATAGTAATTTTCCAAACAAAATTGCATTAGACAACATGCATTCGCGTGTGTAATATTATTATTTATCCCCTATTTATATAGTATTTATTTAATTGTGATTATAATTACGTAATTGCATTCATTTAGGCTATTTTTTCAAACTACGTATGCTATTTCAGGCAAATTAATGCATTATGACATTATTTAATAATTATTTGTGACTTATTTATATCTAATTAGTATTATTTGTGGTCATCTATATTTATTTATAATTAATATATTTATTCATAATTATTTACAAAATTTCCTATTTTTATACTAATTATTTGTATTTATAAGTATTTTGATTAATATTAGACATTTTTGCTATTTTACAATTCCATTTTTCACTATATTCAGTCCACGTCATTGCCTTTTGTCCACGTGTACGCCACCTAAGCTCCACCTAAGCTTACACCTCACCAAATACACTTTTAGCACAAAGTACTACTCTCTAAAGCATGTGTACAACTGACTCCAGCGTATGGTACAACCCCTTAAAGCACCCACTTATCCACTTCATTATCTATACTACTTATACACACACACCCACACGCCTATGTGGACAGATCTGCACCGCTCGTTCGTTTAATCCAACGGATCAGAACAAATCTTGTGTTTTAATATATCCAATCCCACCCCAATTCTTAAAACCCTAAAATCACTCTCTCAATTCCCTTAAAACATATCCAGCCGCCACCCCAAACTCCTCTCTCTCCCCTTCACTTCTAAGAACCGTCCAGATTCAGCCCGTGGTTCCACCTCCTCCGTCATCTCCGCCATCAGCTCCGCTCATCTCTTCTCTCTCTCCTGCCTCATCTCTTTCACGAGACCAAAAAGGAAACACAGATTGGGTATTGATCTTCCAAATCAAAGCACAAACAAAGCAAGAATCATGGAAGTATTCAACATCGTACAAGGAAAGAATCGAGGAATATGAACTCGAATCTCTGAAAATCAAAGCAAGCCGAAACGGGCAGACCCGATTTGGTCCGGCCCGACCCGAACTCAGAACGGGTATTACCTTTCCTTTATTACCTTTTATTGACTTTTTTCTCATTTGATCCTTTAAGAAATATCATGATACATGTTTGATTAAATTTCGTACTTAAAATTGGCATCGTAATTTTAGGTCAATTGAATAATGTTTTGTCACAATAGTTTGAATTCAAACAAAAGTACGGCTAATTGAAGACATGCTGATTTGATTACATGTTTAATATAGTTCTAGTATTGGACGTTGATATTGAGTCTTTAGAGCTTCTGATCGTTTGGTGTTTGATTATATTTAAACTGACCGTACGTGTGAATATGCAAGGAAAATGACTTTAATTCTTGATGGATAACTTGTTAGAGACTTAGAGTAAACTGATTTCTCCTTTTCTTTTCTTGGTCTTGAACATATATGATATTCGGAATAGTATTAGATGATTGTTATAATGTCATATTTATGGGAGATTAGTATTTCCTTCAGTGTTTTCATTTTATGAAATTCTCGGCTCTTAAATAGTCTTAATCATAGATGTATAGGAATTTTGTTTCTTTTTGCTTTAAGTTGAATAATAGCTGTTGAAAACCAACCCCTTAATTCAAGCCAAGTATCATCTTTTTCCTTTTACATGATAACTGATTCTCTTTTGAAATTTCTTTCCTTATAAGTAGTGTACCACTCACACCATAAATAGGGCCCTTTTTTGACACTTAAAGGACACCTCTAGGCACTGAAATACACAGCAGAATACTGCACTACTCTCTGTTTTCTCCTTCTCTGCACTTTACACTCTCACACACTTTACACCCTAGAGATCCTCTTCTCCCCCCCCACACCTCTGAATACACACGAAACACAAGAAAAATTCTCTCTCTGTCTTACCCGAGAGTTTCTGATCCCGGAAATATTTGTTATTTCCTTGGTTTGTGATTCTGGAATCATTCTCTGTTCCTGGAATTGGTCTGTTGGTATTTGAACTGTGAGGGAAGACTGATTCTTCCTCTTTAGTCCATTCTTGGGATTGGCTTCGGCTGACTGAAAACCAAGGGAAAGTTGTGTTGTCTGCTTGATATTCTTGGCTGCTGTCTATGCTTTGTGTGTCATTTACGTTCCTGGTTGATTTAATTTGCTCTAAGACAAGGTAATTTCCAACCATATTCAAGTCTGCTTGCTTGTTTCCCTATGCTGCTACCCTTAAGTTACGTATACCACTACAAAAACTTGATAGATGCAATGTTTAGTGCAGTATTTTGTCCCTGTTTCTCTCTGTGATATGGATTATTTATGCATAAACTGTCCGGGTCTATTCCAAGCCATAGCTAACAATTCACTGCAGGTTTCAATTATAGTAGGATGGCCAAAAGGTCATACCATAGCTTGATATTGCTTTGCAGGTTGTACACATTAGCGAGAACCTGTATGGTTTCAAAGAAGGCTCACGAAACAATGGGACAAAAGGCCCTGATTTATTCCTCTTTCTTTTATGATAATTCTGTCATGTTGTAACTGCAATTGTACAATTGAAATCGGGTGTTTATTTGGTTTGTATTAAGTACAGTAAGGTGCAATTTAATGTACAGGACATGTATCAACTTGTGCACTACTAAGTGTAGTACAATATTGGCTAAAAGGGGCCATTTCTCCAACCCTCTCTTTGCGCGTGTATGTTTAAAGGGCTGAATAGGTGAAGATTGTGCAAAATAGACTGCCTGTATAAATTTTTTAATGTCAGAAGAGTTAACATGTATGTTGAAAGCGTTGAGCGTCAGTCTTTTGATTATTCGAAATTGCAGCATGTTTATAATTTGTCCCTGGAAGGTCGAAACCATAAGATAATGTGATAATAGAGTAATTGTGCAAATATCTATAATCTGGAAATTATGTTCTACCTGAATATCATACCTTACGGTGCAACAGGTTTAATATGTGGTCCACAATGGTCAAAACCAAAACTAGTATTAGCAAACTAGATTATTTTTACAAATCTTTGAATCCTGGAAATGTTTGTTCTTACCAAGTTTGGAATTCTGGAAACGTTCATGATACATATAAAATATGTCTTGTTTCTTCTTTAATTTATCTTGGAGGCTTATTTTGAAAATTAAATCTGACAATGTCATTTACTTGTCCATAATTGAAAATTATTTTAAACTTGATGCGATTTGCTTGTTTTTTTTAACATGATCGTATAGTTGCTTGACGCCTAGTTGTCTAGTTTGGGGCTTTAATTAAATGTAGGGGTCTAGTTATTTTTTTTAATTTAGTAGTGTCCTATAAGCCTCCGGGACATTAAGTTGGGGACGCTAGCGAAAGCCTTTAAGACGTAAAATATTGGCATGCGTTTTAGTTTAAATATTAAATAGGGTATGGGGGTTAAGGGAATTAAGCCCCTCGGATATGATGGAAACTACCCGAGCTACATTTCATAGTGGATTCTGAAACTATCGTCCCTTACGAAAGCCGGGTTCTGATCCGAATAGGATAACAAAACCTAGGGTTGTTTATTTAAATATTTAAATAATTATTTACTATTATTTTGTGGCTATTTGTGCAATTATTATTTCAAATTATTTATGCAAATATATTAAATTGTCTATTTTACTTTGCATCCTATATCTCCGTTGTTTATTTATTTAGTTTTTTTCTTTTTCTAAAGCAATATATATAACCAAATATAGAAAATCGGCCGGGAACCACGTTTAGTGGAACTTAGGAGGTGCCTAATCCCTTCCTTCTAAGTTAATTTGAACACTTACCTAAATCTCTGATTAGTAGACCAACCCGGAGTTATTATTTCAATTAGAAATTAATGGGTGACCTAATACACCTTAGAAACTATATTAGGTGGCGACTCCAAAACTCAACCCAAACGAGTTACCCCAAGTCGGAAACCACTTTACTTTATCATTTTAAAGTGGGGTGCGACAGGTCCTTCCATGGGTGGTCATCGGGGTAGCGGCCAAACTCAGCCTCAGAGGCAGTTATATGCGTTGCTAGCTAGGCAGGATGCGGAGGCATCTAATGCAGTGGTCACAAGTATTTATCTATATGTAGATGTGATGCATACTCTATAATTGATGAAGGGTCCACATATTCATATGTGTCTCCTTGCCACCGGTTTCAGTGTTGACTACATATTTCTCCATAATCCTTTCTATATTTCCACTATTGTCGGAGATTCTACTACGTAGCTGGTTTATCCAGGATGTGTTGTATCCTTTGCGGGTAGTGAGATCCTAGTCCCTTTTGGTAATGGATTTGGTGGATTTTGATGTATTTATTGGTATGAACTGGTTGGCATTGTGTTATGGTACCCTTGATTATCATCCCAAGTTAGTTCAACTTTTTCTACCTAGTTCAGTGCTGCTGGTGTGGCAGGATTCACATTTGCCACTCTTGGGAAATATTATTTATTTCATGAAGGCGAGGTGACTGATAAATAAAGCATGCTCGACATATCTTGCTTTTATTCTATCTCTTGATTATGTTCCCCTTATGAGGGAATTTTCTGATGTGTTTGCTGAGACTTCTCCTGATCGGGAGATTGAGTTTGGAATTGATGTTATGCTAGGGCTCAACCAATATCTACTCCCAGTTATCGCATGGCTCCATCAGAATTGAAAGAATTGAAGGAGCAGTTACAAGCACTATTGGATAAAGGGTTTATCAGGCCGAGTGTATCCCTTTGGGAAGCTCCAGTGCTGTTAGTGAAAAAGAAGGATGGGTCTACGCGGATGTGTATAACACAATCCGAATTTCCAGCTTGACCGTGCGGATACCCAACATCCTCCTCTAGACCCATCAGGTGAACCCTTTCAACTGAATTGACGAAATGGACACAAAACTAACTTGAGATAGACATATTATAATTCAAAGGACATAATGATATATGTATATACATAAAAACTATTCGAAATGAGGTACATGTACCTACCTAATATATTAAATTTAGGGCTATCCAAACCAGACATCTTAGAATACAAATAAAATATGTACATCTCCTGAAGGGAGAAAAATACAACTAATATAATCGAAGTAGAACCGGTGGCCATCCTGAATAAAGGTCGGCTCACTCTGACAAGTGAAGTCGCCTTCGTTCCTCAATCACGCTGCAAACTCAATCCTAGAGTGAAACATACCGAAACAAAATAGATAGACAAGAAATAAATAGAGGGTGAGTCAAAATGACTCCATAAGTAGGGGCTAGCTAGCCACTCGAAGGAACAAACGAGCTAGCAAGGGAGGGAGAAGAAATATTAAAACCTAAAAGCATTTAAACACCCAGAAACATAAGGTAACTAAAAACGTATGAACAACCTGAAGCATATACTTAACCAGAAACAAGTAACTAGTAAAAATCATTACACAACAATATAGAATACTTTGCATAAACCAACTAACCATCATACTCTTGAAGTCATGTAAATAAGCAACTGGTAACCACTTTCATATACTCACAATTCTCCAGTGCTCAACCCAATCCTAGGTTCATATATAAAATAATTATTTGATCCTAAGGCCAACAAGCTAGATGGGGAAGAGTGGGCAAGAGATCCAGCCAATCACACATATCAAGCGTACAATAACGTAGATAAACAATAATTAATCCCATGTAACAAGTACATTGATAACATAGAACTAGCAGCCAGGTAATATAGAACAATTGATGCCATATAAAAGTATGAATGCAATATAACATATAGGGTCACATGTGCCCGAATACTTTATTGGAACAGGATCCATCATGTTCCAGACAAACTCCATATAGCCTCGAAAGTAGTGCAACTATATCCATAGTGCATCCGTAGCAACACAAACTATATCCATAGTGCGTCCGGAGTAAGGCAAGCTATATCCATACTACATCCATAGAAACACAAACTATATTTATAGTGCGTCAAGAGTGAGGAAAGCTATATCCATAGTACCTGCAGTCCCACCTCAAAACAAAATAATTTCACACATAGGTACAAAAACAAATAGATTCCTCTTTTTGTCACTATCTTAATCAACACAGTAACCATCCAGCCTATAGAATGAACATATACATATATATAAATAGGTTGTACGTCATTAATATCTATAATCCCTTTTGAACCATTTATTTCAGGAGATACTCATTCAATATTCACAATCCATCATAAATCCCTATGTTCCGTAGACGTATAGTTCCTCAATTTGTATTCATAATGACCTTAACTATCTTATCCTTAACTTAATCATAAATATAGTACATTCAGTTACATATATAAGGCAAACAGAACACATCAAGCACACAAGCTGGAGTATAATACTCCCAATTACACGGTAAATACTAATTGAAACTTAACGACATATTATGCAATTAAACACAAAGCTTCAACATAGTAAGCATGCCTTATCAGCAGCTACGCATATGAAGAATACGTGTGTAGAACATCCATAAAGGATGAGGGTTGTCAAAAAAGGCATGAAACCACTTCCTTTTTGTCTTGGGCCGAATCAACTATTGAATGAAACTCCTCTTGGAACCACCTCACTCTGACAAATTCAAATGATTTGGTACCCAAGAATCTTCTCCAACCGACTTAGGAATGATAAGAAATGAGTTGGAAACAAAATGAGCTGACTAAGGCTCTTTTATATTAACTAGTGCACCGCCTCTAGGAAAGGAGAAGTGCTATCACGACTAAGGCCAGCGCTATCGTACCTCTGGGCACGCTGTCATGCAGGATAGCAGCCAAAACACAGTGCTTTCATGCATGGACTGGTGTGATTGCACAGGGTGTGAGCCATGAAGTGCTCCAGTACCTGTTGATGCTTCATTTCAGGTCCGAACATGATGCAGCCAAAATTGAGCTCAAGAACCAACCATCAAGAGCCAAGCTTGAAGGATACATGAGGTGCAAGTTTGAGAGCTTCAAGAGCTTCGGAGGAGGGACAATCCAAATTGCCTCAAGATCATTTGCTCCAAGCTAAAGAGATCCAAAGTGCTCACATACACTTGGTTTTGAAGAGCTTTGAAGACGGAGGCTTCGAAAATGATTTGAAGAGCTTCCACATAAGCGCATATGAATCCTCAGCAAAGGGCGGACCGCCCACTGCACCAGGTAGGCCGCCTTCTGAAAGTCCAACTCTCTGGACTTTGCACTGGGCGGACTACCCCCTTTACAAAGGCGGACTGCCCCCTTTACAGAGGCGGACCGCCTCTTCCGGTGGAGTCTTGCAGCTGAGTAGGCGGGGGCGCCTACATCACTTGGCAGGGCACCTATTTCTGTTGAGTTCAAGATGGGATTTTGTGTGTATTCCCTTTTTTAGCCCTACGCGGCCTTTAGTTGTTTTAAACCTCTTATGGCTATTTAGACATTTCACAACATGTAAAGGGAGTCTATAAAAGCCTTTCTTAGGGCATTTATTTCATTTAGTCTATTTTGAATATGAAAACATGAAACTTGAAAGCTTGAGAACTCTTCAATGAAGAAACCCTTTGGGGCTTGATTTTACTTTGTGCCAAATAAACATCAATCCCTTTTTATCAAACTTGATTGCAAAAGTCGAGTGCCTCTTGAGGTTAGTTTTCTTAGCGTAGGTGTCTCTTGACTTTGCAAAAAGTGTATCAAGACTAGTTCCTCGGTTCTATTTGGGCTTTTGTTCGAGTTACGTCTCGTTCCTATCTTTTTTCTCCCTACTTTCTATCTCTTTGTATCATGTTTGCTTCCGCATCTATCTTTTATCGCTTTCGCCTATTTTACCCTGCATCAGTTGGTATCAGAGCACGACTCAGATTTTTTCTTACATATCCTCATCTTGTTTTTCGTATCCTTTACTTTCTTGTTCTTGTTTGTTATTGTTCTTGAGAAAAGAAAAAAGAAGAAAAAAAATTTAAAAAGTTGAAAACTACAAAAAAAATTATTGGAACTTGTTGGAATTGAACACCCAAACATTGAAAACCATTGGGGTTTGTTCTATGTTTGATTCTCGTTCTTTTGGTACCAAAATAGGTTGATTTGGTGTTGTGATTCAAAAGTTGAAGAATCAAAATCCCAAAATGTGAAAACCCGAGACAAAATTTCCTTTAAGAATCAAAATCAGTTTGTTGTTGTTTGATTGGGCTTTAAAATTATTGGGGATTGTATAAAATCATCATTTACATCTTTGGGTACCATTAAATTTGAAAAACAACTTGGGATCGTTAGAAATTTTGTTGCAAAAAAACCAAAATTGTGCTCTTGAAAGCTGCAGAAAGTTGCAGTAGCCAGACCTCCCATTTGAACAGGCAGACCGCCTAGTCTGGTGCATGCTCTCTGGACCTTTTAGTAGGCTAACCGCCCCTTTTACAGAGGCAGGGCGCCCACTCCTAGGAAGGTTGTCCGGGCAGTTGTTTCGTAGATTTTCGTGTTTTCTTTGCTTGCAATGCTTTCGACTAGTACTTTTAGAGTAATACTTCTACTTGATTAGTACTAGTTCATTGAGCGATAAGGATACTCGTGCGTAGAGGAGATTAGAGATCAAAGAAGACTAGTAGAATATTTTGCTTCAAGTGCTCATTTAAATATCCGTCCGTTCATCGAGTCGCATTAACTCACTCTACCCGAAGAGTACTTTTCTTCTTGCGAACTTGGTAGATCATTGAGGAAGTTGATCATACGAGGAGCCTTGTTAAATCAAGCTTGAGTGATCCTACGTCACTAAATTGAGTGTACCCGAGTGACATTGAAAAGTGAGGGAGCGTGTGAGGTTTTTACACTAACCTCTTTCTTTAGTCTTTAGTATTTGTAGTTACATGGCCGGAGACATTGACGAGACCGTTGAGGAACCGGATTCCTTTTTGGCCTACGTCTTGGCGAGGTGAAATCCATAAGTTTGAGGCTTGAGAGCCTTGAAAGAGAAGTGACACAACCCGGAATCCGGGTAGGCCGTGCGGGCACCCGACATCCTCCTCTAGACCCGTCGGGCGAACCCTTACCAATTAAATTATGAAAATAAATATAACTCAATTCATAAATAAGAACAAGACTTAGAAAATTACAGACATATTGATATCTCTAAGCTGTATAAACGAAATTACAGCTGACTACCCAACATACTAGGTTTAGGGCTATCCAGACTAGACATCTAAGAGTACACAAGAAGACAGATACATCCTGAAGGGAGCAAAATGCAACTGAAATGATAACCAATAAACTGGTGGCCATCCGGAATAAAAGCTGGCTCACCCTGACAGCTGAAGTTGTCTTCGCTTCTTCACAACGTGGCAAACTCAATCCTGGAGCGAACCTGCCTAAACGAAATAGATAGACAAGAAACAAACAACAAACAAACAAGGGTGAGTCAAAAGGACTCAATAAGTGGGGCAGACTAGCCACCTCAAAGAATATGATAGCTAGCCAGGGAGAAAAGAAACAGATAAACCAAATTCTTCTTATTAAAATTATGAAAAGGCAGAGCCAGATAATAACTGGAAACACGTATAGAATCACAAACTCATCAACAACTAGGAACGTAAGATAGGCAGAACATATAGGTATTCCGAACACATCAACAATAAGAAATACGACCTGTTGCAGCGTGCAACCCGATCCTTAGATTCATCCTGTTGCAGCATGCAACCCGATCCATATATTCATACTGTCGCGGCATGCAACCTGATCCATATATTTATACCGTTGTGACGTGCAACCCGATCCATATATTTATACCGTTGCGGCGTGAAACTCGATCCCCGCAACCCAGAATACGAGCCAGAAATATATAGGCAAAATGAGATATGTCTACGACATAGTATATATACCGCATACATAAAACACAACACAATACACACTATAGTCAGTATGTGGTGCAATGAGATGGGATGAATGCGGTACGATGCAATGCAGTCACATATGCCTGATGCCTATCTCCGGCGTAGGACTCTCATCGTCTACCAGGAGATATATGCAATAATGATCATGATCTTTACCGGCTCGGGACTCTCATCGATTACCGGGAAGTATATGCAATGATGACCCTTCACCGGTGCAGTACTCTCATCGCCAACCGGGAAGTATATGCAATAATGACCCTTCACCGGTGCGGGACTCTCATCGCCAACCGGGAAATATATGTAATAATGACCCTTCATCGGTGCGGGACTCTCATCGCCAACCGGAAAGTATATGCAATAATCAAAACCAGAGTGCAATGCTCATATGTTCAATGCAATACCAACAACAGGGCTTAACATATAATATACAACGTAAATTCAAAGCTAAGGCGTAATGAGTACGCCTATCGGCAGCTACACACGTAAAGAACACGTGGTAGAAAATCCATGAAGCCAAGTGCCTCCAAAGAAATGGATATAAACACTTACCTCTTCCTAAAGTTAGTACGGCTAATCAATAACCGCTTTATCCTTTGGTTTCCTTGCCAAACGATCCCACTCTATTCAATAAGCAGAAAAATATATCAAATTAGGCTAAAGGCTTCATTCCTTACCTCTTAGGGCAATCCGGTTAGGAACCTGATACCCTATTTGCATACGCATTATGCAGGCCAGGCCTATATACAGGGTTTAAGGTCACATAACCAAATCCTAAATAAATTACATTTATATATTGCCCTTAACTCACTGAGTACGAATATATAATCAATTCCATTATCGGGGTCCATTTGACCATTTAAACTATTGATTAAATTTATTAAAACGATGTATAATATTCCAAGTTTTACCGTTAAAACATATTCAAACACACGTAATAAACTCAAATAATGCATTAAGATCATCACCTGAATGTTTCGGGATAAAAATTCTACTTTTCTCCGGCCCCTTTTCTTATTTTCTGGCATTTTTATTTGCTCACTGCGTTCGGTTTCATTTCTGTTATGTTCCTGCTGCTTTTTGGATTTGTAATACTTAACTAAGGGATTCTTATCCCACTTGTCACCGCCACCATTTTTAAATCCTTCATTTTCCTTTTATTTTTTTTCTTTTTTCCTTTAAAATTTGCTGCTACGGTAAAAATTAAAACAGTACCCTACCAAATTCGAAATAATCCCAACTTTTGCATACAAGTTATACAATATATATATAATATACTCGCAAAGGCGGATCTCAAATCGGACTCCCGAAACTCAATATGCAAATTAAATGGAAAAAGATCAAATTATTTAACTTTCGGCATTTTAGCGGAAACTAGCCGAACAACATCGAAATTCACTTTCGAAAAATCACAAAAGTCACAAATAATCATACAAACCTAACGGCGCTTCCGGATTTTGAATCGGATCTCATTCGCCAAAACCGAGCTCGAAAATCTCTTTTTAAATATTTATCGATAATAAAAACTGAAACCTTCTTCTGATGCCTACAAAACGAGGTCTGATTTAACTCAAATTTTACGGACAGGTCCTAATGGACCTTACGAATATTTTAAAATTATCGGCACGCCAATCAGAGTCCTATCTTTCGAAACGACTAACCGAGGTCTTTTCAAGAAGGGACCCTGAGTGTCTGAAAAGAAGTCGTAAAAGAGGAAGCCCGTAATGGCAGGGCGTTGGGCATTCCCCACAACTTAGGCATTCCCCAAGGTGATGTTCCACCACTTATGAGACTCTGAAGGAATGTGAGACCCGTTGAGCAAGATGATGTAGCTTAAGAAAGGAAGCAACCCGAACATGTTGATGGTTTTGATGATTATAAGCCACCTTATCCGAAGAAGAGGCCAATGTATGGAGTTCGAGGTATGCATAGAGGTCGTCGGCTAGGTCAAGGGCCCCGAGGGGGACGGGTGGAGAGGAACTTGGTGCTTGAATATGGTGGTTATGATGACTACTATGGGGGTTATCCGGAACCACCCCGTGGAGTTCATGATCACAATATGAATAGTGTGAAGATCACTATTCCACCATTCAAAGGGACAAGCGATCCGGAATCGTTTTTAGATTGGATGGTGAGTTTGGAGCGTGTCTTTGATACTAATGACATATCGGGTGAGAAGAAGGCCACCTATATTATTTCTTCATTCGAGATCCATGCTTCCACTTGGTGGGAGTCAGTTAAGATTTTGAGATGAAGAGTTGGGTTGCCCGAGCACATTGCTTGGGATGAATCGAAACAAGTGATGAGTCTACTTACTCCGGGTGAAGGCATTCTTGGGCCTCATCCCAATGCAATTGTACATGAGAGACAAAAGAATGAGAGGAGTAAGGGAGTGACCGATGACAATCCTAGAGTGGAAAATGGAGAGGACGTGATGAGTGATGTGAGTGGGTTGTCACCATCCAAATCTACACTCGGCCTTGAAAGAAACGTAAGGGAAAAGAAAGAGGGAAAACAAACCATTGAGAGTGAGGGCACCCTTTATTCTAACAATAACTCTTTATCTTCTTCTACTTGTTTTAGCTTATGTGTAGGTACTCTAGGAGGCAAGCTAGTGGAGCCTCAACCATGTGCTAAGGAAGATAGGCAAGGTGATGAAGACTTTCATTGTGAGCTACATGAAGAGAGAGTTGATCATGATACTTCAAGTGCTATGAGTACTCAAGGAAGCAACTCAACTGCAAGTGTTAATTCCCCTTTTCATGAGCATGTTAGTTCCTTGTCTTGTGAGGATTAAATGCTAGTTGGTGCTTGTGATGCATCTATTGAACTTTAAACTAGCATAAAGTCGATTAGTCAACTTATGTGTGCATGTACACCACTAGTTGAAAGGATTGATAAGCCACATCATGACGTGAGCCCGATATTCAATGAATCTCCCTTTAGTGAATAAGTGGTAGTTGGCCTTGATTGTGAGCCTTGTTGTGACACCTCACCCATATTTGATAAAGAGGAAGATGAGTTGTTTGACTCTACCCTTGTTGATATAATAGATTTTGGTGGATTTGTGTATCGTAGTAAGGATGGTAGCGACCTTGAGGAGTCTCTATTGTATAAGATGGATAGGTTTATCTATGATGACTCCTCAAGTGAGAGTGATGAACCTAGTTTGGATACTTCACCTTTGCTTGAAAATGAAGCTGAGATGTCTGCTTTCACTAATCCTTTGTTTGAGGACATATTTATCTGTAGTGGTGATTTGTATCAAACTAGAGTTGAGAATGAGTTAGAACCTCCATGGTGTAAGGGATTTGGCTCCATAGACAACTCTTTGTTTTAGATTCGGGTGAGGTACATGATTCTGCTAGTGACCCTACTCTTTTTGGTTTGGGTTATGATGATGAAGATGCCATTATTAATGTCTTCCTTGAGAGTTTACCTTGTGAGGAAGGTTGTCTTAGGGATGAAAATGAAGGTGAGGAGGTACCTCTTGGTGCGAGAATGAGTGCTTTTAAGAAGGGGAGTGGAGTAATTGATGCTAGTTGTAGGTTGAGCTATTTTGCTTACTCCATTCCATATGTTGATCACACTTTGAGAGTTGAGCCTACCAAAACCAATATGCCACATTGTGAAAACATTTCATTGAAGGTTGGCTATGATGATCATAAACTTAGAGGTAGTAGGATCTTTGACTATCTGATCTTGCATGTTCCATGTCCTAATGACCTCTTTGTTTGTTCTTGTGTTAGGTGTACTACTTTAGTAAGCCAAGTACTTGCTGTTTCCTTTAGAGACATGTACTTTTTCATTGCTATTGATACTCGGTTATACCACAAGAGTGTGTTTTCCACACGGTGTACACTAACCTACTTCCGTAGTAAGAAGTTTTACTTGTGTTTGTCTTTGCCTGTAGGTCTTGATGGTTTGATTTCAAGGACGAAATCCTTTCAAGAAGGGGAGGATGATGCAGCCTAAATTGAGCTCAAGCACCATCCATCAAGCGCCAAGCTTGAAGGACACATGAGATGCAAGTTCGAGAGCTTCGAGAGCTTAGGAGGAGGGAAGATGATACAATCCAAGTTGGCTCAAGGTCATTAGCTCAGAGTCAAGTTAAAGAGATCCAAAGTGCTCACATACACTTGGTTTGGAAGAGCTTTGAAGACGGAGACTTCGGAGATGATTGGAAGAGCTTCCACTTGAGTGCATGTGAAGCTTGAGCAATGAGAGGACTGCCCACTGCACCAGACGGACCGCCTTCTTGAAGTCCAACTCTCTGGACTTTGGACTGGCGGACCGCCCCCTTTACAGATGCGGACCGCCTCTTTCTGGTGGAGTCTTGCTGTTGAGTAGGTGGGGCGCCTACTTCACTAGGCAGGGTGCTTACTTTTGTGGAGTTCAAGACAAGATTTTGTGTGTATTTCCTATTTTAGCCCTACGTAGCCTTCAATTGTTTTAACCCTCTTGTGGGATTTTTAGACCTTTCACAACATGTAAAGGGAGACCATAAAAACATCCCTTAGGGCATTTATTTCCTTTAGTCTACTTTGAATATGAAAACATGAAACTTGAAAGCTTGAGAGCTCTTCAATGAAGAAATCCTTTGAGGCTTGATTTCACTTGGTGAATACAAATGAATATCCATTCATTTTTATCAGAGTTGATTTCAAGAGCCAAGTGCCTCTTGAGGTTAGTTTGCTTAGCATAGATGTCTCTTGACTTCACCAAAGCTGTATCGAGACTAGTTCCTCGGTGCTACTTGGGCTTTTGTTTGAGTTACATCTCGTTTCTATCTTTTTTCTCCCTATTTTCTATCTCTTTGTATCGTGTTGGCTTCCGCATCTATTTTTTATCGCTTCCGCCTATTTTACATGCATTAGAACGGGACCCTACAACGCATGGACTGACCCTAAATTTACGCAAGAGTCATACAACACTTGTGTGATATGCTCGAGAACACAGTTCTCGAATCGGATCCCTGTAACACAAGATAGGCGTCTCACGGGAAGAGGTTAAATTCTTAACTTGCTGATCTTTAGTGAAATTTTCCATAACAACCTTGGATTTTACTTCTGAAAATTCACACATATCACAAATGACCATACGAACCTGACATCACTTTCAGATTTTGAATCAGAGCTCATTTGCTCAAATCGAGCTCAAAAATCTATTTTTAGATATACAGACAAATGAAACTGAAATAGTATCTCAAGACCTATAAAACGAGGTCCAATTTGGACTCAAAATTTGGTAGGCATGTCCTAATGGACTTTTCGGTACTTTTAAGACTATCGGCACACTAATCACAGTCCTAACTCCAAAACCGACTGATGGAGGTTGTTATAATATATTGACCATCGGTACATGAATAAAGTTACCATCTAGAATAAATATTTGTTGCCTCGAATAGAAGATTTATTTGATCAATTGTAGGGAGCCAAGTTCTTTTCCTAGATTGATATGAGATCTAGGTATCATCAGCTGAAGATTTAGGAGTCAGATATATCAGAAGACTATTTTCAGGACTCGTTACAACCATTACGAGTTGTTGGTTATGTCTTTCGGGTTTACCAATGCCCCAACAACTTTTATGGATCTGATAAACCAGGTATTTAAGCCTTATCTATATTTATTTGTTATTATGTTTATAGATAATATCTTAGTACGTTTTAGCAGCCGCGAGGAACATGAATATCATTGGAGAGTGATTCTTCAGACACTTCAAGATCGGAAGCTTTATTCTAAATTCTAAAAGTGTAAATTCTGGCTAGATTATGTGGCTTCCCTAGGACATTTCTTGTCCAGTGAAGGAAGTAAAGTTGATCAGAAGAAGATAGAGGTCGTTCAGAATTGGCTGCGCCCCACTACTCCGACAGAGATTCACTGTTTCCTTGGTTTGGCAGGGTATTGTAGGTGTTTCGTGGAAATGTTCTCAACTATTGTAGCCCCTCTGACTCGTTTGGCTCATAAAGTAGTCCAGTTTCGGTGGTCAGATGAATGTGAGGCGAGCTTCAAAAATCTCAAATCATTATTGATTTCAGCACCAGTGTTATATTTTCCTTCAGGCCCTGGTGATTCGTGGTCTATTGTGATGCTTCTCATGTTTTTTTGGGATGTGTCTTCATGCAGTACAGTAAGGTTATCGCTTATGCTTCCTGGTAGTTGTAAGTGAATGAGAAAATTTATCCGACTCATGATTTGAAGTTCGAAGCTATGGTATTTGCCTTGAAGATTTAGAGGCACTATATCCATAGTGAGCCTTGTGAAGTCTACAACCAATCATAAGAGCTTACATTATTTGCATTCTCATAAAGATCTAAATGGCAGGTAGCATAGATGGCTCGATTTTCTTAAAGATTATGATCTTACTATTAGCAATCACCCGAGAAAGCAAATGTTGTAGCCGATGCGTTGAGCAAAAAATCCATAGGAATTCTTTCTTTTCTTAATACTGTGATGAGGCCATTAAACCATGAGTTTCAGAGTCCAGGCGACTCAGGGTGAGATTTATTAGCTCAGACCCGAGCCGAGTGCTTACTTGTGTGGCGGCTTAGTCTTTCTTAGTGAGTCAGATTAAAGAAAGATAGTTGGAGGATCCATATTTTCGAGATTTGTGTGGGCGTATTCAAAGTGGAGGAGTCCCACCCTTTGAGCTTGATAATGATAATGATGTTCATCAAATTAGTGGGCACCTTTGTGTTTTTCTTATATTGGTGATCTGAGGCAGTTGTTATAGAGCGAGGCTTATAGTTTGTGATATTCTATTCATCCAGGTATCACTACAATGTACCAGGACCTTCGGAAGCTATCTCGGTGCTTGGTATGTTATCAAGTCAAGTACGAACACAGGAGGCCTGCAGGTTTGGCTTAGGCTCTTCCCATACCTGAGTAGAAATGGGAGGGGATTACCATGGATTTCATAGTCAGTATACCGAAGACTTTGTGGCGTCATGATTCACTCTGGGTTTTAGTGGGCAGAAACACAAAGTCTGCTCATTTCATTCCACTGAATTCGACCAATTCAACAAAGAGGTAAGCTCGGATCTTCATCGACCAAGTCGTTTAGTTGCATGGCACTCATTTGTCTATTATATATAATTGAGGTTATAAGCTCTGGCAGGCTTTCTAGAGAGAACTGGGTACTCAAGTGAGCTTCGCACAATATTTCATCACCAGACTAATGGTCAGTCTAAGTGGATAATTTAGATATTAGAAGATATGTTGAGAGCTTGTGCTTTGGACTTCAGGGGTTATTAAGATGATCATTTGGCTTTGGCGGAGTTCGAATACAACAACAGCTATCAATATTCTATTTAGATGGATCTGTTCGAGGAATTATATGGTTGTCGTTATCTATCTCTAGTTGGTTGGTTCGAGTCCAGCAATGTTGAGGTATTGGGTCCAGATATGGTGCATGAGACTCTGGATATAGATCGAGTTATTCAGGATCAACTTCGGACCGCCTAGAGCAGGTAGATATCGTATTTGAATAAGAGGAATCGAGAGTTAGGGTTCAAGGTTGGTTGACAAGGTATTTTTGAAGATGTCACTAATGCAAGGTCTGAAGAGGTTCAGAAAGAAAGAAAACTAAAGTCCCAGGTTTATCGATCCTTTTTGGATAGTGAAGCATATTGGTAAGGTTGCTTATTGACTTGATTTACCAAAATCTATTCCTGTTCATCTAGAGTTCCATGTGTCTATGCTTCAGAGGTGTGTTCGGGATCCTACTCAGGTGATCGAGGTAGATCCAACTCAGTTAGATGTTAATTTAGCTTATGAAGAGGCTCAGGCCGCCATTGTAGTAAGAGATACTCGGAAGTTGCATTCTAAGGAGCTTCTCGTGGTAAAGGTATGATGTACCATCATCCTCATGAGGAGGACACTTGGGAGATCGAGACAAGTATATATGCGGGAGAAGTATGCTCACCTTTTTGATGATCAGGTATGTTCTCGACCTATAAGCTAAAAGAGCCTTGTTATATAGATTATTGCCTATTTGTGGTTAAGTAATTGTTTAATAACATCAGTTCATTAGTTGTTAAGGGTTCGTTGAAATGTCCTCTATGTTAAGTATAATTACTCGGCTAAAAGAAAGAACTCTAGTTTAGTTCAAGGTCGAATGTTAATTTAAGTGGAGGATAATAAAATGACCCTAACCAGTCATTTCAGGAGTTCAAGTTCTGATTTACAAACTGACAGTCTCAATATCTCTGTATGGTCTATTATGACTTATCTGTAAAGTTTGAGGTAGTATGAACTTCGTTTGGCTGGTCTTGGAGAGCGTTATCATTCTCAAGTCCCAGTAACGCCACTACAAGACTTTGGCAGGTCGTTTTTAATAAATGAGCTCCGTTCTAAAATTCAGAAGTGTCTTCAGGTTCGTATGGTCATTTGTGACTTGTACAAACTTGCAGAATCGGATTTTCGAGGTCGTTTTATTGGTTTCAACCTGTGATATATAAGTATGAGCTTTCCCTCATTTTGTATAGTCCTTTATTTTGTGTATTCGAGGTTTGTTTCAGGATTCAAGTTTTTGAGTAAGCCTTAAACGTGTTTTAGGATTTGTGTGTAAAGCTTGGCATGCTTTTAGCAGTGTAGGTACAATTTGGATCAAAATTGCAACACCAGTCTATGCTGCTTAATCCACTGGTGCATCTAGGCAGAGGCCAAAGCGACAGCAAGGTCATAGCACGATCGAATTGAGGGGCTAAGTCACTTGACTTACATGATTTCGACCAAGGCAGCGCGACAATATAGAGTGTGTTTGGTAAGGGGAAATATTTTCTAGAAAATATTTTCCAATTTTGTTTTTGTTTGGTTATCCTAAATTATTTGAAAAATATTTTCATAGAATACCAATTTTCCTTCAAATAGAGGAAAATGTTTTCCCTAAAAATTCAAGGGAAAACATTTTCCATAACACAAATACAAATAAAAAAACCCTAATTCCACCCCCATTCCCCAAATCACCCCCCTACCCTAAAACAATCAGCCCACCCCCAAATTCTAAAACGAACCCCCCAATCCCCACACTGATAAGAATCAAACGCGGAAAAGGTAAAAGGATAAGAACGAGACGTATCTCGATCACAAATCCCAAGTAGCAACGGAGAACTTGTTCCGTTACACCCCGAGAGAAGGTCAAGAACACCTACGCTAGGCAACTACCCTCGAGCCAACTAGGACCCGCAAGTAGAATGGTCGGGGCGGGGTCGTTGTCCAACTAGAATCCACTAGAAGTACACAAATCCCAAACAAAGGTTGGTTTTCCATAAACCCAAAGAGATCCCTCTTTACAATGTTAATTCATCATTCAAACTAGACTACACTAAGCAATAAAATAAGCTATCTAGCTATTTATAGAGGTTTCTAGGCATTAAGTAAAAGGTCTATAATGCCCACAAGCTAGGCTTTAAGCTAAAAGACCATGCAAGGTCAAAATAGTAACTTTAAACTTGAAATCCCGTGCTTCAGCAAATCGGGCGGAGCGCCCACAAAGTTGATCAGTGGAGGGGGCTGGGCGGACCGCCTGGGGGCTGGGCGGAGCGCCTGAGACAAGTGTATCTTAGGCGGAGCGCCTGGTTTGCCTAGGCGGAGCGCCTGGCTGCCTGTGGGGTGGAGCACCGGTGCTCCATCGCCTAAACATGCTTGAATCATCTCCGAAGCTCTTGCCCTTGCATCCTTTGCCTCTTCCAAGCTTGATACATGTTGGCAAGGTGTCTTGGCTCGATTTGGGGCTTATCATCCTCCCCTTCTTGAGAAGATTTCGTCCTCGAAATCAATGCATTCACGTACATGGCATCATCTCTTCGGGGTGCCCAATGCTCTCCTCCCTTGTAACCCTTGATCGTCACTTTGACATAGGTTTCTTCCAAGGTCTCCTTTGCCTTAACATGGAGCTTAGAACCTACAAGCAACGACAAGCAAACACAAGATTTCCTACTTTGAAAGTAGGTTAGTGCAAGAAGTGTGGAAAACACACTCTTGTGATATAACCAAGCATCAATGTTAAGAACAAATATCAAGTCTCCAAAGAGAACAATAAGTACTTGGTTAAAGATTAACATGCACTCATCACAATAATGAGCAAGTAGGTCATGGGGATATGGAAAATGCAAGACCAAGCTATCAAAATCCCCTTGAACCTGAAGCTCAAGATCAACCAACCAATCCCTCCTCAAAGTGTGATCAACATGTGGAGTGGAGTGAGTCAAATAACCCCACATGCAAGTAATATCAAGTACTCCACTCCCCTTCTTTAGAGCAAACGTACTCACACCAAGGGATTCCTTTTCACCTCCTATTTCATTACTTAAGCAACATGTCTCAAAAGACAAACTATCAAGAAAGGTATTGATAATGGCCTCTTCTTCATCATAACCCAAACAAGCAATAGTAGGGTCACTCAAAGAGTCATTTATCTCATTCAAATTCTCACACAAGGGGTTGCCTAAGGGGTCAAATCCTTCACACCATGGAGGTTCTATTTTACTACTCACCCTAGTCCGATACAAGTCTTTACCACTAATGAGAATGCCGTCAAATAATGGATTAGTATAAGTATGCATCTTACTATCATGATCAAGCATAGACAAGTTATCAAGACTAGGTTCATTATACTCACTTGAGGAGTCATCATAGACATCCTTGTCCAATTCATGCAAGTTGGACTCCTCAAGGCCATTTTCGTCCTCCCCACAACACATAAACCCACCAAATAGAAGCATATCAACAATGGTATGATCAACTACTGCATCTACCCCTTTATCAAAGATTAGCGGTATGTCATAGCAAAGGTCAAATTCATTGTCAACTATCAAGTCTACACTAGTGAGAGATTCATTGAACAAGGAGCTCACATCATGATGTGGCTTAGCAAGGCTCTCAACTAATGTCACACAAGCACACACAAGTTAACTTTAAGACTCTTCACTAGTGGCATATTCACTAGATGCAACACAAGCACCAACTAGTGTTGAGTCATCACAAGACAAATAGCTAGTGGATTCATGAAAAGGTGGAGCAACACTTACATTTGTAGTTCTCCCTTGATCACTCACAAGGCTTGAAGTGTCATGTGCGACTCCTTCTTCATGTAGCTCACATTGAGAATTTTCCTCCTCTTGTCTTTCCTTCCAAGCACGTGGTTGAGGCTCCAATGGCTTGTCTTCATTTGTACCTACACAAGAACTAACACAAGAAAGAGTAGAAGATGAAGAGGTATTAGAACAATGGGTGCTCTCACTCTCAATATTTCTTTCCTCACCTCTTTTTTTTTCTTTCCTCACCACTCTTCTCTCTCAATTTTACCTCATGGTCAAGTGTAGTTGGTGGTGACAATCCACTCACATCACTCCTCAATTCCTCTCCTTTTTCCTCTCTTAGATTTTCACCGGTCACTCCCTCACTTCTCTCTATATTTTTTCTCTCATTTGAAGTGGAGCGACTCTCATTTTCAACTTGTAATGGGAAGGCAACAAGCTTGTTGGCTTCGGGCTCAAGTACCATGGGTGGTCTAGCCTTAGCCACTTCCCTCAATTCCCTCATCCGCTTGTAGTCTTCATTAGCTTGTTCAAGAGGTAGAACGTTTCGAATGGGACTTGGAAGTTGAATATTTCTTTGGGGATTGCCCAAATTGTGGGGAATGCCCACTCGTTGGGGATTGCCCAACACTTGTTCATTTCTATCAAGTTCATCCCTCAACCTTTGTTGCTTAAGAAACGTGACAACTTGTTTTGGGGTAAAGGATGAACCACTCGTGCCTTCTCCGGCTTTCCCTTGGACACTCGAGGTCCCTTCCTCAACTTGGACACTCGGCGTCCCTTCCTTTACTTGGACACTCGGGGTCCCTTGCTTAACTTGGACACGTAAGGTCACTCTTTCAAGAGTTTCAATCCTTAGGCTCATACTATCTAGTTTGGACAAGATAGTAGCCAAGGCACCCTTTATGAAATCATCTCCCTCACTTGCCATTGTGCCTACAAAATCAACAAACATTAGTAAAACACCTCACACACACCCTCACGTGTATAGCACTCGGTTCACTCATTTAGTGGTGGTGGATAATTCACTCGGACTTGAATACTAAAGCTTCAAGTAGTTGGACAACAATCCTCAACTCAATCAATCAACTCACAAGTCAAGTGTACTCCGGGGTGAGTGGAGTTAACATGACTCGATGTACGATAAGCAATTTAGAGTAAGGACTTGAGTCAAAGGATTCTACGGATCTTCTTGGAGTTCTACTCTCCAACTAAGGCACGAATAACCTAAAAGCAATGAAAGATTAGTGCTAATTAAGTAGAAAGATTACTTAGATAGGCACTAATTAGAGGTTAGGCAACAAAGGAACAAGTAAACCTAGAAGAAACTACCCAAATTCAACCCTTCAGGGGTCAGGCGGAGCGCCCAAAGGTGTGGGGCGGAGCGCCTGAAAAATGGGGCAGCGGGGTTGGGCAGGCGGAGCGCCTGGACGAAGAACAAGTCAGGCGGGGCGCCCAAAGTCTAGGCGGAGCGCCCGGACGACGAACACCTGGGTTTTTCCACTCCGTGCTCTTCGTTTTCAATCCAATTTCTAGGCCGATTCCAATGTGTTTTGGCCAAATTCAAGGTACCCAAAGTTGTTCCTTGATACAACCTTCAAACCCCAATCAATTTCACACCCAAACAACCAACAAACAATGTTCAATCGAGATTCAAAGTTTTCAAGTTGGGGCTTTCAACATGGGTTTCAAGGTTCAAAGGTGGGTTTTGATTCTTAAAAAACTATGTTACCGAACTCTGAATCACACGATTCTTGCTGCAATTTGTTCGGTTTTCAATAGAGATCAATCCCCAACAATCAATTCCAAAACCCCACAAACACACAACCCAAAATCAATCAAATTCATCAAGAACAAGGGTTTGGGAGGGTTTAACAATATTTGGGGTTTCAATTTTTCAATCCAATCCAATCCAAACAATTTTGGTACCCAAACGTTGGGTTTTCAACAAGGATCAAGATTCTATAACACCCACTTCAAGAATCTAACACACCAAAAAGTTACACCAATTTTTTTTTTTTTTGAATTTTTGAGTTTTTTGAATTTTTTTGTATTTTTCATCTTCCCAATAACTTCAACAACAAGAAAACTAAAAGAAGATACTAGGCACGAAGAATCAAGGGTCGGGGTTCGTAGGAACGATACCCGAACCTTGCTCTGATACCAAACTGATAAGAATCAAACGCGGAAAAGGTAAAAGGATAAGAACGAGACGTATCTCGATCACAAATCCCAAGTAGCAACGGAGAACTTGTTCCGTTACACCCCGAGAGAAGGTCAAGAACACCTACGCTAGGCAACTACCCTCGAGCCAACTAGGACCCGCAAGTAGAATGGTCGGGGCGGGGTCGTTGTCCAACTAGAAGCACACAAATCCCAAACAAAGGTTGGTTTTCCATAAACCCAAAGAGATCTCTCTTTACAATGTTAATTCATAATTCAAACTAGACTAGACTAAGCAATAAAATAAGCTATCTAGCTATTTATAGAGATTTCTAGGCATTAAGTAAAAGGTCTATAATGCCCACAAGCTAGGCTTTAAGCTAAAAGACCATGCAAGGTCAAAATAGTAACTTTAAACTTGAAATCCCGTGCTCAAGCAAATCGGGCGGAGCGCCCACAAAGTTGATCAGTGGAGGGGGCTGGGCGGAGCGCCTGAGACAAGTGTATCTTAGGCGGAGCGCCTGGCTGCCTGTGGGGTGGAGCACCGGTGCTCCATCGCCTAAACCTGCTTGAATCATCTCCGAAGCTCTTGCCCTTGCATCCTTTGCCTCTTCCAAGATTGATACATGTTGGCAAGGTGTCTTGGCTCGATTTGGGGCTTATCACACACCCCTGTGAAATTCCCACCCCACCACCAACCACGTCCCCCGCCGGCGCAATCCTCAGCCACGTCGTCTACCACCATCGGCGTAACCTCATCATATCTGTACTGCCGATGATATCACTGGTCTCTGTGCTATCAAGGACCTTCAATTTGGCCTCTACTACCGTCGCTAGCGACACGCATTCTGTCCCTCTCTGTCGATCTTCACGCCGCCGCAGCCTATTTGGATGTCGATGCCAATCTTGACGTTGCCGTAACTCAGGGTGAAGGGGTGGGGTGGGGTGGATTCACGTACTGGTGGTCGAGTGGGGTTGAATTAGGAGTTGGGTGATGGGTTTTTTAGGGGGAGAAGTATTTTTGAGTTGGGGGGGGGGGGTAGACTGGAAACTGGTGGGGGGAGCATTATAGTTTAGAATGGATTCAAAAGGGAAAAGAAATTATTCAGTAACTGGATTCGATTAGGAATTGAGGTAAGTGATATCATCCATTTCTTTGGTGGCCTTAGGCCTTATAGATATCTACATATGTGGTCTTTAAGTGTGTAGCTGCTGGTAGGGTTTAGTTACTACGCTGCAAACTTGAATTGCATACTGTTACTAATTTTTCTTGCTTTAAGCTGTCATATCATTCTGGTTATTGTTGAGGATTCCGCGCTAGGTTTCAATTATTACACTGGTTGTCGTTGAGGATTTCGCTCTAGTTCATGCATCCCCCAGACGGTTGAAGAGTTCACTCCATTTAGGGGTATTAGGCAAATGTGATCCGATTGCACTACATTACATCATATAGAATCTCATTTCATCGCATTCCATTTATTGATAAGTTGTACTTGACTTGTATGCAATGTGATGTTTGTGCATTCACTATATGTTTCTTGATATTGCTAGATTACTTGATCCCATAGTTAGCTTACCTGACGTTCAAGGTAGCTAGTTAGCCCTCACTTATTAAGTTCTTTAAATTCACTCTCTGTTTGTTATTTGTGTCATTTATTTATTTTGGCAGATTCTACTTCAAGATCGAGTTCGACGTGTGATTGAGGAATGAGGACCATTCAGTTGTCAGTGCTGAGGCAATCCTTGTCTGTGGTTGCCGCCATTCTTTTGTTTTCTTTTAGTAGCTATATTTTGTTTCCTTGTGGAAGTGTACACATTTCATACTCTTAGATATCTGATCTATATTGTACCTAAACCTTACTTTTGTATCGTAAGCATCACTTTCCTTCTCTGTAGCCTATGTATATATGTATATATGTCTCTTTTGAGCTACTTTGATGTCTACCGGTGTGATATTTTCAATATGGTTCGCTCGATGGGCCTAGGGGAAGATATCGGGTGCCCGCACGACCTATTCGGAAATCCAGGTCGTGTCATGGCCTTACAATCTCTACATTAGAAATTCTCCTATAACTAATATCGGCATAATACCCTCATTACTAATACACACATAATAGATACCTCATTACAAATACTCACATAACTATTCTGTATTACTAATTTCTCCAAAACTGAAACTCACATTGCTAATCTCCGCATAACTTTTTAAAACCAAACGAGTTAATTATCTGATGTTAGACGTAGAAATAAACATTATTCGTAATATATGAAAAAGTCAACTCAACAATATGGCAATAACACAAATAGTGTACACTCGTGTAGCTATGTTTTAAACATTAAAAATTAATAAAAGTAGTCTTAAATATCTCATCTTATTATTTTATGAAAATAAAAAAAAAATTAAAGTTCAAGTCTAATGTACCTTATATTTGGTGAAGCACCATGACTATCCAAAGTCTAAAAGTCTTTCAAAATGATCTATAATCGCTCCAAACTATCTAAAATATGAATCTATGCGTTAAAATATGCTACAGATTTTATTTTTATATTATTTGGATGAAGGAAAAAAATTCTAACTCTCGGAACAACTTCTAGATTCAAAATACGAGTTGAATTTCTGGTGAGCCATACGATTCTGATTTCATAATGCATAAGACTCTACCAAATTCTCAAGTTATGATTTGAAGTCAACTTTAATCGTTTAATGAAATAATGGATGAAACTCATGTAATAATCCATGGGTAATAGCTAAATAGCCAAATACGTCTCCCACATGCTCATTACGTCCAAAGATTGAAAGAACAAATGAGAGTTTCATCCAAAATAACCTTTTATAGTTGTTGTTCGCTTGGTCGATTGTCTCGTTTGGCACCAGGAGCTTGTCCACTGGTCGACATCATGCGGTAGTCCATCCCAACTTCAACATCTTTAAAAACATTATAAACCAACTCAGAATCACCCCCAACTTTGTACACAATATATAGAGTGTGTTTGGTAGGGGAGGAACATTTTCTAGAAAATATTTTCCAATTTTGTTTTTGTTTGGTTGTCCTAAATGATTTGGAAAATATTTTCCTAGAATACCCATTTTCCTTCAAATAGAGGAAAATGTTTTCCTTAAAAATTGAAGGGAAAATATTTTCCATAACAAAAATACAAATACAAATACAAACCCCTTATCCCACCCCCACCTCCCAAATCACCCTACTACCCTAAAAAATCCAGCCCCACCCACAAATTCTAAAACGACCCCCTCCAACCCCCAGACCCTCAGGAAATTGCCACCCCTTGCCACCCCTCCCCAACCACGACCCCTGCCGGCGCAATCCTCAGTCACATCGTCTACCGACGCCGGTGTAACCTCGCCATATCTGTACTGTCGATGACATCACTGGTCTCTTTTCCATCAAGGACCTTCGATTTAGCCTCTGCTGTCATCGCTAGCGACACATATTCGATCCCTCTCCGTCGATCTTCACGTCGTCGCCGCTGCAGCCGATTTGGATGTCTATGCCAATCTAGACGTCGCTTTAACTCAAGGTTAAGGGGTGGGGTGGGATGGATTCACGTACAGGTGGTGGAGTGAGGTTGAATTAGTGGTTGAGTGATGGGGTTTTTAGTGGGAGAAATAATTTTGAGTGGGGGGAAGGGGGGTTAGACTGAAAACTAGTGGGGGGAGCAATATAGTTTAGAATGGATTCGGATGGGAAAAGAGATTATTCAGTAACAGGATTGGTTTAGGAATTGAGGTAAGTGATATCATCCATTTCTATGGTGGCCTTACGCCTTATGGATGTCTACATATGTTGTCTTTAGGTGTGCAGCTGCTGGTAGGGTTTAGTTACTACACTACAACCTTGAGTTGCATACTGTTACTAATTTTTCTTGCTTTAGGCTATGATATCATACTGATTGTCGTTGAGAATTCCGCACCAGGTTGCGAGAATTACACTGGTTGTCATTGAAGATTCCGCGACAGTTCATGCATCCCCTGAATGTCTAAAGAGTTCGCTCCAGTTAGGGGTTTTACGCACATGTGATCCAGTTGCACATCATTACATCATATTGCATCTCATTTCATCCCATTCCATTTATTGATAAGTTGTTCGTTACTTGTATGCAATGTTATTTTTGTGCATTCACTATATGTTTCTTGATATTGCTAGATTACTTGATCCCATAGTTAGCTTACCTGACGTTCAAGGTAGCTAGTTAGCCCTCACTTATTAAGTTCTTTAAATTCACTCTCTGTTTGTTATTTGTGTCATTTATTTATTTTGGCAGATTCTACTTCAAGATCGAGTTCGACGTGTGATTGAGGAATGAGGACCATTCAGTTGTCAGTGCTGAGGCAATCCTTGTCTGTGGTTGCCGCCATTCTTTTGTTTTCTTTTAGTAGCTATATTTTGTTTCCTTGTGGAAGTGTACACATTTCATACTCTTAGATATCTGATCTATATTGTACCTAAACCTTACTTTTGTATCGTAAGCATCACTTTCCTTCTCTGTAGCCTATGTATATATGTATATATGTCTCTTTTGAGCTACTTTGATGTCTACCGGTGTGATATTTTCAATATGGTTCGCTCAATGGGCCTAGGGGAAGATATTGGGTGCCCGCACGACCTATTCGGAAATCCAGGTCGTGTCATGGCCTTACATCTCTACATTAGAAATTCTCCTATAACTAATATCGGCATAATACCCTCATTACTAATACACACATAATAGATACCTCATTACAAATACTCACATAACTATTCTGTATTACTAATTTCTCCAAAACTGAAACTCACATTGCTAATCTCCGCATAAATTTTTAAAACCAAACGAGTTAATTATCTGATGTTAGACATAGATATAAACATTATTCGTAATATATGAAAAAGTCAACTCAACAATATGGCAATAACACAAATAGTGTACACTCGCGTAGCTATGTTTTAAACTTTAAAAATTAATAAAAGTAGTCTTAAATATCTCATCTTATTATTTTATGAAAATAAAAAAAAAATTAAAGTTCAAGTCTAATGTACCTTATATTCGGTGAAGCACCATGACTATCCAAAGTCTAAAAGTCTATCAAAATGATCTATAATCGCTCCAAACTATCTAAAATATGAATCTATGCGTTAAAATATGCTACAGATTTTATTTTTATATTATTTGGATGAAGGAAAAAAATTCTAACTCTCGGAACAACTTCTAGATTCAAAATACGAGTTGAATTTCTGGTGAGCCATACGATTCTGATTTCATAATGCATAAGACTCTACCAAATTCTCAAGTTATGATTTGAAGTCAACTTTAATCGTTTAATGAAATAATGGATGAAACTCATGTAATAATCCATGGTTAATAGCTAAATAGCCAAATACGTCTCCCACATGCTCATTACGTCCAAAGATTGAAAGAACAAATGAGAGTTTCATCCAAAATAATCTTTTATAGTTGTTGTTCGCTTGGTCGATTGTCTCGTTTGGCACCAGGAGCTTGTCCACTGGTCGACATCATGCCGTAGTCCATCCCAACTTCAACATCTTTAAAAACATTATAAACCAACTCAGAATCACCCCCAACTTTGTACACAATATATAGAGTGTGTTTGGTAGGGGAGGAACATTTTCTAGAAAATATTTTCCAATTTTGTTTTTGTTTGGTTGTCCTAAATGATTTGGAAAATATTTTCCTAGAATACCCATTTTCCTTCAAATAGAGGAAAATGTTTTCCTTAAAAATTGAAGGGAAAATATTTTCCATAACAAAAATACAAATACAAAAACCCTAATCCCACCCCCACCTCCCAAATCACCCTACTACCCTAAAAAATCCAGCCCCACCCACAAATTCTAAAACGACCCCCCTCCAACCCCCAGACCCTCAGGAAATTGCCACCCCTCCCCAACCACGACCCCTGCCGGCGCAATCCTCAGTCACATCGTCTACCGACGCCGGTGTAACCTCGCCATTTCTGTACTGTCGATGACATCACTGGTCTCTTTTCCATCAAGGACCTTCGATTTAGCCTCTGCTGTCATCGCTAGCGACACATATTCGATCCCTCTCCGTCGATCTTCACGTCGTCGCCGCTGCAGCCGATTTGGATGTCTATGCCAATCTAGACGTCGCTGTAACTCAAGGTTAAGGGGTGGGGTGGGATGGATTCACGTACAGGTGGTGGAGTGAGGTTGAATTAGTGGTTGAGTGATGGGGTTTTTAGTGGGAGAAATAATTTTGAGTGGGGGGAAGGGGGGTTAGACTGAAAACTAGTGGGGGGAGCAATATAGTTTAGAATGGATTCGGATGGGAAAAGAGATTATTCAGTAACAGGATTGGTTTAGGAATGGAGGTAAGTGATATCATCCATTTCTATGGTGGCCTTACGCCTTATGGATGTCTACATATGTTGTCTTTAGGTGTGCAGCTGCTGGTAGGGTTTAGTTACTACACTACAACCTTGAGTTGCATACTGTTACTAATTTTTCTTGCTTTAGGCTATGATATCATACTGATTGTCGTTGAGAATTCCGCGCCAGGTTGCGAGAATTACACTGGTTGTCATTGAAGATTCCGCGACAGTTCATGCATCCCCTGAATGTTTAAAGAGTTCGCTCCAGTTAGGGGTTTTACGCACATGTGATCCAGTTGCACATCATTACATCATATTGCATCTCATTTCATCCCATTCCATTTATTGATAAGTTGTTCGTTACTTGTATGCAATGTTATTTTTGTGCATTCACTATATGTTTCTTGATATTGCTAGATTACTTGATCCCATAGTTAGCTTACCTGACGTTCAAGGTAGCTAGTTAGCCCTCACTTATTAAGTTCTTTAAATTCACTCTCTGTTTGTTATTTGTGTCATTTATTTATTTTGGCAGATTCTACTTCAAGATCGAGTTCGACGTGTGATTGAGGAATGAGGACCATTCAGTTGTCAGTGCTGAGGCAATCCTTGTCTGTGGTTGCCGCCATTCTTTTGTTTTCTTTTAGTAGCTATATTTTGTTTCCTTGTGGAAGTGTACACATTTCATACTCTTAGATATCTGATCTATATTGTACCTAAACCTTACTTTTGTATCGTAAGCATCACTTTCCTTCTCTGTAGCCTATGTATATATGTATATATGTCTCTTTTCAGCTACTTTGATGTCTACCGGTGTGATATTTTCAATATGGTTCGCTCGATGGGCCTAGGGGAAGATATTGGGTGCCCGCACGACCTATTCGGAAATCCAGGTCGTGTCATGGCCTTACATCTCTACATTAGAAATTCTCCTATGACTAATATCGGCATAATACCCTCATTACTAATACACACATAATAGATACCTCATTACAAATACTCACATAACTATTCTGTATTACTAATTTCTCCAAAACTGAAACTCACATTGCTAATCTCCGCATAAATTTTTAAAACCAAACGAGTTAATTATCTGATGTTAGACGTAGATATAAACATTATTCGTAATATATGAAAAAGTCAACTCAACAATATGGCAATAACACAAATAGTGTACACTCGCGTAGCTATGTTTTAAACTTTAAAAATTAATAAAAGTAGTCTTAAATATCTCATCTTATTATTTTATGAAAATAAAAAAAAAAATTAAAGTTCAAGTCTAATGTACCTTATATTCGGTGAAGCACCATGACTATCCAAAGTCTAAAAGTCTATCAAAATGATCTATAATCGCTCCAAACTATCTAAAATATGAATCTATGCGTTAAAATATGCTACAGATTTTATTTTTATATTATTTGGATGAAGGAAAAAAATTCTAACTCTCGGAACAACTTCTAGATTCAAAATACGAGTTGAATTTCTGGTGAGCCATACGATTCTGATTTCATAATGCATAAGACTCTACCAAATTCTCAAGTTATGATTTGAAGTCAACTTTAATCGTTTAATAAAATAATGGATGAAACTAATGTAATAATCCATGGGTAATAGCTAAATAGCCAAATACGTCTCCCACATGCTCATTACGTCCAAAGATTGAAAGAACAAATGAGAGTTTCATCCAAAATAATCTTTTATAGTTGTTGTTCGCTTGGTCGATTGTCTCGTTTGGCACCAGGAGCTTGTCCACTGGTCGACATCATGCCGTAGTCCATCCCAACTTCAACATCTTTAAAAACATTATAAACCAACTCAGAATCACCCCCAACTTTGTACACAATATATAGAGTGTGTTTGGTAGGGGAGGAACATTTTCTAGAAAATATTTTCCAATTTTGTTTTTGTTTGGTTGTCCTAAATGATTTGGAAAATATTTTCCTAGAATACCCATTTTCCTTCAAATAGAGGAAAATGTTTTCCTTAAAAATTGAAGGGAAAATATTTTCCATAACAAAAATACAAATACAAAAACCCTAATCCCACCCCCACCTCCCAAATCACCCTACTACCCTAAAAAATCCAGCCCCACCCACAAATTCTAAAACGACCCCCCTCCAACCCCCAGACCCTCAGGAAATTGCCACCCCTTGCCAACCACGACCCCTGCCGGCGCAATCCTCAGTCACATCGTCTACCGACGCCGGTGTAACCTCGCCATATCTGTACTGTCGATGACATCACTGGTCTCTTTTCCATCAAGGACCTTCGATTTAGCCTCTGCTGTCATCGCTAGCGACACATATTCGATCCCTCTCCGTCGATCTTCACGTCGTCGCCGCTGCAGCCGATTTGGATGTCTATGCCAATCTAGACGTCGCTGTAACTCAAGGTTAAGGGGTGGGGTGGGATGGATTCACGTACAGGTGGTGGAGTGAGGTTGAATTAGTGGTTGAGTGATGGGGTTTTTAGTGGGAGAAATAACTTTGAGTGGGGGGAAGGGGGGTTAGACTGAAAACTAGTGGGGGGAGCAATATAGTTTAGAATGGATTCGGATGGGAAAAGAGATTATTCAGTAACAGGATTGGTTTAGGAATTGAGGTAAGTGATATCATCCATTTCTATGGTGGCCTTACGCCTTATGGATGTCTACATATGTTGTCTTTAGGTGTGCAGCTGCTGGTAGGGTTTAGTTACTACACTACAACCTTGAGTTGCATACTGTTACTAATTTTTCTTGCTTTAGGCTATGATATCATACTGATTGTCGTTGAGAATTCCGCGCCAGGTTGCGAGAATTACACTGGTTGTCATTGAAGATTCCGCGACAGCTCATGCATCCCCTGAATGTTTAAAGAGTTCGCTCCAGTTAGGGGTTTTACGCACATGTGATCCAGTTGCACATCATTACATCATATTGCATCTCATTTCATCCCATTCCATTTATTGATAAGTTGTTCGTTACTTGTATGCAATGTTATTTTTGTGCATTCACTATATGTTTCTTGATATTGCTTTATTACTTGATCCCATAGTTAGCTTACCTATCGTTCAATGTAGCTAATTAGCCCTCACTTATTAAGTTCTTTAAATTCACTTTTTTTCTATTTGTGTTATTTATTTATTTTGGTAGATTCTACTTTAAGATCGAGTTCGACGTGTGATTGAGGAGTGAGGACAATTCAGTTGTCAGTGTTGAGCCAATCCTTGTCTGTGGTTTCCGCCATTATTTTATTTTCTTTTAGTAGCTATATTTTTTTCCCTTGTTAAAGTGTACACATTCCATACTCTTGGATGTCTGATGTAGCTTTTACCTAAACCTTACTTTAGTATCGTCAGCTTCACTTTCCTTCTCTGTAGCTTATGTATATATGTATATATGTCTCTTTTGAGCTATTTTTATGTCTACCGGTTGGATATTTTCAATAGGGCTCGCTTGATGGGCATAGGGGAAGATATCGGATTCCCGCACGACCTATTCGGAAATCCAGGTCTTTTCATGGCATTGCAATCTCTACATTAAAATTCTACAATAACTAATATCTGCATAACTAATACCTTCATTACTAATACACATATAATTGATACCTAATTACAAATACTCACATAACTATTCTGTATTACTAATTTTTCAATAACTGAAACCCACATTGCTAATCTCTGCATAATTTTATTTAAAACAAAACGAGTTAATTATCTGATGTTAGACTTGCGTAGTTATGTTTTAAACGAGTCAACTCAACAATATGGCAATAACACAAATAGTGTACACTTGCGTAGCTATGTTTTAAACTTTAAAAATTAATAAAAGTAGTCTTAAATAGCTCAGCTTATTATTTTTATGAAAATAAAAAAAATTAAAGATCAAGTCTTATGTACCTCATATTCGTTGAAGCACCATGACCATCCAAAGTCTAAAAGTCTATCACAATGATCTTTAATCACTCGAAACTATCTAAAAAATGAATATATGCTTTAAAATATGCTAAAGATTTTATTCTTATATTATTTGGATAAAGGAAAAAAAATTTAACCCTCGGGTAACTTCTCAATTCAAAATACGAGTTGAACTTCTAGTGAGCCATACGATTCTGATTTTATAATGGATAAGACTCTACCAAAGTCTCAAGTTATGTTTTTTAAGTCAACTTTAATCATTTAATGAAATAATAGATGAAACTCAAGAAATAATCCATGGGTAACAGCTAAATAGTGAGGGGAAAGAGTTACGTTTGCTTTAGAATCAAAATTTAGGTCAAAATAGGTCTTCCACATGCTCATTACGTCCAAAGATTGAAAGAACAAATGAGAGTTTCATCCAAAATGACCTTTTATAGTTGTTGTTCGCTTGGCCGATTGTCTTGTTTGGCAGCAGGAGCTTGTGCACTGGTCGACATCATGCGGTAGTCTATCCCAACTTCAACATCTTTAAAAACATTATAAACCAACTCAGAATTACCCCCAACTTTGTACACAATATATAGCGTGTGTTTTGTAAGGTAGGAAACATTTTATAGAAAATGTTTTTCAATTTTGTTTTTGTTTGGTTGTCCTAAATGATTTGGAAAATATTTTTCAAGAATACCCATTTTTTTCAGATAGAGGAAAATGTTTTCCCAAAAAATTGAAGGGAAAATATTTTCCATAACACAAACACAAATACAAAAACCCTAATCCAACCCCCACCCCCAAATTACCCCACTACCCTAAAAATATCATCCCCACCCCCTAAATTCTAAAACGACTCCCCCAATTCCCCCACCCCCATGAAATTCCCACCCCACCCACAACCACGTCCCCCGCCGGTGCTATCATCAGTTACGTCGTCTACCGGCGCCGCCATAACCTCATCGTATCTGTACCTCCGATGATGTCACTGGTCTCTTTGCCATGACGGACCTTTGATTTGGCCTTTACTGCCGTCGATAGCGACGTGTATTATGTCTCTCTCCGTCGATCTTCACGTCGTCGCAGCCTCGACGGATTTAGACGTCGCTGCCAATCTGGACGTCGCCATAGCTCAGGGTGAATGGGTGGGGAGGGTAGATTCACGTACTGGTGGTGGAGTGGGTTTGAATTAGGGGTTGGGTGATTGGTTTAGTGGGGGGAGGGGGGTTAGACTGGAAACTGGTGAGGAGAGCAATATAGTTTAGAATGGATTCAGAAGGGAAAAGAGATTATTCAGTAACTGGATTGATTTAGGAATTCAGGTAAGTGAAATCATCCATATCTATGGTGGCCTTAGGCCTTATGAATGTCTATATATGTGGTCGTTAGGTATGTAGCTGCTGGTAGGGTTTACATGTTGTTACTAATTTTTCTTACTTTAGGCTGTGATATCATGTGGGTTGTCGTTGAGGATTTTGCGCCAAGTTGCAATCATTACACTGGTTGTCGTTGAGGATTCCGCGATAGTTGATGCATCCCCCGGACGGTTGAAGAGTTCGCTCCAGTGAGGGGTTTTAGACACAGGTGATCCGGTTGCACTGCATTACATCATATTGCATCTCATTTCATCCGCTTTTATTTATTGATAAGTTGTACGTAACTCTTATGCAATGTGATGTTTGTGCATTCACTATATGTTTCTTGATATTGCTTGATTACTTGATCCCACAGTTAGTTTACCTGTCGTTCAAGGTAGCTAGTTAGCCCTCTGTGACACCCTCGCCAAGTAATCAGGCCACATGGGCGCGACATGGCGCACGGATGGCGCCAACCAAGCCAAAGGGAGTGGAATACTCTAGAATAGTGTGGGGTGTTCCCATGGAACAACCTAGAACCTCTTGGATATATAAGAATACCTTAGAAGATTCTAGGTCCATGGAATAATCTAGAGTAGGTCCTTAAGTGTAAATAGTAGGGACTTGTATGTAATTATTATTTACACGTTAGCCCCTGGATGGAATAGTATAAATAGAGGGGCAGATCATTTGTAAAGGCATCATGAAAAGTTTGAGTGAATACAATACTTCCTTTGGCAATCTCTCTAGTCTTTCTTTGTTTTCATTCTCTTAGCGATCTTGTTAAGTTGAAGGCTTACTTGAGTTTGCTACTTTGTAGACAAACCGTCAAGTGCCGCACGGAGTGCTACTTTTAAAGTTAGGCCGTGACAACGTGGTATCAGAGAGAAGGTTACTTCTAAGGAAATGGCACACAACGGAGAAGACATCACTGCTAGCACCCTTACCAACGTCCAGGATGCTGCCGGGAAGAAGAACAAGAAAAGGAGGAATTCTAGGAAGGGTGACGAGGTGCTGCCCGAAGCCCCTCGAAGTGAAGGCCACACCACCCAACCATCGGCTACAGAGGTGAGCGATGATGAGGAAGATCTCACTCCAGGCCGTGAGTGGGTTAAGAAGGTGGAAGAGGCTACGTTGATTGTGGAAGCCCATGGCCAACGCATGTCGAGGATCGAAGGCAAGCTGGAGACCCTTGAGAACCATTCCTTGTCCGAGTTCAACGCCATCCAGGACAAGTTTGGGGAATGTGAGCAGGCCGAGTTGGAGATGATGGAAACCATTAACACCTTGGAGTGCAGGCTCACGGAGGCATTGAGCACCATCGAGGCGATGAAGGCCAAGATCGAGGCACTCGAGGAGGAAGTTAACGCTGGAGTGGCCGTGTTATCCGATGCTAACAAGGAGGGGAAAATCGAGATCCCCAAGCCACCTGTGTTCAAGGGAGTTCGTGATGCGCAGGAGGTTGACAACTTCCTATGGCACATGGAGAACTACTTCAAGCATGGCAATGTGAAGGCTGAGGAGAAGAAGATTGCTGCCGCTATCCCATACCTCTCAGAGAAGGCCATGCTTTGGTGGAGAAGGAAGGAGGCCGGCATAAAGAAAGTCTCATGCACCATTGACACATGGGAGCAGTTCAAGACCGAGTTCAAGAGGGCTTTATTCCCTAACAATGTCATATATGAAGCAAGGTGCATGCTGAGGGAGCGGAAGCAGACAGGGAACATCAGTGCCTATATAAAGAAGTTCTAGACGCTCATGCTTCAAATCCCAAACCTTACCGATGAAGACTTGCTATTCAACTTCATGGACGTGTTGCAAGGCTGGGCTAGGAAGGATTTGCAACGCCGACAAGTCACCACCATTGATGAAGCTATCATCGAGGCTGACGCTTTGACGGATGACAAGTATGACAAGAACAAGGGCAAGGATTCGAAGAGTAATCAGGCCAAAGGTGGGGGAGATCGTGGCAAAGGCAAAGAGAAGCAGCAACATTCCAAGATCAGCGATGCTCACAAGTCCGATGGCAAGAAATCTGGGCGTCAAGATTATGCCGAAAAGAAAGCGCAGGCCGAGAAGAAAGGAAGTGGATGCTATATGTACGAGGGACATCATGGCTTCGCAAAGTGTCCCTAGTTGATGACCCTTGGTGCCATGATACGTGAGAAGAAAGAAGGGGAGGCACAGGATCCAGAGATGAGTATGGGCACGACACAACTAGGAATGATTGGGCTATGTGCTGCTGTCATTGAAAAAACTAGCAAACCAGAGGAGAACGGAATGCAGTACGTGGACATCACCATCAACAACAAGCCTACCCACGCCATGGTTAACACTGGAGCTCAAGCCAATTTCATGACCGAGGCCGCATCAAAGAGACTTGGGTTGAAACTGAGCCCGACCGATGCCCGCCTTAAGACTGTCAATGCCCCAGCAATACCAGTACGGGGCATAGCCAACGGAGTTAGTGTTTCCTTGGGGAAGTTGGAAAGGCAAGACTAACTTCACTGTTTCGCCCTTGGACATATTCGACATCATCCTTGGGTAGGAGTTCTTCAGACAATGCCATACCATGATCGATCCTTACTTGCAGCGTCTCTTGGTTGTAGAACGAGAAGGGTCATGCATGGTGCCTATGACTACGATGCCCCAAGGACAGAGTCATGCACACTTGTCAGCCATGCAGCTTATGAAAGGATTGAAGAAGAGCGAGCCGACGTTCATGGCAACCATTGCAAGCTTGAGTGAAGACAATGTTGCCGTAGAGACCTTTCCACTATGCATAGAGGAGGTGCTCGAAGAGAACAAGAACGTGATGCCCGAAGAGTTGCCGAAGCACTTACCACCTAGACGGGAGGTAGATCATAAGATCGAGTTGGAGCCTGGAGCTAAGCCACCTGCCTATGCCCCATACCGTATGGCACCACCCTAGTTAGAGGAGCTACGTAAGAAATTGAAGGAGTTGCTCGATGCCGGCCACATTCGTCCGTGAAAGGCACCCTATGGCGCGCCGGTCCTATTCCAAAAGAAGAAGCACGTGGAGCGACATGGCGCACAGATGGCGCCAACCAAGCCAAAGGGAGTGGAATACTCTAGAAAAGTGTGGGGTGTTCCCATGGAACAACCTAGAACCTCTTGGATATGTAAGAATACCTTAGAAGATTCTAGGTCCATGGAATAATCTAGAGTAGGTCCTTAAGTGTAAATAGTAGGGACTTGTATGCAATTATTATTTGTACGTTAGCCCCTGGATGGATAGTATAAATAGAGGGGTAAATCATTTGTAAAGGCATCAACAAAAAGTTTGACTGAATACAATACTTCCTTTGGCAATCTCTATAGACTTTCTTTGTTTTCATTCTCTTAGTGATCTTGTTAAGTTGAAGGCTTACTTGAGTTTGCTACTTTAAAGACAAACCGTCAAGTGCCGCACGGAGTGCTACTTTGAAAGTTAGGCCGTCATACCTCACTTATTAAGTTCTTTAAATTCACTCTCTGTTTGTTATTTTTTGTTGTTATTTATTTTGGTAGATTCTACTTCAAGATCGAGTTCGACGCGTGATTGAGGAGTGAGGACAATGCAGTTGTCAGTGCGGAGCCAATCCTTGTTTGTGGTTGCCGCCATTCTTTTGTATTTTTTTAGTAACTATATTTTGTTCCCTCGTGGAAGTGTACACATTTCATGCTCTTAGATGTCCGATCTAGATTGTACCTAAACCTTACTTTTGTATCGTCAGCTTCACTTTCCTTCTCTGTAGCTTATGTATATATGTATGTATGTCTCTGTTGGGTTATTTTGATGTCTACCTGCTGGATATGTTCAATAGGGTTTGCTCGATGGGTCTAGGGGAAGATATCAGGTGCCTACATGACCTATTCGAAAATCCAGGTCGTATCGTGGCATTACAATCTCTAAATTCTCCTATAACTAATATCTCCATAACTAATATCCTCATTACTAATACATACATAATTGATACCTCATTACAAATACTCACATAAATATTATGTATTACTAATTTCTCCATAACTGAAATCCACATTGCTAATCTCCAAATAACTTCATATAAAACCAAACGAGTTAATTATCTGACATTAGACGTAGAAATAAACATTATTCTTAATATATGAAAAGGTCAACTCAACATATTGGCAATAACACAAATAGTGTACACTTTTGTAGCTATGTTTTAAACTTTGAAAATTAATAAAAGTAGTCTTAAATAGCACATCTTATTATTTTTATGAAAAAAAATTAAAGTTCAACTCTCATGTACCTCACATTCGGTGAAGCACCATACTATCCAAAGTCTAAAAGTCTATCAAAATGATCTTTAATCTCTCCAAACTATCTAAAATATGAATCTATGCGTCAAAATATACTAAAGATTTTATTATAATATTGTTTGGATGAAGGAAAAAAATTCTAACCCTCGGGTCAACTTCTTGATTCAAAATACGAGTTTCATTTCTGGTGAGCCATACGATTCTGATTTTATAATGCATAAGACTCTGCCAAATTCTCAAGTTAGGATTTGAAGTCAACTTTAATCGTTTAATGAAACAATGGATGAAACTCATGTAATAATCCATGGGTAATAGCTAAATAGTGAGGGGAAAGAGTAAGGTTTACTTTAGAATCAAAATTTAGGTTCAAATAGGTTTCCTACTTTCTCATTACGTCCAAAGATTGAATGAACAAATGAGAGTTTCATCCAAAATGACCTTTTATAGTTGTTGTTCGAATGGTCGATTGTCTGGTTTGGCACCAGGAGCTTGTCCACTGGTCGACATCCTGCGGTTGTCCATCCCAACTTCAACATCTTTAAAAACATTATAAACCAACTCAGACTCACCCCAACTTTGTACACAATATATAGAGTGTGTTTGGTAATGGGGGAAATATTTTTCAAGAAAATATTTTTCAATTTTGTATTTCTTTGGTTGTCCTAAATGATTTGGAAAATATTTTCCTAGAATGCCCATTTTCCTTCAAATAGAGGAAAATGTTATCCCAAAAAAATTGAAGGGAAAACGTTTTCCATAACACAAATACAAATACAAAAACCCTAATCCAAACCCCACCCCTCAAATCACCCTAGTACCCTAAAAACATCATCCCCACCCCCCAAATTCTTAAACAACCCCCCCAAGCCCGACACCTCATGAAATTCCCACCCCACCCCTAATCACGTCCCCTGTTGGCGAAATCCTCAGCCACGTAGTCTACCGGCGTAACCTCAGCGTATCTGTACCGCCGATGACGTCACTAGTGTCTTTGCCATCAAGGACCTTCGATTTGGCCTCTATTGCCGTCAATGGTGAGACATATTTTGTCCCTCTCCGCCGATCTTCACGTCGTCGCCGCCGCAGCTGATTTGAACGTCGACGCCAATCTAGACGTCACCATAATTCAGGGTGAAGGGGTGGGGCGGGGTGAATTCACGTACTGGTGGTGGAGTGGGGTTGAATTAGGGGTTGGGTGATGGGTTTTTTTAGGGGAGAAGTTTTTTTGAATGGGGAGGAGGGGGTTAGCCTGGAAACTTGTGGGGGGAGCAATATAGTTTAGAGTGGATTCGGAAGGGAAAAGAGATTATTCAGTTACTGGATTGGCTTAGGAATTGAGGTAAGTGATATCATCCATTTCTCTGGTGGCCTTAGGCCTTATGGATGTCTACATATGTGGTCTTTAGGTGTATAGCTGCTGGTAGGGTTTATTTACCACGCTGCAACCTTGAATTGCATACTGTTACTAATTTTTCTTGCTTTAGGCTGTGATATCATGCTGATTGTCGTAAGGATTCCGCGCCAGGTTGCAATCATTACACTATTTGTAGTTGAGGATTCTGCGCCAGTTCATGCATCCCCCGGACGGTTGAAGAGTTCGCTCCAGTGAGGGGTTTAAGGCACATGTGATTCGGTTGCACTACATTACATTATATTCCATCTCCTTTCATCCCATTCCATTTATTGATAAGTTGTATGTGACTAGTATGCAATGTGATGTTTGTGCATTCACTATATATTTCTTGATATTGCTTGATTACTTGATCCCATAGTTTGCTTACCTGTCGTTCAAGGTAACTAGTTATTTGTGTTGTTTATTTTATTTTGGCAAATTCTACTTCAAGATCTAGTTCGACGTGTGATTGAGGAGTGAGGACCATTCAGTTGCCAGTGCTGAACCAATCCTTGTCTGTGATTGCCGCCATTCTTTTGTTTTCTTTTGTAGCTATATTTTGTTCCCTCGTGGAAGTGTACACATTCATACTCTTAGATGTCTGACCTAGAGTGTACCTAAACCTTACTTTTGTATCGTCCGCTTCACTTTCCTTCTCTGTAGCTTATGTATATATGTTTATATGTCTCTTTTGGGCCATACGATTCTGATTTTATAATACATAAGACTCTACCAAGTTCTCAAGTTATGATTTGAAGTCAACTTTAATCGTTTAATGAAATAATGGATGAAACTCATGTAATAATCCATGGGTAATAGCTAAATAGTGAGGGGCAAGAGTAACGTTTGCTTTGGAATCAAAATTTAGGTCCAAATAGGTCTCCCACATGCTCATTACGTCCAAAGATTGAAAGAACCAATGCGAGTTTCATCCAAAATGTCCTTTCACAGTTGTTCGCTTGCTCGATTGTCTGGTTTGGCACCAGAAGCTTGTCCACTGCTCGACATCATGCGGTAGTCCATCCCAACTTGAACATCTTTAAAAACATTATAAACAACCTCAGAATCACCCCCAACTTTCTTCACAATATATAGAGTGTGTTTGGTAGGGGGAAACATTTTCTAGAAAATGTTTTCCAATTTTATTTTTGTTTAGTTGTCCTAACTGATTTGGAAAAAAATTTCCTAGAATACCCATTTTCCTTCAAATAGAGAAAAATGTTTTTCCCCAACAATTGAAGGAAAAATATTTTCCATAACACAAATACAAATACAAATACAAATACAAATACCCTAATCCCACCCTCACCCCCCAAATTACCCCCACTACCCTAAAAAAATCAGCCCCATCCCCCAAATTGTAAAACGACCCCCCAATCCCCACACCCCCATGAAATTCCCACCCCACCCCCAACCACGTCCCCCGCCGTCGCAATCCTCAGCCACATCGTCTATCAGCGCCGGTGTAACCTCGTTGTATCTGTACCGCCGACGACGTCACTGGTCTATTTGCCATCAAGGACCTTCAATTTTTCCTCTACTACCATCGCTAGCGACACACATTCTGTCCCTCTCCGTCGATCTTCACGTCGTCGCCGCCGCAGCCTATTTGGACGTCGATGCCAATCTGGACGTCGCCGTAACTTAGGGTGTAGGGGTTTGGTGAGGTGGATTCACGTACTGGTGGTGGAGTGGGGTTGAATTGGGGGGTGGGTGATGGATTTTTGGGGGGAGAAGTTTTCTTGAGTGGGGGGGAGTGGGGATAGACTTGAAACTTGTGGGGGGAGCAATATAGTTTAGAATGAATTCGGAAGGGAAAAGAGATTATTCAGTAACTGGATTGGCTTAGGAATTGAGGTAAGTGATATCATCCATTTCTAGGTGGCCTTAGGCCTTATGGATGTCTACATATGTGGTCTTTCGGTGTGTAGCTACTGGTAGGGTTTAGTTACTACGTTGCAACCTTGAATTGCATACTGTTACTAATTTTTCTTGCTTTAGGCAGTGATATCATGCTGGTTGTCGTTGAGGATTCCACTCCAGGTTGCAATCATTACACTGGTTGTCGTTGAGGATTCCGCGCCAGTTCATGCATCCCCCAGATGGTTGAAGAGTTCGCTCCAGTGAGGGGTTCTAGACACATGTGATCGGATTGCACTGCATTACATCATATTGCATCTCATTTCATCCCATTCCATTTATTGATAAGTTGTATGTGACTTGTATGCAATGTGATGTTTGTGCATTCACTATATATTCCTTGATATTGCTTGATTACTTGATCTCATAGTTAGCTTACTTGTCATTCAAGGTAGCTAGTTAGCCCTCGCTTATTAAATTTTTTAAATTCACTCTCTGTTTGTAATTTGTGTTATTTATTTATTTTGGCAGATTCTACTTCAAGATCAAGTTCGACGTGTGATTGAGGAGTGAGGACCATTCAGTTATCAGTGCTGAGCCAATCCTTGTCTGTGGTTGCCGCTATTCTTTTATTTTCTTTTTGTAGCTCGTTTGTCTTCCCTCGTGGAAGTGTACATATTTCATACTCTTTTATGTCTGATCTGGATTGTACCTAAACCTTACTTTTGTATAGTCAGCTTCAATTTCCTTCTCTGCAGCTTATGTATATATGTATATATGTCTCTTTTGGGCTATTTTGATGTTTATCGGTTCGATAAGTTCAATAGGGTTCGCTCGATGGGCCTAGGGGAAGATATCGGGTGCCCGCACGACCTATTTGGGAATCCAGGTCATGTCATGGCATTACAATCTCTACATTACAAATTCTTCTGTAACTAATATCTGCATAACTAATACCCTCATTACCAATACACACATAATTGACACCTTATTACAAATACACACATAACCAATCGCTATTACTAATTTTTCCATAACTGAAACCCACATTATTAATCAACGCATAACTTCATTTAAAACTAAATGAGTTAATTATTTGACGTTAGACGTAGAAATAAATATTATTCTTAATATATGGAAAAGTCAACTCAACAATATGGCAATAACACAAATAGTGCACATTCGCGTTGCTATGTTTTAAACTTTAAAAATTAATAAAAGTAGTCTTAAATAGCTCATCTTATTATTTTTATGAAAATAAAAAAAATTAAAGTTCAAATCTTATGTACCTCACATTCGATGAAGCACCACGACCATCCAAAGTCTAAAAGTTTATCGAAATGATATTTAATAGTTCCAAACTATCTAAATGTGAATCTATGTGTTAAAATATGCTAAAGATTTTATTTTTATATGATTTGGATGAAGAAAAAAAAATTTAGCCCTCGGGTAACTTCTCGATTCAAAATACGAGTTGAACTTCTGGTGAGCCATACGATTCTGATTTTATAATGCATAAGACTCTACCAAATTCTCAAGTTATGATTTGAAGTCAACTTTAATCGTTTAATGAAATAATGGATGAAACTCATGTAATAATCCATGGGTAATAGCTAAATAGTGAGGGGAAAGATTTACGTTTGCTTTGGAATAAAAATTTAGGTCCAAAAAGGTCTCCCACATGCTTATTACGTCCAAAGATTGAAAGAACAAATGAGAGTTTCATCCAAAATGATCTTCTATAGTTGTTGTTCGCTTGCTCGATTGTCTAGTTTGGAACCAGGAGCTTGTCCACTGGTCAACATCATGCGGTAGTCCATCCCAACTTCAACTTCTTTACAAACATTATGAACCAGCTCAAAATTACCCCCAAACTTTGTAAACAATATATAGAGTGTGTTTGGTAATGGGTGAAACATTTTCTAGAAAATGTTTTCCAATTTTGTTTTTATTTGATTGTCCTAAATTATTTGGAAAATATATTCCTAGAATACCCATTATCCTTCAAATAGGGGAAAATGTTTTCCCTAAAAATTGAAGGAAAAATATTTTCCATAACACAAATACAAATATTAAAACCCTAATCCCACCCCCACACCCCAAATCACCCCTCTACCCTAAAAAATCAGTGCCACCCCTAAAATTCTAAAACGACTCCCCAATCCCCACACACCCGTGAAATTCCCACCCCACCCCCAACTACGTCCCCCGCTGGTGCTATCCTCAGCCACGTCGTCTACCGGTGCCAGCATAACCTCGTCGTATCTATACTGCTGATGAAGTCACTGGTCTCTTTGCCATCAAGGACCTTAGATTGGCCTCTACTGCTGTCGCTAGCGACACACATTCTATCCCTCTCCGCCGATTTTCACGTCGTCGTCGCCACAGCCGATTTAGACGTCGATGCCAGACTGGCCGTCGACATAACTAAGGATAAAGGGGTGGGGTAGGGTGGATTCACGTACTGGTGGTGGAGTGGGGTTGAATTAGGGATTGGGTGATGGGTTTTTAAAGAGGACAAATTTTTTGGAGTTGGGGGGAGGGGGGTTAGACTGGAAGCTGGTGGGGGGAGCAATATAGTTTAGAATTGATTCAGAAGGGAAAAGAGATTATTCAGTAACTGGATTGGCTTAGGAATTAAGGTAAGTGATATCATCCATTTCTCTGGTGGCCTTAGGCCTTATGGATGTCTACATATGTGGTCTTTAGGTGTGTACCTGCTAGTAATGTTTAGTTACTACGCTGAAACCTTGAATTGCATACTGTTACTAATTTTTCTTGCTTTAGGTTGTGATATCATGCTGGTTGTCGTAAAGATTCCATGCCAGGTTACAATCATTACACTATTCTTAGTTTAGGATTCCGCGTCAGTTCATGCATCCCTCGGACGGTTGAAGAGTTCTCTCCAGTGAGGGGTTTTAGGCACATGTGATCCGGTTGCACTGCATTACATCATATTGCATTTAATTTCATCCCATTCCATTTATTGATAAGTTGTATGTCACTTGTATGCAATGTGATGTTTGTGCATTCACTATATATTTCTTGATATTGCTTGATTATTGTATCCCATAGTTAGCTTACCCGTCGTTTAAGGTAGTTAGTTAGCCCTCACTTATTAATTCCTTTAAATTCACTCTCTGTAGGTTATTCGTGTTATTTATTTATTTTGGCAGATTCTACTTCAAGATCAAGTTCTACGTGTGATTGAGGAGTGAGGACCATTCAGTTGTCAGTGTTGAGCCAATCGTGGTCTGTGGTTGCCGCCAATCTTTTGTTTTCTTTTTGTAGCTAGTTTGTGTTCCCTCGTGGAAGTGTACACATTTCATACTCTTAGATGTCTGATCTAGATTGTACCTAAACCTTACTTTGGTATCGTCATCTTCACTTTCCTTCTTTGTAGCTTATGTGTTTTTATGTGTGTGTGTGTGTGTGTGTATATATATATATATATATGTCTCTTTTGGGCTATTCAGATGTCTACCGGTTGGATAAGTTCAATAGGGTTCGCTCGATGGGCCTAGAGGAATATATCGGGCTCCCGCACGACCTATTCGGAAATCCAGGTCGTGTAATGGCATTATAATCTCTACATTACAAATTCTCCTATAATTAATATCTGTATAACTAATACCCTCATTACTAATACACACATAATTGATACCTCACTACAAATACTCACATAACGAATCGCTATTACTAATTTTTCCATAACTGAATCCACATTACTAATCTCTGCATAGCTTCATTTAAAACCAAACAAGTTAATTATCTGACGTTAGACGCAGAAATAAACATTATTCATAATATATGAAAAAGTCAACTCAACAATATGGCAATAACACAAATAGAGAATACTCACGTAGCTATGTTTTAAACATTAAAAATTAATAAAAGTAGTCTTAAATAGATCATCTTATTAATTTTATGAAAATAAAAAAAATTAAAGTTCAAGTCTCATGTACCTCACATTTGGTGAAGCACCATGACCATCCAAAATCTAAAAGTCTATCAAAATGATCTTTAATCGCTCCAAACTATCTAAAATATGAATCTATGCGTTAAAATATGTTAAAGATTTTATTTTTATATTATTTGGATGAAGGAAAAAAAATTTTAACCCTCGGATCAACTTCTCGATTCAAAATACGAGTTGAATTTCTGGTGAGCCATACGATTCATATTTTATAATGCATAAGACACTACCAAATTCTCAAGTTATGATATGAAGTCAACTTTAGCTGTTTAATGAAATAATAGATGAAACTCATGTAATAATCCATGGGTAATAGCTAAATAGTGAGGGAAAGAGTTACGTTTGCTATGGAATCAAAATTTAGGTCCAAATAGGTCTCCCACATGCTCATTACGTCCAAAGATTGAAAGAACAAATGAGAGTTTCATCCAAAATGACCTGTTACAGTTGTTCGCTTGCTCGATTGTCTGGTTTGACATTATAAACCAACTCAGACTCACCCAAACTTTGTACACAATATATAGAGTGTGTTTGGTAATGGGGGAAATATTTTTCAAGAAAATATTTTTCAATTTTGTATTTCTTTGGTTGTCCTAAATGATTTGGAAAAAATTTTCCTAGAATACCCATTTTCATTCAAATAGAGGAAAATATTTTTCCCAAAAAATTGAGGAGAAAATAATATTTTGGAGAAAATATTTTCTATAACACAAATACGATTACAAATACTAAGACCCTAATCCCACCCCCACCCCCCAAATTACCCCCAGTACCCTAAAAGAATCAGCCTCATCCCCCAAATTCTAAAACGACCCCCTAATCCCCACACCTACATGAAATTCCCACCCCCAACCACATCCCCCGCCGACGAAATCCTCAACCACATCGTCTATCAGCGCCTGCGTAACCTCGTTGTATCTGTACCGCCGATGACGTCACTGGTCTCTTTGCCATTAAGGACCTTCAATTTGGCCTCTACTACCGTCGCTAGCGACACGCATTCTGTCCCTCTCCGTTGATCTTCACGTCGCCGCCACCGCAGCCTATTTGGACGTCGATGCCAATCTGGACGTCGCCGTAACTCAGGGTGAAGGGGTGGGGTTTGGTGTATTCACGTACTGGTGGTGGACTGGGGTTGAATTAGGGGTTGGGTGATGGGTTTTTTGGGGGGGGGGGAAGTTTTTTTGAGTGGGGGGAGGAGGGTTAGACTGAAACTGGTGGGGGGAGCAATATAGTTAGAATGAATTCGGAAGGGAAAAGAGATTATTCAGTAACTGGATTGGCTAAGGAATTGAGGTAAGTGATATCACCCATTTCTCTTGTGGCCTTAGGCCTTATGGATGTATATATATGTGGTCTTTAGGTGTGTAGCTGCTGGTAGGGTTTAGTTAACACGCTGCAACCTTGAATTGCATACTGTTACTAATTTTTCTTGCTTTAGGCTGTGATATCATGCTGGTTGTCGTTGAGGATTCAACTCCAGGTTATAATCATTACACTGGTTGTCGTTGAGGATTCCCCGCCAGTTCATGCATCCCATGGATGGTTGAAGAGTTCGCTCCAACGAGTGGTTTTAGGCACATGTGACCCCATTGCACTGCATTACATCATATTGCATCTCATTTCATCTCATTCAATTTATTGATAAGCTGTACATGACTTGTATGCAATATGATGTTTGTGAATTCACTCTATGTTTCTTGATATTGCTTGATTACTTGATCCCATAGTTAGCTTACCTGTCGTTCAAGGTAGCTAGTTAGCCCTCACTTACTAAGTTCTTTAAATTCACTCTATGTTTGTTATTTGTGTTGTTTATTTATTTTGGAAAATTCTACTTCAAGATCGAGTTCGATGTGTGATTGAGGAGTGAAGACCATTTAGTTGTCAGTGCAGAGCCAATCCTTGTCTGTGGTTGCCTCCATTCTTTTATTCTCTTTTTGTAGCTATATTTTGTTCCCTCGTGGTACTGTACACATTTCATACTCTTAGATGTCTGATCTAGATTGTACCTAAACCTTACTTCTGTATTGTTAGCTTCACTTTCCTTCTCTGTAGCTTATGTATATGTATATATGTCTTTTTTGGGCTATTTTGATATGCACCGGTTGGATATGTTCAATAGGGTTTGCTCGATGGGCCTAGGGGAAGATATCGGGTGCCCGCACGACCTATTCGGAAATCCAGGTCGTGTCATGGCATTACAATCTCTACATTACAAATTCTCATATAACTAATATCTGCATAACTAATAGCCTCATAACAAATACACGCATAATTGATACCTCATAACTATTCCTCACATAACTAATCTCTATTAATAATTTCTCTATAACTTAAACCCACATTACAAATCTCCGCATAACTTCATTTAAAACCAAACAATTTAATTATCTGACGTTAGACGTAGAAACAAACATTATTCTTAATATATAAAAAAGTCAACTCAACAATATGGAAATAACACAAATAGAGCACACTCACGTAGCTATGTTTTAAACTTTAAAAATTAATAAAAGTAGTCTTAAATAGATCATCTTATTTAAGAGCACACTCACGTAGCTATGTTCAAGTCTCATGTACCTCACATTCGGTGAAGCACCATGACCATCCAAAGTCTAAAAGTCTATCAAAATGATCTTTAATCGCTCCAAACTACCTAAAATATGAATCTATGCATTAAAATATGTTAAAGATTTTATTTTTATATTATTTGGATGAAGGAAAAAAATTTCTAACCCTCGGGTCAACTACTCGATTCAAAATACGAGTTGAATTTCTGGTGAGCCATACGATTCTGATTATATAATGTATAAGACTCTACTAAATTCTCAAGTTATGATTTGAAGTCAACTTTAATCGTTTAATGAAATAATGGATGAAACTCATGTAATAATCAATGGGTAATAGCTAAATAGTGAGGGGAAAGAGTTACGTTTGCTTTGGAATCAGAATTTAGGTCCAAATAGGTCTCCCATATGCTCATTACGTCCAAAGATTGAAAGAACAAATGAGTGTTTCATCCAAAATGACCTTTTATAGTTGTTGTTCGCTTGCTCGATTGTCTGGTTTGGCACCAGGAGCTTATCCACTGGTCGACATCATGCGGTAGTCCATCCCAACTTCAACATCTTTAAAAATATTGTAAACCAGCTCAAAATCACCCTCCAACTTTGTACACAATATATAGAGAGTGTTTGGTAAGGGGGAAACATTTTTCTAGAAAATATCTTTTAATTTTGTTTTTGTTTTGTTGTCCTAAATGATTTGGAAAATATTTTCCTAGAATTCCCATTTTCCTTCGAATATAGGAAAATATTTTCCCAAAAAATTGAAGGGGAAACATTTTCCATCACAAAAATACAAATAAAAAACCCTAATCCAAACCCCACCCCCCAAATCACCCCAGTACCCTAATAACATCATCCCAACCCCCCAAATTCTAAAACATCCCCCCCAAGCCCGACACCTCCATGAAATTCCCACCCACCCCTAATCATATCCCCCCTCGGCGCAATCCTCAGCCACGTAGTCTACCGGCGCCGGCGTAACCTCACCGTATCTGTACCGCCGATGACGTCACTAGTCTCTTTTTCATCAAGGACCTTCGACTTGGCCTCTACTACCGTCGATAGCAACACACATTCTGTCCCTCTCCGTCGATCTTCACATCGTCACCCGGCGCGGCCGATTTTGAAGTCGATGCCAATCTTGTCGTCGCCATACCTCAGGGTGAAGGGGTAAGGTGGGGTGGATTCACGTACTGGTGGTGGAGTGGGGTTGAATTAGGGGTTGGGTGATTGGTTTTTTTGGGGGAGAAGTTTCTTTGAGTGGGGGGAGGGGGGTTAGACTAAAAACTGGTGGGTGGAGCAATATAGTTTAGAATGGATTCAGAAGGGAAAAGATTATTCAGTAACTGGATTGGCTTAGGAACTGAGGTAAGTGATATCATCCAATTTTCTGGTGGCCTTAGGCCTTATGGATGTCTACATATGTGGTCTTTAGGTGTGTAGCTGCTGGTAGGGTTTAGTTACTACGCTGCAACCTTGAATTGCATATTGTTACTAATTTTTCTTGCTTTAGGCTGTGATATCATGCTGGTTGTCATTGAGGATTCCACGCCAGGTTGAAATCATTACACTGGTTGTCATTGAGGATTCCGCGCCAGTTCATGCATTCCCCGGACGACTGAAGAGTTCACTCCAGTGAGGGGTTTTAGGCACAAGTGATCTGATTGCACTGCATTACATCGTATTGCATGTCATTTCATCCCATTCCATTTATTGATAAGTTGTACGTGACTTGTCTGCAATGTAATGTTTGTGAATTCACTCTATGTTTCTTGATGTTGCTTTATTACTTGATCCCATAGTTAGCTTACCTGTCGTTCAAGGTAGCTAGTTAGCCCTCACTTATTAAGTTCTTTAAATTCACTCTATGTCTGTTATTTGTGTTGTTTATTTATTTGGGCAGATTCTACTTCAAGATTGAGTTCGACGTGTGATTGAGGAGTGAGGACCATTAAGTTTTGAGCCAATCCTTGTCTGTGGTTGCCGCCATTCTTTTGTTTTCTTTTAGTAGCTTGATTTTGTTCCCTCATGGAAGTGTACACATTTCATAATCTTAGATGTCTGATCTAGATTGTACCTAAACCTTACTTTTGTATCGTTAGCTTCACTTTCCTTGTCTGTAGCTTATGTATGTACGTATATATGTCTCTTTTGGGCTTTTTTGATGTGTATAAGTTCGATTCAATAGGGTTCGCTCGATGGGCCTAGAGGAAGATATTGGGTGCCCGCACGACCTATTCGAAAATCCAGGTCGTGTCATGGCATTACAATCTCTACATTATAAATTCTCATATGACTAATATCTTCATAACTAATACCCTCATTACTAATACACACATAATTGATACCTTATTACAATTACTCACATAACTAATCTCTATTACTAATTTCTCTATAACAGAAACCCACATTACTAATCTTCGTATAACTTCATTTAAAACAAAACGAATTAATTATCTGACGTTAGTCGTAGTAATAAATATTATTCTTAATATATGAAAAAGTCAACTAAATAATATGGAAATAACACAAATAGTGTACACTCACGTAGCTATGTTTTAAACTTTAAAATTAATAAAAGTAGTCTTAAATAGCGCATCTTATTATTTTTATAAAAATAAAAAAATTAAAGTTCAAGTCACATGTACCTCATATTCGGTGAAGCACCATGACTATCCAAAGTCTAAAAGTCTATCAAAATGATCTTTAATCGCTCCAAACCATCTATAATATGAATCTATGCGTTAAAATATGCTAAAGATTTTATTTTTATATTATTTGGATGAAGGAAAAAAATTCTAACCCTCGGGTCAACTTCTCGATTCAAAATACGAGTTGAATTTCTGGTGAGCCATACGATTCTGATTTTATAATGCATAAGACTCTACCAAATTCTCAAGTTATGATTTGAAGTCAACTTTAATCATTTAATGAAATAATGGATGGAACTCATGTAATAATCCATGGGTAATAGCTAAATATTGAGGGGAAAGAGTTACTTGCTTTAGAATCACAAGTTAGGTCCTAATAGGTCTCCCACATGCTTATTACGTCCAAAGATTGAAAGAACAAATGAGAGTTTCATCCAAAATGACCTTTTATAGTTGTTGTTCGCTTGGTCGATTGTCTCGTTTGGCACCAGGAGCTTGTCCACTGGTCGACATCATGCGGTAGTCCATCCCAACTTCAACATCTTTAAAAACATTATAAACCAACTCAGAATCACCCCCAACTTTGTACACAATATATAGAGTGTGTCTGGTAAGGGCGGAAATATTTTCTAGAAATTGTTTTTCAATTTTGTATTTGTTTGGTTGTTCTATATTATTTAGAAAATATTTTTCTAGAATACCCATTTTCCTTCAAATAGAGGAAAATATTTTCCCTAAAACATGAAGGGAAAATATTTTCCATAACACAAATACAAATACAAAAACCCTAATCCCACTCCCACCCCCCAAATCACCCCACTGCCATAAAAAAAATTAGCCCCACCCCCTAAATTCTAAAACGACCCCCCACCAATCCCCTCACCCCCGTGAAATTCCCACCCCACCCCCTACCACGTCCCCCGCCGGCGCAATCCTCAGCCATGTCGTCTACCGGCGCCGGCGTAACCTCACCGTATCTATACCGCCGATGATGTCACTGGTTTCTTTGCCATCAAGGACCTTCGATTTGGCCTCTACTGTCGTCGCTAGTGAGACACATTCTGTCCCTATCCGTCGATCTTCACGTCGTCGCTGTCGCATCGGATTTAGACGTCGATGCCAATCTGGACACTGCCGTAACTCAAGGTGAAGGGGTGGGGTGGGGTGGATTCACGTACTGGTGGTTGACTGGGGTTGAATTAGGGGTTGGGTGATCGATTTTTTGGGGGAGAAGTTTTTTTGAGTGAGGGGGAGTGAGGTTAGACTGGAAACTGGTGGGGGGAGTATAAGAAATATGTTTTCCTTATTTTTGAGGAGAATTTTTTATATTGGTAACAAACACCAAAAAAATCAGTCTAGATACTCTTTTTTTCCAAGAAAATATTTTCCTTTGTACCAAACACTCTCATAGTCTAATAACATATAAGCACATGGCCATAAGTTGGATTTTTCAAAAATTGACATCCAACATGCAAAACAAATTAAGGCATCGTTGAAACTAGTTTAACTTCGTCTAGTTCAAAAGTCATCCTTGAAACTAGTTTAACTCCGTCTAATTCAAAAGTCTCACTTCATATTTTCGCGAGATTATTATTTTTTTTTTTTGGTAGAATTAGATAGATTATATTAAAATTAATAATTCAAAGCATAGACAGAGTCTGTGATGCTTAGCACATCTTAGTTGTCCAGATGACCAAAATATTACATGTTGTGTTGACCTAAATCGAGATAGAACAACAAATCAAATTTGTTTTGGGATTGATTAATAATTTACCTGTATCAAAGTTATGATCGAACTAAGATTGAATTAAAATGAGACAAATGCTTAATGGAATAAGCGAGGAAAGAAATAAATAGGCTGATAAAATGAGACAGAGCTTAAGAATATAAGTCAAGTATTGTATTTCTGGATGATATTAATGATTACAAAGGGTTCCTTTTTATAGGTGACAGGAAAAGTGATGTTATAGTCGTAATAACTATGCTTTTAAGGTCATTACTCTACATTTGATCATGGTTAGCTCATGATCTGCTTCTTAAATGCATGGGCAACAGTCGATAATTACAAAGATCAGGCCTCGCTCTGACGAGGTGTTGTGCTTTCTCCAGGACGTTGTTTTGTGGCGATCATTCCGAGCTCTGCATCTTGGGCTCGGTTTTGCTTCTCCCCCGAGGCGGTCTTTCGAGGCAAAGGGTTATGCCATCTCCCCTCGTGGGCTCGCTTCTTAGATCGATTTGAGCCAAGCCTTGCGCCCTTTCTCAAGGCCTCGGTGGTTTTTTACCCAATACAGATAGTCCCCCCACTCCTTTAGCAGTTGTCAGACTTATTGAGGAATGAAATGAGTTTAGGCGGGAGATCGACGTGGCCTTTTATGCGCCGTAAAATTTGAAAGCGGCAGTTGTCACTCCATATTCCCATGAATCACGACTGGCAATCACTTTTTCGGCGTGATTTCCTACGTTGCCTTCCCTATGTAATTGTAATCATGGCGCCTTAACCTATATTTATCCGTGCCTTTCCTTCCTCTTCTTCGCGTATTTTCTTGTTCTTAACTGTAAAATCTCTTGAATTTCTCTTCTTTTGTTGTCCAGTTGCTCTTTTTTGAGAAATATCTAAGCCAAATTCACCAAATTCCTCACCCTCTTTCGTTGACACCATGATCATCGGTGGCGAATTAGTAAATGTTCCTGAACTATTGAGCATTGTTGTTCCTCCTGATTTTAACATGGATGATTTACCTCAATCAAGTAGTATGGGCCAAGACCAATGCCCAGTCACGGCTGAAACTGCCGAGACAGTTGTTGTTGATGACGAAGATATTACCATGAAGGACATTGGTAACGACGAGCTTCTTTCAGACGACCTCGAGCTCGAACCCCACCATGTTATTCCCTCCAAGATAGACCTCTCGAAAGATTTCGTTATGCAGCTCCAAATCGAGACAGATATCATGAGGAGGAGAAATATCCCTGTTCAAAATATGCCAAGCTTGATTAATCAGGCTGACATACATCTAGTTCGATCTGATTGAAATTAGGGTCCCGAGGTTAAGGTTGGTATTCCTGCCCCCGATAGCCGAGTATGTGATAGAGTTGAAGGACAATCTTTTGTTTTCACCTACCGTTTTATGATAGGTTTCTCTCTTCCTATTCACGAGGTGTTAGATACCTTTTGCCGCACCTACCAATTATTTCTAGCTCAGATTGGCCCCGGGGTGTCGAGGCATGTTCAATGCCTTGAATTTTTGAGCAAGTTAGCCAGGGTTAACTTTACTCTTGGTCATCTTGTGTACCTCTTCTACCCCTCCTTTCACAAGGATGGAATCGTCTAGCTTAAGAAACGAGGCTCGTACTCGTTGATTACAAAGAGTGAAGATACCAAGGACCGTGGATGAAATGAGCGCTTCGTTCTTTTGCCCAATGACCTTTTGTCCTCGAGGCCTAATTTTTTCGAGCAATGGAATCGAGCACGTATCTTCCTCGATCTTCCATAATTTTAATTCGGCACATCTTTGTTTAATTCCCCTTTTCTGATTTGTGTTTAGCTAAAGCGATTCCGATCATTCGCTCGAAGGATTTGAACCGATGGGTCCAAGCTATTATTGACGCCAAATCCAGATCGGAGAGATCGTGGATGATTTAAGCTGCTTTGGACGAGAACAGATGAGCATGCAAACGACACGGTAAGTCGTCTTAAATAAATTTTTGTCCTCTATCTTTTCCTCGAGCATCTTTCTCAACGTGTCTTTATCCTTCTTTGTTGTAGGTCTCCCAAAGAGGGCGATCACCGTGCCGAAAGAGAAGAACGAAAGAAAGATAAGAAACACAAGAAGGAAGAAGTCCCCAAGGCGGGGGATTCTTTAAGTACCCTTCAAGGTTTGATTGAAAACCTTTCGAAGGGGAAAGAAAAAGAAGGAAAGGAAAAGAAGGGATAGGAGCCGTCCCCGAGGGGTCACCTGACCTTGGGGTTAAGACAGGTTGGGTGTTATTCCATTTGGTTTTCATTTTTCCTTTTGCTTCGTTTTTCTGCTAATCGTATTTTTCCTTTTCCTTTTCCTTTTAGCTTTGGAAAGGAATGAGTCATCCTTGAAGGAAACTCTAGAACGGAAAAGGGTCAGAATGGAACCCATCCATTTCCTCGTGCTTACTCTTGTCAAGGAGATGGAGAAGGACCAAGAAAAGGCTGTAGTTTCCCCTCCTCGCGAGCCAAAACCAGTTCAAGTTGATGATAAAGGTAAAGGGGTAGCCCAGCCTTCCACTGCGGTGGAAATGGATGAAGTTCAACCACCTCGAGTGGAAACGAGATTCCTCGAGCTGCTTCCGAGCCTGGTCCTGACTTAGCTTCTTGCAAACAATTTCATTACATCGAAATCCCCTCCGATCTTTGCCTCCTCGATGGTGATATTTAGGTCCCGATTAGTCTTCGTGGACTCCTAGGTCCATTGGAACTTGATCACCTCGGGAAGGCTCATATTGCAGATTTGATGGCCGATGCCGCTCAGCACGCTATTCATGTAAGCTTTTCCTTTCACAACTTTTCCTTTCGGTCTTGTTTTTATTTCCTTCTTGATTTTTTTGAGTTTTGTTTTGTAGTGTTACATCAACTCTATCAGGGCTGCCAAGATTGAGTGCCATCGAGATGAAAATCTCAGGCAAATGAAGGCCGGATAGAGGCGAGAGCGGGCGGGTCTCGAGTCTCAGAAGAGGAGTCTTGAGAAAGAATTGTTGAGCACAAGGCTTGAGCTTGACCTAGCCAGGAAAACTTCCGACAAATCTGATCTCAAAATGCTCAAAGCTCTCGAGGCTAACTCCACTGTCGAGGAGAAAATGGCTTGTTTGAAGGAGCTTTGTGATACTGAGCTGAAGAGGGTAAGAGCCGAGGCCCAGTTGGTTATTAATGAGCGCGCTAAGAAGTTTCATGCTGATTTGAGGTAGAAGTTGCTAAATATGAATGAGTTGCCCGGAGAAAAAGAGCAGATGGCTTGGGAGAGAAAGCGTCTCGAAAATGAGGTCAAGGCTTTGTGGAGCAAAGTTGATTCTTTCTCCTTGAGGCATGGAATGACGAGGACTCGAGCCAAGGTTGACAAGAACTGGGTTGTTACTCAAATGATGCTAAAAACATTGAAGGAGTGGCGTAGCGGAGCTAACCTTGATGCAGAGATCGCTAAGGCTGAGAGCGATGCTACTACGGCTTAAAAGTTAATGAAAAGTCTTCCTTCTAGCAGCGGGAGCTCAGATGACGAGGAAGATGATTTTGAGGCAGAAGCTTACAGTTGCATTTTCTTTTTTGTCGACATTTTCTGTTAAAGCCTTGGGGCCACTTGTTTTGTAAATACTTTAGCCTCTGAGTCGCTTCATGAATTGGTGCAAGCAAACTCGAGGGAAATGCTAAACACGAAACCCGGAAGAAAATCAACAAGAAAGTAAAGATAGAAGCAAGACAAATCTTGCTTCGATTCGAAAGAACAGTGAGGAACCTGTCTCAAAGCTCGATCGAAGGGAAATCAAGACGCACCTATGCAATCAACAATCCTCAAGAAAGACCCGCTTCTTGCAAATTGAATGATCAAGAAGAAATTGTTCAAACGAATAACACCGATTGACACAAGTTCTTTAAAAGGCCCACGTCGGGGTTCGGCTCCATTGGAGTCTCACAATAGCACTAGCTATGTTTTTCATTTTCTAAAACTGTCTCCCTTACAATGAAATGAAATGGACTATTTATAGGCTATACTAAGGATAAAGTAGTAAATAGTCACAAGTGACTAATAAGAACAAGCCACGCAGGGCTCAGACAAGTTTGTGTTCGGCGGCCTTGACTTCGGTGCTCAGTTGCTTGCTCGAACTCATTGTCTTCGGACGCTCAATTGTCTTCGAGCTCATTGTCCTCGGTCACTTTGCCTTCGGGCTCAAATCTGAAGATAATGCCTCCGGTTCTTGAGCCCGGCCACTCAGCTTTGGAGCAATTGTTTTCCTTCGGCCAGGCTAAGTGAATGTGCACATCGTGCAGCAGCTTGGCTTGGCTTCTTGTCATCGGTCTCCTCGGTGGATCGAACACTTGATCAGCACGTGTTCGTGCTGCATTATCCTCCCCTTCTTGAGAAGATTTCGTCCTCGAAATCGAACCCTCCTCGTCCTCCGAAGCTTGACCTACAACACAAGGAACTAAGTCAGCAACATTGAAGGTGTTGGACACATTATACTCACTAGGGAGGTCGATCACGTAAGCATTGTTGTTGATCTTGGTCAACACTTGAAATGGACCATCCCCTCGAGGAGCCAACTTTCTTTTCCTTTGGTTCGGGAAGCGTTCCTTTCGGAAGTGAACCCAAACCCAATCTCCTTTCTTTAATTCCAGCTTTTTACGCCCCTTGTTTTTCTTTAAGGCAACCTTTGCATAAGCTTCCTCGAGGTTCTTCTTCACCCTTGCATGCAATTCGATCAAAGCAGCTGCTCGCCGAGTACCTTCAAAATCAAGAACAGAATCTAAGGCAACGGGGTTAAATCAAGTGGAATTAAAGGATTAAAACCATACACACATTCAAACGGGGTCATATTTATCATGCGATGTACCGTTCGATTGTATGCAAACTCCATCATGGGCAAACGATCAGCCCAGTTTCCAACCTTCCCTTTGGTCATTGCTCGAAGCAAAGATCCCAAGGTTCGGTTAACTACTTCGGTCTGTCCATCAGTCTGAGGATGGTGAGACGTCGAGAATAGTAGCTGGGTGCCGAGGGCACCCCACAAACACTTCCAAAAATGACTCAAGAATTTTGAGTCTCGATCACTCACAATAGTACGAGGTACACCATGCAATTTCAACACATTAGAAACAAACAATGTAGCTACATGCTGTGCATCATCACACTTTTTGTAAGGAATAAAGTGAGCCATTTTTGAAAATCGGTCAACCACAACGAAGATGCTATCATGTCCTCCCCCCGACCTCGGTAACCCCAAGACAAAGTCCATGGATATATTAACCAATGGTCGATCAGGCACAGGCAACGGGGTGTACAAACCATGAGGGTTCGACTTCGATTTAGCTTTCTTGCAAATGAGACAAGCGTTGCAAAGTTTTTCCACATCTCGTCGCATTTTGGGCCAATGGAACTGCTCGGTCAAGATACCAACAGTTTTGTCGACACCAAAGTGTCCCATCAGTCCACCGGAGTGAGCTTCTCGAACCAAGAGCTCTCTCCACGATGACACTGGCACACAAACCCTCCCATTCTTGAAGAGGTAGCCATCGTGCCACTGATATTTCTCAACCCTTCGGCCACTCAAGATTGCGTCACGAACGCATTTCAGCTTGGGATCGTCCTCGTACATCGACTTGATGCTTTCAAATCCCATGAGCCTAGAGGCGAGAGTGGTTGCTAAGGCAAATTTTCTTGATAGCGCATCGGCACATTGTCTTTACCCCTTTTGTAATGAATTACATAGGGAAAGCTCTCAATGAATTCAACCCGCTTGGCATGTCTTCGGTTTAACTTCTCCTGACCTCAGAGATGTTTCAACGATTCATGATCACTTTTGATCACAAACTCTTGAGGCCACAAATAATGCTGTCAATGGGCGAGTGCTCGAACGAGGGCATACAATTCTTTGTCATACGTAGAGTAATTCAAAGTTGCACCCTTAAGCTTTTCGCTAAAGTAAGCGATCGGCTTCGATTCTTGCATTAGCACTCCTCCGATCCCAACTCCAGATGCATCACACTCGACTTCGAATGCTTTGCCGAAGTCAGGAAGTTGCAACAACGGGGCAGAACAAAGCCTCCACTTCAACTCTTGGAAAGCCCTTTCTTGGGACTCTCCCTACACAAATGGATGGTCTTTCTTTACCAGCTCGGTCAAAGGAGCTGCCACGGTGCTAAAGTCACGAACAAACCTTCGGTAAAAGCTAGCTAAGCCATGGAAGCTATGAACTTGTGATACCGAGGTTGGAGTTGGCCAATCTTTGATGGCTTCAACTTTTGACTCGTCGACTTCGACACCATTAGCACTGACAACGAATCCAAGAAAGACTACACGCTCGACACAAAAGGCACACTTCTTGAAGTTAGCATATAACTTCTCCTCTCGAAGCTTATCAAGCACAAGGCTTAGGTGTGTAACATGTTCATCCACAGATTTACTGTAAACAAGTATGTCATCGAAATACACGACAACAAACTTATTTATGAACGGTTTGAGCACATGGTTCATCAGTCGCATGAATGTGCTCGGTGCGTTGGATAAGCCAAATGGCATTACCAACCATTCATAGAGACCGAATTTGGTCTTGAATGCGGTTTTCCACTCGTCTCCGGGTTTCATTCGGATTTGGTGGTAACCGGACCTGAGGTCAATCTTTGCAAATCATGAAGAACCACTCAATTCATCTAGCATGTCATCTAATCGAGGAATAGGATGACGATACTTTACCGTTATTTTATTGACTGCTCGACAGTCAACACACATTCGCCATGTTCCATCCTTCTTTGGGACAAGGATAACAGGAACGGCGCAAGGACTCAAGCTCTCTCGAACAAGGCCGTTGTTCAACAACTCATCAACCTGCCTTTGGAGCTCTTTGGTGTCTTCGGGATTACACCGGTATGTAGGTTTGTTGGGGATTTGTGACCCCGGTACGAAGTCAATTTGGTGCTCGATTCCTCTCAACGGAGGTAATCCACCTGGCATTTCTTCAGGGAACATGTCTCCGAAGTCCTGCAAAACACTTTGTACAGCACTAGGCAAAGGGTTATCATTAGAAAAAATTATCATTAGAATTTAGAAAGATACCCTTGTGCACGAGGCAAATCATCATCTGATCGTTGTCGTTGCCTCGTAGTAACTCACCCGGTTGCATGATTGCACATATTCCTTTTACTTCGGGCGGTGAGTTCGTCTCTTCGGGCCCCAATTTTGCTCCCATCGGAAGCTTAGCTTTGGCCGCTTCTTTCAATTCTTTCATCCGTTTATAGTCCTCGGTGACTTGCTTTGGAGACAACGGTTTGAGTACAAAACTCTTCCCATCGAGCTTTACAGTGTAAGTGTTGGATCTGCCATTGTGAACAGCTGTTCGGTCATATTGCCATGGTCGTCCCAATAGCAAATGACAGGCTTGCATCGGCACCACATCGAATATCATTTCATCTTGATACTCTCCGATTCTGAACTTGATCCACACTTGTTTGACAACTCTCAATTCTCCACACTCATTCAGCCATTGTAATTTGTATGGGTGGGGATGCTTCAAAGTAGTTAGTCCCATTTGTGAAACCAGAGTTTGGCTCACCACATTTTCACAACTACCAGAATCAATAATCATCGAACACACCTTTCCCCTCACTCGACATCGGGCATGAAAGAGGTTTTCTCTTTGGTTGTCCTCTTCTTCAAGAGTCATGCAGCTCAAATTCCTTCGAACCACAAGAAACATTTCCGGATGATCAGCTTCGGTAACTTCATGATCATCATCACCTTCAGCTCGGTCAATCTCCTCGTTATGTTCCTCCTCGGTGTCACTCGCTTGCTCATGGACGGTTCCATCTTCGAGCAAAAGCATAACTTTGCGAGTCGGACACTCCTTTGCTATATGACCATAACCCTTGCATTTGTGACACTGAATATTTGAAGCACTAGGAGAGTTGAGTTGAACTTTACCTCCCACTTTTCTTGATTGGTTAACGGTCACACCCCTCTCGAAGGGTCTCTTCGGTTCTCGAACAGTGTTAGTACTTGTTTGGTTCGGACTCTTCCATTCTTTACCACGGTTCAAAGGGGTAGAAGTAGTAACTCCTCGATACCGGTTTGCCTTATCGTCCTTTACCAATATTTCAGCTTCGGTGGCAGCATCAAACAAATTTTCCAACGTGTGATACACGTTGAGCCACAATTGAGATGACACATCCCTAGCCAAACCATTTTTGAATCTGATAATGGCTTGCTCTTCGTCCTCTACCAGATCAAGATTCAATCGAACCTTTTCGAATTCATCATGGTACTCTTGGACTGACTTGGACCCTTGCTTTAGTTCATAGAGCTTTTGCATTTGAGTTTGCCTGTACTTGGCACTCAAATACTTAGCATCCATTGCTCTCATCAACTGTGGCATAGTATTGACTACTGGATACTCATTTCTTCTTCTATGCCTCTTGTCGGATTCCCACCATGTTGATGCATAGGCTTCGAACGAAGCAATAGCATGGGCAGCTTTTCTCTCTTCGGTCATCTCATTGGTTTCAAAGATGCGCTCCATCTTAAGCTTCCATTCAAGATATTCATCTGGATCACTAGTTCCTTTAAAGGGTGGAATAGTGATCTTGACACTGTTCAAGTTTGAGTCTTGAACACCACGAACATGTTCGGGATACTCATCACCACGATCATCAGCCTCACGCTCAATATTTCTTTCAACATTTGTGCCTCGGCCTCGACCTCGGAAATTTCCACGACCTCGGTGAGCTTGCCTTCGTTGAACGAATGGCGGCTCATTCTCATATTCGTCCTCGGGAAATTCCTCTTCGATAACCTCTTCGACATCGGCTCCAAAATCTCTTCGGGCCCTTGGAAGTGGTATCTTTTCTCCTCGGGGAATGCCCAAGTTTTGTTGCACCTGGGGATTGCCCAAGTGTTGTTGTGCTTGGGGATTGCGCAAGTTAAGTTCTCTTCGAATTCCTTCACTTGTCAACTGATGTTGTCGAACAAGTTCAGCATACAGCTCAGGTTTCATTGGAGTGGAATGGCTAGTTCCAGCGCCGGACCCATTCATGGCCACGGACGCACTTCCTTGCTCGAGTTGGGTTACTCGAGCAGTCACTCCTCTTACTTCGGCACTGACGCCTTGTATCGCAGCCATAAGATCGGCTAACGACACTTCGGGCCTTTCAATGCCTTTGCCATCGCCTCCATTGCCAGCCATGGTACCTGCACAAATCAAAGACCAAACAAATGTTAAGGTTAGAAATCACCTCACACACTCCCTCACCTTTGATGGGTGGCACTCGGGTCCACTCAATTTATGGGTTCGATTTTTGGTCACTCAAGAACTTGTAGCCAATGGCTTCCTCGGTTGATCAATCTCTCTCAATTCCTTCGAATTCGACAAGCTACGATGTCTTACTTCGGGAAGAGTGAGTTGATTTGACTCAATGGAACGGACAGCTATTTACTCTTGCACTTCGGAAGCCAAAGAATTTTCTACGAAGTTGGACTTCGGTCACCCTACGCACGAGTTCCTATCAGCTCAAATGAGTTAGTACGACCTCGAGTAGAACAATTACTCCAAAGATCCACTAACTAGAAATTTTAGATAGAAGAAAAGTGAAATCCTAGGAGAATCTACCCTTTGATTCCCCTTTGGATTCTTTTTCGAACACACCAACTCTTGTCCGTACAAGAGTGGTCCCTCCTTGGTACGGATAGGGTTTTACCTTATCCACTTTCCTTTTCTCAGCCGACAACTTTTCACCTGGGGTTTTGATCTTTACACTTTACCCCTTTCTTCTTCAATGGAATAGTGGAACCTTGCTCCGGCGTATGGATGAACAGCTTCGGTTCACTGACCACGAATTCAACAAGATCTGGGTTGTATCTTCAACTCCGGTTTCAAACAACAACGGAGGAATTCAAATAAAGTTCCTGAGCTAAGATTTCAGCTCCTTCGTGTCGCACACTGTTACAAATCGTAACAAGTTTCCGGTGTACGGGCAACGAATTCAACACGGAACTTCGATTTTCAAGCACCAAACAAACCCAAATCACTCAAGAACCACCAATCTTCATCGGTTTCAACCAAACACGATGGGGGTTCGAGTTCCAGTCACCATTAAAGCTCAAAACAGTCCAAATTTCACCAAGAAACCCTAGTCACAAAATCAGTACGTCGGGTACTTGTTGGAATCAGGAAACAATGGTGAAAAAGAATCAATGGTTGTTTAATCCAAACAACCAACAATCAAACACAATTTTTGAATTTTTTTGTTTTTCTACTTTTTTTTTTTATACACGCTCAGCAACAACAATCAAACACATGGAAGAAAGCTGAAACTGAAGACACAAAGCACGATTTAAGTGAACAGGATTTGAGGTTGTAAGAACAAACTCAAACCTTGCTTTGATACCAAGATGGTGCAAGCAAACCCGAGGGAAATGCTAAACACGAAACGCGGAAGAAAATCAACAAGAAAGTAAAGATAGAAGCAAGACAAATCTTGATTCGATTCGAAAGAACAGTGAGGAACCTGTCTCAAAGCTCGATCGAAGGGAAATCAAGACGCACCTATACTATGCAACAATCCTCAAGAAAGACCCGCTTCTTGCAAATTGAATGATCAAGAAGAAATTGTTCAAACGAATAACACCGATTGACATAAGTTCTTTAAAAGGCCCATGTCGGGGTTCGGCTCCATCGGAGTCTCACAATAGCACTAGCTATGTTTTTCATTTTCTAAAACTGTCTCCCTTACAATGAAATGAAATGGACTATTTATAGGCTATACTAAGGATAAAGTAGTAAATAGTCACAAGTGACTAATAAGAACAAGCCACGCAGGGCTCAGACAAGTTTGTGTTCGGCGGCCTTGACTTCGGTGCTCAGTTGCTTGCTCGAACTCATTGTCTTCGGACGCTCAATTGTCTTCGAGCTCATTGTCCTCGGTCACCTTGCCTTTGGGCTCAAATCTGAAGATAATGCCTTCGATTCTTGAGCCCGGCCACTCAGCTTTGGAGCAATTATTTTCCTTCGGCCAGGCTAAGTGAATGTGCACATCGTGCAGCAGCTTGGCTTGGCTTCTTGTCATCGATCTCCTCGGTGGATCGAACACTTGATCAGCACGTGTTCGGGCTGCATCATGAATGGAACTTCTTGTTGAGAATATTGGTTGCGTTCAATATCCCTTGGATGAGATTGCTTCCAAGGCTTTTCGTATTTTATCTTTGTTCGAGCTAGCTTAGGACAATGTCTCGCCCTTAAGCCGGAGGCTTAAATAATAATCGACTATGCATATCAGATGACAATAAAACTATGTTGAACCAAAGTTTATATCATTGATAAGATTCATTTACGGGCTTTCATTACAAAAGACGCCTAGTCGCTACAGGACTTAGGCAGGAAAATTAAAAGATCAAAGCATGAACTAATAAGCGAGTCTCTAAGGGTAGCTCTCAGCGAGATGATCGATCGTTCTCCAAAGGTCTTGTCTGTTGAAGTCCCCAGTTGTTGAGTCCTCGCTTATTTAAAAAAAAATTAATTATAAACGGTCAATCAATTTGACCAGTCCTCGGTTCGTCTTTTCTCCCCCTCGCCCCAGTGATCAAGTGCATCGTGCAGGGCCTGATTACTAGGTTTCGTTTTCTTCAGAAAAACAGATGAGTGGTCTTGGCAAACTGATTGTTTCAATTGCTTGGCCCGACCTGGGCGACTGTACTCTTCATTGCGATTGAATAACACTCTCGCGCTATTCATTGCTTTCCTCGAATGGCTCTTATTCCTTACGGGGTTGAAAACTTAATCACCTGGTGCAGGGTCGATGGTACGGCTTCCATTTCATTGATCCAGGGCCTTCCAAGAATGACAGTATAGGCCATGTCCTTGACCATCTCTTTAAAGGTGGTTTTCTTGTCCACCCCCTCTGCAGTTGTTGTGAGGGTTATTTCTCCCAAAGTTTTCTCGGTGGAATTGTTGAACCCTGTTAATATGGTTGCCTTTGGGACGACGAGGTCCTTCAACCACATCTTTTTGATGGCACCATAGTTAATGATGTTCGCCGAGCTGTCAGGATCGATTAAGGCTCGTTTGACATCACACTCGTTGATCCTAAGCGTGATCACTAGTGCGTCGTGGTGGGAAAAAATCATCCCATCACAATCCTCCTTGCTAAACACCGTTTCTTTACCTGATCCACCACCTCTTACTCTTTTCTCCATTGTACTTGATGATTTTGCAAATTTCTTTGCAGCAGCAAAGGTTAATCCCGTTTACCTCGGACCCTCTAGTAATGACGTTTAACACTCTTTTGTTGACTATGTTCGAGGTGGTTGTTCCTCTCTCCTATTTTTTAAGTAGTTGTGTTCTCCTTATCAGTGAGATACTCAGCTAACACTCCCTTCTTAAGGAGATGGGCCACCTCGAGATGTAATGCTTTACAGTCCTCAGTTGCGTGCCCATAATCCATGTGAAATTCGCAATATTGAGTTTGATCCCTCTTGCTCGGGGGAGTTCTCATGTCCTTAGGCAACCTCACACTTTGATCAGTCATGCCTTTGATTGCATTCACCAATTCAGTAGTCGCTATGCTGAAATTGTAGTCAGAAATCCGAGGCAAGTCTTTCTCTTTGGATACTAAAGACGGACCCGAGGACTTTTAATTGGAGGACGAGCCAGACTTTCCTCCTAGATGTTGGGCGTTGACTTACGTGTTGCTTTTAAGCTTCGTTGTATGGCTCGTAATGATTTTTTTAGTTCCCTCGTACGGCGTGTCGGCACATCGAGAGGATTCAGATCGACCTCAGTAAGAATGGTTCCGACCTGTCCTTCTCCACTCTGCTTCCTCGAGCCTGATCTTTTTCGTGGCCCAATCATGGAACTCATCCCAAGTTTGAGCTTGCCATTGCTGAAGCTCTTTCTTTAATTCAGCTGCGGCCTCGGAATTACTCACATTGAGATTCTTTTCAAAAGCCATGGCCGCCAAACTGTTATCCATTTTTGGCAGATCCATTCTTTCAGCCTGAAAGCGTTCAAGGAAGTCCTTGATTGGCTCGAGGTATCCTTCTTTGACGTCGAAGATGTCCTCCTTTCTCTTGAGGATCTTCTAGGCTCCAGTGTGAGCCTTGATGAACATGTCTGCCAAATTCCTCAAAGATGGAGATGGACTCGAAGGGTAGAAGCATATACCAACGCAGCGCCTCTTTTTCAAATATATCGGCGAATTTTTTCAAGAACATGGACTCCCTCTCGATTGGAGTCAAGTCATTGCTTTTGACCATGGCCATATATTCAATTATATGGTCAACTGGGTCAGTTGTCCCATCATACTTCTTTAAAATCTGTAGGTTGAAATGTTTTGGATGGGTGCTGGGACAGCTTCAGCATTGAAAGGTAGCTGATGAATTTTTCAATGTCCAGCACGCATTGAGGTTTTCAAACCCCCGACATGTTTTCGAGCCGGTTTTCCATGCTGGCCTCGAAAGCTTTTTTCAACTTCTCAAAGTCGGATGCGACGCTTGTTTGAGATACTGCAGGAGCTGTAGTCCCAGAGCCCCCAGATGTGACTCCATTTAGAAAGCCTCCCATGGTGGTGCCCATGGGGACAGTGTTGGAATTTCCTCCGTTGAGTGTCACGAAGGGAGCATCGCCAGGGTTAGAGGGGGCCTTTCTATTCCCAGTGAGGGCTTGCAAGGAGCTTCAAAATTGTTCATTGAATTGAGCATGCGCCGCCGCTTGAGCGGCCGCTTCCTCTCACATCTGATGTAATGTGCTCATCAAGAATTTCTGGAATGGATCACTTGAGTTTGAGGAAGTTGGATCGGCTGAAATCACTCCTATGGGGGAGTTGGACCGATTAGGGGAGTTGATCCATTTGGTGGTGTTAACCCTACCAACGGATGGAGTTAATTGTTGGATGGGGCTAACGGGCGGTGTTCGGTCAGTCGGGGGAATTGGGCCAATTGGAGGGATTATGGTCCCTCCACTGGTTTCGGTGGCTCCCGTTGTCTAGTCAGGTATTTGGATGGAAATATTGTCATCAATAATATCGACCATTTTTTAGCGAAAATCGAAGTTGAGAACTTTGGAACAAACGTTATTACCAATTCCCCACAGACGGCGCCAATTTGTGTTGGCATAAATCGAGATAGGACAATGTTACTCCCAAACGTACTCGCAATTATACGTGGTCGACAAGTAATAAAGTGATAAGTTGAGTATCGTTCCCACGAGGACTATTGTTCAGACTGAATCCTAGCAAATAAATTCCTAAAAATTATTTAGGGATCTTTTTCGATGATGATTTGTAATTTATTAACTAAGCAAACAATAACTAAAAGCAAGCAATTGAAGTCAATTAATCTAAAGTAAATTATGGGTTGTTATCAATAAAAGAGAAACGGTCCAGAATAAGAGCTACAAACAATCCAGTTGTGTTTTCGAGTTGATTCTACTTCTTGATTTCCTAGATTGCCAACTAATAGGTTAATTATATTCGTGAAAACCTGTCGATTTTTCACGACTCGATGCAAGCTACTCTAACGCCTATATGTCTATAGAATTAAATCACATGCATTAAAGAACTCTGTATTTAGCTAAGCAACGCGAATAGGTATATGTCTTTCCTACTCGCAACTCGATTCCCTGATGCTAAGGTTCACAATCAGGCCCTATTCTTTCTTATGTGCGTTCATAAATTCCCACTATCAAGTTCAACTTATGAGCCGTAGATAGTGTTCAATTATCAGGCCTCAATAACCAAATAATTAGGCTCCAGAAAGAATAAATAATCCATAACGGTAAATCAATAGGTAGAAATCCACTTTCAAACATCAACCTTCATGTATTTGCTCGAACTCTAGAACAAACAAACTATAGAATTAAGGAAAAGAATAAGGGAAAAACATAAAGAACTTGTTTAGAAGACATCTAGGGTTCCTCTCCTCTCCTCTACGTCCAACCTCCTAAAAAGACCTCCTAATAATGTATTTATAGTGTTTAAAATGTAAAAAAGTAATAATTTGAAAATCCTAAACTAATAAGGTTAAGTTAAATTCGAAACTTGAAAGCTGTTAGGCAAGCGTCGCATGCGTAGTCGCATTGCAAAAACAGTAGCTTCAGGCGATTGGTCAAGCGGCGCATGCCAAATAGCACCTTGATGTTGCAAGATGTACTGAAGGCGTCGCTTGAAAGACAGCCTTCCATAGTCTGAAGCTGTGATAGATCTATAGTTTGCACCATAGCCTTGTCTTCTAATACCATGTCCCACATTTTGCTAAGTCCATCAACTCTTTGCTCGTTTGTATCCATTCTTGCTCCGTTTACACTCGTTCACGCTCTAAAAGCAATATTACAAAAAATAAGTGCAAAAACCATATGTATCACCTAAAAGGAATGAGTAAAGTACTCTAAATGCAAGGAAATATAGGCATATATCGCCAAATATCACCACCCCACACTTAGACCCTTGCTCGCCCTCGAGCAATCACCAAAAACAACTCCCTAACTAAATACCAACACTTGATAGAATAAGTCTACCTATAGTTTTGGTTGATACCGGCCATTAGAAAAGAGCATAATTAGATAACATGTGACCTACAACATGCCAGAAATTCTTCAAATTTTAAAACACTAACGACCAACTCAAGACATCTCAATTTAAAAAACAGACTCAATGAAACCACGCTTTCACAAAATCACTCCCATTCACTCAACCAAGAAGTCAATAACTTCACCTATCTCGCGCAAAGTATGTGCCTTCACCAAAAATAATGAATTAAGAGAGCGTCCCAAATATCACACAAAGAATAAATTTGAAGAATAAATTAGGAATATAATATTGGAAGAATTCACTCTTTCTCACAAAGAAGTTCACGTGCCACACACAACGTACCATAGGCTTGCCCGTAGTGTAGGACTCCACTAATGTAAGCTCAGTCCGGTCGGGATTAACTAGGACTTTAAGGGTTGTAATGTAGGCTAAAGGACGGGTAGGATAAATATGGATAAAATAGTGACTACCTCCCTAAGCACTTTAATACATCACTTTCAATTTTTAGCTCAACTCTTCTCAAAACCAACCAAGCAACCACAAAAACATCTACTGAAGAACTTCCTTTCAACTTTAAGCAATTTGCAATTTTACTTTTTGCTCAACACTAAAAAGGATTGAGCTTTCTTCTTTTATTTTCTTTATTTTTCTCTTTTTCATTTTTTCCTTCTTTTTTTCTTTTTTTTTTTTTTTTCTTCTTTCATTTCAATATTTTTTTTTCAACCTTGTCAATGTACTTTTTCTCAAAATGCACCATATCTTCCCTTCATTGGTTCCACTCAATGCCATCCAATTTTTGCAACCACAACTCCATAAACATCAAATATTTCAATTAAAGTGCTCCAAGGAGTACGGGTTCAAAAAAGAATATAATTAGAACAAAGGGGATAAGGCTTGAAATGTGGGTGCCAATAAAAAGGTCAATAGGCTCAAAAAGGCTTAATACGGATAATATTAAAGGGTAGACTAATCAAGGCTAAAAGGACTTATCAAAGAAACGCCTGTATCATCTCCCGACTAGAATGAACCTAGGATTTTGCTTTTAACACACACGGGACAAGTTCTAGACATGAATATGTAGGTACAGAACATAAGAAAGGATACCTCACATCACACATGGCACATAGTTCACTCAAGACAGTTTCATTCCAACTCTTGGTTTAAGTAAATAAGATGCAACTTTTGAAATTTAAGCAATAAAGCACAATAGTTCGCAAAAGAGTCAAGTAGTTGAACTTAAGCATCTCAAGACGGTCATTCAAATTTTTCTAGGCATGCATCACAATTTTAAGGCCAAAAGGGATTGACAAATAGCAAATGCTCAAGTCTAAATCCACCGGTATCAAACAAACCAAAGGCACCTAGCATTCTATCATTTTTTTTAAAAATACTCTACTAACTAATATACTATACTACTCCAAAAAATAAAAATTTATCTGGTTCAAAGGTCTACCCATTAAAAAGATCCGAGTCCATAAGAAAAACCACGGGGGCGGATGACATGTACCACTGACTAAAATTAAAAAGAAATTTTTTTTAACATTTTTCATTAGTTTTCTAATTTTTTATATATATTAACGCAAGAAACAAATAAAAATAAAGTCAAGTGACAAAAATAAAAATTGCTAAAAAGAAATTCCTAATTATACAGTCATCCATAACCTTAAAAAGAACGAAAGTTCCCCCACCCCACACATAGAATCAAGCGTTGTCCTCAGTACGAACAAGTAAATGAATTAATATTGCAAGTGGGTAAGAAAACTCCCTGAAAGCTCTAGCCTTTGGTGCTAGCATCCTCCAAGCTTCTGTATAGCATGAGGTGCTCAGACTTCGCCCAACAGGTCATCAATATTAGGCAGGGGTGAGGACACCCCACACTTAAACTCGACATTACATGAACCTGCAATCCAAAGAATCTTCCAAAGTAATATACAACCATAAAAATAATAATAAAAAATAAAAATAAAAGTAAAGCAAGCAAATTAGGTTGCCTTCCAAGAAGCGCTTGATATAACGTCGTGGCACGAAGAAAACAACTTCACCACTTTTGCCTCCGTCTTGATCTTATGAATTGAATCCCCAACTTTGCCTCAAGCTTACGACTATGGTACTGGGGTGGTGGCAAAAACACAAAAGGACCAAGTAACCAATGTCGCATTTTACACTTCTTAGCCTTTAAATGAGGGATGTCTTTTTGTCTCCTCGATATCACAAACTTTAAAATATAAGCACCTTGTTCCTCCTCCTTTGGTTTCTTCACAGGCTCGGGTAGCTCAATTTTCATGTCACCATCCAAACACAATGTTGAAAATGATTGGAATGAGGTCCAGTGCGCTTTAATTCTTAAATTTCATTACTTTTGACAACCCCTCTTGCACAAACACTAGAGTCCTCAAATATGATGTTTTCTTTTTCTTCACTTGACTCTAATGTAATTTTCTCTACCTCGGCATCATCAACTAATATTGGGTCGAATGGTAAGAACTCTAAATTTTGCTCCTCAAATTGGCTCCTAAACTCTTCTATCTCAAAACTGCTATCCATAACAGTTGATGATTGGGCATTAGACACCTCAACCATATCACTCAAATTCGCCTCCAAGTCGTGAATAGCCAAGCCAAATTCTTTGATCTCTTGTCTGAGCACAACTCTTTCTTTTATAAACTGTGTCGTCATATATGTAAGATCACTCCTGAAATCTCCATATGCTTCTAAGAGTTTGGCTTGCTCCACTAGCCAAGTTTCGCCGACAACCTGCACTTCATTGCTCCTGTCAAACTCACAAACATTATTAGAATTATCACAGACATTGATAGGGGAAGAAGTATGACACTTGGGACAACTATTCCACAAACCCGCACGCAATTTGCAAAAGTTCCAGTCAAAGGCTGTAAAAAATTTACATAACCAATCCCGTAGGGTAGAAAGACTTGGACAATTTTCCCGCAAGTGAGTTCCTCCACACAGTAAACAAAGATCATCAAACTTTGAGCAACTATCAGTCGACCAGTTTTCATTAAAGATGCCATGTTAACAAGTAACACAACAATAAACTAGACAAAAAATAAAACTTGAATAGAAAATAATAAATCGTTCAAAAAGAAAACAGTCAATTATTCAGTCCCCGGCAACGGCGCCAAAAACTTGTTACTCCCAAACGCACACGCAAGTATACGTGGTCGACAAGTAATAAAGTGATAAGTTGAGTATCGTTCCCATGAGGACTATTGTTTAGACTGAATCCTAGCAAACAATTTTCTAAAATTATTTAGGGATCTTTTTCGATGATGATTTGTAATTTACTAACTAAGCAAACAATAATTAAAAGCAATCAATTGAAGTCAAGTAATCTAAAGCAAATTATGGGTTGTTATCAATAAAAGAGAAACGGTCCAGAGTCAGAGCTGCAAACAATCCAGTTGAGTTTTTGAGTTGATTCTACTTCTTGATTTCCTAGATTGCTAACTAACACGTTAATTATATTCGTGAAAACCTGTTGATTCTTTACGACTCTATGCAAGCTACTGTAACGCCTATATGTCTATGGAATTAAATCACATGCATGCATTAAAGAACTCTGTATTTAGCTAAGCAAGGCAAATAGGTATATGTCTAGCCTACCCGCAAATCGATTCCCTGATGCCCAGGTTCACAATCAAGCTCTATTCTTTTTAATGTGCGTTCATAAATTCCCTTTGTCGAGTTCAACTTATAAACCGTAGATAGTGTTCAATTATCAGGCCTCAATCAAACAATAACCAAACAATTAGGCTCAAGAATGAATAAAAAATCCATAACTGTAAATCAATAGGTAGAAATCCACTTTCAAACATCAACCTTCATGTATTTGCTCTAACCCTAGAACAAACAAACTATAGAATTAAGGAAAAGAATGAAAGAAAAAGAGAAAGAACTTGTTTAGAAGACACCTAGGGTTCCTCTCCTCTCCTCCACGTCCAACCTCCTAATAATGTATTTATAGTGTTCACAATGTAATAAAGTAATAATTTCAAAATCCTAAACTAATAAGGATAAGTTAAATTCGAAACTTGAAAGCTGTTAGGCAAGCGTCGCATGTGTAGTCGCATTGCCAAAACAGTAGCTTCAGGCGATTTCTCAAGCGGCGCATGCCAAATAGCACCTTGATGTTGCAAGATATACTGAAGGCGTCGCTTGAAAGACAACCTTCCATAGTCTGAAGCAGTGACAGATCTACAGCTTACACCGTAGCCTTGCCTTATACCATGTCCCACATTTTGCTAAGTCCATCAACTCTTTGCTCGTTTGTATCCATTCTTCCTCCGTTTACACTCGTTCACGCCCTACAAGCAATATTACAAAAAATAATTGCAAAAACCATATGTATCACCTAAAAGGAATGAGTAAAGTACTCCAAATGCAAGGAAATATAGGCATATATCGCCAAATATCAGACAACAACTCGAACTTATTTTGGGGTTGATTGATAATTTGCATGTATCAAAGTTATGATCGGACTAAGATTGAATTTAAACGAGACAAATGCTTAATGGAATAAGCGAGGCAAGAAATAAACAAGTTGATAAAATGAGGCAGAGCTTAAGAATATAAGTCAAGTATTGTATTTCTGGATGATCTTCATGATTACAAAGGGTTCCTATTTATAGGTGACAAGAAAAGTGACGTTATAGTCATAATAACTATGCTTTTAAGGCCATTACTCTGCATTTGATCGTCGTCAGCTCATGATCTTCTTCTTAAATGCTTGGACAACCGTCGACAGTTACAAAGATCAGACCTCGTTCTGACGAGGTGTTGTGCTTGCTCGGGACGTTGTTTTGTGGCGATCATTCCGAACTCTGCACCTTGGGCTCGGTTTTGCTTCTCCCCCGAGGCGGTCTTTCGAGGCAAAAGGTTATGTCATCTTCCCTTGTGGGCTCGTCTCTTAGATCGATTTGAGCTAAGCCTCGCGCCCTTGCTCAAGGCCTCGGTGGTTTTTTATCCAATACACATGCCATAGATGAAATTGTTCTAATAGTATATGGGAGCTCCAACCAAATCATACAACAATACTGGTTTGGACAAAAATTGGTGGGATTGATAAGATGACTAGATTTATTGAGTCTTTCTTCATCCTTCATTTGATTTTGCTCCCTGCAGTTATTCTTGATACTTTAAATCTCGACCTGGAGCATTCAATCATGAACAATATTTAAGTATATATTGTGAATTGTGTGTGCTTATGACATTGGTAACCTCCACCGAATCTGTGGATACGACGATTCTGCAATGTGAAGGCCCATCATAGATACAAGTTTGAGGCCTTGAACTATAACCATCAGTTCTGCTTTAATATGGAAGGCTACATCATGAAAGAAAAAGGAATGACATCGCAATGAGATCCTAATCTCAAAACAAAAAGAAAGGGTAAATGCAACTGACTTAATTGGATGATCGTTGAAATGATAATTGATATAATATAAATAGAGACTATCAATTTTTTTTCCAAATTGAAATCCTTAAAAGAAGTCTGATCTGTGGGATCATATTTATGCTTGATCCTATTTTGACTCTTTATTAGGAATCACAGCGGGTGTTCTAAAATTTTAAGATTTTAAAATGCACTTCTTTTTCCATTTCCATATGAGAAACTTGCAAACTTTAGTACATCCCATGTAAATCATGTTTTATTTATAAAAAATAATTGATTTTATCATGTAAGCTAGAGTACTGTACCATGTCCAAATGCTCTACTATACAGCAAACTGTATATAGCACTTTAGCCTCAACTTTTAATTAGCTCTGATGTCAGGCTTGGGTATTATCCCCCACCTCACGTCCTATCCATCCGCCCCCCCCCCCCCCCCCCTCTAAAAAAGATAGGAAAGAAAAATGAAAGTTTTAGCAGATTAAGATAGTAAAAGAGTAACAGTGAGGGTATCTGAGAAGTAACAAGATATATTTATTTTATTATTACTACTACCATTAATTCTTACTGATAAGTAAATGGTTGTGGTAAGTAGAAGAAATGAACAAGAGTGCGACTTCTAAGCCTAAAAAAAGGGGTCAAACAAGAACTGATTAATCCATTTGCCTTGCATTTAAAGCAATCTTATGCCCGTCACTCTCTTTTAACTATTCGTACTATATATTTCAAATATTACATTTTATCCTTCCAATGCTTTTCCCCCTGCTTGTTATGGTTTCCCTCCCTTTCAACACCTACCGCCGAAAATTACCCTGTTTCATCTCATACCATATGCTACATCCGATATTGTTATCCCACTTTCATTTAACTTTCTGTATATATTTTTTATTTTTTATCCAAAAAGTACTAAATCCTAGCTAACCCTAATGGATTGGGTTGATCATATAATATGGTTAAACAACATATTAATTATAACATACATGATTAAACAACATTTTTTTAATTATAAGACCACATATGTGTTGTGGGTTAGGCCAGCACCCCAACTTGCATATAATCAAATAACATTAGAATCCGAAAGAGGACATAAACCTTGGCCTCCATAACAAAAATGAAGAGTGAACGAATTCAATCTAATGTGCTCTCTACCAATTGAGACATGCCTAGGATGGGAGGACTCCTCACTATATTTTGAGAGCTAATAATATTCACTTTGCTAAGTATTCGAGGGGAAACTGAAGCTGCAACCACTTGTTTGTTTCAACCATTGCAACACTTGCAGATTTCTATCTAATTCCTAGAGGTGCAGCTCTTATTGGTATCTAATTACTATTAGCTGGAAGACCTTATTTGTGACATCTTAAAGGTTGTATCGAAGCAAAGGAAACATGCTATGTGAAAAAAGAGAAGAAGATAGCAAATTTTCTGCTTCGCGCATATAAGTTAAATTTTTAAAAATAAAATAAAGTTGGTAAATATTAATACAAAATGTTATCAATACGTTTCTACAAATGATAGCATAAAATTTTACAAAGATTAAAATATCTCGTACATAAGGAATACTAATTAATTTAAAGGATAGTAATTTACAAGGATAGTGAGCCAAGTATTACACTAATAATAATTAAAAATTTACATAGTTAAAGTAAAATAATAAGTAGTGGATAATATATTTAAGAAAAATAAGAATCATATAAGTTATTCGATTACTATGTGATTTGTTCGGTTTCATTTTATTGAGACTTTGTATTAGGTACATTGCATTAAAAAATAAGCTGGCTACTGATAACTTGGTAACTTGCTAACACAATATAATATAATATGATATGATATGTTTAAAAAAGCTAAAACACAAATTGACATGATTAATAGTTTTTAATATTCTCTGCGTGATTGCTATATTAGCTATATTAAACTCATGATACATGCTTAAATGCCAATTATATAAAAGTCCATGCATAAGAGCAATTATAAATGATCCATGGGCAAAAGATCCAAAGAAGAGGAAATTTAGGGACACTTACAAAAATACCCACAAAATCTAAAATAATTACAGCTATTATGCACTACTTTCAAATATTACCCGACCTACCCACTAAATTATTTACCCATTCTACCCATCCAGACTTGTATACCATAGTTTATGCAGTATACCATAAAGGTATATACATATAAGGCATAACAAAGGTATACAGTAATAAATGTCCCTCCAGACTTGTATACCATAATTTATGCAGTATACTTTAAAGGTATACACCTATAAGACATAACAAAGGTATACAATAATAAATGGGTAGGTTGGGTAAATACTTTTAGTTTTATGGGTAGTATAATTTGTAATGGGTATGACTTGTAAATACTTTAAATTTTATGGGTATAGAGTGTAAAAATCACAAATCCAAATTAGAGGCAGATATATCAAACGGTAAATCCTGTCTTTTCTAAATTAGCAACTTCTAAAATTTAAAATGATACTTGAAAAATTGTTTAGAGCTCCTGTATGTGTTTATCTGTCTTCTTTTCTCCATTTTACCTATATGTTCTATTTTGAAGATTTCTCAGTTGCATCCAAGGAAACAGTTAACCTCATTTTTTCAGCAAGTAGAGGAGGTAGTTTTTGACGTTGACATTAACCGAGAAAAGATTGCCAAAGGAGGAAGTTTTGAAAAGGACTTGGACTACCTTAATTATTTGGCACGCACGGCTAGGTTCAACGATCATATTATCTACAAAATAGAATTAATGGAAAAGGGCCAAAATTGCCCTTATTCTATTCAAAATGGCTTAAAAATGCTTCTACCGTTAACTTTTTGCTAAACTTGTCCTCGTCGATATTTTTTTGGCTGCCACTAACTGCCTCAGTTTTTTTTCTTTTAAATTACGTGGCGCCCTATAATTGGTCCACACCAATTAGTTTAACCCAACACTTAATAATACTCATTCCCTTCCTACAGACCCGCCCCAAATGATGCAATGCAAAATAGTGGAAGTAAATAACGATACGAAAATGCGGAAGCGATTAAAAATAAGATACGTGATATCAAAAAGATATCGAGAAATTCAAGACTAGGAAGGCAAGAAATACAAGAAAGAACGGATAAACGAATTCACAACATGAATTTATTATCCAAGGAAAGAATTCAAAGTCGAACTTACAATGGTTTCATACTAACGATGAATCTCCATAGGTTCCAAGTCGAGACATACACGAAGTGATCCGCTTGAACTAGAAGGTTCGGCCTTTCTACGTTCTCTCTTCTCTCTATTCAAGACTAAAACAAAGCTAATGAAGAAAATGGCTAAGTGTTCCTATTTATAGTTTCTCCTAAGATAATGTGAAATTTCTAAATTGACCCAATGTGAGTTAAAACATAAGAGAACACTTAGGGGTAAAATAGGAACTTCACACAAAAAGTTGGCTTGCTTCAGCACTTGGGCGCTCCGCCCACTTTGGCTACTGATCAAGATGTGCAGGAGCTGGGCACTCCACCTGGAGAAGGGGGCTCCGCCTGGGGCGCTCCGCCTGATTGCCTGGGCGCTCCTCCTAGGTGTTGGGCGCTCCTCCTTGCTTCTTGTGACCTTCGACTCGTTTCCGAAGCTCTTTCCCTTGCATCCTCGCACCCTTCTTGCTTGGCTTCTGATGGTTGGGTCCTAATCCCAATTTGGATTGCATCATCCTCCCCTTCTTGAAAGAATTTCGTCCTCGATATCAAACTATCAAAGCCTACGTCCAAAGGCAACACAAACAAAAACTTCCTACTACAAGAGTAGGTTAGTGCTCAAATGTGTGGAAAACACACTCTAATGATAGAGCCAAGTGTCAATAATAATTAAAAAGCTCTTGCCTCCCAAGGAGACAACAAGTACTTGACTCGACAAGAAAGTGCATCCAACACGACGACAAACAAAGAGATCAATAGGACATGGAATATGCAAGACATAGCAATCAAATTCTCTATGCCCCTAAGCTTATGACCAACACACCAAGCCTTCAAATCAATATTATCACAATGTGATACTTCGGCTTTGATATGCTCAAAACTCAAGGTGTGATCAACATATGGGATGGAGTAAGCAAAATAGTTCAATTTACAACTAATATCAAATACTCCACTCCCCTTCTTAGAAACATTCTTACACACACCGAGAGGTACCTCCTCACCTCCAAATTTACCCCCAAGACAATCCTCCTCGCTAGACAAACTCCCAAGGGAGGTCTCAAACAATGGATTATCTATAGAGTTAAGCATTCCAATCCATGGAGGTTCAAACTCACACTGTACTCTAGTTTGATACAAATCACCATTTCCATTAAAGTTGCCCTCATACAAAGGATTAGTATTGGCACACTTCTCAAGCTCAATAATAAGCAAAGATGAAGTTCTCAAACTAGAGACAATATCTACACTTGAGGAGTCATCGAAAACAATTCGATCCATCTCATATACTAGAGACTCCTCAAGGTCACAACCATCCTCACTACGACACAAGAGACTACCACTATCAATTAAGCAATCAAAGGGAAGAATAGGATATTCATGCAATTCATCATCTCTTTTATCAAATATGGGTGGGGTGTCATAACAAGGTTCACAATCAAGGTCAACTACGACTTCTTCACTAAAGAGAGGTTCATTGAATACCGGGCTCACATCATGATGTGGCTTATCAGCCCTCTCAACTAGTGGTTCACATTCACACATAAGTTGACCAACCGACTCTACACTAGTTGCAAACACATTGTATTCATACGAATCATCAACTAGCATAGAGTTTTCACAAACAATATCACAAGACAAAGAAGTAATATGTTCATAGGAAGAAGAACTAACACTGACATTTGAATGGAGATCTTGCTCACTTGAAGCATCATGGGTAGTTCCTCCACCTTGTAGCTCACATTTGGATTCTCCTTCGCCTTGTCTTTCCTCTTTGGAACATGATTGAGGTTCCATTAGCTTGCCTCCAAGAATTCAAACAAATAGAAAAAAAAGGATAAATGGTTAAGGTTAGAATAAAGGGTGCCCTCACTCTCAATAATTCTTTTTTCCTCTCTCTTTTCCCTCATTTCTTTTCAAGGTCAGATGTAAATTCGGGTGGTGACATCCCACTCACATCACTCATCACATCCTCTCTATTTCCCACTCGAGGAATGTCACCGGTCGCTCCTTTACTCCTCTAAATTTTTTGTCTCTCATATTCGGGCAAGTTGGGATGAGGCCCGAGAATGCCCATAGCCGGAGTAGGTGGACTCTTTACATCAACCCGAAATCTAAGACTCTGAGACTCATTACTTGATGTCTCCTTCTTCTTTGTTGGTGAACCACTTGGCTTTGAAACTTATGGTTTCGGGCTCACCTTGTCGACACTTGTCAACTCTTTTCTTGCACTAGTCTCACCATTTCTTGTGTTTGTAGGACTACTCGATTGCACATTTTCACCCACGGAATGAAGTTCTCGCTCCTTGCTCCTTTGCATAGCCAAAGAAGATGCACTAGTAGACAATTGGCCTCTTGCTCGATAAGGGACAAAGTCATAAACTCTTTGCCCTATGCCCACAAGATACGCATCCTTCATAGCACTCTATTGCAACCTTTTGTCTTCTATCAACGGCTCACCTAGCCACACATCAACATGTTGCACGAGATACACATCACAGCACACATAGCATTTGTAATTCCTATGAGTTATAAGTAGTCGAGCTTCTTTGGAAACCCACACTCCATTATACTCATAAGGACTCTCTAGCATACGACATGGTATCCTTAGCCTATCAACCAAAGAGGTGCTAATACAATTGGCATCGGTCTCTTCAATTTGAGCAAGTTTCCTCCATAACCATTCACCACAACAACGAACCTACTTCTACCCAAGTTTCGTAGAAATGCATCCAAGAGAGAAATTGAATGCTCACGAGTGTCAACACCAACAACTTGGGTCTCCCTTATCCCTCCTCTCCTAGCAACATCGCTAGGGTTACATCCACTTCCCTTCATTCTTCCAACATTAGAAGTGTTATTGAAAGTCGAGGAAGGAATCTTGCCATGGAACCCATAAATGCCTCTCGCCTTAGTTGCATAGCCACTAACACTAATCCTACTACTACTACCCTTCATGGCATTGATAGAACAATACAAGCCTTTTGTAGCAAGAGCAACACCATCTCTCAAACCACCCTCCACATGGGAATTAGAAGCATTAGGTCGCTTAGTATACCTAGAAGATGCAAGCTTGTTCTTTCCCATGGAACAACCACCACCTCCTCCCATGCTAATGGAAGGACTTCTACTACTCCCTTGTTCACCATTAGAAACACCAAGAGAAGATGCAAATAAATAATTTCCATAATCAACTCTTTCTATGTCACTATCAACATGCTCAAATTCATCACAAGTAGAGTAAGTAGGAACATTGTACCTTGAAGCGTCACCATTGTTGAATTCTTGACTAGAAGCATAAAGATCAACATATTCATCATCATAAGCTTCATAGTCTTCATCAATCTCACGATCATCATAGTGAACCGCTTCATCACCATAGAAGCCATGGTTCTTAGTCATCATAGTAATGCCCATCATCATCATCATAGGAACAATAGTCTCCACCATCATCAGACGAGTCATAACAACCCACATCATCCCCACATGAGTCATAACCTCCACAATCTTCATCCGACATAGTTACACCAATAAAAGAAAGAACCCCACAAAATTCACCCCTCACCTGTATCACTCAATATATGAACACTCAAGGGCGAGGCCTTAATAACTTAGAAACCACGGTGATCACAACTAGTGTGTCCAAATATTAGTTCGGAGTGGAATTAATGGGACTCTATGGACGGACGGACGGTTATTTAAGTGCGCACTTGAGGCCAAAGAAAGTTCTACGACTCTTTGAATTCTAATCTCCTCCACGAACGAGTGTCCTAATACGCTCAAGAGTTAGTATCTTTCGAGTAGGCCTACCCTATAAACACTAACAAAGAAGTTAGGAAGCAAAGGAAATACAAAAAACGACGAAACGAAAACTCTCGGACCCATTTCAGGGCTAGGTGCTCCGCCCAGTGCAAGGAGGCGCTCCACCTAACTTGGCTACTGGTCAAGAAGTTGGGCGGTCCGCTTGGGTTTAGGCGCTCCGCCTAGAGTGCGTTTCAGCAGCTTCCAAGAACGGGTTGTTGATGAGTTTGGCCAAATTTGTCGATCGATTTCAACCCGATACTCAAAATCAACGATACCCAATGGTGTATTCTACTATTCTAACCAATCCCTAATGGTTTTCAGCCTCCAAGAAACACTTCGATTCAAGATTAAAGCGTTTTCAAGAAATTTTCAAACTTTGGGATTTTGATTTTTTGAAATTTTGATTCGTAACACCGAATTGTGATATATGGGTATCAAAATGACAGGAATACAATATAGAACAATCACCAATACTTTTAAACGCTTGGGGAATCAAATCCAACCCGATCTACCAATTGTTTTCAACTTTTTCAATTTTTTTTTTGTTTTTCTTCTTTTCAAGAACAATAACAACAAGATACTAACACGATGAACAAGTAACGGGGGTTTGTAAGAATATAACCGAAGTCTTGCTCTCATACCAACTGATGCAATGCAAACTAGCAAAAGCAAATAACAATACGAAAATGCGGAAGCGATTAAAAACAAGATACGTGATACCAAAAAGATATCGAGAAATTCAAGACTAGGAAGGCAAGAAATAGAAGAAAGAACAGATAAACGAATTCACAACATGAATTTATTATCCAAGGGAAGAATTGAAACTCGAACCTTACAATAGTTTCATACTAGCGATGAATCTCCGTAGGTTCCAAGTCGAGATATACACGAAGCGATCCACTTCGAACTAGAAGGATCGGCCTTTCTACATTCTCTTTTCTCTCTATGAAGACTAAAACAAAGCTAATGAAGAAAATGGCTTAGTGTTCCTATTTATAATTTTTCCTAAGACAATGTGAAATGTCTAAAATACCCCCAAGGTGAGTTAAAACATAAGAGAACACTTAGGGGCAAAATAGAAACTTCACACTAAAAGGTTGCTTGCTTCAGCACTTGGGCGCTTCGCCCACTTTGGCTACTGATCAAGATGTGCAGAAGCTGGGCACTCCGCCTGGAGAAGGGGGCTTCTGCCAGGGGCACTCCACCTGCTAGGTGTTGGGCGCTCCTCCTAGGTGCTGGGCGCTCCTCCTTGCTTCTTGTGGCCTTCGACTCGTCTCGGAAGTTCTTTCCCTTGCATCCTCGCACCCTTCTTGCTTGGCTCTTGATGGTTAGGTTCTAATCTCAATTTAGATTGCATCACCAAACCCATTAGATTAATACAATCCGCCCTATACTTTTATATAACCCAACCAAAATAAAAGTCTTCTTCTTAAAACTCTTCTTCCTCATTCAAACACCCGCCTCTTCTTCCTCATTGTGTTATATGAATTAGAGTTCCAAATTTCTATCAAATTTTTGCAATATAATGAAGACTTTGAATAGTGAGTACAATAGAAGAGAATAGAAAATTTATTACAAAAGTTTGATAAAAATTTGGAACCCTAATTCATATAACACAAAGGGGTGGGTGTTCGAATGAGGAAGAAGAGTTTTAAGAAGAAGATTTTTATATTGGTTGGGTTATATAAAAATATCGGGCGAATTATTTTAATCTGATGGGCTTGGGGCGGGTTTGTACGAGGGGGAATGGGTATTATTAAGGGTTGTGTTAAATTAATTGGTGTGGACTAATTATAGGACGCCACGTAATTTAAAAGGTAAAAAAATAAACTACGGCCGTTAGTGACAAGGGCAGTAATGAGCCACAAAAATAACGGCGGGGACAAATTTAGCAAAAAATTAACGGTGAAAGATATTTTAAAGCTATTTTGTATAGAATAAGGGCAGTTTTGGCTCTTTTCCCAAGAATTAATTACCCTTCACATCAAATTTTCTTGGTTTATAACTTAATCATCATTCCCTTACTTCCAATTTTAGATGGTGACAACAAATTGTTGATAACAAATACTGCAGCTTAATTGCTTCCAGTATACTACTAAAAATAGATAGAAAAAGAAAGAGGTAAGGAAAAGGGAAAAAAGAAAAATGAAGAGCACGAATGCCTTCACCTTGCTTAGCTACGTGTGAAGCATACCCAAGTTGCTTGCTGTCAAAAGTCAATAGATGCAATTAGTCATGCTGGTAGCTTTGACGCGGATCTCTCTCTCACCCCTCTCCCCTCCCCCCCACCCCAAAACAATCTGAGTATATGTTTCACTCCTGCTCTCAAACATTTAGTTGTTTGACAAAATAAATTCATTTGAAAATGATCATGTTTTGAAAATTATAATTCACTACCGTATCTGTTTCAATTTAATTAAAAGTCATAGTTTGATTTAACATAAAAAACATGAAAATTATAATTCACTACCGTATCTGTTTCAATTTAATTAAAAGTCATAGTTTGATTTAACATAAAATTTTAAAAAAATGAACTAACTTTCAAAATTTTGGTCTAAAATAAAATAGATAATTTTGTGACTTTTCATTAACGGTAGAATTAAAAATTGGAGTTAAATAATTTTAAAATTTATAATTTTTTCTTTCTTTTTGAAACAAATAGATTATTATTTTGTTAATTGTATTCGTGCTGTTTCAATTAATGAAGTGCTTATTAACTAAGATATTTAAGGAGAGATATGAGCTAAGGGTAATTTTGCTAAAGTACTCTTTTATCAATTAAAAGTATTTAAACTTTTTAAACATATAGAAAAACTTTGCAAGAAAAATAATATGAACCACTAGGGAGTATCATTTTTCTTATAGACCGTCTCATTATCAAAAACTTTTCCGAATAATATTTCACCATCTTTAATATATCTCAGTTAGGTATATTTTGTTACATTGACCTACTTTCTTTTTTATGAACCTTTGTCTTGCCTTTTAAGCACTCCTTTTCTCCCTTTCTCTACTTTCTTCTTTTCCTTTCTCCCTTTGACAGTTGAAAGCTCTCATCTTTTCATTGTTTATCTCCCTAATCGTTTATCTTCCTAGAAAGGCCTAACTGAGGTGTTTCTTTAATGTCTAGAGAAAGGTAATTAACTTAGTCAAATAACTTCTACCTTCAATTTTTTTCCTAAAGAACATAAATAGATTAGACTAGGTCTAATGGATATGTAGTTTGACTTTTTCTTTTGTAAATAGGGAGAGATTGGATGAGATTGGGAAGAAGTTTAAGAAAGAGATGGATGCATCTACACAGCAGCTACATATGCAACAAATGGCGAGGAGACATATATTGGGGCCTCCAGGAACAACCTTGAACACAATAACACCTTGTGCAGCTTGTAAGCTTTTAAGAAGAAGATGTGCTGAGGAGTGCCCTTTCTCTCCTTATTTCTCCCCTCATGAACCCCAGAAATTTGCAGCTGTTCATAAAGTCTTTGGTGCTAGCAATGTTTCCAAGATGCTCATGGTACAATATTTCACAATTTAAATAGTCAAATATATATGTACCCAAAATCTTCTCTTTCCTTATCTATTTTTGTTTTGTTCTTGTTGCTTATTTTCATAGTCAAAGGCGAAGCTACATGGTTCGAAGCGGTTCTATTTTATCCCGTTCGTCATAAAATTATTGAATAAACTTGACTTAAAAGGAAGTAACTAATGAAGTAGCAAAAAAAGGCTCAAAAGTTGCTTTATGTTGCAGCTTTAATCTTAGATGTGGCATTCTTACATTTTCTTGAATCTCCCTGTTAGAATTTCGTTTGATTCCGTCAATCCTTTTAGTAATCTGATTTTGTTTTCTGTGTGAAAATGTTTAGGAGGTGTCAGAGAGTCAAAGAGCAGATGCAGCAAATAGTTTGGTATATGAAGCAAACGTGAGGCTAAGGGATCCAGTGTACGGATGCATGGGTGCAATTTCAGCTTTACAACAACAGGTTCAAACTTTACAAGCTGAGCTTAATGCAGTAAGAAGTGAGATTCTGAGATATAAATATAGAGAAGCTGCCAATACTCTCATTGCATCTACTCATGCTACTTTGATTTCTACCGTGGCTGAGCTGCCCCAAGCTCCTCCTACACCTACGCCGCCACCACCACCTCCTCCGCCTCCACCACCACCGCCGTCTGTGGTGGTTGTAGTCACTTCTTCTTCTCCTTCCCCAGCTCCCTCTAATTTATATACACCAACTTCTCGCGCACGGCCCAACTTTAGTGCCATTCCAAACAATAACATACCATATTTTGACTAGTCTAATATATATCCTTGATCCAACATGCCATAGTATTGTTTATTGCTGAGAGGGAAAGCAAATGAAGCTATAGTTAGAACTTTGGAAATTTAACTCTCCATTTTTTCCTATTTTATTACATATGTAACAGCCTCTTATATCATGAATTGAATCATTTTTAATGTATTTCTGTGGAGAACTTGATCAAATGATTTTCTTTCGGGATATATAGCTGGAACATGTTTAACTTATATCTTTAATTTCTATGTGCTCATTTTTATATCTCTAGAAGAGAAGGTTCTTGCAATATCTTTGATAGACCCGCAAAACTCAACCCTTTGTTACATTAGGGTTTAGCCATCAATTCCTATTCCAACTACATTCAAGAATATCCAGCAAATACCCAAATGGAATTTGGTTGTCTGGCTATGGACGTTTTGAAAGTTAGAAGCGGAAATGGGGGTTAAGCTCTGATTCAGATGGCAATATTATACAGGGAAATATAGGTCATTGCACGTGTGGAAGGTTAGCTTTGCCTTTGACTGAAGTTAAATTAAAGTCTTCATGTAGTATTTTCTTGTGTACATGGAAGTCCGTGCCATTAAATAAGTTGCAGAAATTAACCATAAGAATATACCACTGTACGGAGAAGACAAAAAATGTAGAGTGGTTCTCAATTCTTTTTGATTATCAGTTTGGATAGCATTGCTATACTCACAAATTCAGTTCTTTTATATTTAAATGGCAATCATTACAACATTGACGCACACGAAATTTCCTCTCTGTATTTAGTTTGTACTTATTCTTGGTAGGCAATGTTGCAAGAACGTGATTTATATGAACGCTGAAGGTGTAGGGATTTTTTGACTGCGATTATTTGATGTAATGTAAGTACGCTAATAACTTCTACAGGCAGACTAGGAGAGAATGCATTTCATAAACTATAGCACAGATTGGAAAATACTTGCACGTCAGAAGAGAGTAATCCTTCACTAGCTACATAACTTTGTATCAAGTCAGCTTTTTTACATTTTCAAGTACACTACTAAAAAAACAGAGTTCTCCCACCACCACTGTGCGACCGAAAATCGGTCTGTGCAGTTGTGCGACCGATTTTTGGTCGCACAAACCACGGAAAAAATAAAATCAAAACGTGGTCGAAGTGGCGACCGATTGTGAGACGCTGAAAAATTAAATTTTTTAGTCAAATCGGTCGCATAGGCGGTCGCCGAAATCAGTAACAAAACGGGGCAGCAGCCCTTCCTCACCCATTTCAAATTTTCCAAATCCCCTCCAATCCCTAAAAACCGAACCCCCCCCTCCCTACCCCATAACCAACTATCCGCCATTACATACCCCATATAACTTTAAATTACTATTCTATAATCTCCAACATAACATCTAACACAATCTACACCTACTAATTCAAGGTAAATTTCATTTTTTAGTAATTTTTGTTATTTTTTAAAAAACTCAAATAATGACTTTTTAATTCACTTTTTTTTTGTAGTTATTGGGTGGATAGCACATTGGTGAATCATAGTTACATGCGATTGGATCCCAAACAAAGTTGAGGTAATTTTTTTTTTTTTGGTTTTATAATCCGAATTTATATATATATTTTTAAATAATTCGGCCTATATGTTGTTTACAGTTAGTTGTTAGTTATAATTGGTTTATTCTATATAATGTGATGTCGAGTAAGTTGTTTTGGATTGATGAACTTTAAATATAGGGTTGTGATGTTTGGGATTAATTATGGTAATTGTTGTGATTTGTTGGAATTGTTTGGTAGAGTTGTTTGCAATGTGTTGATGCCTTGTCATGGGTTGTGGTGTTTGGGATACTTGCTATGCATTTAAAGTTAGGGTTTTGGTATTGTTGTTTGCACTCTTCATGTTTGGAACATTTTATGTCTAAACCGGATAAATTGTATGCGTTTTGTATTGCATTGCTAATAGTAATTAATATGGAATTCAAACGGACCAATGGATATTAAAAGAAGGCTAGGATTATTAAAAATCGTACCTATTAGATTGTTCTCAATTTTGCAATTTTTGCGTAGATATGGACTTTAATGCACGTCGTTTGTGGATGGACAATAGACTTTTCCCCGGTCGGCGGGGGATAAGGCCTGAATTTGAAGAGGGTCTTCAGGAATTTGTTGCTTTAGCAAAAACAACCAAACCTTTTATAAGGCGTGGTACAATTAAGTGCCCCTGCATAAATTGCAAATGCTGCACCCTCCAAGATATAACGACCGTACAACTGCATCTGTTAGATACGGGGTTTATGCCAGATTACTATATTTGGCGTTATCATGGAGAGCCGTGGGATTTGCAGGGGCACATTCAAATGCTTCAAAATATTCATGGCACTAGTAGTTCTCCGGTTTTGGAACCAGACCGTAATGATTATAGAATGGATGATATGGTTCATGATGCTTTTGGTATGTACCCGGATAATGATCCCATGCAGCCGGGTACATCACAGCCTAACACTGAGCACATTCCCAATGCCGAGGCAAGTGAATTCTATAAAATATTGGAGGAAGCAAGTCGTCCATTCCATGAGGGCTCGGTACATTCCAAGTTGTCTATTGCTGTCAGATTGCAAAGTATCAAATCAGATTATAGTATTTCTCAAGCTGCCATGGATTCCATCATAGGCCTTATGAATGAACTAAAGCCGACTAACATGGACTTACCAACTTCTTATTACTTCACTAAGAAATTGGTTTCCTCATTAGGCCTTACTTCTCATAAGATTCATTGTTGTGTTAATGGTTGCATGTTATATTACAAGGATGATGCAGAGCTCATGCAATGTAGATTTTGTGAGGAGCCTCGATACAAGCCCGAGAAAAATCAAAAAAAGAAGCCGAAACCTGTTAAGTGGATGCATTACTTGCCGCTTATACCCAGGTTAAAGAGGTTTTATGCTTCGATGAGTTCTGCTCCTCACATGAGGTGGCATCATGAGCGGACCAGGCAGGCGGGTATTCTATCACACCCTTCAGATGGTGAGGCATGGAAACACTTTGATCAAGTATATCCGTCATTTGCTAGAGAGCCGAGGAATGTAAGGTTGGGTCTGTGTTCCGATGGCTTCACCCCTTTTGATGTCTCGTCTACTCCATATTCTTGTTGGCCCGTATTTGTCACACCATACAACCTGCCTCCCGGAATGTGCATGACCAGTCCATATCTTTTTTTGAATTGTATAATACCTGGTCCACATAACCCAAAAACTCGTATTTATGTATATTTGCAGCCTTTGATTGATGAATTGCAGACACTTTGGCATGAAGGAGTGGAAACCTATGATGTATCAATGAAACAGAACTTCCAAATGCATGCTTCTTTGATGTGGACTATAAATGACTTTCCAGCTTATGGGATGCTGTCTGGCTGGTCCACTGCAGGGAAGCTAGCGTGCCCATACTGTATGGAAGATACAAAGGCCTTCACATTGAAAAATGGAGGTAAAGTGACATGGTTTGACTGTTGCCGTAGATTCTTGCCAATGGACCACCCTTTTAGGAATAATACAAATGCATTCAGGAAGAATCAGGTTGATTATGAGGAGCCTCCTCGCAGGTTAACACGGATAGAGATATGGAACAGGGTTAAGGACCTTCCTAAGGTAACTGAAAACTTGCAAACTAAAACACCTGGTTTTGGGGTCGAATATAATTGGACCAAGCAGAGCATTTTCTGGGAGTTGCCTTATTGGAAGGATAACCTTCTGCGCCATAATCTCGATCCAATGTATATTGAGAAGAACTTCTTCGAGGCAGTCCTTAATAATGTGATGGATGTCAAGGGTAAGACAAAGGACAACTGGAAGGCACGGTATGACATACAGGAACTTTGCAGGCGACCCGAGTTACATGCGGTCCGGGATGGCAACAACATTTTACTTCCAAAGGCTTGCTATACATTCGACGAAGATGAGAGAAGAATGATTTGCGAGTGGGTGAGTAACTTGAGGATGCCTGATGGATATGCATCTAACTTAGAAAGGTGTATTGATATGACCGGCGGAAAATTCCATCACATGAAGAGCCACGACTGTCACATTTTCATGGAAAACTTGCTCTCAATTGCATTCAATGGGTTGCCAGATAAAGTTTTGAAACCAATAACAGAGACAAGCCTATTTTTTAAAGAGCTTTGCAGCAAGACTTTGAAGGAAGAGAGTTTGAACTTGTTGGAACAGCACTTTCCTGTTGTGTTGTCTAAGCTGTCAAAGATCTTTCCACCCGGCTTCTTTAATGTGATGGAGCATCTACCGGTTCACCTCGCTGAAGAGGCTCGGCTAGGAGGCCCGGTGCACTGCAGATGGATGTACCCTTTCGAGAGGTAAGCTTCCATATCTTATTCAATTACTTTATATTTTACGCAACATAATTCTACTAATAGATTACTTTTTGTAGAATTATTGGTAAGTGTAAGCGGGATGTGAAAAACAGAGGCCAAATCGAGGGGTCGATATGCGAGGCATATTTGGCTAGAGAAACTTCACATTTTTGCTCATACTACTTCGACAAGGATGTTCCATGTATGCGCACAAGGCCGGATCGGCATGATGTGGGAGATAATAATGATCCCCATTACCCAGCATTCTCTATATTCAATCAACCAGAGAGGGGAAGTACATTATCATCCAGAAAATACCAGTTCACTGAAACAGACAGGAAAGCAGCTACAACACATGTGTTGTTGAACTGTCCCGAAGTCACGCCTTATTACAAGTATGTTTTATTTTAATGGTACCCACTAAATTGGGACTAACATAAGTATTCTTTCTAATGTAAATTTCTTCGTTGCATAACGCAGTCACTTTGTTGCTGAATTTGGTCCAAATGCAGTCAGTGATCATTTTACAAATTGGTTTACCACATTTGTAAGTGTTATGGAAACTCATATATTTTTCCATTGATTTAAATACCTTACTACCGTCATCGAATTCTGACTAATTTACACTAATCCATTTAATTTTAATATAGGTAAACAATCCGGTGAATGGCATCAATTTTGATTTTTTGCGACATATATGTCATGGCCCATATTACGAGTATAAAAAGATGAATACATACTTCATAAATGGGTACAAGTTTCATACACACAGCTGGTCAGAGGGTAAAAAAATCTACAACAGCGGTGTATCCGTGAGTGCTGGAACTGGTGACCAGGGGGCCGACTCTGAGTTCTATGGAGTGATTGAGGAGGTCTTAAAGGTTGAGTATAGAGTTGGATGGCCTCATAAAAGATTGGTTCTCTTCAAGTGCAAGTGGTTTGATCCAGGTAGCAGGGGTACATGGGTGGATCCGAGTTCAAAGCTAGTTGAGGTTAATCACAGAAGGTCATATGGAAACTATGATCCTTTCATCATTGCACAGAATGTAAAACAAGTGTGGTTTGTTCCTTACCCTCAGACGAAGAACGCATCAAAATCAAAGGCCAAATCCAAGTGGTGGGCGGTTCTTAAGGGAAAACCGGTGGGATTAATTGAAGTACCTGATAGGTTAGATGTTGCATACCAGAATGAGGTCTCAACTGTTCCCTTGATAGCGGATATTGAACTTGCAGACAATTTGCGACAAATTGATGGGACGTATGACCCGGTGGCTGCATCTGAATTTAGTCGTGCAAAAAACCCGGCTAGTTTTGGAGAAGGAACTTCAAGGGCATACGAGGATGATGAAAACATAGATAGTGACGAGCCATCCGAGGATGAAATTGCTAGTGACTATGAATCGGATGATGAAGTTTATTGAACCTATTTGTACTTTGTAGTTTAGTATTAATTACCTACTGTAATGTACATATGAACATAATATGATTTATGTATTCTCATTTTCTGATTGTGATGTGCTTACTTAGGTGATAAATTTATTTATTCTCAGCACTTTAGATTTATGTATTCTCATTATGTATTCTCATTATATAGTTGCTAAATCAATTTGAATGTTTCAACAGGGATGGACAAGTTATGCCCTAAAGTTTTTAAAAGAAGGTCGAGCAAGAGACCTGTGGGCAAGACTTCAGCTTCTGCGGGTGATGACAGTCGAACCTCACAGGTCCCGCATTCGCTGCCGACTGATGCCCCATCTAGTTATGATCCAGCTTTTTTCAGGCCCCCTGGCCCATATCAGGTACCACTTATTACCCCGTCTCAGTTGCCTCCTGTATGGCAGTGGATATTCCCTAGCCTTGATTGTACTAAGACACAGGTCCCTCCCACACAGGGCGATCCCTCCCAGGCTGATGACAATCCTACTCAGCCCCCTGAATTCCCCTTAGATAGTTGTTACGGCCCACCGGATTAGCAGGAGCTCATGGTGTATGATCCGCATTCGCCTTATTACATTGGTGAGCCTGGCACTCGTGTAGAAGGCAGGATGATTATTTATTCCGAGGCGGATAAAGGGTAAGCTACCTAATTTCTTAAGTTCTTATCTATTAAATAATTAGTTCCTACTTTAATTGCTAGTATTAGGAATAACTCTTGTTAATTTTTTTGTAGCTTTTGCCCAAGCGATGAGTCCAGTAAGGTACTGACTGCGTGCATGAGAGCACACTGGAACCAGCCTTGGCGAAACTGGAGCGATGTGTCCCAGCAAGTAAAGAAGCAGATATTGGTAGATTTTGAGGTGATACATATGCATTTGGTTTAAAACTAATTGCAGTTTTTAAACCATGAATATGTTTAAAGAAAATATTTTGATATACTTTCAGGGCAAATGTATCTGGCATCAGGGTCTGGATTATAACATTCGTAACATCTTCCCCAAGAAATGTGCTGCGTTATTCAAGGGAACATATTACAATGCGCGGCGTAAAGGTACAAGGCCCGGCTTCCTCGATGCTGCTCAGTGGGCGGAGCTGGATGAATATTGGCATCGCCCGAGTTCGAGGCGAAGAGCGAACAAGGCAAGGCTGCGCGAGCATCGGAAAAGGGTGGATCGCTCCATACCGGTGGCTCAATTAGCGCGGCTATACAGAAGATGCGCTTGGTACAGTTATTTAATTGATTGATTATTTACTTGAACGGTTGATTTTTTGTCTAACATATTATGATTTTAATTTGTAGGAAAAGAAAGAAAAGTGCACTATTCCCGTGCTCGAGCTGCACAAGATCAGGCATACAAAGGGTGCCAAGAAGGGCGGTGGAGAGTGGGTCGAGCCCCGCGCAAAAGATGTTTGGGTAAGTTTGTAAAATTCGATCTTTAGTCGCGCCAATCCTTCAACGTTTAGTCTTTCTATTAACATCATTAATATATTTATGTTATTCAGGAAAAGGCTACAAAGGCTGTGGAAGAGTGGACATCGACTCAAGCATCGGACGCCGGAAGCAGCACCCCGGCTCCCTTGACGTTCGAGAAAGAAAAGCAAATATGGGTCGATACTGTTGGAGGGGTTAAGAAGGGGTCTGCTTATGGTCTTGGATCGCTATTTGCTTCGGATAAGCATAATGCTCGCTTTTTGGGCACTTCAGCTACTTCTTCTCCGTCGAGCTCTATTGATCCTGCTGAAATGGCTCAAATGAGAGAGAAGATCGAACAGCTGGCGAGAGTAAATCAAGAAACGCAAGACATGATCAAACAGCTCCTTGCCAAAAAGGAGAAGAAAAAATCGAGAAGAAAGCATAGGAGCAGGCATCGACACAACTCCTCTTCCTCTTCCGAGTCCGGGTCTAGCTCTGCCTCGACCGAGTAGTCTTTTCTGAAAGTGGATAACTGTCTCTTAAGCTTTATTGTTAACAATTTCAGGATATAACTAATGTTGTAGGATGTTTTTGAAATGTTAGGTTTTATTGCGTTGTGTTTGAATTACTGTTTTTATTGTTTATGAACTGCAGTTTTCTGTTGTTTGCATCTGGTTATTGCTGTTGCTACTGCCTGAAAACAGGTTTTTTCCAGTTTGGCGACCGACTGTCAGTCGCACACAATATTTTTTTTTACGACCAAGTCAGCGACCGAATATCGGTCGCATAGCGGTCACGGGTAAATCCCAGACCTTAGACCAAGTATGCGACCGACTGTCGGTCGCATATGCTAGGCGACCGAAGTCAACATTTCTATCCTATTGAGCGACTGCCACTCGGTCGCATGGAGGTCGAAATTTCGACCAAATTTTGGTCGCAGGGCTTTTGTTACTATTAATTCTCTGACCACCCGTATCGGTCGCCGATCGGTCGACTTGGCGACCGATATGCGACCGATTGGGTGGTCGGAGCTCTCTGTTTTTTTAGTAGTGGTAATATGAGTGTTAGAAGTAGCTTCTTCCATTGCTCGGAGGAATCGATTTGTGCTCGATGCAAGATGTGAATGCGATGTGTGAATTTTAATATTTTTTCCCATCCTACCCAGGAGGGTTGATATGATTTTTATTTTTCTTCTGTCTAACCTGAATCTCAAGCTTATTAATTTGTGGTGGTGAAGGTGCTCTACGCTAGAACAAACCTCAAAATTGTTGGTTTCTAAGATTTTTATTAATCTTTGAAATAAGCACAGACAATGACAAAAGAATTTCTCAAACCCTTCAAGAAGAAAAACCTATTCACTATTAATAAGATTTTCTTTACCGCTTAAGTTTCTAAAGGATGATCAAATAATATAGCCTTGTTTGTCGAATGGATCATAAGACGAGAACTGATAAGTTAGAAAACAATGGTAGTACTGCGGAAGAAGCATCGACTAAACCAGAATTACAAATCAACTCCCCATAGATTCCTTAAAGAAATGAAAATCTTTTAATTGGTGTGAAGTCAAAGTTAGTAATGCCTCTATTAATGTATTTCTTCGGGCTGCAAAAGCCAAGTGAAGTTCAAAACTTAAGGTTTCCCACTTTTGAGATTTGATTTGATGATTGCATAACAAAGCAAGTAAACCAAGAAAAGAATCTCAGAATTACACTTTCTAAACTTGGTAACTTACCAAGTGTTAACACGTACTCCCCGGTCCAAAATAGTTGATCACTTTTCTTTTTTAAAAGTTAGATAATGTAAATTTTAACCAACATTTTGAGATATATTTCTTCATCATATTGATATGAAAATAATTGCAATTTGTAGTACTTTTCGTGCAGTTTTTTAATATTTAAATTATAATTTAATAATATTGAATACATCTAGTTCAATTTAACTCCGAAGATTGGTCAATTTGACTTTCGAAAAGTGAAACCTATCAATTAAAATGAACCGGAAGGAGTATATACAGTTGGGTTGTCAATTATAATGGCAGCAATAGCTTTTTTCTTTTCCTAAATTACTACTAAATTATTTTTAAAAAAATACGTACTTGGTTGGTTCTCTTGGCGTGTGGTGCTCATCAATAGAGTAGGAACGGTGATTTGAAGCTTCAGTCCCATAACAAAATGTTGGCTATTTGAATAAGTTTTGTTCAAAGCCCCAGTATTTTGTTATGGAACTCAAGCTTTATATAAAGTCCCATAACAAAATAATGGGGCTTTTAATAAAACTTGTTCAAAGCACCAGTATTTTATACTGGGGTTAATTTACTGAAGCTTCCCAGTATAAATACTGGGGTTTTGAACAAAACTTGTTCAAAGCCCCAGTATTTATATTGGAACTTGTCCGGAGGTAGCTATTTCTCAGAGAATTTATTTTTGACGGCTACAAATCAATTAGCGCGCGGCAAATAGGCCCTAAGCGAAACTTTTACTTGGAAAGGGTTCAAACATATTGAAGTGTGGGAGCTTGTTTGGCACACGCTAATTGATCTGTAGCCACTGCACACAAATTCGCTAAAAAATAGCCACCTCCGGACAAGTCGCAGGTTTTTATACTGGGAGTCAAAGTTCCGGTATAAAATACTGGGATCACTTAAATACTAATCCCAATATAAAGTATTGGGACTTTATATATAAAGCTTCAGGGGACTATAAACATGAATCCCATTATAAAATAATGGGACTTTAAACATATTAGTTCAAAGTCTCTGTATAAAAACTTGGGACTAGTCTGGGGTGTTTGTCAACGCTAATGGAGTGTAAGTATATGCAGAATTTTGGCTATTCCTCAATTAATTTTAAAGTGATGAATAATTCTCACTTAGCGCGTCCAAAAATAACTAGGAATCAAATTTTCACACATCAAAGCCTGAATATTGGAGCCAACTTTCTTATTGGTGTTCAAGAAGCGGCTTAGATGTTCAAAATTTTGCCGAGAATACAAGAAAACTTCCACTTTGTAATTACTCAAAACAAAGCGGTAATTCAGTTATAAATAAAAAATGCTAGCTTGCATTAATCTAGTGGTGTAAGATTTAGTTCGCATAAAACCCTTTTTATAGCTTTTTGCGCCCCAAAGGCCTAATGAAGTCAAAAATTTAGACATTTTTACACTAATTGACATACTAAATCACTTAATTACAGAAAACACCGATACTTTTAAATAATTACCCTATATACCAATACTTTTTCACATTTTACAAAATATACAATTTTTCATTTCCTTTCTTCCCTCTCTACCCAAAACCCTAACTTCTCCCTCTCTCTTTCTCTCATCTCTTCCACCCACCCACTCACCCCACCCTCCCGCCGTTCCCCACCCCCCTCGCCGGTCGCCGGTCGCCGCCGCTGCATTGCTCCACCGCGGCGAATTGGAGCAGATCTGCTCCTCCCTTTTCTGATCCTCCTCTTTTGTTTTTTTTTTCATTTTGTATGTGTATATGTGTGTATTTTTATATATACATGTGTATTTTGTAAATACAAATTCAAATCTGCTTCTCCTTCTTCTTTTTTGCATTTGAATATATACATTCAAATACAAGTGTATGTATCTGTATGTTCGTATATATACATGTAATAATTTTCAGCACACAAGTGTATGTACGTGTGTATCACTGTATGAACGTGTATATCCGAGCATCTATTTGTATTTTTTGTACGTATTTTTGTGTGTATGTCAAGTAAGAAATGTCACACACATAATTTTGTATGTTTCATTTGTAGATCTGTGTATGTATGTATGTATGTGTTTAGTGTATGTATAACATAATTTTTTTGTGTATTTACATGTATTTTTGTTTATATGTATTTTTCAACTTTAATTTCAAAGAAAAATCAATTTTTATATGTGTATTTATGTATATTTCATTTTTTAGATTCAAAAACACAACAAAAAGATCGGGTGGTGGATGGCGGCGGCCGGCGGCAGTTGGGGAGGGGGGGAGGGGGAGGGGGGCAGTAGGAAGTAGGAGGAACCCTAATTTGTTAGGTTTGTTGATTTAGTATATAATGTATAAAAAAAGTATTGATATTTTTTATAAAGTGGAATAATGTTGGTATTTTTTATAATTTTGGTGTTAGGGTTGTATATATTTGTAAATAGCCCATAAATTTATGTAAGTTTAGCCAAAAGAACAATAAAAACATACCTAAGTTTAATGGAAAAATTACACAGAGTATAACTTTATGTACTTTTATTACAAAATATATAAATATTTTCAAAACTTACAAAAAATAGCAACATTCTTGTTTTTTGCTACAAAAAATAGCAGAATGTATTTAAAAAAGAAAAGAAAATGTAATTAAAAAAAAGATAAATCTAATCCTATATTTATGCACCCAATATTTTTTCTCTCACCTCAAAACCATCTGTTAAAAATTGACAATAGGCATACGTAAGAAACAATAGCCATACAATACATATATAATAGCCATACAATACACATACACTAGCCATACAATAGCCATACAATACACATAAAATAGCCATACAATATACATACTATACACATACACCATACGATAGACATATAAAAGACATACAATAGAATTAGTAATTGGGTAGTTGTAATCCCAAAAAAGTAGGAACAGATGAAAAGACATGCCTATAATTATGGGCGATTTTGGTGCAGGGTGTTTTTTCAATTTTATTGAGTAAATCTTTTTTTTAATAACTTATATATATAATGTTAAGAAAATATTGATATTCTGGAAAAGTGACATAATGTTTCTATTTTATTGTAAACCTGCTACTATGTTTGTATATTTGTATAATTTAGCCAAGTTTAATTGTGACTTGAAGTAATTTTTTAACACACTTTACCACAATGCCGAATTTTGTTCTTATATTAATGGAATTCAACAATTTATATATAATCAAAATTTTTGATGTTATTCTATTTGGGTATTATAATTTAGAGCGAAATAATTTAATTGAATCACCTTCATTCTTACCCGCTCACCCATCCACAAAAAGATTTATTTATTTTTATTTAAATAAAAAATAAAAAGCTAACGTGATGAACTTAGTACTGCCCTATTATAAATGATTATATTAGTCAAAACGGCTTTTGATATACTTAAAGAATGCTAGTATTAGTATATATGTTCAGTTCCACCAAAGTCAGTAGTTAATCTTTGATCAACATAAATATAGCGCGACGTACTATGCACTGTTCAGATTACCAAGTCATCACATGGCTTGTTGGTTAGTTTCAGTGAAGTCATTAAGGTATTGTCTCTATTTTGTCATAGAAAATAGATTCTGCAAATACGGGCAATGTAATAAAATAATTTCAATTGAGAACCAACTTTAAGAGATAGCTGGAAGAACAGCTTAAACGGAAATATTATACTTTATCACTTCAGCAAACAAGTTTGCTTCTTTTTCTTTTCCACTCTTCTTTTTAATCTTAAATTAATACTAATTATTCTTATAGTTCATCAATCTCAAGGGGTTGCCAAATGTCAGGAAAACACAAAAAGGAACGACATCATTCTAAAATGTACAAATATAATCAACACATAAAATAAGAATATTTTAAAACTAGAGTTGACTGATCGTATTTTATATGTTAATAAACCGAATCAAGAAGTAATTGCAGTTGATCCTGAATCCTAGTTGCTTACAGCTACTCTATTTGTAAATATTTAATACTCTGTTTGTATTGGTAAAAATTGATACGGATACATTAGGTGTCCGGATATGTGTCATAGTTGGATCGCTGACGTAGACAAAGTGACTTCAAATGTCGCGAGTACACCTAAGCATATTGACTTGTCAAGCCCAACCAAGTCCGTTATTTTCGAGGCCAGCCTTATCGCGTTCAATAGCGCGATCTATCCGTTGTGAGACGTGTGGGAGCGGAGAGTTACATTTTCCTAGGACTCTACATCTTTAAATACACTCTCTCCCTCTAGAGCTAAACACATGTAATCCCAAATGATCGGATGCTTGATGACTCGATTTAAAGGGTCAAATTAACAGAACTATTACAAATAAATCATTTTTACTAGTTAAATAAGAATGTCCGAATTCCTTTTTTGAACATCCAGAAATATCAATCGCCTATTCAAATTTTCTTAATCAATTATTGAATAAATATGCTTTGCACAAAGAATGATAATAGGCACATACTCTCATGATTTTAAACAAACAAATAAGAAAAGTCAAAACATGAAGGTTTTACCAGCTTAGATGAACTGGGTCAGGTCGAACACAATTTATTTCTGCTTTTTTTTGACAGATTCGTGCTTGAATCTTCAATATCTTGCCTTCCGTATACCAAACTTGCAGATATTTGTTGGAATCTTTCTTTTTCCTTTTCGATTCCCAATGATAAGTGAAGCAAGATGAGATTTGTGTCAATATTTCTTGTGTGAACAAGACAAAGAGAACAGGGGGAGAAGTGGCGTGATTGTGATGCAATCCAAATTGGCTTAGTTCCCAACCATCAAGAGCCAATCTTGAGAGCACAAAGAGTATACGCCAAAGGCTCCGGAAGCGTCTTGAAGATCATGCATTGGAGCACCATGGAAGGAGGAACAACTACGAACCAAGGAGGAATACCTAGAGTCCATTTTGAACCGTTTCTATACCTCCCAGGAAGAGGCGGACCGCCTACTTGAAGATCAACTCTCAGGATTCTTGGCCGCCCCACTTTTCAGATGGACCGCCCACTCTGCTCCACTGATGCAGAGGCGGACCCGCCAGTACTGAGGTGGGGCACCTGTTTCCCTCTACTCAGCATCAGGCGGGGTTCCTGTTTCTCTAGGCGGGGCACCTAGTTCCGGAAATTTTCAAGACTTTTTTTTGTGGTGTAATTCCTAATTTAGCCCTAAGTATTTCTATTGTATGAATTCTATTTAGGGACTTTTAGTTATTTCTCAAATATGTAAGGGAGCACTATATAAGCTCCCCTTAGTCATTTCATTTCATTAGTTAGCATTGAAGATAGAATTGGGAGAAAGACATTGAGAGGCTTGGCCTTCGTGTTGGAGCGTGACGCTCATGTATCCCCTACGACTTGGGATCCCAAAGATTGCATCCTAGTATGAATCCGGGATTTGGTTCAAGTTTCTCTTCTCCCATTTGAATTCAATCCACGTATGTGAGTTTGATTCGTTTCTTTCTTCTCATTTCTTGCCTTCCCAATCCTTATTTCTTGTTATCTCATTTTACTTGCTTCCGCGTATCGTTTAGTTTGCTTCCGCTAGTTTAGATTGCATCAGTTGGTATCAGAGCACGGATATGTTTTTTTTTACAAACCCTCGATCGTGCCATTTTATCCTTGTGATTGTTGTGTTAGTGTTCTTGTTCTTCTTGAAAAGAAGAAAAACAAAAAAATTGAAAAACTTGAAAATTGCAAAAAACTTCATAGAACGGATTGGATTTGATTCCCCAAGTGTTTAAAGTTATTGGGGATTGTTCTAAATTGTATTTCCGGTTTTTTAGTGCCCTCATATCATGTTTTGGTGTAGTGAATCGAAATTTAAAAATCCAAAATCCCAAAATTTGTAAAACTCTAGAAAGTTGCTCAAATTCTTAATCCGAGCTTGTTATTGATTGGGTGTTGTTAAATTTCATTAGAAATTGTTTGGGATAGTCGAAAACACCATTGGGTACCTTTAGATTGCAAAAACAACTTGAAAACATTGGAATTTGAGTGCAAAACGAGCCAAAAACGTGTTTTGCAAAGCTGCAGGAAGCAGTAGTAGGCGGACCGCCCACTTTGGTGGCTGCTCTCTGAAACTCTGCTAGGCGGACCGCTCCTTTACAGAGGCAGGGTGCCCCTTTTCCTGAGGGTGTTCGGGTAGTTTTGTTTCCTAGGTTTTCATTATTCTTTGCTTCCGGGCTTCTTGGTTAGTGTTTCTAGGGTAATTGACCTACTCGAAAGATACTAACTTACTAGCTTGTTAGGACATTCGTGCGTAGAAGAGATCAGAATTCAAAGAAGAGTCATAGAACTTTCTTTGGCCTCAAGCGCGCACTTTAGATAGTCGTCCATACATCGAGTTCCATTAACTCCATTCCGAACTAATACTTCGACATACTAGTTGTGATCACCCTAGTTTCTAAGAGATTGAAGGCCTTGCCCTTGAGTGTTCATATATTGAGTGATACACGTGAGGGAGTGATTTTGTGAGGTTCTTTCTTTTGGTGTTGCAACTATTTCGGATGATGATTGTGGAGATTGTGGAGATTATGGCTCATGTGTGGATGATGCGAGTTGCTATGGCTCGTATGGAGATGATGGAGACTACGGTTCCTATGATGATGTTGATGGGGATTACTATGATGACTCGAGAAACCATGACTCCTATAGTGATGAAGCGACTCACTATGATGATCGTGAGGTTGATGAAGACTATGAAGCTTATGATGATGAATGTGTTGATCCTTATGCTTCTAGTCAAGAATACGAAGATGGTGACGCTTCAAGGTACAATGTTCCTACTTACTCTACTTGTGATGAATTTAAAAATGATGATAGTGACACAGAGAGAATTGATGATGAAGTTGATTATATGAATTATTCATTTGCATCTTCTCTTGGTGTTTCTGATGGTGAACAAGGGATTAGTAGAGGTCCTTCCATTAGTATGGAAGGAGGTGGTGGTTGTTCCATGGGAAAGAAGAAGCTTGCATCTTCTAGGTATGCTAAGCGACCTAATACTTCTAATTTTCATGTGGAGGGTGGTATGAGAGATGGTGTTGCTCTTGTTAAAGGTGGGTTGTTGATGCCATGCAAACCAAGCCAAGACCCTTTACTAGAAGTCAAGCCAAAGCAATCCATGATGCTCATATTTACTTGGTACTTAAGAGCTTGGACGTGGAAGACGAGAGCTCTGGAACCTCATTGAAGATCATGCATTGGAGCATCATGGAAGGAGGACCATCTAGACCACACGGAGAGGCTCAAGAAACAAAAATTGAGGCACTTCAAGAAGCTTCAGGAAGAGGCGGACCGCCTCCTCAAATGGGCGGACCGCCTAGAAGTTGTTAGCTCTCTGGATTTTTGACAGGCGGACCGCCTCCTTGACTGGTGGCTCTCAGGATTTCCTTAGGGCGGACCGCCAAGTGGGGGTGGGCGGACCGCCTACCCCCTGTGACAGCATGCGGGATTTCTTTGTTTTTAGCATGTAATTACTACTTTAGCCCTAAGTGACCTTTAATATTTTAATCCACTTTGGGGGTGTATTTAGGACCTTTCATTACAAGTTGTAGAAGACTATAAAAGTCTTCATTAGGTCTTTAACTCATGTTAGCTTACTTTGAATACACAGAACATATGAAAATTCTCTCTATTGAAACCCTTGTTTTTGGCTTGATTTCAATTGGTGGATTCCGAGTTGAACTTCAAACCTTCTCCGATCATTCTATTTGCAAGAACCTCGTGGTTATTGAGGATAGTTGCATAGCGTAGGTGATTCTTTCAAATCGTTCGAGGTGTAACGAAACTTCGTTCTTCGTTGCTACTTGGACTTTCGTGTGAGTCTCGTCTCGTTTCTTTATCTTTATCTTTTATCTCTTTTATAGTTTCGATAGCATCAGTTGGTATTAGAGCAAGGCTAGGGTTACGTTCTTACGAACCCTCGTCCTACTCTTCGACCTTGTCATCTTTGTTTCTTGTTTGATTTTCATGTTCTTGTTCTTGTTTATTTGAAAAAGAAGAAAAAATTTCAAAAACCAAAAATCACAAAAAAATCACTAGATGTTCTTGGTTATGATATTTTCTTTGATGATTGTTATTGGGGATTATTTGTTATCACATTCACTTTGATTGGGTACCCACAAAACTCGTTTTAAGGTTGTGAATCAAAAATTTGAAAATTAAAGCCTCAAAAGTTGAAACCCTAGAGTTGTTCAAAATTTTCTTGATTTGGATTTTGGTTGGTTAATTGATGTTATAAACCATTGAGGTTTGCTTGTAGTAGTTGAATATACATTGGGGTACCATTGGATTGGAAAAATACCTTGAAAACATTAGAAAATCGGGTGCCTAAAACCAAGAACACGAAGTTGAAACTGTGCAGGAAATTCATAGTGGCGGAGTGCCAGAATTGGGAGGCAGACCGCCCAAAATCTGACTGCTCTCTGGACTTTTGGAGGCGGACCGCCCCTGTGCCTAGGCGGACCGCCCCCTCCTGGAAGGGGTTCCCGGGTAGTTGTTTCGTAGGCTTTCGTGTTTTGTTTGTTTTCGTTGCTTCCTGTTAGTACTTTGAGAGTAATTCTCCTACTCAATTAGTACTAATTCATTGAGCGCGTAGGATATTCGTGTGTGTTGGTGGTTGATAAATTCCAAGAAGACTCATAGAATTTCTTTGGCTCAAGTGCTCACTTTAAAGCCGAACGTCCATAGAGTCCCATTAACTCCACTCTTCCCGAAGAGCATTTGGAACTTGTTGAATTGTTTGGTTGTTGAGGTGGTTGTTCAACTCCGAGGAAGACTTTTGGAATCAAGCTAGAGTGAACCTACCCAAAACTTGAGTGAACCCGAGAGGCAAACAAAAGTGAGGGAGCGAGTGAGGACTTTTACTCTAATCTCTTTGCTTGTTTTTTATTGTTGTAGGTACAATGGCCAACGAAGGAGATGATACCAAGAAGAATTCCTTGGCTACTATCCTTGCCAAATTGGATAGTATGAGCTTAAGGATTGAGAACCTTGAGAAGGTGACTTCAAGTATCCAAACTGAGAAAGAGAGCCCGAGTGTCCAAGTTGAGAAAGGGACCTCGAGTGTCCAAGTTTAAACCGGTGAAGGCACATCTAGTTCCACCTTTACCTCAGAACAAGTTGTTGAGTTGCTTAGACAACAACGGGTAAAGGAAGATCGTGATAGAAATGAACAAGTGTTGGGCAATACCCAACGAGTGAGCATTCCTCAACTAATGGACAATCCCCAAAGAAATGTTCCACTTCCCGAACCTATTCGAAATGTTCAACCTCTTGAGCAAGTTGATCAAGATCAAGAAGGGGAGGAGGAAGAGTATGGTGGTAGTAAATATGGGGCTCCTAATCCAAATGGGAGGGCCATGAATTGGGGTCGTAATGTGGATAGGGGTAGAGGCCGAGGTCGAGGGCCACCCATAGGGTATGTTGGAGGGAATGCTAGGAGGGATTATGGTGGTTATGGAGATAACTTTGGAGACCAACCGGAGCCTTACCAAGGGGGTCGAGATAAAAACAATCTTAATAGTGTGAAGCTCACTATTCCTTCCTTCAAAGGGAGTAGTGACCCGGTGGAGTACATTGATTGGAAGTTCTCCATGGAGCGAATATTTGACACCAATGATATGCCCGAGGAGAAAAAGGCCAAATATGCTATATCCTCTTTTGAATCCTTTGCTTCTACTTGGTGGGAGTCTATCAAGAGGAATAGAAGGAGGAATGTTATGGCTATCAATGTTACTTGGGGTGAATTGATTCGTGTGATGGATGAGAAGTACTTAACTCATCAATACCGTGTGGACCAATACAAACGTCTCCATGAGTTGAAGCAGGGTTACAAGACGGTTGGGGAGTACTTCAATGAATTTGAGCAAATCCGGATGATCCTAAACTTGGATGAGGAAGAGAATGAACCGGCCATGATTCGATTTCGAGGTGGTTTGAACCGAGACATAGCTTCACAATTGAAGTTTCGAAAGTATGAAGACCACTATGAGCTATGAAAGGATGCGGTAGAAGCTGAGAAATGGCTCAAAGATGAGAAGTCCACTCGCTACAAGAGTAGCACTACTACTCCCATGAGTAAGCCAATGGAGTGGAAGACTCCTATTCCAAATGCAAGGTTCCCAAATGCAAGTGGTACAATTGCTAGCAAAGATGTGAAGAAGTCTTATGAGAAGTCTACACCACATGTAGGAGGTAACTCTAAAACTCACTTGAGCAATCCTACTTCTACTTCTACTCAATGCTATAAATGTAAGGGTTATGGACATATTGCGAAAGATTGCCCTACCCGAAAAACTATGGTTGTGGTGGGTGAATTGGTGTATGAACAAGATAGTGAGCCCGAGGATAGGGGAGTAGAGGGTGATGAGGAGGTGGATGTGGAGAAGGATGCAATTGAGGATGATGGTCCTCATGCCTTCCTTGTTGTGAGGAGGAGTTTAGGTGCCATGTTTGTAGAGGATAGTGAGACTTTGCAAAGGGAAAATCTCTTCCATGCTAGATGCCGAGTCATGGGTATTGTTTGTTCCATGATTATTGATTCGGGGAGTTGTGCCAATGTTATTAGCCAAACACTAGTTTCTTAATTGAAGATACCCACCTTGAAACACCCCAATCCTTATCGTTTTCAATGGCTTAGCGAGTGTGGTGAGTTGAAGGTGGTAAAGCAAGTCATGATTAAGTTCAAGATAGGGAACTATGTGGATGAACACATGTTTGATGTGGTACCTATGCAAGCATGCCACCTTCTATTTGGAAGGCCATGGCAATTTGATAGACATGTAGTTCATGATAGCCGTGCCAACACCTACACGGTCAAGTATGAAGGAAAGAAGTTTGTGCTCAAACCCTTGTCGCCCAAGCAAGTAAGTAATGACTATAGGCGCATGAGGGAATTCAGGGAAGCGGCAAAGGCTAAGTCGATTGTTGAGACTAGCCTTTTGGCCGAGAGCTTGGTGGTGACTCCACCATCTTCTACCGGTAGCATATGTGCCATGATGCAACCGGGTGAGCTTTTGAAAGGAAATGATGGTAACAAACTACTCATTTGCCTAGTGCACAAATGTATGATTATTACTTCCGAATTTGATTATTCTTCTAACCCTTTGCCTAGTGCTTTTGAAAATATTTTGAAGAATTTTGGGGATATGTTCCCGGATGAGATGCCTGATGGTTTACCTCCCTTGAGGGGTATTGAACATCAAATTGACTTTTCCCCAGGATCTCAAATCCCAAACAAGACGGCTTATAGAAGCAATCCCGAGGACACAAGGGAGTTGCAAAAGCAAGTAGATGAATTGCTTACCAAAGGCTTGGTGAGGGAGAGCTTGAGTCCATGTGCCGTGCCCGTGATCCTTGTCCCAAAGAAGTATGACACATGGAGGATGTGTGTGTCGATCGATCAACAAGATTACGGTAAAGTATCGACATCCCATACCTCGTTTAGATGATATGCTTGATGAACTAAGTGGTTCTACCATCTTTTCACAGATAGACCTTAGGTCTAGTTACAATCAAATCTGGATGAAACCCGGGGATGAACGGAAAACCGCATTCAAGACCAAGTTTGGTCTATAGAAATGGTTGGTGATGCCCTTTGGCCTCTCCAACGCGCCTAGTACTTTTGTGAGACTAATAAACTATGTGTTGAAGCCATTCATCAACAAATTTGTTGTCGTCTACTTTGATGATATCTTGATATATAGAAAGTCATTAGACGACCATGTTGATCATTTAAGGCAAGTGCTTGAAGTGTTGATAGCCGAAAAGCTCTATGCTAATTTTAAGAAATGTGCCTTTGGTGTTGAGAAGGTAGTCTTTCTTGGGTTTGTTGTGAGTGCCCAAGGAGTGGAGGTAGATGAGTCTATGGTAGAGGCCATTCGTGATTGGCCTATTCCTACTACCGTGACTCAAGTGAGGAGCTTTCATGGTCTTGCTAGCTTCTATAGGAGGTTTGTGAAAGACTTTAGCTCCATCGCCACTCCACTCACCGAATCGGTGAAGAAGGACAAGCCTTTTGTGTGGGGAGAGCCTCAAGAGAAGGCCTTCCAAGAATTGAAAAGTAAGTTGAGTACCACCCCTCTATTGCAATTGCCCGACTTCGGAAAGGCATTTGAGGTTGAATGTGATGCCTCGGGGGTGGGAATTGGTGGTGTTTTAATGCAAGATGGAAAACCCATAGCCTACTTTAATGAGAAATTCAAGGGTGCCTCCTTGAACTACTCTACGTATGACAAGGAGATGTATGCCTTAGTGAGAGCTCTTGCTCATTGGCAACATTATCTCTGGCCTAGGGAATTTGTGATTAAGAGTGATCATTAGTCACTCAAACATCTTAGGGGCCAAGAGAAATTGAACAAGCATCATGCCAAGTGGGTAGAGTTCATTGAGTCTTTTCCCTATGTCATTCAATACAAGAAAGGGAAAGAAAATGTTGTGGCGGATGCACTTTCTAGGAAGTTTGCTCTACCACCACTCTTGCCTCCAAGCTCATGGGTTTTGAGAGCATTAAGTTGATCTATGCTCAAGAAACTAAGCTAAAGAGCATTCATGAAGCTCTTGAGAAGGGAGAAAGAGTTGAGAAGTACCAATGGGTTGATGGCTATATCTTTAAAAATGGTACAGTTTGTGTTCCCGAGTCCTCTTGGAGAGATGTGCTACTGCAAGAAGCACATTATGGGGGCTTGATGGGTCACTTTAGGGAGGATAAGACTATGGCCATACTTAAGGAGCAATTACATTAGCAAAAAATGCGGCCTCTTGTGGAACGTTTTTGCAATGCTTGTTTAGATTGTAAGAAGGCCAAGTCTAGATCCAACGCTCATAGCTTGTACACTCCTTTACCCGTACCTGCTAGTCTGTGGGTTGATATATCTATGGATATTGTTATGGCTTTACCCCGGACTAGAGGAGGACACGATAACATTTATGTTGTCGTTGATAGGTTCTCCAAAATGGCTCACTTCATTCCGTGCAAAAAGACTAATGATGCACAACATGTAGCTTCTTTGTTTATTAATAATGTATTAAAGTTGCATGGGGTGCGTCGCACCATTGTTAGTGATAGGGACTCCAAGTTCCTTAGCCATTTTTGGAAGTGTTTGTGGGGTGCTCTTGGCACCAAATTGCTATTCTCTACGTCCCACCACCCTCAAATCGATGGGCAAAACGAGATGGTGAACCGAACCTTAGGAGCTCTACTTAGAGCCATGATCAAAGGTAAGGCCGGGACTTGGATTGATAAACTACCACTCATGGAGTTTGCTTATAACCGCACTTTGCATCGTATGATTGGCATGACTCCATTTCAGTGTGTTTATGGTTTTAACCCTTTGATTCTTCTTGATCTTCCCCTTTGCCAAGGGATGTAGTTATTTATATTGAAGGTAAAGCTCAGGCCAAGACATTGCTTGAACTCCATGCTAAGGTGAAGAAGACTTTGGAGGAGGCCTATAAGAAGATAGCAACCAAGAAGAACAAAGGAAGAAAGAAGGTGGATTTCAAGAAGGGACATTGGGTGTGGGTGCACTTCCGCAAGGAAAGATTTCCAAACCATAGGAAGGGGAAGTTGGCACCAAGAGAAAATAGACCATTCCAAGTGTTGTCAAAGATCAATAACAATGCATATGTGATAGACTTACCGGGTGAGTATAATATGTTGACTACTTTCAATGTTTGTGACTTGACTTCTTTTGATGTAGGTGATGATGCTTTGGAGGATAACGCCTTAATTTCGAGGATGAAATCTTCTCAAGAAGCGGAGGATGATACCATGCAAACCAAGCCAAGACCCTTTACTAGAAGTCAAGCCAAAACAATCCATGATGCTCACATTTACTTGGTACTCAAGAGCTTGGACGTGGAAGACGAGAGCTCCGGAACATCATTGAAGATCATGCATTGGAGCACCATGGAAGGAGGACCATCTAGACCACACGAAGAGGCTCAAGAGACATAAATTGAGGCAATGCAAGAAGCTTCAAATGGGCGGACCGCCTTGAAGTTGTTAGCTCTCTGGATTTTTGACAGGCGGACCGCCTACTTGCTAGGGCAGACCGCCTCCTTGACTGGTGGCTCTCAGGATTTCCTTAGGGCGGACCGCCTATTGGGGGTGGGCGGACCGCCTACCCCCTGTGACAGCATGCGGGATTTCTTTGTTTTTAGCATGTAATTCCTACTTTAGCCGTAAGTGACCTTTAATGTTTTAACCCACTTTGGGGGGGTATTTAGGACCTTTCATTACAAGTTGTAGAAGACTATAAAAGTCTTCATCAGGTATTTAACTCATGTTAGCTTACTTTGAATACACAAAAAATATGAAAATTCTCTCTATTGAAACCCTTGTTTTTGGCTTGATTTCAATTGGTGGATTATGAGTTGAACTTCAAACCTTCTCCGATCATTCTATTTGCAAGAATCTCGTGATTCTTGGGGATAGTTGCATAGCGTAGGTGATTCTTTCCAATCGTTTGGGGTGTAACGAAACATCGTTCTTCGTTGCTACTTGGACTTTCGTGTGAGTCTCATCTCGTTTGTTATCTTTTATCGCTTTCATAGTTTCGATTGCATCAGTTGTATTATTGTATCAATGCCATGAAGGGTATGGGTAGTTGTAGTAGGAGTAGTGCTATGGCCAATGGATCCAAGGTGAGGGGTACTTATGGGTTCCATGGCAAGGTTCCTTCTTCGACTTTCAACAACACTTCTAATGTTGGAATAGTGTCGGAAAGTGGATATTACCCTAGTAATGTTGCTAGGAAAAGAGGGATAAGGGAGAACCAAGTTGTTGGTGTTGACACTCGTGCGGGTTCAAGTTCTCGTTTGGATGCCAATCTATAAAACTTGGATAGGCGAAGGTTCGTTGTTGAGGTGAATGGTTATGGAGGAAACTTGCTCAAATTGAAGAGACCGATGCCAATTGTATTAGCACCTCTTTGGTTGATAGGCTAAGGATACCATGTCGTATGCTAGAGAGTCCTTATGAGTATAATGGAGTGTGGGTTTCCAAAGAAGCTCGACTACTTATAACTCATAGGAATTACAAATGTTATGTGTGGTGTGATGTGTATCACATGCGTCATGTTGATGTGTGGATAGGTGAGCCATGGTTGGAAGACAAGAGGGTGCAATATAGTGCTATGAAGGATGCGTATCTTGTGGGCATAGGTCAAAGGGTTTCTGACTTTGTACCTTATCGGGCAAGGGGCCAATTGCCTACTAGTACACCTTCTTTGGCTATGCAAAGGAGCAAGGAGCGAGAGCTTCATTCCATGGGTGAAATTGTGCAAACAAGGAGTCCTAAAATTAAAAGAAGTAGTGGGACTAGTGCAAATGAGGGGTTGACAAGTGTCAACAAGGTGTACCCGAAACCACAAGTTTCATAGCCAAGTGGTTCCCCAACAAAGAAGAAGGAGACATCAAGTGATGAATCTCCAAGTCCTAGATTCCGAGTTGATGCTAAAAGTCCACCTACCCCGGCTATGGGTATTCTTGGGCCACGTCCCAACTCGCCCGAATATGAGAGACAAAAGATAGAGAGAAGTAGGGGAGCGACCGGTGACAACTCTCGGTGGAAAAATGAGAGGTTGTGTTGAGTGATGTGAGTGGGTTGTCACCACCCGAATCTACACCCGACATTGGAAAAAAAATTAGGGAAAAGAGAGAGGGAACAAGAATCATTAAGAGTGAGGGCACCCCTTGCTCTAACCTTAACCCTTTATCTTTTTCTTCTACTTATATGAATTCTTGTGTAGGAATTCTTGGAGGCAAACTGATGGAGCCTCAACCATGTTCTAAGATGGGAAGACAAGGTGAAGGTGATTCCAAATGTGAGTTACAAGGTTGAGAAACTATTCATGACACTTTAAGTGCATTGACTGAGCAAGATGGCCACTCAAAGGTATGTGTTAGTTTTTCTTCCCTTGAGCATATTACTTTCTTGTCTTGTGATATTATTTGTGAAAACTCTATGCTAGTTGATGATTTGTATGAATACAATGTGTTTGCAACTAGTGTAGAGCCGGTTGGTCAACTTGTGTGTGAATGTGAACCACAAGTTGAGAGGGTTGAAAAGCCACATCATGATGTGAGCTCGGTTTTCATTGATCCTCTCTTTAGTGAGGATATTGTGGTTGACCTTGTTTGTGAACCTTGTTACGACACCCCACCCATATTTGATGAAGGAGAAGATGAATTGCATGAATATCTCATTCTTCCCTTTGATTGCTTACTTGATAGTGGTGGTCTCTCGTGTCGCAGCGGGGATGGTTGTGACCTAGAGGAGTCTTTAGTATATGAGATGGATCGAATTGTGTTCGATGACTCCTCAAGTGTAGATGTTATCTTTAGCTTGAGAACTTCACCTTTGCTTGCTAATGAACTTAAGAAGTGTGCCTATACTAATCCTTTGTATGAGGGCAACTTCAATGGAAATTGTTAATTGTATCAAACTAGAGTAGAGTGTGAGTTTAAACCTCCATGGCTTGGAAAGATTAACTCTATAAGATAATCCATTGTTTGAGACCTCCCTTGGGAGCTTGTCTAGCAAGGAGGATTGTCTTGGGGGGTAAATTTGGGGGTGAGGGGGTACCTCTTGGTGTGTGTAAGAGTGCTCTTAAGAAGGGGAGTGGAGTATTTGATGTTAATTGTCAAATGAACTATTTTGTTTACTCCACCCCTTATGTTGATCACACCTTGAGTGTTGAGCAGGCCAAAGCCAATGTGTCACATTGTGATAATATTGATTTGAAGGCTTGGTGTGTTGGTCATAAGCTTAGGGGTCATAGGGAATTTGATTGTTATATCTTGCATGTTCCATGTCTTATTGATCTCTTTGCATGTCCTTGTGTTGGATGAACTTTCTTTTTGAGTCAAGTACTTGTTGTCTCCTTTGGAGACATGAGATTTTTTATTAGTATTGATGCTTGGCTCTATCATAAGAGTGTGTTTTTCATACTTTTGGCGCTAACCTACTCTTGTAGTGAGAAGCTTTGTTTGTGCTTGTTTTGGATGTAGGCTTTGATGGTTTGATTTTGAGGACGAAATCCTTTCAAGAAGGAGAAGATGATGCAATCCATATTGGCTTAGTTCCCAACCATCAAGAGCCAAGCCTGAGAGCACAAAGAGTACACGTCAAGGGCTCCGGAAGCAACTTAAAGATCATGCATTGGAGCACCATGGAAGGAGGACCGACTACGGACCAAGGAGAAATACCTAGAGTCCATTTTGAGCCGTCTCCAAACCTCCCAAGAAGAGGCGGACTACCTACTCCAGTAGGCAGACCGCCTACTTGAAGATCAGCTCTCGTGATTCTTGGCCGCCCATTTTTCAGGCGGACCGCCCACTCTGCTCCACTGATGCAGAGGCGAACCGCCCAGTCTGAGGTGAGGCACCTCTTTCCCTCTACTAAGCATCAGGCGGGGCGCCTAGTGCCGGGAAGTTTCAAGACTTATTTCTGTGGTGTAATTCCTAATTTAGCCCTAAGTGTTTCTATTGTATGAACTCTACTTAGGGGTTTTAGTCATCTCCCAAATATGTAAGGGAGCACTATATAAGCTCCCCTTAGCCATTTCATTTCATTAGTTAGCATTGAAGATAGAATTGAGAGAAAGACATTGAGAGGCTTGGCCTTCGTGTTGGAGCATGACGCTCATGTATCCCCTACGACTTGGGAACCCGAGGATTGCATCCTAGTATGAATCTCGGATTTGGTTCAAGTTTCTCTTCTCCCATTTGAATTCAATCCACGTATATGATTTTGGTTCGTTTCTTTCTTCTCATTTCTTGCCTTCCCAATCCTTATTTCTTGTTATCTCATTTTATATGCTTCCGTGTGTCGTTTAGTTTGCTTCTGCTAGTTTAGATTGCATCAGATTGATGGGGAATGAGTGGTCCTGAGGTGTACTTGGACGGTTTTCTTAGAGAAAATGGGAGAAAGTGTGATAAGGGGGTGGCTGGTTATTGGGGAAAGAAGGGGTGAAATAGAGTTAGGGTTTTTGATGGGGGGGCTGTAGCAACCTCAAAAATTTGGCCAGCCATTAAGTCGGATTACAAGAAGGTCCAAGGATAAGGTTCAAGCATCATTCGAGGTTGAATAATTTTAAGGTGGGAATAATGTAATTTTTCTCAAATTTTTAAGTTTCATGACTTTGTCGGTGTGGAAATAAATTAAGTAAACTCGTTTCGTATATCATGGAGAGGTCCTAATTTAAAGTATATGGTGAAAGTGTGTTATAATATTTATTTTGAATGCAATACAAATATTTAATTATGTGAAAAATAGAACAAGATATTACAACAAGAACTAAAACTAACTTAAAATTGGTCAAGGTGTAAATGTCAATGGATGGCTAATTTTAAAAGAGAAACTAAAAGAAAGGCCACAAGTGGAAGTTTATGAAAGTAAAATAAGCCCATCAGCAAGGCCTTGGCTGGAGCACGTAAAGGAAAAAGGGATTAAGCTTAACAAACTATATCAAGCCTACAAGTTGATACAACTCTTTACTAAAGAGGTTTTACTCTCAAAAGCTCGCTTACAAAGTGTTTGATAAAGTATCTTAAGGCGTTAATATGTGTTCAATTGGAGCGAGAGATTGCATATTAGCTAAACCTCATTCTAGTTAACGTTCAAGAGTTTATCATTGAGTTATATACATTTATGTTCATATTTTGTTATATTTACATTTACGTGATATTATATGTCAAGTTTTAATGGATTAAAGTATATTTTAAAATATATCAAATAATCCCTCCATATATTCATGCCATGTTTTACTCAAGACTACTATGATTTATGCTTATGGATAATGCAAAAGGAATGTATTGGACCTTAAAGTGGTCTCAAAAAAATTTTGTAGAAATATTTTTGGAGTTACCTTGAGATTTTGAGAAGGGTCTCGTAACCTTTAGTGGTTAATGTTGACCCCGAAACTACTCGTGCCAGAGTAGAATTTTATGATAAAATTACTTGACACAGCCAAGGCACAAAATGTGCAGCATGCTATCACTTGGAACTTTGTGGCGCCACAGGAAAGGGGCCTATTCGATCAGGCGGGGATCGAACCCGTACCGATCACACTGTGACTTTATGTAATCATGTTATGTAAAATTCATGACTTAATTGTTCAAGTTATTCGGGTGCTTTAAATGTTTTATATTTTTACGGTTTTTAAGAATTACGTTGCATATCATGTTTCTTTTAAATGTCTCATTTCAGTTTTAGTGGGGGTCGTTGAGACTCACTGAGTACTGCTGTGGTGTACTAACATTCTCTTTATGGGAACCTACATTGACTTATGTCAATGTAGGCACAAGTTTTGCAGGCAAGCAAGCTATGAGCTAGGATAATCCCCCGCTACCCAGTTGATTGATAAACTTTGCATTTGTTCGTAGAGATTCTTTGATTCCCACTCTTCCTTATTATTAGTACTAGTGTCAAGTATAAATTCTTAGAGGCTTCATAGACAGTCTATCAGTTGGGTGTGCAGTGCTTGTTCATTTTTCATAGCTTTACATATGACATAATAAATATTTATTTAATCGATACATAGAGGTTTGTTTCAAAATTAATTTATTGAAATTCTATTTTAAAGACTACATGATTGGCATGGCATGACAAAAATAATGTCACAGACAAGTGTAAAGGGTTCACTTGGGCGAGTTCAAGTACCGAGTACCGGTCGCAACCCATTTAAAAAATGGGTCGTGACATGGGCTTACTGTAAATATTAAAAGGTTAGATTTGATGGGGTCCATTGGATCAAAGGGGGAAAGTTTAGGATTGTGCCACGTGTGGACGCCTATATATGGGTATGCACGCGTATGTATATGGTCAAGTGTGTATTTGCTGAGCTATACAGGAGTAGAGGGTTAAATGGTGCTTTGAGGGGTAATACCACATGGTACAACGAGTTGTACTTGTGCTTTACATGTGTTAGGAGTGTGTTTCAGTGAGGTGGATGCTTATGTGGAGCTGAGGTAGCGTTTATGTGGATAAAAGGAGTGATGATGTGGCTCAGATATAATTAAAAAAATAAGACGACTATTTAATTGACCATTATTTAATTAAAATATAGATAGATATAAGTAATTAGTACAAAAAGTTGAGAAAATTATAGTACATTTAATCACAAATAATTATAAATGAGATCAAATAATATTAATTAAATATAAATAGTCATAGATAATCATTAAATGGTACCATAATGCATTAAGCTGCAAAAATATATACAACAAGGATATATATTTAAAAATAGCCTAAATGATGTAATTCAATATTATTGTCACAATTAAATAAGTATTATATAAATTAAAGATTAATAATAGAGGTTACACACGTAAATGCATGCTACCTAATGCATATTTGCTTGAAAAATAATTATTACATCTTTTAATTAAGTATAGCCAATTGTGAAAATTGAGGGACAAAATTGGGTATCAACACTGAGAAACGGCGTCAATTTTGACAACACTCAACACACACTTTTAATGAAATTTAAAATATTTGTTGCAATAAATACCCAAAAAAGCTTCGGGATCGTATCCAGTGGAACTAGCACATGATCTAAATTAATTCAAATAGTGTTCGAGTTCTAAGCAATATTCGAGTACTCCTAAATAATAGGTAGAATAGGTATTTTAACTACAACTAGCAAGTACCTTCAACAATTAAGTAAAGAAGTGATCAACAATTGATTAAAAACTTGGGGTTTAGCCACACAGGTAAGATTTCCTTATAAGGGTGTAGATTTCGTCACACAAATTTCATAGGTCATGCATTATGGTCGAACTAACATATTTAACACTGAGAAGCTGTTAAGCATAGTGAGTATATACTTCATTAAGCTCGTTACAGTCAATAACGAAGGCAAAAAAGACCTAGTTCATAGACCCTAGAAAAGTGAATCTATTTCTAGCAATCTCTTTTAGATGGGGTAGGCCTTTTGAGCCTATATAACCCAAATCCTAGCTATTTCTTACTAACCCACATCTATCAACCCTATTAGAGAAATGAATAAGAAAAATGGGGTTATGTCCAAGTGTGGCCACCACTCAACCTTGACTTTGAACACGATAAGAACTAGATAAACACTAACCATCAAACACTCATTATTATTGAATCAAACCATTGCAACTAAACCCCTAGTATGAGTTTAGCTACTCATACTAGGTTCTAACAAGTAAGAAAGATTGAATGATATAGCACTAATCATATGATATAGATTAAAGAAAGATAGGATTAGATTCTTACAAATAATGTTAAAACCCTTGACTTCTTCTTCAAGTTACTATGAAATAAGTCATTCCAAAGATAATTGCATTTGAGTCCTAATATTCTATTTATAGGGTTCTATTTTTCAGTTATACTAATAATTAAATAAATGTCATTTCGTTGTTGTTGTGAGAAATTGGTCGATAATTCGGCGGCCGCCTATTGCATTCGATGGTCACCGAAGGCCATCTGCTGACTTCTTGTGATTTTCACCTTTCAGGATTGGCGGGTATCTTTTCAACAGCTAAATCTTCAATTGATTATACTTTTCATATTAGAACCATCAGCACTTCAGCCGATATTTGGGTGGTCGCCCTTTTTAATTTATCCCTTATATCGGCAGCTTCCTAAGTGATTGTGTGGCCAACAACTATCTTTGCCCTTTGGCTTGTGAATCCCACTGTCTTATCCACAAATTTGCCTTGTGATTTGGCTTCTAGATCGACAGCAACCGATCTATTTCCGTGTCCGCATACTTTTAAGTTGAGTCCAAACTTCACTTTTGTTGTTCATTTCAATTCTGTTTAGCTCTTCAACTCTTTAAGTCATTATTATCTTGAAACAAGGAGAATTAAATAAGATATATGCATAATTCTTAGCTAAAAGACTAGAAAAGCGGTGTAAAAGAGCTAAGTTTGGAGGTAAAATACCAACACATCATGTATAGCCTTAGGGCGATCGCTACAAACCAACGAGCCATATAATAGGGTTGTGACAATAGAGATCCCTCAGGGGGTTGATTTCCTAAGGGTCCTAAAGCAAGCTGTTGAATATTTTACCAATCTATTAAGGCCCATGGAGAGAGCCCGAATGGACTGCTATGATGATGAGTTGTTAATGCCATATATTGCTTATGCCACTCTCTAGGTTAGTCTTTGCTTCCCTCTTAACTTACTCATTTTCAGGGAAATATGATAGTCATTGCCATGTTATAGAGGATCCATGAGCTTAACAAGAAAATAAAAGATCTCACAAACTACAATGTCCTCTTGATCACATCGGGGGGTAACTTGAACAAAAAGAAAATAAAGACAATGAAAGTGGCTCCTACTGGTCTTTTGTCAAAACATACTGCCTTGGAGTAGAACATGAATGGAATCTATCTTTCCCATGCTGAAGAGTTGTCCAAGTTGGAAGATGAGAAGAGGAAGCTGGCTGAAGACCTAAGGTAAAGGCTTGATGCGAAGGCCCAACTTACACAAGATTTTACCTGAGCGGCTGTCGAGAGGGAAACTTTGGCTAAGTGCGTGCAAGACCTGGAAGCATCTCTCAGTGCTAAGAAATCATAGAAGGCTAAACTCAAAAGTTTCTCATGATAAGTTGGCAGCCCAATTTGAGGGTCTTGAACGGAGGGACTAGGTATAAATGGAATTGATCGTGTGCGAGACAAAAAATTTTCTTTTCACGGAGCTGTCGCAACCCACTTTTTACCTTCAGACCGCGCGCCGGAAAAGTGGTTTCCGACTTGGATAACTCGTCTGGAGTTGGTTTTGCAGTCGCCATGTAATAAATTTCATAGGCGTATTAGGTCACCTAAAGATTTCTAACTAATTGCAAATGATAACTCCAGGTTCGTCTTGCTAATTAGAGATTCGGGTAAGTATTGGAAATAACCCAGAAGAAAAGGGTTAGGCACCTCCTAAGTTCAACTAAGTGTGGTTCCCGGCTGATTTCTATAATTGGGTTAAAGTCAAGCAATTTAAGCTAAAGAGAAAAAAATTAAATAAAATAAACAAAGTGGACATGTGCACAAACAAGTTAAAGCATATGAAAGTAAGCGGCCTTTAAAGGAACGCCTTGATACAAGTTCAATTATGCAATTTCAAGCCTAAATGTAGTCTAATCCTCAAAAGTAATTTCTCAATAAGCCTCTTATCCTAGGACACTTATGCAAAACTTTGAGTAGTACGGCTGATTTGCAAAAATATGACACGGGAAGCAATGGTTTACCTTTTTGCCTGCGCTAACAGATGGTTTGCAAAAATGCTCCCGTTAAGGTTTAATGAAAAAAATCCGGGGCAAAGACTTGCCTTTATATTTTTCCACTTTTCAACACTTATCCCTTCAAGTATTGGCAATAGACAATACTTGTCGCACTTGGCCGTAAGTCTTGGCAAAAAGGAAAGACTTGCCTTTGACCCCTGCTCGATTTGCCAACACTCTTACGGCAAGTATTGGCAAAAGATAACACTTGCCGCACTTCGTCGTAAGTCTTGACAATTGCCAAAACTTGCCCCTTCCCGTCTTCCCTGCATTCTCGCCATATAACTTGAAGTATTGGCAAAACAGCACTTACCCTTGAAGTATAGCCAATTGCCAAGACTTATAAAAATTTTGCCTTAAAGTCTTGGCTCAAGATTAAATAAGGGAATTTTGCTAAAACATTCCTTAGCGCGGGCAATTTTGTAAAACTACTCCTTAAGAAGGGCATGCGGTGAAATTTTTTAATATAAAACACAGCAGATTTGCAGTGGAGTATAATTTACAGAAGTAGAATTGAAAAATGATCACACTGCATAAGCAGCCAGAAATTACAAAGTTGAACAATAATTAACTAATTAACCAACATTGTTATCCATCTTATACTTTAATTAACAAACAAGGAGGAAACATATAGTAATAAAAATGTGCACCACTAAAGGAGGGTATTGTGAAATTAATAGTCACATACCTTTAACTTCAATGGCGACTTTACTGTGAGATTGCGTTTAAAATAATTAGTTCAAAATGAGTAAATTATATATTTAAAATACATAGTTATATACATATAGATGAAAATATAGTTAAACACATAGCATGATATAGCAAGCAAATAATAATAACCAAATATGTATAAGTCAAGTAGGGAGCAAATACGGCATTTAAAAAATATTAATAATGGACATAGCAAGAAAATAATTCAAATTTGAGTGATTTTCTTATATAGAAAATAATATAAATTTTAAAGGACTTGACCTTAAAAGTTCTAAATCACTCACTAACTATTAATTAACTTGAAGAAATTTATAAAAAATAATTTATATTTCTTATTTTGTCAAAGCGTATCCTAACCTTTAGATTTTCAGAAACAGCCCAATTTAAAAATATTCTGCAAATTTTAACCCTTGCAGAAATAGGCCAGTTTCAAAATTGAGTTTTAGTTTTAGCCCCTTTCTAAATCAATTGCAGACCTGCGACGTTTAGATGCTGTTACGTTCTCCATATTATAAAATTTACAGAAATAGGTCAGCTTTTGGCACTCATTTCAGTTTTAGCCAGTTTCACTATTTTGTAGAAAACACCTTGTTGACACCCAATTTTATCCCGAAATTTTTGAATTAATGTCTAATTATTTAAATAAGGTTAATTTTAAAAATCAAAGGCTAATTGATTAATTTTGAAGAAAGAAGGCCGAAATCGCAACTCACAGCTTAAAATCCTATCTACCTTTGCAATTACCTCAGTTCCTTTAATTTTACCTAAAAGAGGCTATTTTCGTCCTCAGTCTAAAACTCTGGCCTATACGTGCAAACACACATACAGACATTACATACAACATTCCAGTTTTTCCCTAAACCCGATAACCCAATTCTCTTTCCAATTTTCTCCAATGTCCCTTTCGATCCAAGCCTTTCCACCCAAAATTTCAACTCCTAATCAGTCTAAAAGCACACCACAACGTACCCCACCCTTTTACCCTCTCTCCAGTACAAACATGAATCACCATCGTCCATTTTGAAAGCAAGTTCATCCGAGTCGTCGATCCATTCCAACGTTCGATTTCCTTAAAGATAAGGATGTAATGTTACGATCCCTAAGGGGATTAGACCATTTCACCCTCGTCTCAAAAGGATAAGGCAAAAAAAAGCAAGGGTCTATTCGAAATTTCAAATGGGCAAAAACCCTAAAATTCAGCTATATATCTGATTATTTTGTTCATTTTTTGGGGAGTTTTGCAGGTGCTAGAGGTTGAGTTCGAAATTTAAAAGGAGGCAGAGCATATATTTTTTCTAGTCTTTGAAAAATATACATGTATCATTATTGTTTCTGTTTTGTTTGGGATTAAATACATTGTCTTCGAGTTTATGTCGTCGCGTCGACATTCAAAGTGTCGCCCTTGCTCGAGTCATCGCACTTAGTCGAGTCGCTTATTCGAGTCAAGCTTTTCTTCGGATCCTCTCTCCTCGTTCACTACCTTTATAAAGGTACAACCGAAACCTTGTTATTATGTTCGTGATGTTTCACATTTTGTTTTCTTGGTGTATAAAACCATATATGATATATGTATGATACTCAAAGAAACTGTTTAAAGGAATGGAACGTAAAGATCCGAGCTTTATCAATTATGACTTGAAGTTTGTTAAAGAAATCTTGGAAACATACTTTAAGATGGAAATCTGGAAAACATTTGTTATAGATAAGACGTCTAGTTATGAATAGTTTTTAAAATGCCTATTGAATGGTCTGAAGTTAGAATTAGTTGAGCCAATCTCCTGGAATTTATTTTCTGTTAAAAGAAGGAACTTCATTTTGTTTGGTGCGTTTGGGATAATCTATGTTTCTGATAAAGCTGATATATGGTTCTGTTAAATGAAGTAGAATAAGCATCAAGTTCATGTTCTTGTTCTTCCTATTTTCCTTATGGTCCTGGTCTTAAATTTCCTGATTTTGTTCAAGTTTATTCTTGTCCCTTTAGTGTCGTGTCTACTTTGTTTCTCTTGATCAGCCTTATCTTTGTCTTAGTTCAATCGTATTTCTGTTTCCTGCCTCTAATAGTAGTACAGCTTGTCTTGTTGAATCAATTGTAAAGGACTGTGGGGTCAATGAAATGTGCCGGGTTTGTTCTGGTTTTATGTTGCTTTGAAAATCCTGGTAGCATTGTTTGTGGCTTGGTAAATTGATTTTGATAACGTCTGCAGGTCTGAGGGAGTGTAGGTGTGGAGTTTTGTGAGAATGAATGTGAGAGGGAGGCCTGTTATAGCCTGTTAGAAGTTATGTCAGGCAGCTCGTTCGGTTTAGGGTGGTTCAGTTTGATGACTGTGGTTTGTTCAAATCGTCTGGCTATTCTTGTTCGAGGCTGCAGCCTATTTATGTGCTTGCTAGGTGCTGTAGCCTGTTGATATCTTTTCAGGTAGTGCAGGGCTGTTCCGATGGTTGTTATGGTGAAGGTGTGTGAGAGAAGCATCCCGGTAGTGGAAAGGAGTAGTTCAGGGTGGCTCTATTGGTTTGTGATCTGAGTTGTTAGAAATTTTGGAAATTTTTATTCTGGTTATGTTTCTTCCTGTATAGAATTATTTTAGAAGCTGAAGTGTAGGTTCAGTTTTGGGGTATAAGTTTGTGAGTTGATAGGTTGTTTTGTTGATAGTTTAGTAATAGTAGTTTAGGTCTGAAGCTTGCAGGGGTGTCTATGGGAATCTGTGAGGTTGAGTAGGGCATAGCAGGGGTCTTTTAGCTCAAGTTAGATGTGTGTTTGTGTATAGAGAAGCAGATGTCAAGCTGCTTTGTGTTTAGCTTGTGTTTAGCCTAAGGTTCTAGAAGTGTTCTTTATTATGGTGCGAAGCTAGTATTATTGAATCATGTTCTGTTTTTTTTATATTCTCTTATGAAGAGTAAGTACCCCCTTTGAAATACCTGAGTTCTGTTCTTTAATAACATGCAATGAGCATCTGAATTTCCTGTATAATTGATGATTCCCCTTTAATCCATTAAGTAAAATTGGCTACTTGTCTTGTTTATGAAAGTGTCCTGGTAGTTCGTGATGTAGTTTAAACCGTTAACTCCAATGATGATAGCTCAAATATGGTACTCTGAATAATCGAATTAGTGTAATAAATAAGCATGTCGTAGCCTGCATTTTTACCTATTGTCTTGGTCTCCTTTCTTAAGAATATAGTCAAATTATTGTCTTTTAAATCTTTGAGGCTTAGACATAGTTTTCATTTGAAAGGCGAGTTTTTTTACTGAAGCAATGATCCTGTTTCATGTTAAGATTATAAGGCAAAAGTTAATGACATTCAGACTGTACCAAACTCAAGATCAACTTAGTCCCAACTAAATCTTGATTGAATTTTTTTTGAATAATTAAGCGTAAGTAAACCAATGTGTGTAGTAATCTTTACAATGGCATAAGTTGTATGCTTGCAATGTTTGCTTTAATTATGATTGGGTGCTAATTCCTTCCCTCCTTATTTTTTTGGCATGAAAACACTGCTCGAGACGAGTTGGAGTTGAAACTCGTAAATCCTAATTGGCATTGAAGTCGTCCGGGCCTCGCTTTGCATTTCAAGTTCCAGTTTCCTTAAATATGAGCGAATGAAAAACCTTGTGAAATACAGGGCTTTTGTGAATTTGATATCCGGTATCTATCTTCTAAACTCCCTCTTTCCCGTCCCCTTTAGAAAAGCATGTCTTAGGATCCTTGTAAACCGGACTAGGACTTTGCATGCTAGAAGCTTGGTAGGATAGCCGCTTTATTAAATAATTATCTTATCGCATGTTTAGAACTGTTTACACAATTGCTTATCCCGTTTCTTTGGGACGCACCAATTAATTTAAGATATTAAGAACCGTTTGTCAGTTAATGAGCGTAAATTAAAATACAATTAAATTTGTATATTTATTTTATCATTATTTATATTTAAATTATTTATTTATCAATTTACTTATTTTATTAAATATTTTGTTATTTATTTAATTATTTATTATTTATCTATTATTTATTTACTTACTCATTTATTTATTTACTTATTAATTACTTCTTTATTTATTTATCTTATATTTTTCCTAAAATTTTAAATTATTTTATCTTTATTAAAATTCGTGAAAATCGCCGGATTAACCGCTTTTAATAGATTTTCGAAAGTGCTCTTTTAATAAAAAAGACCTTCTTTTAGAAATAAAAGAACCACTTACTTAAAAATCTCTGAAACTTATTTTCCTTTTAAAATAAGGAAGAAATGCACTCATTAATTAACGTTAAGTTCCTAATAATCCTTCAATTGGGTGGCGACTCCAAAGAAACCCTTTGGATTCTCTATTTTGTTGAAATTACATCCCGATTGCATACTTGTATGCATTTTTGGGAGGGTTCAACAGCGTAGCAACTCCGCTGGGGAATACGCAGATGGTTCTAACACAAAGATTTTTATGAATTTGCTTTCTTTATATATGTGTTGATTGTATGTATGCGTAGCTTAGCTCTTTGTTTGTTTGCATGCCTAAACTAGTATGCGTAGAATTAATTGTTGTGAATGAATGTATTGAAGCATGTTTTTATTTGTGCATTGTCCACATTCCATTCATATTTCCTCCCTCATGGAGCCTGTCAATTCTCTTTCACCTCCTCGATTTCATCACGGGGCACCCGCTTGACGGATAGTTACGCAGGAAGGGCATTGCCCTTACCTCACTCTTTGAAACTTCTTTCGTGTCACCAAAGTTAGTTCGGGATATTGATATTGCCTGGTTTTGTCATGGCCAGTTCTACTGCGTTGTGAGGCAAGGTCTATGCCGCATAGGTCGAGTCAGCCTCAACCGTTAGCCCACTCTTAGAAGGAGATTTTAGGACATACATGCATATACACCTTAGTTTGGACCCGGTCCTTGGTACCGTTTCAAGGAATTCAAAAACCGCCCTTTTGTTGACGGGTTATTGCAGACCCAACGACGTTGCATATCATGTGATCGTGTGGAGATTATAACGAACCCCAAGCCATTTATCATGTCAAATTTGGGAAATTGACAATTATGGCAGTTTATTTTTATCTCAATTTTTTATTGGCAAACGGCTTGTATCATTAAAATATCCACATGTGTGTACAAATTGACGATTAGGCCTACCTCTGGCACAAAATAGGCGCCTTACAGGGTAGGACGCGTTTATATTTTATTTACGCTCAATTACTTGTGGTTGCAACATGTCAAATTATCTGTCTAATATGCGATTACTTGCTAAATATGTGTTGCTTGCTTGAAATTTGTTGGCATTGATTGCGCAATGATTGAATTTGTTCAGCAGTATGGTAAGAGTAACGTTATCTTACATCGATTTATCTTTTGTAAAAGTTAACCGCTTTATGAAGTTATTTATCTATCATCTAAATTCAAGCATACTGTTATTCTAAAATGCCTTTTAAATGTTATTTTGTTTATCTTAACCCCAGTCTTGTCATTTTGCGAAACATTATTTAGCGTCATACTTTAAAGTATTCGCAAGTGTATTTCCCTTTTTGAAAAATAACTTCAGAATTAAACAAGCATTTTTGCATCTGGTTTGCTTCAACAAAATGAGTGTCTTGCTTAAAAATTTTTGGCTCTCTTCAGTACGGTCTCAATTTTTCCATTAAGGAATAAGTTGACCCGTCAGTTTCAGCTTTAACAAAATTTTTTAAATTCGGTATGTGTTGCTAAAAGGTTAATTATTTTGAACATCAAAAGAGGACATATGGCTCGCCAAAATGTCGTGATTGACTTGACTGGAAATGATTAATCCTATCAAGACAAGTTTAACAGGCTGGAAGCAACCATAACAAGCTTGGGAAAGCAGAACTACGCACGGTCTGATTCCAAAGGAGGGATACGTAGGCTCCTCCATCGGGCTCGACCCTTTGGTGTTTAAATTTTAAATTTTCCAAAGGTAGAAACTGGGGCAAAATTTGAAAAGCAAGTAGAAGATGTGAAAGATTGCAACTGGGGCAACTTTTGTTAAGCAATTTGAAGTTTTGAAAGTCGTAACTGGGCAGCTTTTGCAAAGCAATTTGAAGTATTGAAATTCATAACTGGGACAGTTTTGAAAAGCAAGTTGAGATGTTGAAGTCATAACTGGGGCAAAATTGTGCAAAGGCAAATTGAAGACATTGAGTTGATTTTATTATTATCAGAAGCAGCTTTTCTATGAATTGGTGTAGATTGTTATTCTACAAACACGAATCGATAGTCGAGCAAAGCATTGATGTTCAAAATAAGCCGACCATTTTAGCAAATTGTGCCAAAATGGTCTAGCATGCATACTGATTTAGTAAAAAACTTTCAAAGTTGTTTTTCTCAACTCGCGTCTTCAAAAATCAAATTTTGTGGATTATCGAGTTTTGCACTCTTAAAATATTTTAGTCCTTTGTTGAGTCGGGATTTTGGTCCCATCCATTCGGCCCAATGGCCTATTTTACATTTGAAATTTTATGCATGTATTGTCATTTTACGTATTAACTTGCTTTTGTTCAATATGCAGAATTCATTTGTTAAAGGTTGGCTAGCGTTGAATACTGAATTGGCTGAGAATCTACATCAAGGACGAAACAACATTGCAAAGCAGCTTCAGGCAACCAGTTCTGGTATGGGCATCTTGCAAGCATAGAATGATGATGTTGAAGAACATGTGGTCCAAAAGAATAGGATTGTCAACTTTGTCAGCAAACCTTTGCTAAATACAAGCTTTACCTCTAATCCACCTTACTTAAGAATGCCCCATTACCCAATGCCTATACATACCGTATATCCATAAATCTCACAAGAATATCTTACCAATCCAAATGCTTGGCCAGCCGCAACTTTATGCCAACCACCTTTTATCACTATGCCTGCTATGGGGAGTCAATCAAATCAAGTGATAGTGCGCCCACAAGAATTGCCTAGAAAAGAAGTTGAGACAACTGGTTCACATAGCATGGAGAGACAAATCTGCAATTTGCACAAGGTCATTAGAGATGAGTTGCGCTCAAGGAATATTCAGAGTTTATGTTATGAAGACTTGTGCATTCACCCGGACATCAAACTTCCATATGGGTATAAGATACCAAAATTCAACACCTTCGATGGAAGCGGAAACCCCTATGCTCATTTGAAAGATTATTGCAGCAGATTGATTGAAATTGGCAAGAATGAAGCTTTGCGGATGAGATTGTTCATTCAGAATTTATCAGGAATGGCACTTGCATGGTATACCAGGCAGGATTTTACCAAATGGCATACATGGGAAGATATGGCTCATGACTTTGTGGAACAATACAAGTTCAACATAGTAGGAGATCCCGATGTGTTTGATATGCGCAGTGTTAAGAGGATGTCTCATAAGTCTTTTGTAGAATATGCTATGAGGTGGAGGTTAGAGGCTTCTAAGATGCATCCGCCCTTGCCTGAGAAGAAGTTAATAGCAGCTTTCATTGACATGCAAGAAGGCATATACTATGCCAAAATGGTTGTGAATAATGCAAACACTTTTCCTGAATTAATCCAACAGGGAAAAATGATAGAAGAAGGCATAGGAACAGGAAAATTCCCTTCTGGTTTATTTGGGTACACCACTCAATCAGAGAAACCCTCAAATTTGCAAGGCTCTCAAAGTCAGTTTCAACAATTATATTCCGATTATCCGGCATCAAAGAAGAGGAAGTCGAATACATTGACTCCTCTAGAAGAGTCTGTGACGAGCATATTTGAAAAATTACAAGCTGAAGGACTTTGCAACCAAGGAAAGGAACAATTCCTAAGTACTTGCCTCCACACTTTGATCCGTCAAAGCATTGTGCTTATCATTCAAATATTCAAGGTGATGATACTGAAGAATGCAGTGGCTTGAGATACAAAAATCAAATCTTAATAATGGCAAAATAATAGTGCAAGAAGATTCATTCAGTGGTAATTGCAACCGCAGGCACAATTTTTGTTAAAGGCGAGGCATCAGCCCCAAGATATTCAAAGAAGAAGCGATTTGCAAGCTAAGAAGACTGGAAAGACCGCATTTTTGCAGTTTGAAATGGCATTTCATTACCCAACTATCTTATGTTTTAACTACTCTGTGGCAATTTTATTCATCCTAGTTGTAATGAACCACGTTATGTTTTGCTACCCTTATTGGGTTGACTCCCAAAATCAATGAAATTTCATTTTTCCCAAACAAGACAAGCTAAAGCAGTTTTAGATAGTTTCTCTTGTGCAAAAAAGAGGGTTTCAAGAATGTCAGATTTTCGCAGCAACAACATATTTGATTGCCATGCAAGCAAAATGCAGATTTGAAGCCAAATTAGGTGTTCAAACAAGCCAACCATTATTTGATCAAAAACTAACAATTGTTCTTTGATTAAACAGGGGAAAATTTTGCACTTACCGTAAAGTTCAGCATCAAGGTGGAAGGAGCAATATAAAGTGTCGCGACTTCCCAGAAATTTTATAGTACTTACAATTTTTCTTTGAATGGAGAAATCTCAAGCAGCAAAACGAGAAGAACTCGCAGCTATTAGTTCCTCGAAGAATATTTGCCTTATCGCATACGCAGAACAACTTTATTTCTCTCTTTGGAATTTTAGCTTTTGCTCAATTTTCGCATCACCAGCACAAGCCAGACGATTTCAGATTTTGCTAGATACAGGGTTTATCCACCCATAAATAGGATATCTTAGGTCCTTCGACCCACAAATAGGATACTTTGGGTCCTTCCACCCACAAATAAGATATCTCGGGTCTTTCCACCCACAAATAGGATACTTTGGGTCCTTCCACCCACAAATAGGATATCTTGGGTCCTTCCACCTACAAATAGGATATCTTGGGTCTTTCCACCCACAAATAGGATATCTCGGATTTTCCACCCACAAATAGGATATTTCGGGTTTTTCCACCCACAAATAGGATACTTTGGGTCCTTCCACCCACAAATAGGGTATCGCGGGTCCTTCGACCCACCTCTCGGGTCTTTCCACCCACGAATAGGATATCTCGGGTCCTTCCACCCACAAATAAGATATCTTTGGGTCCTTCCACCCACAAATAGGATATATCGCGTCCTTCCACCCACATATAGGATATATCGGGTCTTTCCACCCACAAATAAGATATTTCGGGTCCTTCCACCCACAAATAGGATATGCAGGTTTCTTTCAAGTAGATGATAGCGATAGACAAGTCAAATTTGAGACACCATGAGCGGTGTGTCTCGCCGGTTGGTTCTCCTGCAACAGCTTTACATTATGCACTTGTTTAGATTAGAATCGATAAGTCAACTATGGGATACCATGGGCGGTGTGTCTCGCCAGTTGGTTGTCCTGCAAAAGTATTATATTATATACTTGTTTAAAATAGAATCGAAAAGTCAACTATGGGACACCATGTGCGGTGTGTCTCGCCGGTTGGTTATCCTGCAAGCATTATATTATATACTTGTTTAGAGTAGAATAGACAAGTCAACTATGGGACACCATGTGCGGTGTGTCTCACAGGTTGGTTGTCCTGCAAAAGAATTATAATATATACTTGTTTAGAGTAGAATAGACAAATCAACTATAGGACACCATGAGTGGTGTGTCTCGCCGGTTGGTTGTCCTGCAAAAGCATTATGTTTTATATCTGTACAAATTAAGATTTGGCAAGGCAGCTTGAGGCATTATGTCTCGTCGTTCGACCTATTTTGTTTATATTCTGCAATTCATTCCCACCTTACTTATTGTCTTATCTTTACTGTTTCAGAATAATGATCAGCCTAGAGGTTCTCCAGGCGGAGCACCTCGTCAGTTGATCGAAAGAAGAACTTATTGATGATATCACAACCCGCATTTACAATTTTATGTTATCACTCTTTTATTTCTCATTCCAATTATTATAGTCTATTAGCAGTTGCTCGCTTACCGTTTGTCAAGTTTATTACAGGATTTTAGCAACACCGCAGCAGCATTTGGAGCATAACGTGGAACTCTTTCTTAGCAGTGAACTAGGCAATCGTTGATATGAGCTAGACTCGTCAACGAGGATCTGAAGAATCGCACTCGAACAAGAAAGTCCTATCCTAATCTTTTGTTTCGGATTAGGACGTCAGTTTGATTTCCTTCTTATTCGTGCGTCCTTTTCCTGTCAATCGTACGAATCCTCATATCTAAGTATCATTGAACTACATATGGCCTGATTCTCTTTCAGCCCGAGATATGTAGGCAACTCGAAATCGAAGTTCGGCCATGTCCATAAGCCTCGCCTTTGGTCCTTGGAATCAAAGTCCTTGGCTTTATCGTGACAAAATTGGTTTCCCATCAACTTCTTTACCCTGAAAACTCTTTCATCCTTTTCTGGTAAAGAGGGGGCAGCTGTTGACACCTAATTTTGTCCCAAAATTTTCTAACTAGTGTCTAATTATTTAAATAAGGTTAATTTTAAAAAAAGGTTAATTGATTAATCGCAACTCGCAGCTTAAAATCCTATCTACCTTTGCAATTACCTCAATTCCTTTAATTTTACCTAAAAGAGGCTATTTTCGTCCTCAGTCTGAAACTCTGGCCTACACGTGCAAACACACATATAGACATTACATACAACATTCCAGTTTTTCCCTAGACCTGATAACCCAATTCCCTTTCCAATTTTCCCCAATCTCCCCTTCGATCCAAGCCTTTCCCCCCAAAATTTCAACTCCTAATCTGTCCAAAAGCACACCACGACGTACCCACTGGTCCCCTACCCTTTTACCCTCTCTCCTGTACAAGCATGAATCACCATCGTCCATTTTGAAAGCAAGTTCATCCGAGTCGTCGATACATTTCAACGTTCGGTTTCCTTAAAGATAAGGATGTAACGTTATGATCCCTGAGGGGATTAGACCATTTCATCCTCGCCTCAAAAGAATAAGGCAAAAAATGAGCAAGGGTCTATTCGGAATTTCAAATGGGCAAAAACCCTAAAATTCAGGTATATATCTGATTATTTTGTTCATTTTTTGGGGAGTTTTGGAGGTGCTAGAGGTTGAGTTCGAAATTTAAAAGGAGGCAGAGCATATATTTTTTCTAGTCTTTGAAAAATATACATATATCATTACTGTTTCTGTTTTGTTTGGAATTAAATACATTGTCTTCGATTTTATGTCGTCGAGTCGCCCTTGCTCGAGTCGTCGCACTTAGTCGAGTCGCTTATCCGAGTCAAGCTTTTCTTCAGATCCTCCCTCCTCGTTCACTACCTTTAAAAAGGTAAAACCGAAACCTTGTTATTATGTTCGTGATGTTTCACATTTTGTTTCTTGGTGTATAAAACCATATATGATATATGTATGATATTCAAAAAAACTGTTTAAAGGAATGGAATGTAAAGATCCGAGATTTATCAATTTTGACTTGAAGTATGTTAATGAAATCTGGGAAACATACTTTGAGATGGAAATCTGGAAAACATTAGTTATACATAAGACATCTGGTTATGAATAGTTGTTAAAATGCCTATTGAATGACCTGAAGTTAGAATTAGTTGAGCCAATCTCCTGGAATTTGTTTTCTGTTAAAAGAAGGAACTTCATTTTGTTTGGTGAGTTTGGGATAACCTGTGTTTCTGATGAAGCTGATATATTGTTCTGTTAAATGAAGTAGAATAAGCATTAAGTTCATGTTCTTGTTCTTCCTGTTTTCCTCCTGGTCCTGGTCTTAAATTTCCTGATTTTGTTCAAGTTTATTCTTGTCCCTTTAGTGTCCTGTCTACTTTGTTTCTTTTGATCAGCCTTATGTTTGTCTCAGTTTAATCGTATTTCTGTTTCCTGTCTCTAATGGTAGTCCAGCTTGTTCTGGTGAATCAATTGCAAATGAGAGTAGCTGGGGTCAATGAAATGTGCAAGGTTTGTTCTGGTTTTATGTTACTTTGAAAATCCTGTAGAATTGTTTGTGGGTTGGTAAATTGATTTTGATAACGTCTGCAGGTCTAAGAGAGTGTAGGTGTGGAGTTTTATGAGAATGAATATGAGAGGGAGGTCTGTTATAGCCTGTTAGAAGTTATGTCAGGCAGCTTGTTTGGTTGAGGGTAGTTCAGTTTGATGACTGTGGTTTGTTCAAATCGTCTGGCTATTCTTGCTCGAGGCTGCAGCCTATTTATGTGCTTGTAAGTTGCTGCAGCCTGTTGATATCTTTTTACGTAGTGCAGGGCTGTTCGAATGGTTGTTATGCTGAAGGTGTATGAGAGAAGCATCCCGGTAGTGGAAAGGAGTAGTTCAGGGGTGGCTCTATTGGTTTGTGATCTGAGTTGTTGGAAATTTTGGAAATTTTTATTCTGGTTATGTTTCTTCGTGTATAGAATTATTTTAGAAGCTGAGGTGTAGGTTCAGTTTTGGGGTATAAGTTTGTGAGTTGATAGGTTGTTTTGTTGATAGCTTAGTAATAGTAGTTTAGGTCTGGAGCTTGCAGGGGTGTCTATGGGAATCTGTGAGGTTGAGTAGGGCATAGCAGGGGTCTTTTAGCTCAAGTTTAGATGTGTGTTTGTGTATAGAGAAGCAGATGTCAAGCTGCTTTGTGTTTAGCCTAAGGTTCTGGAAGTTGTCTTTATTATGGTGCGAAGCTAGTATTATTGAATCATGTTCTGTTTTATTATATTCTCTTATGAAGAGTAAGTACCTCTTTGAAATACCTGAGTTCTGTTCTTTAATAACATGCAATGAGCATCTGAATTTCCTGTATAATTGATGATTCCCCTTTAATCCGTTAAGTAAAATTGGCTACTTGTCTTGTTTGTGAAAGTGTCCTTGTAGTTCGTGGTGGAGTTTAAACCGTTAACTCCAATGATAATAGCTCAAATATGGTACTCTGAATAATCGAATTAGTGTAATAATTAAGCATGTCGTAGCCTGCATTTTTACCTATTGTCTTAGTCTCCTTTCTTCAGAATATAGTCAAATTACTGTCTTTTAAATCTTTGAGGCTTAGACATAGCTTTCATTTGAAAGGCGAGTTTTTTTACTGAAGCAATGATCCTGTTTCATGTTAAGATTACAAGGCAAAAGTTAATGACATAAGTTGTATGCTTAGTCCTAACTAAATCTTGATTTTTTTTTTTGAATAATTAAGCGTAAGTAAACCAATGTCCGTAGTAATCTTTACAATGGCATAAGTTGTATGCTTGCAATGTTTGCTTTAATTATGATTGGGTGCTAATTCCTTCCCTCCTTATTTCTTTGGCATGAAAACACTGCTCGGGACGAGTTGGAGTTGAAACTCGTAAATTGGGATCGCCTAATTGGCATTAAGTCGTCTGGGCCTCGCTTTGCATTTCAAGTTCCGGTTTCCTTAAATATGAGCGAATGAAAAACTTTGTGAAATACAGGGCTTGTGTGAATTTGCTATCCGGTATCTATCTTCTAAACTCCCTCTTTCCCATCCCCTTTAGAAAAGCATGTCTTAGGATCCTTGTAAACCGGACTAGGACTTTGCATGCTAAAAGCTTGGTAGGATAGCCGCTTTATTAAATTATTATCTTATCGCATGTTTAGAACTGTTTACACAATTGCTTATCCCGTTTCTTTGGGACGCACCAATTAATTTAAGATATTAAGAACCGTTTGTCAGTTAATGAGCGTAAATTAAAATTAAATTAAATTTGTATCTTTATTTTATCATTATTTATATTTAAATTATTTATTTATCAATTTACTTATTTTATTAAATATTCTGTTATTTATTTATTTAATTACTTATTATTTATCTATTATCGATTTACTTATTTATTTATTTACTTATTATTTACTTCTTTGTTTATTTATCTTATATTTTTTCTAAAATTTTAAATTATTTTATCTTTATTAAAATTCGTGAAAATCACCGGATTAACCGCTTTTAGCGGATTTTTGAAAGTGCTCTTTAATAAAAAAGACCTTCTTTTGGAAATAAAAGAGCCACTTACCTAAGAATCTCTGAAACTTATTTTCCTTTTAAAATAAGGAAGGAAATGCACTCATTAATTAACGTTAGGTTCCTAATAATTCTTAAATTAGGTGGCGACTCCAAAGAAACCCTTTGGAGTCTCCATTTTGTTGAAATTACATTCCGATTGCATACTTGTATGCATTTTTTGGGAGGGTTCAATACACCTCCTATTATCAAGCCTTACTACTGTCCTGCTTAAAATAAAATTTCAGATTCTAACATACAACAGTTTCACATTTAACTTTGCACAAACAAACCTATTTTAAACCAGTTTAATTTTTTACCATTTCAGCACATAAAGGCAAGGAGAGAGAGAGAGAGAGTAAGGAATATAGCCCCTGATTAGCCAATATATTGCATCAACTAATAGCTGCGTGTTATTTCTATTTTCATAGCCTTTTAAGACACGACACTTACCATTTTGAACGTATTTTAATGTACAATAATATGTAAATACGGGATGCCCTATTAAATACAAATAAGGGGATTTCTGTAAACGAAATATGGATAAGAATAGGGCCTTGTCTCTTTGATTTCATAAGTTCTCCTGAACCAAATATAGATTCTTTCCATCATCATGATCCTGCCAAGGACTTAGAGACAAGAACATAGTCATTGCCTATCCTTTCTCTACTCTAATACCTGCAATAAACTGTTAGTATGTGGTATAGCCTTTTGACTATCCTAGAATCGGCAAAAATGGGTTAAATGGTAGCCCTTATGAACACAAAAGCAAGGAGGAACAGGGCAAACAAGTAACCATTGCAAACATATTACAGAAAACTAACACTAAACCTCAACATTGTGCTAAGAGATCATTCATTCAGCTTGGAGCAACAACTTAGGGGGTTTTAAAATAACAGCAACAGGGATTCTAATATGTAAGCCAGGCAGCGAACAATCAACAAGAACACCCAAGCTTTGCCTTGGCTTATTTGCAGGCAGAGAAAAAACTTTTATGCCAAGATTTAAGAGAAGATAAAGAAGGTATACTATGTCTTTCTTTTAGAGAAGAGATGAGAGGCGAGCTGTGAGATTTTTTAGAAAGAGAGCAAGAGCGTTTTGATGTTTCTGAGAGGTGTCCATAAAGGGTGAAGAGGGGCAGTTTATATAGGTGTAGGAATAGAGTCGTTTGAATTTTGAATTACCATTCTAGAAGTAAATAAAGAATCGGTTACTTAAAGAAGGAAACATATTAACTTGATTAGCAAAAGGGAAGGGGAAATATCTAGGAGATATAGTATATGATGTGCTAAGATCAAGGAGAACATTCAGTTCTCAACATATAAGGAAAAATGTTCTCAAATCTTGGAGAGAAAGAATGGGACAATAATCTGCTAAAAAGGTGTGCACAAATATGGCAATAATAATAAAACTCTACATATGGTAAATATGCTAGGAGAAAATAATATATTATAATAGAGAAATATTTCTCTTTATTTCGAAACTCAGGCAAGCAGATTATCTACGCATGTATGTATGTATGTATGTATGTATGTATGTATGTGCGACTATTAGATTCAGATAACTAAATATACACAATAGCTATACCAAATCTGAAGCAAGAACCTTTAATAACAAATTAACTAAACAGGCAGACATATCTCGACTCAATATTCAAAGGCCAACAACAAGAATTACATTTGACTCGTGATTAACTTAACATACTTCACACAGTAGTGATTTTGGCTTAATTCAAATAGTCAAGGTAATATAAAATTCTTATAGGGAAAAGATATGTGGTAGGGATACATTTTGATTGAACGAGTATCATGTTATGTCCATAGAAATTCAAAGAATCCAAATAAGATAAATAAATAACATAATAGAAAAAGAAATGTGGTACCTGTATTCACTGTCGGGTTGGGTCACGTTGATTCTGCCCGCTTTTTGCTTTTTTCTATGTGTATGTGTGAAATCGATAAAATTCTCCATTTTCAGATTCTCTTTTTTCAAGGTTGGAGTTCAAATCCCTTGATTCTTGCCTTGTTTTGCTCGGATTTGAATGACAATCCCTCGTTTCCTTTCAAGACTTGAGTGACAAGAGAGGTAGCTGCGTGATTACTGCAGTGACTGGCAGAGCAACGTAGTGACGACGGTTTGAGGTGCATCGGGTTGGTTTTTGGGAAAAGGGGGAGAGAGTGTATAGGGGAGGGCGGCTGCTGATTTGGAAATCGGGACATGGGAAAATGTTTTAGGGTGTGTGTAATATTAAAATGATAGAAATGATGTGGTCCATTGGATAAAAAGAGTAGACGGCTCAGATTTGGCCACGCCGGGCGCATGTATGTATGGGTCTATACATGTGTGTACTCCTGTATAGCTGAGGTGGAGGAGAAGGTGCTTTGAAGGAGTTGTACCACATGCTAAAATGAGTTGTACACATGCCTAATGTGTGTACATGGATTGTGAGAGTGTGTTTTAGTGAGGTGTGAGCTTTTGTGGAGCTTAGGTGGCGTACATGTGGATAAAAAGTGATGACGGGAATTCGTTGTAGTATAGTTAAATTTGTAAATTGAGTAATTGGCTATATTTAATTAAAATGCTAATAAATATGAATAATTAGTATAAAAGTAGTAAAAATTTGTAATAATTATAAATAAATATATTTAATCACAAATGAATATAAATGAGTTCAAATAATACTAATTAAATATAAATAGTCACACGCAATTACTAAATGATATTGGTAATATATAAAATAGCATAAATAGTCATAATTAGAATATGTATTTTTAAAAATAGCCTAATTAATGCAAATTACATATCATAGTCATAATTAAGTAAGTATAATATAAATAGGGGATTGATAATAGGATTACGCACGTAAATGCTTGCTAGCTAATGTAATTTTGATTGAAAATTACTATTATACTTTTTAATTAAACATAGCCAAATTGGGAAAAAGGGAGGGATAAAATTGGATGTCAACATCTGCCCCTCTTTCCCCAGGAATTATGAAAGAGTCTTCGGACAAAGATAATTGATGGAGTAGCCAATTTTGTCACGATGGGCGGAATGACATATAGCTTATGTGAGAGGGTTTACGACGCACAAATAAAGGTTTCACGCACGATTCATAAATGGGAATAGAATCTTATGATAAAATGGGAGGATGTGACTTCTCTTCAAATTCTGTCTGGGAAATCTCTCTCTGTCATCCCTCCTCATTAGGAGGTATTGCTTCCTCGCCTCATATGCATCAATTTTCGAACTTTATTCGTCTTGCTTTCCACTTTGTTTGTATCCCCAATAACGCGGGCTTGAGTTGTTTTTTTATTGACGAGTATCCGAATTGCTTGCTCAATGCTTTTTTGTCCATAGGCCTGGGCATCAAGCGAGCGAGCCGAGCCGAGCCGAGCCGAGCCCAAGCCTGATCCGAACCAAGCTTTATACCATATCGAGCCGAGCCGAGCCGAGCTTAGCTAGAGTTTGACCGAGCCCGAGCCGACTTTTTTTCTTGTATCCCCATACTTAATAATATAAAAATAATATTTAAATTTTACTTTTGATCATTATCATAAATAAGGATAGAAGTACTAGTTTCTCAATTGTTAGCTATCGTATTAAAATACTAAATATCACATAGGCTTCTAATTTTTTTTGGTAGTTAAGCCTAATGAATTAAAGTTATAGTTAAAGAAAAAGTTACACGATTAATCAAGCTAATCGAGTTGAGTTGAGGTTTGGCCGAGCCGAGCTAAAATGTAATCGAGCCGAGCAGAGCTCCGAGCTGGCTCAGCTCTATGCCCAGGCCTTATCCGTGTAACATGGATAAAAAGTTTTCTTTCATTATGACCTTGCCCATGAACGCGGACCCTATACTTTTCATCCACCGACACGAATCATATGCTTCTTCAATACTATGCTCACAAATGCAAACCTTATGCTTGTTTGATTGATACCTCATCTGCAAATACGGACTCCATACTTTTCGTCCAATGACGCGGATCATATGTCTCTTCAATAATATTCCCATAAATGCGGACCCAATGTTGTTTTCATCGCTGACTTGTCCATATACGCGGACCATGTACCTTTCTGATGCTATGCCCACAAACGTGGACCCTATTCTTCTTTCAAAGTTGACTTTTCCATAATTGCGGACTTCATGCTGTTGAATTCCGACTATGTCTACAAACACGGACCCTATGCCGCTTTCAGTGTTTAATTGTCCACAATTGCGAACCTCATGTTGCTTCAATTTCGGCTATGTCCACAAATAAGGACCCTATGCTACTTTCAGTGTTGAACTGTATGCACATGCGAAGGATCCTAAGTTCCTCCAATAGTTGAATTGCCCACAAACGCTGACCTTATCATCTACAGTCACGGATCCTATGCTTGATCGAATGTTGGTCTGTCCACAAATGCAGACCTTACTACTTCAAATTACTGAACTACGCCCACGAACGCAGACCCTAATTTGCTTCAAATTGTTGAAGTATGCCCACAAAGGCAGACCATACTCTACTTCAAATTGTTGAACTATGCTCACAAACGCGTACCCTACTCTGTCTTAAAATGCTGAACTATGCCCACAAACGCGAATCCTAAGCTGCTTCAAATTGCCGAACTATGCCACAAACACGGACCTTATTGTTTATTCATTGTTTTCATGTCACAAACGTAGACCTTATGATTCTATATGTATCCACAAACGCGGATCCTATGCTTTTTCAATACTATATCTACAAACGCGGACCTTATGTTGTCATTGTTGGCTTGTCCACAAACGCGGACCCTATGCTTCTGCCATTACTGTCATTTCCAGAAACGCAGACCATATACTTTCACTCAACGTTGAATTGTACACAAATGTGATGTTTGGCATTTTATGCCTATATTTCCTTAATATTTCCTCACATTTTAGTATTTTATTCGCCCGTTTTCTAGTTTATGAGTATGGTTTTGCACTAATTTTATGTCGTGTGGATGTAGGTTGTTACGCAGTACATTTGGAGTGGAGCATGATCGAGCGAGAAAAGATTGGATTTTGATTGAGGATTGGATTGAACACACGAGGGCACGACACAAAGCGAGCTGCGGAGCAAGAAAACACGAAAGTTGCCTGGCGCTACCAGGGGTGCGCCGCGCCAGCCAAAGCGCCCAGCTTCTGGCGCGTTTGACTGCGTGCCACGTCCCAAAAGCGGAAGAGTTTCGACGGGTTCTGTCTTGGGCAGCGCGTTACGAGGCGCGGGGCGCCCGTTATAGCGCCCCTGAGCGGATTATTACTTCCTATTTCGTCTAGGCTTGGGTCTAACTTATTACTAGGTGTTTGTAAACCTTATAAATACTCTTTTACTTAGTTTTTGAAAGGAGTTCAGACTTTGGAGCAAATTGGAGAGCTCATAACATCAAGAACAAGGGTTTTTCTTCCTTCCATTAATCTATTACATCATTATTTCATTATTTCATCAAATCTTTGTATTGTTATTATGAGTATGTGTAGCTAAATCTATCGTTCTAGGGTTAGAGTCTTTCATGAAAGTTGATGTTTGAAGATTGATTTCCATTAATTGAATCCCATAACGGATTGCTTATTCTTTCTTGATTTCACTTGTGTAATTGTCAGGGCCCGATTATTACGCATTATCTATGGCTTTTAGATTGAACTCGAATGAGGGAATTTAATTACATAATAAGAAAGAATAGGACTAGTTTGTGAACCCGGGCATCGGGGAACCAATTCGTGAGTAGGATAGACATATACTTGCTCGCCTAGTTTAACTAATTACAGAATTCGTTAATGCGTGCACGTGATTCAACCTATAGACATATAGGGATTGAAGTAGCCTGCATAGACCGTGAAGAATCGAAAGGTTTTCACGGGTACATTTAATCTGTTAGTTAGTAATTCGTGATTTAAGGTGGAATCAATTGGAAAACTCAACTGGATTGTTCGTAACTCTGACCCTGGACCGTCTCCTTATTACTGATAACAACCAAGTTTTGCTCCATTGTTTGAATTCACTTCTACCATTTAATTACTGTTCTTTAGTTAATAAAATCCTCACTATTGGAAAAAGATCCCTATATAGTTTATATAAATTATTTGCTGGAATTCAGTCTGAATTGTCCTCGTAGGAACGATACTCGATTTATCACTTTATTACTTGTCGACCACGTATACTTGCGTGTGCGTTTGGGAGCAACAAGTTTTTGGCGCCGTTGTCGGGGACTAATTACTCACTGATTTCTTTTTGAACAGTTTATTACTTGCTATTCAGGTTTAATTTTTGTTTTGAGTTTTGTTTTGTTTCAGGTATTAGGTCCTGCTTGATCTTTACCTACAGGAATGGCAGCAGAACAAGCTTTAGCTGTGCGAGATGTTGCTCTCCCCAGCCTGGAGGGAGTAGCCTCGAGCATAGTTAAGCCTGAAATCACCGGGTACTTTGAGATTAAGTCCGGCATGATACAACTGTTACATGTGACTGGACAATTTGCTGGATTACTTAGCGAGGATCCATAGCAACACATTCAGAATTTTCTGGAGATCAGTGATACTTATACACCGAAGGGAGTTCCCGTTGACTATGTTCGCTAGACGTTGTTCCCGTTTTCACTGATTGGGGCAGCAAGGAAGTGGTTAAAGGCTGAAAAGTCTGGGTCTATCACTACTTGGGAGGATTTGGCTAAGAAGTTCTTGGCTAAATTTTATCCATCTGCCAAGACAGCTCGGCTGAGGAGTGAAATTATGTCCTTCAGACAATTAGAAGGAGAGTCTTTGTATTCAGCCTGGGAGCGATTCAAAGCTTTATTGCGAGATTGTCCACACCACAACCAATCCAATGAGGTTGTTGCATACACTTTTGTTGAGGGGTTGAACCAACACACTAAGATCGTGGTTGATGCTGCTGCTGGAGGCCAAGTACTGGCCTTAAATTTTGATCAAATTTATGATTTACTAGATAAGTTTTCGTAGAGCAATCCTGATTGGCAGGGAGATGGTAGAGCTATTACGCAGAAATCTGCAGGGGTACTTCAGTTAGATGCAGTTTCAGATCTAAGGGCGAGGATGGATGCTATTTCCAATCAAATTAGCAAGTTAGCTCTGCCAAAGACTCAGCAACCAGTGGCTCCAGTGCAACAACTCCAGAGTTTTTGTGAGGTTTGTGGTCAAGACCATGCTACAGAGGTTTGCTCCTCTAATCCAGAGTCAGTTTATTACGTGGGTAATCAAAACAGGCTGCAAGGTCAAAATCAGTTTGGTAATGGTTATTATCAAGGCAATACGAGAGCCCCGAATAATTACCACCCACTTCCAGCTCCACCATAGCAGGTTAGCTATTCAGTTGAAGAGATGTTAAACCAGTTAATGGCGGGACAGCAGAGAATGATAGCTGACACTGCAGCCCATGCAGTGGCCATACAAGATATTGCCAATACTCACAAGAACCTGGAGCACCAGTTGGGGCAGTTGGTGGGAGAAATAAGCACTTTTAAAAAAGAGCCTGAACAATGTCTTGCAGTGACTTTAATTGAAGGTGGAGAGCTGATGGCCAAGTCCGAGGAGAGAGCTGAAATAAAAAAAGTTGAAAAAGTGGAGAAGGTAAAGAAGAAAGAAGAAAGAAAGGAGGCACCTCTGCCGCCTCCACCATTCCCGTAAAGACTATTACCATCGAAGGATCTGGCCCAGTATCAAAAATTTGTGAGTATGTTGAAAGAACTTCAAGTTAATATTCCTGGGAGGTTTACTATTCCTTGTACCATTGGAGGGCATAATATCACTGGTGCATTGTGTGATCTGGGTGCAAGCATAAATCTCATGCCTCTCTCTGTTTGCAAAAGGTTAGGGCTAGGAGAAATCAAGCCCTCTTCAGTTACTCTTAAGATGGCGGATGGATCACTCACTCACCCTGATGGTAAGCTGGAGGATGTGCTGCTAAGAGTTGGTAAGTTTACATTCTCTGCTGATTTTGTAGTCCTAGATTATGAAGAGGACCGAGAAGCTCCAATCATTTTGGGGAGACCGTTCTTAGTCACCTCGAAGGCAATTGTTGACATGGATCTGGGTGAGATGACTGTTAGAGCGCATGGAGAAAAGGTTACTTTCAAGGTGTATGCTGAGAAGGAGCACATAGCTAAGGTGGAAGAGTGCTCTATGATTGAATGTGTCAAACAAGAACATGGAAGTACACCACATGTGAAGTTGAAGATGGGTTCTCTCAAAGAAGGGAAGAAAGCAAAGGTTCGGCGTAAGAAGAGAAGACATAAATGCTGGAAGTGAGCTAAAAGTGTCGTTGTACCACGACGTTAACTAAGGCGCTTCTCGGGAGGCAACCCGAGTTTGTACTTGTATTATTTTATTTATAGTGTCATGTAGTTTTGTTTTTCCTTGGATTGCAGGTTCATGTAATGTCGAGGCTAAGTGTGGGGTGTCCTCACCTTTGCCTAATATTGATGATCTGTTGGGGGGAAGTCTGAGTACCTCACACCATATGGAAGCTTGGAGGATACTAGCACCAAGGACTAGAGTCTTCAGGGAAGTTTTCTTTACCTTGCACTTTCTTATTTTTAGCACTGAGGACAGTGCTTAGTTTAAGTGTGGGGTGGGGAACTACCCTTTATCTATTTTGAGGTTAGGGATGCATGTACCGTTAGGATTTTTCTTTTGTCACTTGACTTTATTTTGATTTGTTTCTTGCTTTAATATATGAAAAAAAAAATTAGAAAACCAATGAAAAATTCCAAAAAGATTTTCCTTTTAGTTTTATTAGTGGTACATGTCATCCACCCCGTGGTTTTTCTTATGGCCTCGGTTCTTTTCCACGGGGAGGCCTTGGAACTGGGTAGTTTTTCTTTTTAGGATTAGAATAGTTAGTATAGGTGACCCTAGACGAAGGAATAGGTGGAATGCTAGGTGCCTTTGATTTGTTTGATACCGATGGACTTGAACTTGTTGCATGTGCTATTTATGGTGTCTTTGGGTTTTAAATTGTGATGCATGCCTATAGAAAAAAAATATGGAACGACCCCCTTGAGATGCTTGAGTCCACTCGCTTGACTTTATTGTGAACCTTTGTGCATTAGTGCTTAATTTTCCACAAGTTGCACTCTAGATGCTTGATTGAGAGTTGTTGATGGAACCTTTTTGTGTGGATCGTGTGCAATGTGTGTTGTTAGGCATATTCTTGTTTGCTCCATATTTGCATATTAATGTCTAGAACTTGCCCCGTGTGTGTGCAAAGCGAAATCCTAGGTTTGCTCTAGTCGGGAAATGATACAAGGCCTTCTTTTAATTTGCCTACCCTTACATATATACCTTGGAAAAAAAATTGTTGTTGTGATTTCTTTGACCCTTTTTGTTGGAACCCACACCCCCAGCCTACCCATTTGTTCTAAATTGTCTCTTTTGGCCCTTCACTCCTTAAGCACTTTAGTGATATTGTGTTGTTATGTGGGAGTTGTGGTTGGAATTGGGAGGTTTTTGAGTGGAACTAATGAAGGGGAATAATTGTTAAAATTGTGAAGTAGTAAAAAGCATTGACAAGGTTGGAAGACAATGAAATAGAAAAAAATAGCAAAGTTGAAAAGAAAAGAAAAATTTGTGGAAAAAGAAATAAAAAGAGAAAAGAATATCGATTCCTTGCTAGTGTGTGCTTAAAAGAAAAATGCTACTTTCTGAGAAGGTGTGTGTGAAAGTTGTTGATTGGGTGGCTTTGATGAGACTTGTGTTTCAATTAATTGTGATGTATTAAAGTGCTTAGGGAGGTAGTCACTATTACCATATGTATCCTACCCGCCCCTTAGCCTACATTACAACCTTTTTAAAAGTCCTAGTTAATCCCGATTGGAGTGAGCTTACATTAGTGGACTCCTACACTACGGGCAAGCCTATGGTACATTGTGTGTGACATGTGAGCTTTTCATGAGAGTGAGTGAATTCTTTCTATGCTATTGTCCCCATTCTATTCTTGATATTCATGGTTGTGTGTGATACTTGGGGGACACTCTCTTGCTTCATTTTGGTGAGGGCACATGGTTTGCATGAGATAGGTGAAGTTGTGGCTTCTTGGTTGAGTAGATAGGTGTGATTTTGTGGGAGCATGGTTGCATTAAGTTGAGTTTGTGCATTTGAGCTATTTTGGTGTGGTTGTTCTCATATTTTTGGTTTTGGTAAATTGTTGGCATGTTGTGCATCCATAGTAGTCATGTGTTCATTGGTTCAATGATCGGTATCAACCATAGTCATAGGCAGACCTGTTCTACCTAAGTTGGGAAGTTAGTTGTGACTTGCTCGAGGGCGAGCAAGGGTTCAAGTGTGGGGTGGTGATGTTTGGCATTTTATGCCTATATTTCCTTAATATTTCCTCACGTTTTAGTATTTTATTCGCCCGTTTTCTAGTTTATGAGTATGGTTTTGCACTAATTTTATGTCGTGTGGATGTAGGTTGTTACGCAGTGCATTTGGAGCTTTTAGGAGCATGATCGAGCGAGAAAAGATTGGATTTTGATTGAGGATTGGACTGAACACACGAGGGCACGACACGAAGCGAGCTGCGGAGCAAGAAAACATGAAAGTTGCCTGGCGCTACCAGGGGCGCGCCGCGCCAGCCAAAGCGCCCAGCTTCTGGCGCGTTTGGCTGCGCGCCACGTCCCAAAAGCGGAAGAGTTTCGACGGGTTCTGTCTTGGGCAGCACGTTACGAGGCGCGGGGCGCCCGTTATAGCGCCCCTGAGCAGATTTTTACTTCCTATTTCGTCTAGGCTTGGGTCTAACTTATTACTAGGTGTTTGTAAACCTTATAAATACTCTTTTACTTAGTTTTTGAAAGGAGTTCAGACTTTGGAGCAAATTTGAGAGCTCATAACATCAAGAACAAGGGTTTTTCTTCCTTCCATTAATCTATTACATCATTATTTCATTATTACATCAAATCTTTGTGTTGTTATTATGAGTATGCGTAGCTAAATCTATCATTCTAGGGTTAGAGTCTTTCATGAAAGTTGATGTTTGAAGATTGATTTCCATTAATTGAATCCCATAACGGATTGCTTATTCTTTCTTGATTTCACTTGTGTAATTGTCAGGGCCTGATTATTACGCATTATCTATGGTTTTTAGATTGAACTCGAAAGAGGGAATTTAATTACGTAATAAGAAAAAATAGGACTAGTTTGTGAACCCGGGCATCGGGGAACCAATTCGTGAGTAGGATAGACATATACTTGCTCGCCTAGTTTAACTAATTACAGAATTCGTTAATGCGTGCACGTGATTCAACCCATAGACATATAGGGATTGAAGTAGCCTGCATAGACCGTGAAGAATCGAAAGGTTTTCACGGGTACATTTAATCTGTTAGTTAGTAATCCGGGATTTAAGGTGGAATCAGTTGGAAAACTCAACTGGATTGTTCGTAACTCTGACCCTGGACCGTCTCCTTATTACTGATAACAACCAAGTTTTGCTCCATTGTCTGAATTCACTTCTACCATTTAATTACCGTTCTTTAGTTAATAAAATCCTCACTATTGGAAAAATATCCCTGAATAGTTTATATAAATTGTTTGCTGGAATTCAGTCTGAATTGTCCTCGTGGGAACGATACTCGATTTATCACTTTATTACTTGTCGACCACGTATACTTGCGTGTGCGTTTAAATGCGAACCCTATATATCCACCAATGAGGATTCTATGCTTCTGTCAGTGCTGTCATGTCCACAAACGCGGACCCTATACCTTCAATCAATGTTGAATTGTCCACCAACATTGACCCTATATATCCACCGATGCGGATTCTATGCTTTATCAATTGTTGGATATGTCCACAAAGCGGACCTTAGGTTTTTCCATTGTTGTCATCTCCACAAATGCGGACCCTATGCATCTACAGACACGAATTCTATGCTACTTCGGTTGTTGACTATGCCCACAAACGCAAACCCTATGTTTAGTATCTATAAATGCAGTTTATATGCTCTGGTAATCTGATAAATTTTGCTTTGCAAGAATTGTTATGTATACTTGGTACCCGTGTAAAACCTGCAATCAAAGAAAAATTTGTGAGTTTTTTTAAGGGGGAGGTTGACTTGCGCATTTGTTGTGTTGCACTCTGTTGCTGCATCTTGCATAGTTGCCTTCTTGTAATGTCATACTTTTCGAGCATCGAACCTTGGTTGAGCTGTGAGCAACAGGGATAAGGAATGGGATATGCATGCATTTTGAGAAAATAATGTTTGAAGAGTAACTGACACGACCCGGAATCCAGTTAGGCCGTGAGGGCACCTGACATCCTCCCTTAGACCCGTCGAGCGAACCCTTACCAATTAAACTAGGAAAATAAATATAACAATTCATAAATAAGCACAATACTTAGGGAAAAAAACACAGACACATTGATACCTCTAAGCTATACAAAAGAAATTACAGTTGACTACCCAACATACTAGCTTTAGGGCTATCCAGACTAGACATCTAAAAGTACAAAAGGAGACAGATACCTCCTGAAGGGAGCAAAATACAACTAAAATAATAAACCATAAACTGGTGGCCATCCGGAATAAAAGCTGGCTCACTCTAACAGCTGAAGTCGTCTTCGCTCCTTCACAATGTGGCGAACTCAATCCTGGAGCGAACCTGCCGAAACGAAATAAATAGACAAGAACAAGCAACAAACAAGGGTGAGTCAAAAGGACCCAATAAGTTGGGCAGACTAGCCACCTCAAAGAATAGGATAGCTAGCCAGGAAGGAGAAACAGATAAACAAAATTTCTCTTATTTAAGTTATAAAAAGGAAGAGCCAGATAATAACTAGAAACACGTATGGAATGACAAACTCATCAACAACTAGGAATGTAAGATAACCAAAACGTATAGGCATCCCAAACACAACAACAATCAAAAATACATCCTATTGCGGCGTGCAACCCGATCCATATATTCATCCTGTTGCGGCGTGCAACCCGATCCATATATTCATCCTGTTGCGGCGTGCAACCCGATCCATATATTTATACCGTTATGGCGTGCAACCCGATCCCCGCAACCCAGAATATGAGCCAGAAATACATAGGGAAATAAGCAGTGCACGTAGAAGCAGAAAAGTAGTTATGTACCACAAGTCTACCCAATGGTATGAAATAAAATGAAATAAAATGAGATGAAATGAAATGAAATGAAATGAAATATGATGCAAAAGGTCACATGTGTCAAATGAATGGAGCGGAATCCTCATACTCCAGGGCGCAATCCTCCTACCGTCAATATGATGCAATGGAGCGGAATCCTCCTGCTCCTGGGGTGGAATCCTCCTACCCTCAATATCATACAATGGAGCGGAATCCTCCTGCTCCTAGGGCGGAATCCTCCTACCCTCAATATGATACAGTGGAGTGGAATCGTCCTGCTCTTTGGGCGGAATCTTCCTACCCTCAACATGATACAATGGAGCGGAATCCTCCTGCTCCTAGGCGGAATCCTCCTACCCTCAATAATACAATGGAGCGGAATCCTCCTGCTCCTGGGGCGGAATACTCCTGCACCCGATATGATATGCAATGTAATGCACATGAATGCATTATGATGCAATAATAACCCTTCACCGGTGTGGGACTCTCATCGACAGCCGGGAAGTGAATGCCAACTCACAGCCAGAGTACAATGCTCAGATCCTCAATGCAATACAAACAACAAGACATAACAATTAATATACAATGTAAATCAAAAGCTAAGGCGTAATGAGTACGCCTACCGGCAGCTTACACACGTAAGGAACACATGGTAGAAAATCCACGAGGCCAGGTGCCTCCAAAGTAATAGATGTAAACACTTACCTCTTCCAAAAGTTAGTACGGCTAATCAACAACCACTTTATCCTTTGGTTTCCTTGTCAAACGATCCCACTCTATTCAATAAGCAGAAAAATATATCAATTTAGGCTAAAGTCTTCATTCCTCACATCTTAGGGTAATCCGGTTAAGAACCTGATACCCTATTCGCATACGTAATACGCAGGTCAGGCCTATGTACAGGGTTTAAGGTCACATAACCAAACCCTAAATAAATTACATATATAAGTTGCCCATAACTCACTGAGTACGAATATATAATCAATTCCATTATCGGGAACTATTTGACCCTTTAAACTATTGATTGAACTTATAAAAACGATGTCTAATATTCAAAGTTTTACCGTTAAAACATGTTCAAACACACGTAATAAACTCAAATAATGTATTAAGATCATTACCTGAATGCTTCGGAGTAAAAATTCTACTATTTTCCCGGCTCTTTTCTCATTTTCTGGCATTTTCTTTTCCCGTATTTTCTCTTTTGCTTTTGCGTTTTTGGTTCTGCTCCCTTCTCGATTTTAAGCTTCAGAATGAAGCTGAGGGATATATATATCCCTTAACAGACCACCGCCATTCCATTTAAATTAGTTTTGTCCTTTTCCTTTTTTTTGTTTTCTTTTATTTTATTTTCTTTTCTTAACGAAAATTAAAACGGTACCCTACAATATTCAAAATAATTCCAACTTTTGCATACAAGTTATACAAAATATATGTAACATACTCGTGAAGGCGGATCTCAAATCGAACTCCCGAAACTCAATATGCGAATTAAATGGAAAAAATTAAATTATTTAACTTTCGGCATTTTAGCGGAAACTAGCTGAACAACATCGAAATTCACTTTCAAAAGTTCATAAAAGTCACAAATAATCATACGAACCTAACGGCGCTTTCGGATTTCGAATCGGAGCTCATTCGCCAAAACTGAGCTCAAAAATCTCTTTTTAATATTTATCGACAATAATAAATGAAACCTTCTTCCGATTCCTACCAAACGAGGTCTGATTTAGATCAAATTTTACTCATTATGAATATTTTAAAATTATCGGCACATCAATCGGAGTCCTAACATCCAAAACGACTAACCGAGGTCGTTTCATTCTCCTCCACTTAAACTCTCGTTCGTCCCCGAACGAGCCTAAGTCTAAAGAAAAGTTCGCACAGATAACAAGAGAACTTGCACGACTTCATAAGCTGCTCCACGGGCATTATCTCCTGATTACATGATAAGAATTATAACCTGTGTACCGAACTCTTTGAATAAAACATATCTGGATAATATGATAACACCATTTCCCGGATTATTCTGACTAAGATGATCCTTCCTCGATCACGAGAGGAGAGTTCTACATTTTCGAAATAAAGATACACGGAACTTTGAATGGGTTAACATGATTAAGCCGATAAATTACCTCTTCGATATACCTTTCGATATAGCACAGGTCGATGAAACTAAGAATTAGCTCACGCGTGATACAATAGAGGAGCTTTTGAAGTACCTTGTCACTACACACTATAGAAGATTTGATGCAAGCTATGTTATTTTTTTACGAACGCACTATGCCACATCTCACTTGATGTTAGTGTTGTTCCGCAAGCTCCTTGTGGCAATTCAGTTACTCATATCCTTATGTATGTCAAAGGTTCATCTGAACAGGGTCTATCGTATAAGGATAAGGATCTTGCAAATACTACTGGATAGTATGATGCAGACCAGGAATGATCTTCAGACTGGACATCTACTTCAGGGTATTGTCTTTGAATTGGAAATATATTGACTTGAAAAAGTAAAAATAAAAGAGACATGTAGTTGGACCATGAGCTGAGGAAGAATACCATCAAGAAAGTGGATTACATGTGCATTTATAACGCTAAAGTAACTTCTCAAAGAGTTGAGGTGTGAAAGAGATATGCCAATGATGGAGGGACGAGAAGCTGCACTAGACCTTTAACTCTAAATTTTCATGAAGTAAAACAGTGTCAGTATGAGGATCCAGTTCTAGTTGAATACAGACAGATAGCCAGAAGAAAACCAGGGTAACCATACAGGGTTACTACTGACGGTGTTCTCATGTATAAAGATAGACTTTGTGTTCCTGATGTTGCGGATTTACGTGGACAGATTATGATAGAGGCACATTATTCCAATTACACTGTTCATCCAGGTTCGACTAAGATGTACCATGATCTTAAATAGATTTATTGGTGGGACGGAATAAAGTGTGACATAACAGAATTTGTGGCTCAGTATTCTAATTTTCAGCAAGTTAAAGTCGTGTCATTTTTCCAGAACTTTATGCTTTCAGCAGATAGGTACGTATATATGATCAGGTTGCAGGCTTTTCTTTATCGTTAATAGATTATTAGTGGGTTTAGCAATGATCGAAACTCATTGTAGGTTTCTATCGTGGCCTTAGGTTGGGTCGTGACAAAAGTGGTATCAACGCCATAGAGATTTAGTATTACCACTCAGTATTTGGAGGAAGGCTCCTCCACTTAAAGCACAAACTCATGCAGCTATTTGAATAGGAATACCCATCCCCGCACAGTCTGCTGGACTAAAGAAGATTTAGCTAAAAGCTGAACGTAGGCAGACCTAAGCTACCAACTATCCTTTCGAGTTGCTAAACAGCTGCAACTCTTGAGTTCACAACTCCATACCTTTGCCGTAAACACAACCGCCTGATGGATAGTACTTCTATTACCCTTAGAAGTCTTAAAAAACAATAATATGCTTACCCGGCTACAATAACACGTACTCTTGCTCAACATAGGGAACATCACAAGCGGCTACCAACCGCCCAAGCTCACTAGTGCCGGACGAAGAAGAAATGGAAATGCACTGAGGATAGAAATAATTAGAGCTTCAGGAAGCTCATATTCTTATTTGCTTGGCTACCAGAGCTAGACTATTTCCGAGTCAGACTAACCAAAGAATCACAATTGAAAAAATAGACATTAAATGAGCTTTATGGAGCAACATCCATATCAATTTAACCTTCCAATAAGAAGGAAACTCTGACAATTTACCAGAAAATCCTTTTATAATCCAGATAAGCTCATGGGATAACATGACTTTACTAGCGTTTTGAACCAAGAGGAGATGCGTAGATCGAGTATTACTTACTAACCACTTTACACCGGAAGAAACAATGGCACTCTCTAATGATGACGAATAAGGATCTCATCATCCTACCAACACTGAATTCGAAAGAGAGAGGTAAACTGACTTGACATATTAAGAGAATGTGGCACAACAAGATGCCAAGCAGAACATACCGATACTCACTAAAAATCTCTCACATTTAAACCAGATAACTAGTAAGGTCTCACAAATGCCCTGAATAAATCATACCAGAAGCTCGCCCCTGAACCTCAACCGATTCTTGATAGAAACAATATTCAAGGAATCCATAGGAACATGGTAAGACACACCTTTTCCAGATCGATCGAAAAAATAAAATCTTACTCACATATAATGGAAGAAGAAATACATGGGTGCACTACATCGGATACCTCAGTATCCTGCTAGACATGTAGTTCTTAGAACTGCTTTTGCGAGAGAGGAGGAGTTGTAATTGGTTCTTTGGCTCTTGTCCGGTACTGATACTCGGCCAGAATGCACAATTCAAGCTCAAGATCGGGAGTAAAACTAACACATGAATACAACAAGTCAGTGTTGAGATAATCATTATCATTTGCAAAACATATCACGTCCTATAATTCAAGAGACCTCTTTTGTGACAGAGGTATGCCTAACGAGAGTAACACATATAGTAGGCGTCATTTGATGACCCTTTTGGACAAAGTTGGCTAATGGACATTAACATGCCAAGAATATTAAGTCTTCCTAAGTTTGAGTATGATATTCAAAATTGAATGTGTATCATGCATCATCCCATTTGTTCTCATACCCCAAATGAAAGAAAAATAATTTTATAAAATAATTGATTTGTTGCATAAAAGTAGATTTTTTTTTTGTAAGTAGAAACAAATAATTGACTTTGTTACATAAAAATGGAAAAATAACAATAATCTAAACGCCTATGTCTTCTTCGATCTTCCAAGTCTTCGTGACTTGTGACAATCTGCAACCAAAATAAGCTATTAGACGATCCCCCTTCCGAGAACAAATGATTTGCACCGGACACATTCAATTTTAAATAATGCATATGTAACACATTTAAACGTCCCTTAGGGTTGGAAAACCGTTTGGTTCATTCAAACTTAGTGAAATAATAGACTTAGACATGAGCCGAAGTCAAAATGGTCCTACATATGATATGATGAATGATCCTTAAACAAAGTCTTCACCAAGAGTTGGCTTGACAAAAAGGTTCTTCCAAACGGACAATTTGGAAATGAAAGTGCACAAATTGTCAACAGCTTCGCTAGTTGATTGATTTTGCACATCTTTCCTTAAAGGTGTTTTAGTAGTGGAATGACCGTGAGTTTCATGCAATCGTTTTTTGTTTGTGAAAATGTGAATTTTCCAACAGTGGAGGAAGACATGAACAGAATGACAATTATAAGTGCATATAATTAAATAACATATAAATTATAATTAAAGGGTTACATAAAACAAAATTAACAAAGAAAAAACTAAAAAGAAAATGTTAGTCCTGGAGTAAAATAATCAAAGCAATAAAATAATCAAAGAAATAAAATAATCAAAGCAATAAAAAAATCCAATCCTAAGAAATCGTTATGGTTAGAACAAAATATCCCCAACAGAGTCGCCATCATGTCGCAACCCACTTTTACCTTCGGACCGCACGCCCGAAAAGTGGTTTCCAACTTGGGTAACTCGTTAGAAGTTGGTTTGGAGTCGCCACCTAATAAATTTCCTAGGCGTATTAGGTCACCTAAAGATTTCTAACTAATTGCAAATGATAACTTCAGGTTGGCCTTGCTAACTAGAAATTCGGGTAAGTGGTCGAAATAACCTAGAAGGAAGGGGTTAGACACCTCCTAAGTTCAACTAAGTGTGGTTCCCGGCAGATTTCTATAATTGGGGTCAAGTCAAGCAATTTTAACTAAAGAGATAAAAAGTAAATAAAATAAACAAAGAGGACATGTGCGCAAACAAGTTAAAGTATATGAAAATAGGTAGCCTCAAAAGGAATGTCTTGATACAAGCTCAAATATACGATTTCAAGCCTAATGTAGTCAAATCCTAAAAGAAGATCAATTTCTCAATAAGTCTCTTATCCTGGGACACGTATGCAAAACTTTGAGTTATATAAAATATTTTTTTATGTGGGGTGAGAACTTTTGGGGGTGGTCTTGATTTGGTGAGCTATTTTTCGCTGGTCTTTAAAGCTTAAACAGTTTTTTAACACTTTTAATAGTATTTCCACTTATTCTACCACCATTTTACATTCACATTTTCTCTCTCTACAGATCTACTTTCTCTCTCTGTACTCCAAACCTAATTCCGTCACAACCACTACCACTAATCCATCATGGCACCACCGTAACCACCACTGCTATCCCACCGGGTAAGGCCAAAACTTCAACTTCCACCACTCTATTTTCCTCCTTTACAGTCGCCACCACAGAAAAATGGAGAAGAGAAACATCACCACCACCAGCAGTGGTGGAACCACGGTGTCTACAATACAAAGCAAGGGAGTGAAGGGAGATTAACAGATCGAAGAAAGGGTGAGGGAGATAAGCGAACACGGAGGGGGGAGGTATATAGTAGTGATGCAATCGGTATATAGTAGTGACACCATCGGTCTCTGCTTTTGTTAAATTCCTCTTCTTCCTCCCCTTCAGAGAATCTAGTGCTTTGTCTTAAATACTGCTCACAAGAATGCAAGTTCTGTGCCCTTTGGAATTGTTGCTGGCAACGTTGAGAAATTTGTTCCCTTGGGGATTTAGCATCTTCAGTTATGGTAATGGTAGTACGAAAGCTAGAGATCATATTGATTTGTTTTGGACACAATTCTTGTAGTGATATTCTTTACTGGAGTTGGGCTAGCTAACTCACTTCAAATTTCTCTTTATTTGGTGAATGAAGAAACAACAATATGTCAGATTGACATTATTATACTTTAAAGAATCTTTATATTTGGAAAAAGTGATGACGGATTGGCATCATTTGTTTGTATAATAGATAGAGTACTTTGGCACACTTGTAAGTAAATGATTTCGTATTGACTTTATTTTATTATTACTTTGGATTTTTATATTTGGGCAAAGTGATGACGGATTGGCATCATTTGTTTGTATAATAAATAGAGTACTTTGGCTCACTTGTAAGTAAATGATGCCGAATTGGCCTTGTTTTATTTTCACTTCGAATTTTTGTATATGGACAAAGTAATGACGATTTGGTGTCATTTGCTTGTAAAATAGATATAGTCGTATTGCTTAGTTATGAATAAATACAGCCGAATTGTCTTCACTCTATATTTTCATATGTATTTTTATGGATGAATGACGTGAAGACGAGTTGGACTCATTTGTTTGCATAATATACGTAATATTTAGCTCACATTATAAATAAATAGTGACAGATGGTCGTTCTTTTAAAATATAAGCACTTGAAGGTAATGATTAAAGTAAGGTCGATTTGACATCATTTATTCACAAAACGACCATGAATGTTTGCTTATTGTATGATGAAATGACGCCGGATTGGTCTTATATTTTGTTTTCCTTTGATTTTTGTATATAAGCGAAACTGTGACAATTTGGTGTTATTTATTCACAAAATAGACATGAAATACAGATGGATTTACTGCCTTGTATATAAGCAAAACGATGTCGATTTAGCGTTATTTATTCACAAAATGGACGTTAAACAGAACCGGATTGGCATTGTTTTTTGCTGTGTAAGAAGCAGTGGCGTTTTTTGTAATTTCAGAAGTAAAAAGGTATCGTGGCATTTTTATTATTACGGCTTCAAAAAATGGTAGGTGACATTTTTGTACTTACATGAAGTTATTTATTATTAAGGGTATTTTTTGTGCTTTCAGCTTTAGTTAATGGTAAAGTGCTTATGTTTTCAAGACCACTAAAAAAGTGCTTACCAAATCAAGACCGGGTGCTTTTCTGCTTATTTTTGTAATTCTCCCTATATAAAACCAAAAATATTCACCGCATGCCTTCCATAAGGAGTGGTTTTATAAAATTACCTGGGCTAAGGAATGTTTTAGCAAAAATGCCCTTATTTAGTCCGGAAGCCAAGACTTCAAGGCAAAAATTTTGTAAGTCTTGATAATTGGCTATACTTCAAGGGCAAATGTTGTTTTGCCAATACTTCAAGTTATATGGCGAGAATGTAGGGAAAACTAGAAGGGGCAAGTCTTGGCAATTGCCAAGATTTACGACGAAGTGCAGCAAGTGTTGCCTATTGCCAATACTTGTCGTTCAAGTGTTGGAAAATCGAGCAGGGGTCAATGGCATGTCTTGGCAATTTCCAAGACTTACGGCCAAGTGCGGTAAGTATTGCCATTGACCCCTGCTCGAGTTGCCAACATTTGAACGGAAAGTGTTGGCAAAGGGCGACACTTGCCGCACTTCGTCGCAAGTCTTTGCAATTCTCACCATATAACTTGAAGTATTGGAAAAAAAGCACTTGCCCTTGAAGTATAGCCAATTGCCAAGACTTACAAAATTCTTGCATTGAAATCTTGGCTCCGGAGTAAATAAGGACATTTTGCTAAACCATTCCTTAGCACGGACCATTTTGCAAAACCACTGCTTATGGAGGGCATGGGGTGAAATTCTTTGTATAAAACATAGCAGATTTGCAGTGGAGTATAATTTGCACAAGTAAACTTGGAAAATGATTACACTGCATAAGCATCCATAAATTATAAAGTTGAACAACAATTAACTAATTAACCAACATTGTCATCCATCTTATACTTTAATTAACAAACAAAAAGTAAACATATAGTATAAAAAATGTGTGCCACTAAAGGATGGTATTGTGATATTTATGGTCACATACCTTTAACTTCGGTGGCAACTTTAGTGTGAGATCTCGTTTAAAATAATTAGTTCAAAATAAGTAAAATACATAATTATATACATATTGATGAAAATATAGTTAAACACATAACATGATATAGCAAGCAAATAATAATAACCACATATTTATAAGTCAAGCAGGGAGCAAATATGGTGTTTAAGAAATATTAATAATAGACGTAGCAAGCAATTAATTCAAATTTGAGTGATTTTTTTATATAGAAAATAATATAAATTTTAAATGACTTGACCTCCAAAGTCCTAAACCCATCAAAAACTATTAATTAACTTGAAGAAATTTATTAAAAATAATTTATATTTCTTATTTTTTTAAAGCATATCCAGATCTTTAGATTTGCAGAAACAACCCGGTTTCAAAAATATTCTGCAGATTTTAGCCCTGTGGAAATAGGCCAGTTTCAAAATTGAGTTTAAGTTTTAGCCCCTTTCTAAATTGATTGCAGACCTGCTACGTTTAGATACTAATACGTTCTCCAGATTATGAAATTTGCAAAAATAGACCAAGTTTCGACACTCATTTCAGTTTTAGCCACTTTTTTTTATTTTGTAGAAAACACCTCCATTAGATTAAGCCTTACTACTGCCCTGCTTAACATAAAATTTCAGATTCTAATATACAACAGTTTCATATTTAATTTTGCACAAAAAAATCTATTTTAAACCAGTTTTATTTTTTACCATTTCAGCATATAAAAGCAAAGAGAGAGTGAGAAAAATAGCCCCTGATTACCTAATATATAGCAGCAGCTCATAGCGGCCTGTTATTTCCCTTTTCACAGCCTTTTAAGACATGACACTTACCATTTTGAACCTATTTTAATGTACAATTATATGTACATATGGGTGCCCTAATAAATAAAAATAAAGGAATTTCTATAAACCAAATAGGGATAAGAATAGAGCTTTGTCCCTTTGATTTCATAAGTTCTCTTGAATAAAATATAGATTCTTTCCATCATCATGGTCATGGAAAGGACTTAGAGACAAAAACGTAGCCATTGCTTATCCTTTCTCTACTCTAATACCTACAATAAACTGTTAATACATGGTATAGCCTTTTGGCTATTCTAGAATCTGCAAGAAAAGGGTTCAAAGGTAGCCCTTATGAACACAAATTCAAGGAGGAACAGGGTAGACAAGTAATTATTGCAAACATATTATAGAAAACGAACACTAAACCTCAATATTGTATTAAGAGATCATTCATTCAACTTGGAGCAATACCTTAGGGGGTTTTCAAATAACAGCAACAGGGATTCTAATATATAAGCCAGGCAACAAACAATCAACAAGAACACCCAATCTTTGCCTCAGCTTATTAGAAGGCAGACAAAAAACTTTTATGCCAAGATTAAAGAAAAGATAAAGAATGTGTCTTTCTTTCAATGAAAAGATGAGAGGCAATCTGTGAGATTTTTCAGAGAGAGAGAGAGAGCAAGAGAGTTTTAATGTTTCTGAGAGGTGTCCATGAAGGGAAGAGGGGCAGTTTATATAGGTGTAGGAATAGAGTCGTTTGAATTTTGAATTACCATTCTAGAAGGAAAACAAAGAATCAGTTTCTTAAAGAAGGAAACATAATAACTTGATTAGTAAAAGGGAAGGGGAAATATCTAGGAGATATAGTATATGATGTGCTAAGATCAAGGAGAACATTCAGTTCTCAACATATAAGGAAAAATATCCTCAAATCTTGGAGAGAAAGAATGGGACAATAAACTGATAAAAAGTTTTAAACAAATATGGAAATAGTAATAAGACTCTACATATGGTAAATATGCTAGGAGAAAATAATATATTATAATAGAGAAATCATTCTCTTTATTTCGATACTCAGGCAGGCAGATTATGTATGTATGTATGTATGTATGTATGTGTCACGACCCAATTTTCGGGGCCGTGATGGCACCTAAGTGTTACATCCTTAGGCGAACCACGAATAATTAAATTGACTCATAAAGATAATTTAGATAGAAATATTTCAAAAAAAATGTAGGTGTAGACATCTACCCGAAATACAGTGTCAATAGAGCATCTACGAATTCTGACATCCGATATATATAATATATAATACAAGATGTAGGAAGCGACTAAACACTAAGGTGGATCAGACGGTATGCCACCGCGAACCATGCGGTTGGCTCACCTCAAGCAAAAATAGCCACAGCCTCGATCAGATAAGTCCAGCTGTCTGACTAGTAGAAGGATCTGCACATTTAAACAGTAAGTTATGAGCCAAAGCCCAGTAAGATCATCGACAGGCCCGCTAAATTATCCTTTCGGGACAAGTCTTTGATAATGCATAAGCAGATAACGGAAGTACAATCCACACCTTTACAGTAACCCATAAATATTACATACGATAATATAATTATACAACAACACAAGCAATAATACGCGAATACATAACATGGTCAATAATATAAAGATACATAATATAGGCAGCATATACAATATTATATTGATACTATGGCATAAGCAATAATATAATTAACACACAGCATGGCGATGATATATCTCGCATACCACATAAGTAATGATATACCTAGCACATAGCATAAGCACACACCCAGTGCGGCTTTGTTTATAGGTCATAACACACCACAGGCCTCTGTCCCTATAAACAACTTTACTTATAGGTCATAACGCACCACAAGCCTCTATCCCTATAAGTCTCCACATCTAGGTCATAACGCACCACCGGCCTCTGTCCCTAGATGAAATTTCTCTCCTAGGTCATAACGCACCAACGGCCTCTGTCCCTAGAGCATATCAATAATACACCAGCACACAACATCGACTATACACAAGTCACGTTTGTGCTTTCTCCTTTTTGTATAAATATAACGAGTAGTACATAATACTATCTACTAGACAATGCTAGTCAATTAAGTACTCGACATCTTACTTAGCAAGATCAAATCTTATCCGCAAGCAAAAATAGAGGTCAAGTCTCACTTACCTCAAAATCGGCTCAAGTTGCTAAGGAACGACCTCCTTTCCCAAACGATGTGCCTCCGTAAGACTCCTCTCTGAGCCAAAGAAATAGTGTCGCACTCGTAAGCATGTGAGGAAAGGATTCTAAGCCCTTACGCAATTTAAGAGGCAATTTACCAAAATACCCCCGGGTCGGACGTACCCAAAACCCGTAAAATTTATGTTTCCGGACTCCCCATACTCCCACGAGTCCAAAAGTACCATTATTGTACATACCCGAGTCCAACTCGGTCATTTTTTCCCATTTCACAAATCTAGGGTTCAAACCCTCTTTCCAAGGATCGTCACTTTGATCCTCGGATTAAAGCGTTAAAAATGGGTAAGAATAGTTACCTTGTATTTAGGAATGATTTTGGTACTTCAAATTCCCATTGGAATCACTTTTAGAAGCTCAAAACATGAAAATAAAAATGAATGCCCGCCCTAGTATATATAGCAGCCCGCAGCTTTAAAGAGTTGTACCACATGCTGTCCAAATTGTACCTCGCTGGATAGCTTTCGGTAAAATACACATAACGTTTCATAGAAATGTTCAAATGATACGAGGTTAGTGGCATTAGAACCACAACTCAAAGAGCTACAACTTTTATGTTTTGACTTTTTCCCAATTCCTTATGGATTGATCTGAAAAATTGATTTTTTTCCGGCTGAACAGTAAAAAAAAACAGAATTCAGCAGCTTTTTGGCTTGCACCAGATCAGCCACTTTTTTGGGTCCAAACGGGACCCTACGAAGCTCAGAATGACCCCAAAATTAGTACACAAGTCATACAAGACTTGTGTGACATGCTCGTCAAGACGAAACTCAATTCGGATCTCTAGAACTCAAAAAGTGGATCCCACGGGAAAGGGTCAAATTTCGACTTTCGCCAAAATAGCGAATTTTAATCAAACGACCCCGGAATCAAAATTCGAAAGTTGCTACAAGTCACAAATGACGATACGAACCTAACGGAACCCTCAGATCTCTCATCGGAGTTCGTTTACTCAAATCGAGCTCGAAAACCTCTTTTAACCTTTTTAAACTTCCGCAACGGAGACTTTTTCAAAAGTCCTATCAAACGAGGTCCGTTTTCACTTCTGAAGGTTGCTACAGGTCATAAATTACCATACGAACCTAACGCAACTTTCAGATTTCACATCAGAGCTCATTTGCTCAAATCGAGCTCCGAAACCTCTTTTAGCCTTAACGAATATCCGAAACGGATGTCTTTCTCCGATACCTATCTAACAAAGTTCGTTTTAGCTAAAAAATTTCAGACATGTCATAATGGACCTTACGGAGCTTTTGGGATTTTCGACACGTAAATCGAGGTCCCGATTCCCGAAACGACTATTTGAGATCGTTACAATCTCCCCCACTTAGACTCTCGTTCGTCCTCGGACGAGCCCGAGTCTAAGGTAAGATTCACATTTTCACGAAAATAATTACACGGATTTCGAGGACTCTCGCTACTACCCGAAATCATAAATAACAACATAACTTTCAGGCTTTAGAGATTGAAATCATACCTGAATTATCGAAAAGGCGAGGATACTTCCCCCGCATGTCGGACTCAAGTTCCCAAGTGGCCTCTTCGCTAGGACGATTCTTCCATAGCACTTTAACCAACGGGATCTCTTTCGACCTTAGCTTACGGATCTCTCTAGCCGCAATAGCAATCGGCTCCTCCAAATAAGCCAAGTCCTCGTCGATCTCGACAGAAGCCATATCAATCACATGGAATGGATCATGAACATACTTTCGGAGTATAGATACGTGGAATACCGGATGAACTGACAGAGATGGAGGCAAAGCAAGCCTATATGCAACAGTGCCAATGCGCTCCAAGACCTCAAAAGGACCAATGAACCTCGGACTAAGCTTGCCCTTTTTCCCGAATCTCATAACACCCTTCATCGGCGATACTTTAAGAAACACCCGGTCACCTACCATAAACACCAAATCTCTCCTCCTCCGATCCGCATAAGATATCTGTCGACTCTGAGCTGTGCGGAGCCGATCCTGAATGATTCGGACCTTATCTAAGGTCTGCTGAACTAGATCCGGACCCAAAACCTTCACCTCTCCAGGTTCAAACCAACCAACTGGAGAACGACATCGGCGGCCATATAATGCCTCAAATGGAGCCATCTGGATAGAAGACTGATAACTATTATTATAGGCAAATTCCGCCAAAGGCAAATAACTGTCCCAATGGCCTCCAAAGTCAATAGCAGAAGCCCTCAGCATATCCTCAAGAATCTGGATGGTCCTCTCGGACTGACCATCAGTCTGAGGATGAAATGCGGTGCTAAGATCCACTCGGGTACCCAGCTCTTTCTGAAATGATCTCCAAAACTGAGCTGTGAACTGAGTACCGTGATCTGATATAATAGAGATTGGAGCACCATGCAATCTCACAATTTGCTCGATAAAGGTACGAGCTAAGCGCTCCGATGAATAAGTAGTCCTCACGGGGATGAAATGAGCTGACTTGGTGAGACGATCCACCACTACCCATACTGAATCATGCTTGCCCAAGGTCAAAGGCAATCCAACCGCAAAGTCCATAGAAATATGCTCTCATTTCTATTCCGGAATCGGCATGGACTGAGTCACCCCGGCTGGTCTTCTATGCTCATACTTTACATGCTGACAATTTAAGCACCAAGACACATGATCAAAAACATCTCTCTTCATTCCCATCCACCAATATAACTCCCAAAGATCTTGATACATCTTTGTAATACCAGGATGAATAGAATACCGAGAACTGTGTGCCTCTGCCAATATCAGCTGCCTCAACTCCCCAACATTCGGAACACACAACCGACCGTTGAGCCGTAGTACACCATCATTTTCGATCATAAATGAGGTCACTCCCCCACTTAAAACTCTATCTCGAATATCACGCAAATATGAATCATCAAATTGCTTTTCCTTGATCTGGGAAGCTAGGGATGACTAAGTCCCTATATAAGCAAAAACTCGGTCTGGCACAGAATCATCAAATCGCACTCCACTAATGGACAAGGCCTGCAACTCTCGAGCTAGTGGTCTCATATCAACATCAAGATAGGCAAGGCTACCCATAGACTTCCTGCTCAGAGCATCAGCCACAACATTAGCTTTCCTGGGATGATACCGAATAGCGATGTCATAATCCTTAAGCAACTCCAACCATCGGCGCTGTCTCCCGTTCAAGTCCTTCTGGGTGAACAGATACTGGAGACTCTTATGATCAGTGAAAATCTCACAAGGCTCACCATATAAATAATGCCTCCACAACTTCAATGCAAATACCACCGCCAATAACTCTAGATCGTGGACAGGGTAGTTCTTCTCATGCACTTTCAGTTGTCTCGAGGCATAAGCTATCACCTTGCCATTCTGCATCAAAACACCACCTAAGCCAATACCAGAAGCATCACAATAGACTGTGAATCCCCCGGATCCACTAGGCAAGGCCAATACAGGTGCTGTAGTCAAGACAGTCTTGAGCCTCTGAAAGCTAGACTCACAAGCAGCAGACCATAGAAAAGGAACATTCTTCTGCGTCAATTTAGTCAGTGGTGCTGATATGAAAGAAAATCCCTCCACGAATCGCCGATAATAACCTGCCAAGCCTAAGAAACTCCGAATCTCTATAGGAGAAGTAGGCCTAGGCCAATTCTGAACGGCCTCCACTTTCTTGGGATCAACACCAATACCGTCCTTGGTCACCACGTGACCCAGGAATGAAACGGTATCCAGCCAGAACTCACATTTAGAGAATTTAGCATACAATTCATGGTCTCTCCAGGTCTGAAGGATAATCTTCAAGTGATGCTCATGCTCCCCTCGGCTCCTTGAATATATAAGGATGTCATCAATGAACACAATAACAAAAGAATCAAGATATGACTTGAACACATGGTTCATAAGATCCATATAGGCGGCCGGAGCATTTGTAAGCCCAAATGACATGACAAGAAACTCATAGTGCCCATATCTCGTACTGAAAGCAGTCTTAGAAATATCCTCAGACCGAATCCTCAACTGATGATACCCCGATCTCAAGTCAATCTTGGAAAAATGAGTAGCACCCTGAAGCTGATCAAATAAATCATCTATACGCGGTAAAGGATACCTGTTCTTGATAGTCACTTTGTTCAATTGCCGATAATCAATACACATGCGCATAGAACCATCCTTCTTCTTTACAAAAAGAACCGGAGCACCCCAAGGAGACACACTGGGTCTAATGAAACCCTTATCAAGCAAATCTTGAATTTGCTCCTTCAATTCCCTCAACTCAGCAGGAGCCATACGATATGGAGGAATAGATATAGGCTGAGTACCTGGCAATATATCAATACAGAACTCAATCTCCCGCATAGGAGGCAAACCCGGCAAGTCATCCGGAAAGACCTCCAGATACTCGCATACTACCGGTACTCGATCAATAGATACCTCCTCCACTCGAACATCTCGAATAGAAGCAATATACCCTCCGCACCCGCGAGCTATCATCTTCTGAGCCTTCATGAATGATATGATCTTGTTCCTCGAAGAAGACCTGGAACCCTTCCAAATAGCCTTAGGCTCACCTTCGGCACCTATAGTCACGGACTTGGCATGGCAATCCAACGTCGCGTGACAGGATGCCAACCAATCCATGCCCATGATCACATCAAATTCCACCATATCTAGCAACATCAAGTCTACTAGAGACTCAACACCACAAATAGAAATCACACACTCCCGATACCCTTTATCTACACATATAGGATCTCCGACAGGCGTTGCCACCATAAATGGAGCATCAATAAAAACCAGATCCTTGCTCAAGCAAGGTGAAAATCCAGGAGACACATAAGAGAAAGTAGATCCCGGATCTATAAGGGAAAAGGCACTGCAGCCACAAATAGAAAGAGTACATGTGATCACATCATTGGATGCCTCGGCATCCTGGCGTGTCATAGCAAAAACCTGAGCTGAACCTCCAGGACCAAGAGCTCTCTGAACCGGCTGCCTAGGAGGAACCTGAGTGACAGGCATAGCTGCCTGAGGAGAAGACCGAACCATAGCAGTAGAACTCTGATGTCCCGCGGAGGTAGGTCCAGATGAAGTAACATAGGGGCAATCCCTAACAAAGTGCCTGGGATCCCCACACTGGTAACAAGCCTTACTACCGCCTCCTCCGCGTCCACCTCCGGGCCTGCACCTCCCATAGTGCCTCTGACGGCATCTCCCACAAACAGGTGGAACAGACTGAGATGAATCCCCACACCTCTGAGGCGGCTGAGGCCTATGAACACCCGACGAAGTACCCTGAGATGGTAAAGCAGCGGCCTGGGGAAGCCTAGGCTGAGTATGACCTCGAAAACTCTGGCCACCATGTGAAGGGCCACCAGAAGTACCAGAATATCGCACCCTCTTGCTCGCCCTCTCTGCATCTGCTCTAGCATGAATGTCCTCCATACGCCTCGCAATATCAACCACATCATAATAAGACTTGTTGCCAATATGTGAGGCAACAGCCACCTGAAGACGAGGGTGAAGACCCTCAACAAATCTAAGAACCTTGTCTCTCTCCAGCATAACCATAGCAGGCGCATACTGAGATAACTCTAAAAATCTGGTATCATAAGCAGTCACGGACATGCCTCCCTGTCTCAACAACTCAAACTCGCGTCTCTGGGCATCAAGATGACTCTGAGGCACAAATCTACTCATAAACATAGCAAGGAACTCGGTCCAAGTCAAGGGAGGAAGATCACTCGACCTCTGTCTCATCATAGAAGACCACAAAGTCTCGGCATCACCGGACAAACGGAAAAAAGCACATCTCACCCCAAGGGTGTCCCTAGTACCCAATATAGAAAATATCTTCTCACATTTCTGAATATACCTCTGGGCAGTGCAAGTAGCTGGGGTACCATCGAACTCGGGAGGCTTAAGCTTCATAAAGGACTCAATCCTCCGAGCTACCTCCTCGTCACTCATAGAAATAGCAGGAATAGAATGACCCAACTGAATACCCGACTGAGGAGCCAAAGTGGAAGGCTGAGCAATAGGACTAATAACTGGAGTAGACTGAGGAATCACCGGAGTAGCCTCAGGAGTCGGCGTACTCATAGCTGGAGTAGCTGGCTGGGGTACCGCAGAAGGTACTGGCATATCGCCCATAGGAGAGGCATGAGATCCAAGCATGCCCATCATCCGCCATAAAACATCTGCAGGAATAGATACCGTTGTGCCCGGCACAAGAGAAGGCATAGTCGATGGGACATGTGCGACGGGTATCTCAGAAGACACCGGTGGCACTGTACTAGTCTGTCTGGCAGCAGGAGGTCTGCCCACAGAAGCTCTGGTAGTAGCCGCTCTCGGCTGAGTAGGTGCCCGCGCACCAGTCCGTGTGCTACGCACAGCTCTCCCACGGACCGACTCAGTCAGTGCGTCACCAGCTCCCGAAGCAGAGGACGATCACGTTCTCACCATCTGTCATAATCACATTAAAGGATTAGCACCTATGTAAGCATCATAGCACGAGAAGAGATGAAATGAAGGGAAACAACTCCTCCTAAAATGCCTTTGCAGCCTCTCGCTTATAAGTATGGTCAACAACATACCCATAAACAAGACTCTGCTCGGACACTGCTCCATTGACTCCCTAAGACTCGACTTACAACCTAGGGCTCTGATACCAATTTGTCACGACCCAATTTTCGGGGCCGTGATGGCACCTAAGTGTTACATCCTTAGGCGAACCACGAATAATTAAATTGACTCATAAAGATAATTTAGATAGAAATATTTCAAAAAAAATGTAGGTGTAGACATCTACCCGAAATACAGTGTCAATAGAGCATCTACGATTTCAGACATCCGATATATATAATATATAATACAAGATGAAGGAAGCGACTAAACACTAAGGTGGATCAGACGGTATGCCACCGCGAACCATGCGGTTGGCTCACCTCAAGCAAAAATAGCCACAGCCTCGAACGGATCAGATAAGTCCAGCTGTCTGACTAGTAGAAGGATCTGCACATTTAAACAGTAATTTATGAGCCAAAGCCCAGTAAGATCATCGACAGGCCCGCTAAATTACCCTTTCGGGACAAGTCTTTGATAATGCATAAGCAGATAACGGAAGTACAATCCACACCTTTACAGTAACCCATAAACATTACATACGATAATATAATTATACAACAACACAAGCAATAATACGCGAATACATAACATAGTCAATAATATAAAGATACATAATATAGGCAGCATATACAATATTATATTGATACTATGGCATAAGCAATAATATAATTAACACACAGCATGGCGATGATATATCTCGCATACCACATAAGTAATGATATACCTAGCACATAGCATAAGCACACACCAGGTGCGGCTTTGTTTATAGGTCATAACGCACCACAGGCCTCTGTCCCTATAAACAACTTTACTTATAGGTCATAACGCACCACAAGCCTTTGTCCCTATAAGTCTCCACATCTAGGTCATAACGCACCACCGGCCTCTGTCCCTAGATGAAATTTCGCTCCTAGGTGATAACGCACCAACGGCCTCTGTCCCTAGAGCATATCAATAATACATCGGCACACAACATCGACTATACACAAGTCACGTTTGTGCTTTCTCCTTTTTGTATAAATATAACGAGTAGTACATAATACTATCTACTAGACAATGCTAGTCAATTAAGTACTCGACATCTTACTTAGCAAGATCAAATCTTATCCGCAAGCAAAAATAGAGGTCAAGTCTCACTTATCTCAAAATCGGCTCAAGTGGCTAAGGAACGACCTCCTTTCCCAAACGATGTGCCTCCGTAAGACTCCTCTCTGAGCCAAAGAAATAGTGTCGCACTCGTAAGCATGTGAGGAAAGGATTCTAAGCCCTTACGCAATTTAAGAGGCAATTTACCAAAATACCCCCGGGTCGGACGTACCCAAAACGCGTAAAATTTATGTTTCCGGGCTCCCCATACTCCCACGAGTCCAAAAGTACCATTATTGTACATACCCGAGTCCAACTCGGTCATTTTTTCCCATTTCACAAATCTAGGGTTCAAACCATCTTTCCAAGGATCGTCACTTCGATCCTCGGATTAAAGCGTTAAAAATGGGTAAGAATAGTTACCTTGTGTTTAGGAATGATTTTGGTACTTTAAATTCCCCTTGGAATCACTTTTAGAAGCTCAAAATATGAAAATAAAAATGAATGCCCGCACTAGTATATAAAGCAGGCCGCAGCTTTAAAGAGTTGTACCACATGCTGTCCAAATTGTACCTCGCTGGATGGCTTTCGGTAAAATACACATAACTTTTCATAGAAATGTCCAAATGATACGAGGTTGGTGGCATTAGAACCACAACTCAAAGAGCTACAACTTTTCTGTTTTGACTTTTTTCCAATTCCTTATGGATTGATCTATAAAATTGATTTTTTTCCGGCTGAACAGTAAAAAAAAACAGAATTCAGCAGCTTTTTGGCTTGCACCAGATCAGCCACTGTTTTTGGGTCTAAACGGGACCCTACGAAGCTCGGAATGACCCCAAGATTAGTACACAAGTCATACAAGACTTGTGTGACATGCTCGTCAAGACGAAACTCAATTCGGATCTCTAGAACTCAAAAAGTGGATCCCACGGGAAAGGGTCAAATTTCGACTTTCGCCAAAATAGCGAATTTTAATCAAACGACCCCGGAATCCAAATTCGAAAGTTGCTGCAAGTCACAAATGACGATACGAACCTAACGGAACCTTCAGATCTCTCATCGGAGTTCGTTTACTCAAATCGAGCTCGAAAACCTCTTTTAACCTTTTTAAACTTCCGCAACGGAGACTTTTTCAAAAGTCCTATCAAACGAGGTCCGTTTTCACTTCTGAAGGTTGCTACAGGTCATAAATTACCATACGAACCTAACGCAACTTTCAGATTTCACATCAGAGCTCATTTGCTCAAATCGAGCTCCGAAACCTCTTTTAGCCTTAACGAATATCCGAAACGGATGTCTTTCTCCGATACCTATCTAACAAAGTTCGTTTTAGCTAAAAAATTTCAGACATGTCATAATGGACCTTACGGAGCTTTTGGGATTTTCGACACGCAAATCGAGGTCTCGATTCCCGAAACGACTATTTGAGATCGTTACAGTATGTATGTATGTATGTATGTATGTATGTATGTATGTATGTATGTATGTATCTGTGTGCGACTATTAAATCTGGATAACTCAATATACACAATAGTTATACCAAGTCTAAAGAAAGAACCTTTAATAACAGATTAACCAAACGGGCAGACGCTTCTCGAGTCAATATTCAAGGCCAACAACAAGAATTACATTTGACCCTGATTAACTTAACATACTTCAAACAATAGTGATTTTGGCTTAATTCAGATAGCCATGATAATATGAAATTCTTATTGGTACAAGGTATGTTGTAGACATAGATTTCGATTAAACGAGTATCATGCTATGTCCATAGAAATTCAAAGAATCAAAATAAGATAAATAAATATCATAATAAAAAAAGAAAGGTAGTACCCGTATTCACTGTCAGGTCGGGTCACGTTGGTTCTGGCCGCTTCTTGGTTTTATGTATGTGTATGCGTGAAATCGATACAATTTCTCCATTTTCATATTCGATTTTGTCAATGTCCGAGTTCAAATTATTTGATTCATGCCTAGTTTTGCTCGGATTTGAATGACAATCCCTCATTTCCTTTCAAGACTTAAGTGGCAGATCAGAGAGAGAGAGAAATTGCTGTGTGATCGCTGCCGTGACTGGCGGAGTAGCAGAGTGACGACGGGTTTAGGGTGTATCGGGTCGATTTTTTGGCAAAGGGGGAGAACGTGTATAGGGGAGGGCGGTGGCTGATTTAGAAATCGGGATAGAGGAAAATGTTTTAGGGTTTTAGGGTGTGTGTAATATTAAAATGATAGAAATAATGTGGTCCATTAGATAAAAAGAGTAGACGGCTCAAATTTGGCCACGTCAGGTGCGTGTATGTACGGGTGTATACATGTGTGTACGCCTGTATAGCTGAGGTGGAGGAGAATGTGCTTTGAGAGGGTTGTAACACATGCTAAAACGAGTTGTACACACGTCTAATATGTGTACATAGATTTTGGAAATGTGTTTTAGTGAGCTGTAAGCTTGTGCAGAGCTTAACTGGCGTATGTGTGGATAAAAAGTGATGACGGGGATTTGTTGTAGTATAAGCAAATTTTAAATTGAATAATTGGCTAGTATTTAATTATAATGCTAATAAATATAAATAATTAGTATAAAAGTAGGAAAAACTTATAATAATTATAAATAAATACATTTAATCACAATAAATATAAATGAGCTCATATTCCTCAGAGGAGATATCCAAGAAGGGTGCCTTGTTGAGGAAGGCTAAGAGAAAGAGAAGGTGGATGAATTAACTTATCCTAATTCTTCTTCTCGACCAGCTACCCCAGCTTCCATGGTGCCCTCGTCTTCGCAGGCAACTCCCGCTCAACTGGCAAGAGTCTCTTAGATCTAATGCCTATTGAGCTTTTGAAAATTTTATCTTATGTTTGTGCTTATTTATGTATTTTATTGACTGTGTGGTCATTTTGTAATAAATTTTGAGGCCTATGAGCCTTACATATGAATGAATTCTGAATTTTTCCATTATATTTGCGTCTTTACCTTTTGTGCTAGCACTTTGGATATCTGATCATTTAGCTGACAGGCGACATAGTGTCTTTGAACTTGAATACTTTCAAAAGCTAAATATCTAGAATAATGACGAGCATGTTGTTTCAATCCGAATGAAGAATGACATCTCATTTTTACTCGAAGGCATAGTGTCCGGTGCTTGCTATAGTCAAGAAGCATTTCAGGCACTTAATAGGTTGGCCATGAAAATTACCTTTGTAATAATTAGCTAAGTGTTGAGACACAATAAGTCATCAAGAAGACTTAATTTTATTCAATAAACAAAGGAATTAGCCACTATCAGTGCGTAATACATCAAGTATGCTATTAGGCACTTAAAATGTTTTCATGCCTACTTGGCTTGGTAAAATTTGGCCTCTAGTGGATGGTAACTAATATTAAGTTTTAGTTCTAACTAAATAACTTGCTTGTCCGTTTGTCTTTCACGACCAGTCCTTAGTGTGTGTGTCTTCATTTGCATCCATTTTCTGATATACGAACAGTCCCCAACATGAGTTATTTTCAAATACGGCAGTCCCCAGAATCTGATTTCGTTGAAGCCTACGGCGTATCATCCTCTTCAACTTCTCAGTGTTTGGGTTCAAAGTATGAGGATCCAAACATTCGAAGTTGACTCTTATTTTAGCTCCCATATGTACGTTCTCCTGTAAAGAGTAAGTATTAGGGATGGGGAAATGCAACTTTAAGATGAGTGGAACTGTAATGCAATATAATTCGCGGAAGCAAAATAAGATAGAGAAACAAGACGTAGTTTGAACAAGAACAAGAACAAGGATTCAACTAGGAACTAGTCTAGTTGCGCCCATGTTAGAGTCAAAGAACACCTACGCTATATGAAATATCCTAAGGAATACGAAGATTATTGCAAACAAGTTCGATCAAGAGGAATTGAAGATCAATTGGATTCACCAAAAGAAATCAAGTCCAAAAGAGTTTTCTTATTGAGAGAGAAACTCAATGTGTCATATTCTGAATTCAAAGGCGTCTAATGAAGATAATGACCTAAGTGTGATATTTATATGTTTCCCCCACACGTACTAATGTTATAAAAGTAGCCCCAAAGTTGGCTAATTAAATAAGACCATGCAGAGCCAACAAATAAAAAGTCTCTTAAACTAAATAAATTCCATAATTACAGTCAGCAGAAGAGGTGGTCCGCCCTGTGAGGGGTGGCGCTCCACCCTGGAAAGTCCTGAGAATGGTCAGCTGAAGGGCGCTCTGCCCTGGCTTGAGGTGCTCCTCCCTGAAACTTTAGAGAGTTGAAAATTCGATACTTGGTAGATTTTCGGAGTAAAAATGGGAGGCGCTCCGCCTTAGCCTTGGGGCAGTCTGCCCTGGGCAATCCACTGGGCTGGAGACACTGAGAAGATTTGGGGCGCTCCACCCTGATGCTGGGGTGGTCCATCGTTAAGGGTGTTGCATCGAACAATCTTCAAATCGTCCTCGAATCTCCTTTCATCCAATCCCTTTCATACCATGTGTAGATGGGAATCTTGAATCCCATTTGCTTGACTTCGTGTGAATGGTCTCGAGGTCACATGATCAATTTGGAGTGCATCATCTTTCCCTTCTTGAGAAGATTTCGTCCTCGAAATCAAAGCTTCGTCCTCAAAATCAAATCATCATTACGTACATCACAAAGAGTCAAGTCAGAAATATTAAATGTGTTAGAGACATTGTACTCACCTGGAAAATCAATCACATAGGCATTATTGTTGATCTTTGACAGCACTTGGAATGGTCCGTTTCCTCTCGGTGCCAACTTTCCTTTCCTATGGCTCGGGAACCTCTTCTTTTGGAAGTGCACCCAAACCCAATCACCCTTCTTCCAGCTTCTCTCTTTCTTCTTCTTGGACGCCACCTTGGCATAGGCTTACTCCAAGCATTTCCTCACCTTAGCATGAAGCTCAAGAAACACTGTAGCCCTGATCTTACCTTCAAGACTAACAACTACATCTCTAGGCAAAGGAGTAAGATCAAGTGGAATCAAAGGATTAAAGCCATAAACACACTCAAATGGAGTCATACTTATCATTCTATGCAAAGTACGATTATATGCAAACTCCATGATTGGAACCTTATCAACCCATGTTCCCGCCTTACCTCTAGTCATAGCTTGAAGTAGAGCTCCTAAGGTATGATTTACAACCGCAGTTTGCCCATCCGTCTGAGGGTGGTCCGACGTAGAAAACAACAACTTGGTGCCAAGTGCACCCCACAAACACTTCAAAAAATGGCTAAGGAACTTAGAGTCCCTATCAATAACAATGGTACGAGCACACCGTGCAACTTTAACACATTATCAATGAACAAAGAAGCAAAATACTGTGCATCATCACAGTCAAGGAATGAAATGTGCCATCTTGGAAAACCTATCAACGACAACATAAATGCTGTCATGTCCCCCGTTAGTCCGTGGTAACCCCATAACAAATTCCATAGAAATATCCACCTACGGGCTAGTAGGAACAGTCAAAGGTGTGTACAAACTATGGGGAATCGACTTAGACTTAGCCTTAGCCTTCTTGCAATCTAAATAAGCATTGCAAAAGCGCTCAACACGAGGTCTCATCTTAGGCCAATGAAACTGTTCCATGAGAATGGCTAAAGTCTTGTCTACACAAAAATTACCCATCAGGCCCTCCACAATGTGCCTCACGTACTAGAAACTCTCTCTATGAGGACTCACGCACACACACTCTTTCTTTCTTAAAAATGTAGCCATCTACCCATTGGTATTTTTCCACCCGCTCCCCTCTCACAAGAGCATCATAAATGCCCTTAAGCTTAGGATCATGCTCATTCATCAACTTGATACTCTCAAAACCTATCAACCTAGAAGCAAGGGTGGTAGTTAAGGCAAACTTCCTAGAAAGTGCATTGGCTACAAGATTCTCCTTTCCCTTCTTGTAATGAATCACGTACAGGAAACTCTCAATTGAACTCTATCCACTTGCCATGCCTCATATTCATTTTCTCTTGACCTCTAAGATGATTAAGTGATTCATGATCACTTTTAATGACAAATTCTCTAAGCCATAGATAATGCTGCCAATGGCCTAAAGCTCTCACTAGGGCATATATTTTCGTGTCATACGTAAAGTAATTCAAGGCTGCACCATTCAATTTCTCACTAAAGTAGGCAACAGGTTTCCCATCTTGTATAAGAACACCCCCCAATCCCAACCCTCGAGGCATCACACTCAATCTCAAGTGTCTTGCTAAAGTTGGGCAATTGCAACAATGGTGCACTACTAAGCCTACATTTCAGCTCTTGAAAAGCCTTCTCTTGAGGCTTTCCCCACACAAATGGTTGGTCTCTCTTCACCGACTCAGTGAGTGGTGCTGTAATCGTGCTAAAGTCTTTCACAAACCACCTATAGAAACTAGCAAGACCATGAAAACTCCTAACATGAGATGCAGTAGTAGGAGTAGGCCAATATTTAATAGCTTTTACGTTACACATATCAACCTGTACACCGTTGGCGCTAACAACAAAGCCTAGAAAGACAACTCTTTGGACACAAAAAGCGCACTTCTTAAAGTTAGCATAGAGCTTTTCGACTCTTAGCACTTCAAGCACTTGCCTCAAGTGTCCCACATAATCATCTAATGACTTGCTATATATCAAGATATCATCAACATAGACGACCACAAACATATTGATAAATGTTTTAAGAACATGGTTTATTAACCTCATGAAAGTACTAGGTGCGTTGGAGAGATCAAAGGGCATCACCAACCATTCATATAGACCAAACTTGGTCTTGATTGCAGTTTCCACTCATCACCCAGTTTCATACGGATTTGGTAGTAGCCGGACCTGAGATCTATATTAGAAAAAACACTAGAACCACTTAAATCATCTAACATGTCATCGAGTCTGGGAATGAGATGGCTATACTTTACCGTTATCTTGTTGACTGCCCGACAATCAACATATATCCTCTATGTCCCGTCTCTCTTTAGCAGAAGAACCACCAGCACAGCACACAGGCTCACGCTCTCACGAACCAAGCCTTTATTGAGTAGTTCATCCTCTTGACGCTCTAAGTCCTTGGTATCAAGATTGATCCAATATGATGGTTTGTTAGGTATTTGGGACCTCAGGAAAAAATTAATTTGGTGCTCAATCCCCCTCAAAAGAGGAAGACCACTAGGCATCTCCTCAGGAAACATGTCCTCAAAATCCTGCAAAAACATGCTCAATAACACTAGGCAAAGGGTTAGCATTAGAAACAAGATCACTATCAGCAGTCAAAATCATGCCCTTATGCACTAGACAAATACGCAATTTTATTACCTTTCAAATATTCACCAGGCTGCATCATGGAACGGGCGTTACATAACAAGGATTATGTGATAGCTTGATTCACGGCTGCAGGTTTGGTCTCCATGGGAGACTTAGCTTTAGCCATCTCTTTCAGCTCCTTCAGGCGACTATAGTCATCACTCACTTGCTTAGGTGACAAGGGTTAAGTGTGGAACTTTTGCCCTCATGCTTGGCTGTATAAGTATTGGCTCGGCCATCATGTATCACAGATCTATCATATTGCCAAGGCATGTCCAACAAGAGATGGCAAGCCTGTATAGGCACAACATCAAACATAAGCTCCTCTTGATAAGCTCCCACTTTGAACTTAATCAAGACTTGCTTCACCACTCTCAACTCTCCACAGTCAATCAACCACTGCAAACAGTATGGATGAAGATGTTTAAGAGTAGGCAATTTCAACTAGGACACCAACAACTGGCTCACCACATTGGTACAACTACTAGAGTCAACTATCAAGGAACACACTTGTCCCCTCACTCTACACCTTGCACGAAACAAGTTCTCCCTCTGCACATCTTCCTACTCCTCAATACTTATGGTGCTCAAGTTTCTATGCACCACAAGAAACATATTAGGCTTATCATCCTCCGCCACATCCTTTTCACCCTCAACTCGCTCATCTCCCTCATCTACCTCATCCTCGGGTTCACTCTTTTGCTCACATATTGTCCCATCATCCATGATTATCATTGTTTTACGAGTGGGACAATCTTTAGCAAAGTGCACATCGCCCTTACACTTGTGACACTGAAAAGAAGAAGCATTAGGAGTATTTAATTGAGTTTTATAGTTACCTTATGACTCCTTGGATTCACTCCTCGGCGTTCCGTTCTCAAAGGGCTTCTTCACCTCTCTTTTATCACCACTTTCCCTCTTCGTAGCATATTGCAAAGCCTGAACTTTCTGGAAGGCTAGCTAATCGAATATGATATCACGTATCAATATGGCACTTTCATAAAGCCCAAATGTTAGCTGACTTCGCAGCAGATTTTGGTGCAAAGATTCTTCCGAAAGAACAGAGAAAAGAAATACTCATGAAAGATCAAGTGTCAGAGTTTGGACAATTTTTATAGACAGTACATCTAACAAAAAAGGGTATGGACTCGGATTGGTCCTCATTACTCAGATAGGTGAAAATCTATGCCTCTATTAAATTAAATTTCCTTACTAACAATTAGACAAAGTATTACGCCGTGATAGCAGGGCTCGGTCTAACCAGAGAACTGAGAGCCCAAAAGATTTAACTACAAAGTGACTCTCAACTCATAGTATTTCAAATATAGGGGGATATATAGCTAGGAGCCACGAATGTGACAATACTTAGTGAGGGCAAAAGGAGTTTTGGCCTAATCACAAGAGTGGAAAACTATTCAAATTCCACATGATGAGAATGGAGAGGCAAATGCCTTAGCCAACCTTTGATCAATGGAAAAAATCTCTAAGCCAGAGAAATTCAGTAATTAATCTGTTGGATACAGCCCTCGATTGAATTCGGAATGAGGTAAACACTATTCAAACTACTTGGGATTGGCGTAAAAAATTTGTTTCATATTTGCATATAAACGCCCTGCGCAAAGACAAGAAAGAGCCATAGAAGCTAAGGGTCCAAGCTACCTACTATTGCCTAATAAACGGTGAATTATATAGAAGGATGTACATTGGCCCATTCGCCAAGTGCTTTGGGTTTTGGGTAGATCAATCATGTGATGAGAGAAGTTCACGAAAGACAATATGAAAATCACTTTAGAAACAAGTGACAAGTGTCAACATTATACCCATTTACTTTACCAGCAAGTTGAACCACTTCATTGGATCATTTATCCATGGCCATTCATAATGTGGGGGATGGATATAGTCGAGCAGCTTCCTACAACTTATGGTCAGGTACGCTATTCACTTATTTTAACTGACTATTTTTCAAAGTTGGTTGAAGCAGTTCTGCACGATGAGAGAAAACTTTGATCGACTTCATTTAGAGGAATATCATTTGCCGTTTTGGAGTATTGAATGAGATCACTTGAAATAATGGACCTTAGTTCGTATGGGCAAAAGTCACCAAGTTCTCTACGAAATGGGGGACAAAGAGGATAGCATTGTCACAGTATCACCCAAGTGTAAAAAGACAATCTGAATCATCCAACAGGGTGGTACTCGACTACTTAAAAAGTACACTTGAAGCAACTACAGTAAAGTGGTTAGAAGAACTACTCGATGTCTTATCGGTTTATTGGACAACGACAAAGAATGAAACCAAGGAGACTTCATTTTCCCTATTTGTGGACTTCATTTTCCCTATTTGTGGATCAAAAGAATTGATTCCAATGGAATAAGGCGAAGTAAGACTTTGGTACGCCTACTTTATCGAAGAGTCAAATAATGAAGCTTTAGCATTTAAGATGGACTTACTCGAAGGGCGAAAAGAAATAGATCTAGTCCGGATGGCGGCACAAAAACAAAAGTTAGAAAACTACCTCAATAAAAGAGCTAACTTTAGAAGTTTCAAGAAAGGAGATTACATGCTCCGAAAGGTCGTACAAGGGACTCAAGAGCACATCATTAGTAATCTTGGTGCTAATTGTTAAGGACCCTTCCAAGTTGCAGGACTAGCTAGAATGGGAACTTATCAGCTCAAAGCACTGGACTCCAAGACAATTTGTTGCAGTCCAAACTGATCATGTGACCTCGAGACCATTCACACGAATTCAAGCAACGGAGATTCAATATGTGCATCTACACTTGGTATGGAAGGGCTTGGATGAAAGGAGCTTCGGGGACGATTTGGAGATTGTTTGCTGCAACATCCTTGAGGGTGGACCACCCTAGCATCAGGGTGGAGCGCTCTAGAGCTTCCCATCGTCTCCAGTACAGTGCATGGCCCAGGGTGGACCACCCCAAGACCAAGGCGGAGCGCCTCCCACTTTTTCTTCGAAAATCGACTAAGTGTCGAATTGTCAACTCTCTGAAGTTTCAGGGTGGAGCGCCTCAAGCCAGGGCAGAGCGCCCCTAAGCTGACCACTCTCTTGACTTTCCAGAGTGGAGCAACTCCCCTCATAGGGCGGACCGCCTCCCCTGCTCCTTGCAGTTATGGGATTTATTTAGTTTACGAGACTTCTTTATTTATTGGGCCCTGCGTTGTCTTATTTAATTAGCCAACTTTGGGGCTACTTTTATAATACTATGTGTGGGGGAAACCTATAAATACCACACTCAGGTCATTATTTTCATTAGACACCTTTGAATTCAGAATCATACATTGAGTTTCTTTCTTAATAAGAAAACCCTTTTAACTTGATTTCTTTTGGCGAATCCAATTGACCTTCAATTCCTCTTGATCGAACTTGTTTGCAAGAATCTTCGTATTCTTTAGGATGTTCGTACAGTGTAGGTTTTCTTTGACTCTAACAAGGGCGTAACTAGAGTAGTTCCTAGTTGAATCCTTGTTCTTGTTCAAACTATGTCTCGTTTCTCTATCTTGTTTTGCTTCCGCGAATTATATTTCCTCAATTAGTATCAGAGCAAGAAAGGGTTTGTTTCAACAATCACAATCTTGTTCTTCGTACCTAGGTTAATTTCATATTTTAGTTTTTCTTGAATTTCGTTTTTGACCAAAAAAAGTTGAAAAAGAATTAAAAAAAAAATCGATTCCTTATTCATAGATTGTTATTGGAGATTTTTGTGTTGAATTTCCCAATCGTTTGAAAACCTTGAATCACAATTTTTTGTAGTGGTTGAAGTTCTTGAAAGATTAAACCCACCTTCAAGAAACCTAGTTGAAAATTGCTCCAATTCCGAAATTTGAGTGTTGTTATTGGTTGATTAGGGAGTGGAATTATTAGGTATTGTTAGAAAACATCAAGAACCTCTTTTACATCATTGTTGAGGGAAAAAATGTGAAAACGATTGGAAAATTGGTGAAAACGTGGCATAACCAGACCTGAGAAAAAAAGTTGCAGGTTGCAGGTTTTCTGCCAGAGCTGAGCACCCCAAACAGAGGCGCCCCTAAGTGTCTAGGTCGGAGCGCCCACATACCAAGGCGGGGCGCCCTAGAGAAATTCTGCAACTGGGTAGTTTTTGTCTAGGTTTTCATTTGTTCTTTATTTGCATACTTCTAGCTAGTATTCTTTGAGTAATCTTCCTACTCACTTAGTACTAGTTATTTGAGCTCTTAGGATAACTCGTGCATGTTGAATTTATTTCAAAGAACTTGTAGAAGCTCTTTGGCTTCCAGTGCTCAGTTAAATAGTCGTCCATCTATAGAATCATATAAACTCACTTTTCCCGAAGAGTACTATTGGTTCTTCTGCACTCTGTAGTGATACGACCTGAATTCCGGCTAGGACCGTTGGGCGAACCTTTATTAGTCGAAATAAAAAATTGAGCACAAAACTAACTCAATAAAAAGAGACAAGGCTTAGAAAACATAAACATACTTATATCCAAATCTAATATGTACAGAAGGAACTACAGCAACAACCCGATATACTTAGTTTAGAGCAATCCAGATAAGACATCTAAAAGTAGAAGGAATATGTATCTCCCGGATGGAGCAAAATATAGATAATATGACAGAACTAGATTTGGTGGCCATCACGGAGAAAAAGTTGTCTTAACCTGATAGCTGAACACGCCTCGGCTCCTCAATCACGCATCGAACTCGGTCTTGGAGAAAAATCTGTTGAAACGAAATAAATAGAAAAGGAACAACAAAAGGGTGAGTCAAAAGGACTCAGTAAGTGGGGCTGGCTAGCCATCTCCAAGAACAAATAAACTAGCCAAGGAGAAGAAAGAAGCAGATAACACCCAGAAACAAATATACAAGCAAAATCATATGTTCCAAGCACAAATATATATCTACCAGTCACATAATGTTCAAAAATCTATACAAATAAAGATGAGATGAATGTCTTATGATGCAATGGGGTCACATGTACCCAAATGACTGATAATCCTCACCGGTGCAGAACTCTCATTGCTATTGTGAGATATGTAACTCAATATTATCCTGCTTTGGCTCGGGACACTCATCGAATCCGGTGGTATAATATACAATATGAGCGGAATACTCCTGCCCCTATGAGCGGAATACTCCTGCTCCCAATATGTTACCAAACTCAATCATGAAATGCCGGCTGCAATGCAATGGTATCCAAGCCCGGGCGTAATAAACACGCTCTACAATCTTACAAAGATTTATAACTTAATTGAATACTTCTATTTCCCCAAGTTTCATTTCCATAATCGCATCAGAACTTCTATCCTCAACATAATCAAGCCTTAAGCTTAACAATTAATTTTACGATAACCTCAGAATACTTTAGTATTTAACTAGATACTACATCTAAAGAAACACAATCAATAAATAACACAATCAGGAAATAAACAAGTTATGGCATACTAAGTATGCCTAACGGAAGCTACACACGCAAAAATACGTGGGTAGAAGTTTCACAAGGCCGAAGGCCGCGAAAGAAATAGAATAAACCACTACCCTGTTGAGTACTTAATACCTTCCAAGCAACTCTTCAAATAACTCAACTTAATCTATAATAGCATAAGGAGATTCAAAATCAGTTCAACAAAACTACAATTTCCGATCTTTATCTTACGGGTTTTCAATCATACGAGCTAGCTATAACTCCTATAAGCTGAAATACATAAAAGAGATGAAATATATTACCTCAAATCAGCAAGAAAAATCCAAATCCAAGCTTATTTCACCTTGAAGAGACCCTCAAATTCAACAAGAAGAGAGATATGAATCATCCAACCTTTACGCACTTTTCAAGGGTCGATTCATATTATAACCTCGTATATATTGATCTAATTAGGAGGGATACAGTTAGAGGGTATTTGGTACTGATTTGAATAGAGAAGCATGAAAAATTAAAGATGAAACGAGTAACATATACGCTAGGAAGTTCCATCGCCTCAATCTTTAAGCAGGTGGGTAAGCTGCTTGCTTGGTTGCTTGAGATGTCCGACTTCGGACGCTTCTATCTCAGTACTCCGATGCCGTATTGACAAACGGTTTTCGGAGTTAGAAACTAGACACATGGGGTTTTAATTCCATATAAATATCTCCCCTTAACTTTCAATATATCGCGACAAAACTGCATCGTAATATGATCCATTAACCTGCCTGTGAAGCTGCTTACAATGCAGATTTTTGCACCAACAGCTGTAGGTCTACAATTTAGGTCCAAACGGAGCCTAAAAGGCTTGGAATGACCCTAAATTTTGTACACGAGTCATAAAAGACATGTGTAACATACTTGCTGTTGACACCCAATTTTGTCCCTCATTTTTTGATAATTGGCTACATTTAACTTAAAGATGCAACTTAACTGTTCGAGCAAAAGTATGCATTAGAAAACACGCATTTATTTGTGTTATTCCTATTTATACATTATATATCTAATTTTACTTATATTATGTAAATAAATCATTTAAGCTAGGTGTTAAATACGTGCCAATTTATGGCTATTTGTGCAAATAACTGCGTTTATAATATTTAGTAATTATTTGTAATTATTTATATTTTTTCTAACTTAATAATTTGACCCAGTTATTTTTATGTGTGCATTTATATGTACAATATATATTTATATTCTTTATCTATATTGTTATTTATATTTGCACCTTTAAATTAATTATTTTCAGTCCAAATTCAAGTCCTTTTTCCTATTACTCCTAGGTAAAAAAGCATGTCCAGGTACACTCCTCAATTTAAAATTGTGAAAGAAAGTGTTTTCCTTCTTTCACTCTTGGTCTGGATACACAGAACTCCCCACATCATCCCTAATTTATCTCCTCATCACAAGGAAACTATATCTCCCTCAATCTTGCCATTTTTTCTTACACAAATCAACGGTTCAATTTTTGTTATTATATAATGATTCTTCCACTGAATCTGAGCCTAAACCTTTACAAAAACTATTTTTTTCCCTTTATTTTCTTCTTATCATTATTACGATTATTATTATCACCACTTTATTTTAATTAACAAATCTTTCTTTGAGAACAGATCCTTCAGCACAAACACAAGACTCGCAGGTAAACACAACGTACATGATAGCATCTTAGCCTCGTCAGGCATATAATATGACGACTAGCCCCGCCATGCTTATAATATGACGGCCAGCCTCGTCAGGCTTAAAATATGACTGATGCAGCCCGAACACGTGCTGATCAAGTGTTCGACCCACCGAGGAGACCAATGACACGAAGCCAAGCCAAGCTGCTACATGATGTGCACATTCACTTGACCTGGCCGAAGGAAAATATTGCTCCGAAGCTGAGTGGCCTGGCTCAAGAACCGAAGGCGTCATCTTCAGATTTGAGCCCGAGGACAAAGTGACCGAACACCAACAAACTGTGTTCGAAGTCAAGTGAGCGCCGAGGACAATGAGTTCGAGCAAGCAACCACGCACCGAAGTCAAGGGCTCAGCCCTGCGTGGCTTGTTTTTATTAGTCACTTGTGACTATTTACTACTTTATCCTTAGCATAGCCTATAAATACTCTATTTTACTTCATTGTAAAGAACCCATTTTTTAGTATATGAAAAACATAGCAAGTGTTATTGTGAGTCTCCGATGGAGCCGAACCCCGACGTGGGCTTTTAAAGAACTTGTGTCAATCGGTGTTATTCGTTTGAACAATTTCTTCTTGATCATTCAATTTGCAAGAAGTGGGTCTTTCTTGAGGATTGTTGCATAGTATAGGTGCGTCTTGATTTCCCTTCAATCGAGCTTTGAGACAGGTTCCTCACTATTCTTTTGAATCGAAGCAAGATTTGTCTTGCTTCTATCTTTTACTTTCTTGTTGTCTTCTTCCGCGTTCGTGTTTAGCATTTCCTTCGGGTTTGCTTGCACCATCTTGGTATCAGAGCAAGGTTTGAGTTTGTTCTTACAACCTCAAATCCTGTTCATTAAAATCGTGTTTGTCTTCAGTTTCAGCTTTCTTCCGTGTGTTTGATTGTTGTTGCTGGGCGTTTATTAAAAAAAAGTAGAAAAAGAAAATTCAAAAATTGTGTTTGATTGTTGGTTGTTTGGATTAAACAACCATTGATTCTTGTTCACCATTGTTTCCTGATTCCAACAAGTACCCGACGTACAACTTTCGTGACTATGGTTTCTTGGTGAATTTTGACTGTTTGGGAACGAAGTGGTGACTGGAACTCGAACTACAGCTTGTGTTGGTAGAAACCGATGAAGATTGGTGGTTCTTGAGTGATTTGGGTTTGTTTTGTGCTTAAAATTCGAAGTTCTGTGTTTGAATTCGTTGTCCGTACGCCGGAAAATTGTTACAAAATTGTAACAGTGTACGACACGAACGAGCTGGGTCTTAGCTCGAAGAACTTGAATTGATTTCCTCCGTTGTTGTTGGAACCGGAGTCGAAGAAGCAACCCAGGTCTGTTGAAATTTCGTGGTCAGTGGACGAAGCTAAATTGTCCGTACGCCGGAGCCAAGCTTCACTGTTCCATTGAAGAAGAAAGGGGTAAATTGTAAAGATCAAAACCCCAGGTGAAAAATTGTCGGCTGAAAAAGGAAATTGGATAAGGTAAAATCATATCCGTACCAAAGAGGGACCACTCTTGTGCGGACAAGAGTTGGTGTGTTCGAAAAAGATTCCAAAAGGGAATTAAAGGGTAGATTCTCCTAGGTTTTCACTTTTCTTCTGTCCGAAATTCTAGTTAGTGGATCTTTTGAGTAATTTTCCTACTCGAGGTCGTACTAACTCATTTGAGCTGATATGAACTCGTGCGTGGGTGACCGAAGTCCAACTTCGTAGAAAATTCTTTGACTTCTCGAAGCGCAAGAGTAAATAGCTGTCCGTTCCATTGAGTCGAATCAACTCACTCTTCCCGAAGTAAGACATCGTAAATTGTCAAATTCGAAGGAATTGAGAGAAGTTGATCAACCGAGGAAGCCATTGGCTACAAGTTCTTGAGTGACCAAAACCGAACCCATAAATTGAGTGGACCCGAGTGCCACCCATCAAAGGTGAGGGAGTGTGTGAGGTGATTTCTAACCTTAACATTTATTTGGTCTTTGATTTGTGCAGGTACCATGGCTGGGAATGGAGGCGAAGGAAAAGGCATTGAGAAGCCCGAAGTGTCGTTAGCCGATCTCATGGCTGCGATACAAGGCGTCAGTGCCGAAGTAAGAGGAGTGAGTGCTCGAGTAGCTCAACTCGAGCAGGGAAGCACGTCCGTGGCCATCAATGGGTCCGGTGCTGGAACTAGCAACTCCAATCCAATGAAACTTGAGCTGTATGCTAGGCTTGTTCGATAACATCAGTTGACGAGTGAAGAAATTCGAAGGGAACACAACTTGGGCAATCCCCAAGCACAACAAAACTTGGGCAATCCCCAAGCACAACAAAACTTAGGCAATCCCCAAGTTGGCTATCAAAACTTGGGCATTCCCCGAGGAGAGATGATACCACTTTCAAAGGTCCGAAGAGATCTTGGTGCCGTTGTCGAAGAGGTTGATGAAGAGGAATTTCCCGAGGACGAATATGAGCAAGAGCCGCCATTCGGTCAACGAAGGCAAGCTCACCGAGGTCGTGGAAATTTCCGAAGTCGAGGTCGAGGCACAAATGTTGAACGACATATTGAGCGTGACGCTGATGATCGCTATGATGAGTATCCCGAACAGGTTCGTGGTGTTCGAGACTCAAACTTGAACAGTGTCTAGATCACTATTCCACCATTTAAAGGAACTAGTGGTCCGGATGAATATCTTGAATGGAAGCTTAAGATGGAGCGCATCTTTGAAACCAATGATATGACCGATGAGAGAAAACCTGTCCATACCATCGCTTCGTTCGAAGCTTATGCATCTACGTGGTGGGAAGCTGACAAAAGGCATAGACGAAGGAATGCCTATCCCGAAGTCAATACTTGGCCACAGTTGATGAGAGCAATGGATGCTAAGTATTTGAGTGCTAAGTACAGGCAAACTCAAATGCAAAATCTCTATGAGTTAAAGCAAGGGTCCAAGTCAGTCCAAGTGTATCATGATGAGTTCGAAAAGGTTCGATTGTATCTTGATTTGGCCGAAGACGAAGAGCAAGCCATTATCCGATTCAAAAATGGCTTGGCTCGGGATGTGTCATCTCAATTGAGGCTACACGTGTACCACACGTTGGAAGATCTGTTCGATGCTGCTACCGAAGCTGAAAAAATGGTGAAGGACGATAAGGCAAACCGGTATCGAGGAGTCACTACTTCTACTCCTTTGAACCAAGGTAAAGAATGGAAGAGTCCAAACCAAACAAGTGCCAACACTGTTCGAGATTCGAAGAGACCCTTCGAAAGGGGTGTGACCATTAACCAATCAAGAGAAGTGGGAGGTAAATTTCAACTCAACTCTCCTAGTGCTTCAAATATTCAGTGTCACAAATGCAAAGGTTATGGTCACATGGCAAAAGAGTGTCCAACTCGCAAAGTTATGCTTCTGCTCGAAGATGGAACCGTCCATGAGCAAGCGAGTGACACCTAGGAGGAATTTATCGAGGAGGCTGACCGAGCTGAAGATGATGATCATGAAGCTACCGAAGCTGATCATCCGGAAATGTTTCTTGTTGTTCGAAGGAATTTGAGATGCATGACTCTTGAAGAAGAGGACGACCAAAGAGAAAATCTCTTTCATGCCCGATGTCGAGTGAGGGGAAAGGTGTGTTCGATGATCATTGACTCTGGTAGTTGTGAAAATGTGATGAGCCAAACCTTGGTTTCATAAATGGGACTAACTACTTTGAAGCATCCCCACCCTTACAAAATACAATGGCTGAATGAGTGTGGAGAATTGAGAGTTGTCAATTAAGTGTGGATCAAGTTTAGAGTTGGAGAATATCAAGATGAAATGATATTTGATGTGGTGCCGATGCAAGCTTGTCATTTGCTATTGGGAAGACCGTGGCAGTATGACCGGTCGGTCATTCACAATGGAAAATCCAACACTTACACTGCAAAGCTCGAAGGGAAGAGTTTCATACTCAAACCCTTGTCTCCAAAACAAGTCACCGAGGACTATAAACGGATGAAAGAATTGAAAGAAGCGGCCAAAGCTAAGCTTCCGATGGGAGCAAAATTGGGGGCCGAAGAGACAAACTCACTGCCCAAAGTAAAAGGAATCTGTGCAATCATGCAACCGGGTGAGTTTCTACGAGGAAACTACAACAGTCAGATGATGATTTGCCTCGTGCACAAGGGTATCTTTCTTAACTTTAATGATGATTTTCCGAATGATAACCCTTTGCCTAGTGCTGTACAAAGTGTTTTGCAGGACTTCGGAGACATGTTCCCTGAAGAAATGCCAGGTAGATTACCTCCGTTGAGAGGAATCGAGCACCAAATTGACTTCGTACCGGGGTCTCAAGTCCCCAAAAAACCTGCATACCGGTGTAATCCCGAAGACACCAAGGAGCTCCAAAGGCAGGTTGATGAATTGCTGAACAAGGGCCTTGTTCGAGAGAGCTTGAGTCCGTGCGTCGTTCCTGTTATACTTGTCCCAAAGAATGATGGAACATGGCGAATGTGTGTTGATTGCCGAGCAGTCAACAAAATAACGGTAAAGTATCGTCATCCTATCCCACGATTAGATGACATGCTAGACGAGTTAAGTGGTTCTTCATGCTTTACGAAGATAGACCTCAGGTCCGGTTACCACCAAATCCGAATGAAACCCAGAGATGAGTGGAAAACCGCATTCAAGACCAAGTTCGGTCTCTGTGAATGGTTGGTGATGCCTTTTAGCTTATCCAATGCACCGAGCACATTCATGTGACTGATGAACCATGTGCTCAAACCGTTCATAAATAAGTTTGTTGTCGTTTACTTCGATGACATACTTGTTTATGGTAAATCTGTGGATGAACATGTTGAACACCTAAGGCTAGTGCTTGATAAATTGAGAGAAGAGAAGTTACACGCTAACTTCAAGAAATGTGCCTTTTGTGTCGAACGTTTAGTCTTTCTAGGATTCGTTGTCAGTGCTAATGGTGTTGAAGTTGACGAGTCGAAAGTCGAAGCCATCAAAGATTGGCCAATTCCAACCTCAGTATCACAAGTTCGTAGCTTTCATAGCTTAGCTAGCTTTTACCGAATATTTGTTCGTGACTTTAGCACCGTGGCAGCTCCTTTAACCGAGCTGGTTAAGAAAGACAATCCATTTGTGTGGGGAGAGTCCCAAGAAAGGGCTTTCCAAGAGTTGAAACAGAGGATTTGCTCTGCCCCGTTGTTGCAACTCCCTGACTTCGGCAAAGCATTCGAAGTCGAGTGTGATGCATCTGGAGTTGGGATCGGAGGGGTGCTGATGAAGCAGCCGATCCCGATCGCTTACTTTAGCGAAAAGCTTAAGGGTGCAACCTTGAACTACTCAACGTATGACAAGGAGTTGTATGCCCTCGTTCGAGCACTCGCCCATTGGCAGCATTATTTGTGGCCTCGAGAGTTTATGATCAAAAGTGATCATGAGTCCTTGAAGCATCTCCAAGGACATGAGAAGTTTAACAGAAGACATGCCAAGTGGGTTGAATTCATTGAAAGCTTTCCCTATGTAATTCATTACAAAAAGGGTAAAGACAATATTGTGGCCGATGCGCTATCAAGGAAATTTGCCTTAGCGACCACTCTGACCTCAAGGCTCATGGGATTTTAAAGCATCAAGTCGATGTACGAAGATGATCCCAAGCTAAAATGCGTTCGAGACGCAATCTTGAGTGGCCGAAGGGTTGAGAAATATCAGTGGCACGATGGCTACCTCTTCAAGAGTGGGAGGGTTTGTGTGCCAGTGTCATCGTGAAGAGAGCTCTTAGTTCGAGAAGCTCACTCAGGTGGACTGATGGGATACTTCAGAGTCGACAAAACTCTTGGTATCTTGACCGAGCAGTTCAATTGGCCCAAAATGCGACGAGATGTGGAAAAGCTTTGCAACGCTTGTCTCGTTTGCAAGAGAGCTAAATCGAAGTCCAACCCTCATGGTTTGTATACCCCATTGCCTGTGCCTGATCAACCTTGGGTTGATATATCCATGGACTTTGTGTTGGGATTACCGAGGTCGGGGGGAGGACATGATAGCATCTTTGTTGTGGTTGATCGTTTTTCAAAAATGGCTCACTTTATTCCTTGCAAAAAGTGTGATGATGCACGACATGTAGCTACTTTGTTTGTTTCTAATGTGTTGAAATTGCATGGTGTGCCTCGTACTCTTGTGAGTGATCGAGACTCAAAATTCTTGAGTCATTTTTGGAAATGTTTGTGGGGTGCCCTCGGCACCAAGTTACTATTCTTGACGTCTAACCATCCTCAGACTGATGGACAGACCGAGGTAGTTAACCAAACCTTGGGATCTTTGCTTCGAGCAATGACCAAAGGCAAGGTTGGGAAATGGGCTGATCGCTTGCCCATGATGGAGTTTGCATACAATCGAACGGTGCATAGAATGATCAATATGACCCCGTTTGAATGTGTGTATGGTTTTAATCCTTTGATTCCACTTGATTTAACCCCATTGCCTCGAGATTCTGTTCTTGATTTTGAAGGTACTCGACGAGCAGCTGCTTTGATCGAATTGCATGCAACGGTGAAGAAGAACCTCGAAGAAGCATATCCAAAGGTTGCCCTAAAGAAAAACAAGGGGCGTAAAAAGCTGGAATTAAAGAAGGGAGATTGGGTTTGGATTCACTTCCAAAAGGAACGCTTCCCGAACCAAAGGAAAGTTGGCTCCTCGAGGGGATGGTCCATTTCAAGTGTTGACCAAGATCAACAACAATGCTTACGTGATCGACCTCCCTGGTGAGTATAACGTGTCCAACACCTTTAATGTTGCTAATTTAGTTCCTTTTGTAGGTCAAATTTCGGAGGATGAGGAGGGCTCAAATTCGAGGACGAAATCTTCTTAAGAAGGGGAGGATGATGCAGCCCTAACACGTGCTGATCAAGTGTTCGACCCACTGAGGAGACCAATGACACGAAGCCAAGCCAAGCTGCTACACGATGTGCACATTCACTTGGCCTGGCCGAAGGAAAACAATTGCTCCGAAGCTGAGTGGCCGGACTCAAGAACCGAAGGCGTCATCTTCAGATTTGAGCCCGAGGACAAAGTGACCGAACACCAACAAACTGTGTTCGAAGTCAAGTGAGCGCCGAGGACAATGAGTTCGAGCCAGCAACCACGCACCGAAGTAAAGGCTGCCGAACACACAATTTAGCTCAGCCCTGTGTGGCTTGTTTTTATTAGTCACTTGTGAATATTTACTACTTTAACCTTAGCATAGCCTATAAATACTCTATTTTACTTCATTGTAAAGAACCCAGATTTTAGTATATGAAAAACATAGCAAGTGCTATTATGAGTCTCCGATGGAGCCAAACCCCGACGTGGGCTTTTAAAGAACTTGTGTCAATCGGTGTTATTCGTTTGAACAATTTCTTCTTGATCATTCAATTTGCAAGAAGTGGGTCTTTCTTGAGGATTGTTGCATAGTATAGGTGCGTCTTCAATTCCCTTCAATCGAGCTTTGAGACAGGTTCCTCACTGTTCTTTCGAATCGAAGCAAGATTTGCCTTGCTTCTATCTTTTACTTTCTTGTTGTCTTCTTCCACGTTCGTGTTTAGCATTTCCTTCGGGTTTGCTTGCACCAATGACGACCAGCCACGTCAGGCATATAATATGACGATTAGCCTCGCCGGGCTTATAATTTGACGACTAACCCCGTCAGGCTTATAATATGACGACCAGCCTCGTCAGGCTTATAATATGATTACTAGCCTCGCCAGGCTTATAGTATGACGACCAGCCCCGTCAGGCTTATAATATTACGACCAGCCACATCAGGCTTATAATATGACGACCAGCCCCGCCAAGCTTATAATATGACGACCAGCCTCGTCAGGGTTATAATATGACGACCAACCTCGTCAGGCTTATAATATGATGACTAGCCCCGTCAGGCTTATAATATGACAAGCAGCCACGTCAGGCTTATAATATGACGACTAGCCTCGCCAGGCTTATGATATGACGACTAGCCCCTTGAGACTTATAATATAACGACCAGCCTTGTCAGGCTTAAAATATGACGAGCAGCCACGCCAGGTTTATAACGCTTAAAATATGACGATTAGCCTCATCAGGCCCGTCCGTCTTATAATTGGGCATCCACATATATTTTGTTTTGCAGGCACTGATATAATAGGCCCGTCCGCCTTAGAATTGGAAATGCACGTATATTTTATTATTATTTTGCAGGCGCCACTATAATAGGCCTGTCCGCCTTAGAATTGAATATGCACATATATTTCATTTTATTTGTAGGTACTACTACAATAGGCCCGTTTACCTTAGAATTTGACATACACATATATTTTCTTTTGTAGGCACTACTACAATAGGGTGATCTATCTAACACAATAAACTCAGTAAGAATTTTTGAGGATTCCCTCAAAAATTTAAAAAAGAAGCAAGCTGACACTGGGGCAGAATTTTGAGGGAACCTCAAAATTCATCAAAGGATCAAAAAGGCAATAAATATGTCAATCAGCGTGACAGTGTTCCAGGCAATCGTACATGCACGATAACGTCATTCTATATTTTTTGGCACTTCACTTTACTCGTTGTACGTAGGGTATACTGCCCGATGCGACAGGCAAACATCTCTTGACGAGAGGCACTTAGTAGCTCCTGACGAGCAAATAAACTTCTCCTGACGAGAGGCACTTAGTGGCTCTTGACGAGCAAATAAATATCTTCTGACGAGAGGCACTTAGCAGCTCTTGACGAGCAGACTTATCTCTTGACGAGCAAATAAACTTCTCCTGACGAGAGGCACTTAGTGGCTCTTGACGAGCAAATAAATATCTTCTGATGAGAGCCACTTAGCAGCTCCTGATGAGCAGACATATCTCCTGACGATAGGCACTTAGTAGCTACTGACAAGCAGGCAAATATCTCCTAACGAGAGGCACTATATAGCTCCAAAAAAGTAGGCAATTATCTCCTAACGAGAGGTACTAATAGCTCCTGACGAGCAGGCAATTATCTCCCGACGAGAGGCCCATATTTTCTAGCACTGAAAGCACCTGAAAGCATACAAGACCACTACTTGACAAAATAGAGATCAGCTCAACAGGAAAGCTTACTTTATCTTTATCTCTATTTACACTTATCTTGTTTTTACTGCATTCTTCGATCTCCTGAGCCATTTCCCATACCCTCATAAGTTGCCCCCAAAAACCACTACCCCGCACAAAAATCGTGCGACCCCAAAATCACAAATGCATACTATGTACCGTCCTGGAACTCTATTTAAGAAGCTTACTCCTTTCGACAATTTCATTGCTACACCTACAAACTATCTATTTTGCCGAGTTTAAAAGCGCTAAAATCTAAATTTCTATACTCGCACCATTAATCTGCCTAATCTTTCATTCCCGACTGGATGTAAGTTTGTATTCATTTTCATTCAGGCCTAGTCGTGTCAATCATGCGTGTTTTATGCTCAAAAGTGCCCATCTGTTTGAATCATGCACACTTATAGTGCTTACTCCTCAATATCCTTAGTTTAGTCAAGAGAATTCTAAGGTTCGATATTGAAGATAAGATGACTGATTTATAGTTGATGATTATAAGCCTCTTTTCCCACGTTCGATCTACAGATGTTATCTCGTCTTTTATAATGCCTCTGCTATATTCACCAATCATTTATTTCGCCAAATGGCTAAAGTACAATTAAATCTAAGCTTTGCATACTTGACAAATTTGTCCTTCACATCTAAATCGCGCGCCATAAACGTCTTACACAGGCAACAGGCCATTCTAGAACTACACACGGCCTGATTCTCGTGAAACCCGAGATATGTAGGTAACTCAGAAACCAGGGTCCGGCTGAAATACCCCAAAGCTCTCATTTGGTCTATTCGTCGTGACAAAATTGGCTACTCCGTCAACTATCTTTACCCGAAGATTCTTTCATCATCCCCGGGCAAAGAGGGGCAGCTGTTAACACCCAATTTTGTCCCTCCTTTTTTGATAATTGGCTACATTTAACTTAAAGATGCAACTTAACTGTTCGAGCAAAAATATGCATTAGAAAGCACGCATTTATTTGTGTTATTCCTATTTATACATTATATATCTAATTTTAGTTATAGTATGTAAATAAATCATTTAGGCTAGGTGTTAAATACGTGCCAAATTATGGCTATTTATGCAAATTACTGCGTTTATAATATTTAGTAATTATTTGTAGTTATTTATATTTTTTCTAACTTAATAATTTGACCCTATTTTTATGTGTGCATTTATATATACAATATATATTTATATTCTTTATCTATATTGTTATTTATATTTACACCTTTAAATTAATTATTTTCAGAGCAAATTCCATTCCTTTTTCCCATTACTCCTAGGTAAAGAAGCATGTCCAGGTACACTTCTCAATTTAAAATTGTGAAAGAAAATATTTTCCTTTCTTTCACTCTTGGTCCGGATACACAGACCTAATTTATCTCCTCTTCACAAGGCAACTATATCTCCCTCAATCTGGCTATTATTTCTTACACAATTCAACGGTTCAATTTTGTTCTTATATAATGATTCTCCCATCCTCACAAATGACAATACTCACACCCACTCTCGTCCTCTCAACACATAAGATTATTACACCAATACCCCTTAATTTTCTTCATCAATTTCTCAATCCAGATACAAACCACCCAAACCACTATAAATAATACATATACACACCCACCAAATTCTTCCTCGATTCTTAAAAACAAGTGAGAAAAGGGGATAAACAGTGACGAAAAAAATAGAGAGAGAAGGATGAACACCACCACCACTGCCAGTGGTGGAGATGAAAGATCGGAACAGGGGAAAAATGGGGGGAAGAGCACCACACATAACCACCATGTAACAGATATACACACAAAACCAGTGGGGGAAATAGATCGGAAAAAGCCAGTAGCAGTGGCGCTACAAGTCACCGCTAGAGTTTTGATTGGGAAACTCCATCACTGGCGACCGTTCTCTGCCCTCTTCGTCTCTATGTTTTTGGACTCGTTCCCTAACATCCCTTTTACTCTGCCTTCTTTATTCTCTCCGATCCGTTACTGAAATTGAAGGGGGAGTGGAGGAGTTTGGCAGCGACGCCACCGGTTTCTGCCAATCGATGTTGCTCCTCTTTCCCCTTGGCGATTGGTTGTTTTTTTGGGTCGCCGCTACACCATGGGACATGGTTGATAGTAAACTTGAGATTATTCTCTTCTTCAAGTCGGATTCACTTGAATAATTCTAATTCACTGGTTCTGGGATTGTTCTTATTGTCACGTTATGGTTGTTTTCCTATGCAATTTTTCCTTTTAGTTCATCTTAAGAAAAACTTTGGATTGCTGAGACCGATGTTCTAAATTAAGTATTGGCCAATGTGAAAAAAGTCATGACCTATGATGCTAATTCTTGTTGGGTGCTTGCTGATTTGAATGTTTCTGTGTTAATGTTGCTGCCTATGAAAAATACCCTTTTGAGGCCTTGCACTGATTTGAACGGATACAACATCGTTCGGCCAATGCCGTTTGAAGGCCAAAACAGTCCCGTCCGGTAACACATTCGCCGCTCCGTGTCCCTAAAAAACAAAAGGCGATGATGATACATATACATATACATTGTTGCAAATCAAGCCGAATAGGCAACAGGATCTGCAGTGAGATCCGTACTTGGCATGACAACACGACCGACCGACGTGTTTGCAGCCGTGACGGTATCCTTAACCCCTATCACCGAATTTGAGTCAAAACCTTTTCAATTTTTTTTTTGGCCCTTTATTTTCTTCCTATCATTATTATTATTATTATTATTATTATTATTATTATTATTATTATTATTATTATTATTATTATTACTACTACTACTACTACTATTACTATTACTATTACTATTACTATTACTATTATTATTATTATTATCATAATTTTTCTATTTTTCTATTATTCTTACTATACTTACTATTATTTATTTTACTTTACTAATTGTGGTACTAGTTCATCTTCATATTGTTTATGAGGTAATTCCCGACGAAATTCATTAAAGGCGACATCATTGGAGGAGACAGATGTTTCAAAATATTTACTATTGTATTTTGGCTTATCGTTCAATTTTATTATTTTCACTGCGCTAACTAATTTGTTCTATTTTGCAAAGTCTATTCAATTGAGGTTCACTAAGGAAGAAAGCAACTCGAGAAGATGAATCTTTGATAAGGGATAAAATACGCGGAAGCAAATAACGATAAACGAGCGGAAGCAAGTTAAACGAGATAACGTGATATCAAAGATATCGAGAAAATTAAGACTAGGAAGGCAAGAAGTAGAAGAAAGAACGGATAAACGATTCATAACATGAATTTATTATCCAAAGGGAGAATTGAAACTCGAACCTTACAATGGTTTCATACTAGCGATGAATCTCCATAGGTTCCAAGTCGAGACATACACGAAGCTTCAAGCTTCAAACTAGAAAGGCTCGGCCTCTTCTACGTTCTCTCATCTCTATTCAAGACTAAATCAAAGTTAATAAAATGAAATGGCTAAGGTTCCTATTTATAATTTTTCATAAGAGAATATGAAATGTCTAAAATACCCCTAAGGTGGGTTAAAATATAAAGGAACACTTAGGGCTAAAACAGAAACTTCACACACAAAAGTTGGTCTTCTTAGCACTTGGGTGCTCCGCCCAGCCTTGGGCGCTCCGCCCACTTTGCTACTGATAAAAAAGGTGCAGCAGTGTAGGCGCTCCGCCTGGAGAGGGGCACTCCATCTAGGGCGCTCCGCCTGGTTTGCCTGGGCGCTCCTCCTAGGTGTTGGGCACTCCTCCTCAGCCTGGGAAGGATCTTGGGCGCTCCTCCTAGCTTCTTGGGTCCCTCGACTCTTCTGCTAAGCTCTTGCCCTTGCATCCTCGCATCCTTCTTACTTGGCTCTTGATGGTCGGATCCTAATCCCAATTTGGGTTGCAACAATCTTTTATTTTGAATCCAACTTTGTGTATATAACTTGAATAGTATCGCATAATTGTTCAGTTTTGTTTCGCTTAATTTTTTTAAAATCCCATTTTTTAGTTCGGTCGGGAACCAAAGTTAGTGAAATCTGAGAGGTGCCTAATGCCTTTCTCTTGAGTTAATTTGAATGCTTACTCAGAATTTTGGTTCGTAGATCTAGTTTCAGAGTTAACATTAAAATTGGCTAGAAACAAAGTAGGTTCCCTAATACGTCTAGTTAAAAATATGTTAGGTGGCGACTCCAAGTCTTACCCGTGAGTTCTAATAAGTCGAATCCTATTTTCGAACTCCAAACCGGTTCGAGAAAAAAATGGTGTCGACAGAATGGCGACTCCGCTGGGGACATTAAGGTTCTAACCATAACTGACATTATATTGGGATTCTTTGCTCTTATATCTTTCATTGTCATTTTTCAAGACTAACTTTTTCCTGTCTTTTTTGCAGGATTGAAACTTGGTTTTCTTGGCCCTTTTTCTATCTTTTAAATTTTGATGGGTTTTTTTTCCTTTGCACGTTTTTCCACTTCTTGAAATTTACACCTGCACACACCACGAACGATTACGTGGTTCTCACGATCGTTTCACCCTCAAAGCACCCTTTAAGGGGAACGGTAGAATCTAGTTGGTCCATGGTACAACTAACAATTCTATTCCCACTCCTTTGTTGTCCGCCGGGGAGAACAATTTCCTTGTCTAGATTACCCAACTCTCAAAAGGTTCTTTTAGGATAATATAACACGTCCCACACTTCAACAATTTTCAAATCTTCCCAAAGTTTGCTAAATCCCTTTTTAACGATTTCACTTCATGATTCTTTTTGCATTTTTAATATTATCTTGCTTCAATTATCCTATTTCTCAAAACTAATTTGTTTCCTTTGTTTTTCTCTTTTACACCGTCTCTTTATTAAATTTATTTTTTGTGAATTATTTAAACATGTGCATCATTTTTCAAAACTTGTACATATTTAGAAAACAAGTGTATTTCGGTCATACCGCTCGCCACTACTGGCAACTTCAAAATCGTACGTTGAAAAATACGGTGGTTACGACCGCCTCTTTCCTCACAAATTGCCCTTTAGGGGGAACAACTTGGAATCAAGCTGGTCCGAGACGTTCCCGCTCCCAAGTCGTCTGCTTGGGATGCTAATAAAACTCAGTCATAGTTAACCCAGCTCTTAGTGGTGACTCTAGGACCATGCATCATGACATATCATTAGTCCAATATGCTAACTTGTTCAAACAATCCGAACGGATTTTTGACCCCTAAAAAGCGTTGAACATGATTTATTTGCATTTACTTAAAGGATTGAACGTGCAAATGTAGACTGTTTATTGGAATTATTCTGCATTCCATGTCATTCAAAGACACAAAAGGTAACCGAATAGGCATCAAAAACCTAAATTGAATAAGAAACGACCGTTTATTCCTAAAGGGTTGAAATCATTCTGTATTTAGTGCTATTCAAAGGCACAAATAGTCACCAAAGAGGCATTAAAAGCCCTATTTTAAACCGAAACGACCGTTGGAAAGATGAGATGTCACATAATGCACATTTATCCTTTAGACATTATATAAAGGTTCGACATCCTTGGTATGTCGTAAACCCTCTAGCAACCTTTGTCAAAAAGTGTTCAAGCGGTTCTCAACCTTAAACGTCACACTTTTCATATTTTAGGCTGTATTTTTTTTTTTTTTGAAAAGCTCGTGCCACACATTAATCGTTTGCTTATAAGTAAATTTTAGGCATCTTCCTCCCTTTTTTCTCATTCCCTCATCTTTTCCCAAAGATCATGGCCACTAGAATATTCGACATGGTTACTGAAATCCCTTAGTTGCTCAAAGATTGGTGGAAAAACCTAAGCATAGATCAACAAAATCAATTCAAAATACTGCTAGGGACTCTGATTTCACTAATGGAGCACACTGCAGTAAAAGGGTTAGTCGAAGCAGCAGTACACTATTGGGATGCAGACAGAGAATTTTCCACTTTGGAAGTGTAGAGTTGACACCGTTGCTGGAAGAAATATGCGGATTGACTCAACTTCCATTTGATAGTGATGAGATATTGATGCCTAAGAACATTACACACGAGTAGTTCTTCAAAATAGTAGGGTTTAAACCTGAATTATGCACAGACAGCGTGAGGCAATCAGGAATCTCTTTAACTTCCCTCTACATTATGTTCGGGTATGGAGAAGCATTTCAAGAATTCCAAGATAATTTTAGTATTAACAAGGCAGATTGGCAAGAGCAGAGTGTACACGCTTTTGTCACTGACTTTTTAGGGTTGTTGTGTTTCCAGAACACAAAGGACGGGTTAATGTTTGTGTGATATCGATTGCCGATGCCTTATTCAAGGACTTTGACAAGAAATACAGTTTGGTATCTATGGTTGTTGCAGAAATATACCAAGCTTTAGAAAAATGCAAGAAGGGCGCTGGCTTTTTCGAAGGTTGCCATTTGCTTTTTCAAATTTGGCTGATGGAGCATTTGCAAAAGATGAATAGCACAGAGCAAGTTTTCCATTCCATACCAAGAGAAAACTACATTTTGACTCACACCGCTCGCATGGACAGCGCTTTTGAAAAGTGGGATCGGCCAACAATTGCCGAAGGCTAGCACCACATGTTTTATCAGTTGACATCTGAATTTATACAATGGATGTTTGACTACTTTCCCAGTATCACAGTGATTACACAGTCGGAATAAGCTTCATTTCTTATATTGGTTGGGGTTTAGAGGAGTTTACCCATACACTCCTTTAAAGGCACTTAGACAAGCAGGGAAAAAGCAGATTGTACCCCAAGTGACAGACCAGAAGTTTCAAAGCAGATATTTTTGAAGGAATAATACCATTTGAAGACAAGATATTAGAACTTTGGAAAGCAAGGCATCGAATGGGATTTGACACTATTGGAAGAGATAGGTTTGATGCAGGCTATGATGAAGACTACCCAGATTGGCTAATGAAAGACATGGCAAGAGCATTTCAACCAAGAGCAACGACAAAAAGGAAAAGAAATGTTGATGAGTTAGAATCTGAGTGCAAGAAGCTACGCAAACATTTGGCAAAGGCACAGAAGAAAATAGTAGAAAAGAAAAATTTGGTCGAGGCAAAGTATAAAGAAAGAGACAAATGATGCAATAAGGTAGAACTCCTGACAAAACACATTGAATCTATGCGCGTATGGGCTAGCAAAAGAATAAACTCTGTGGCTGACAAAGGAATGCAGGAGAAAGGAAAGAAGGCTTGGGAAATGTTGAAGAGTTTCATATTTGACATATCCCGGCTCTTAACTGATGTAGACAATATCATCTTCCAAGGAGCCTTATCAGAGGCAAGCTTGTCAGAGAAAGAACCTTCTAGGGATGGATCAATATGAAAGATGTTCGCTTAGCCATGATCTAAATTCCTAGCAATATTTAGTCTTTTCCTTCTCGTACACTGTTTTAATATCAGCCACTATAATAAAGACCAATGCTTGATAAATGCAATATTCTCTTATAGACTCTGCATATTGTAGCAAATAAAATGATACATGTGGCACAAAGCGCTTTTCAAATCATCGTGCAAAAAGCAATCCTTCGCATTACAGGAGGCATTCCTTATTTGATATGTGTGCATTGCATGAATTTGTCTGTTGCTCTAGACCTCTTTCTACCTAAGTGAATCCTTTCCCAAATTCAATTTCTGCTAAGGCACCTTATCTCCAAATTCTATGCTCAAACCCCGACATTTGAAACCTTTTTGAATGTCCAAATTATTTCTAATTCACCACTTACTTAAAAACCTGTTATCCAAAGGGTTGGCTCAAGTTGAATGTCAAAGCAGAAGATATGGTTAAGCAAAGTGCACTTGTCATTGATTTGTCAAAACAAGAAGAGTTTGTTACAACAAGCACTATGAACATGGAGCGGAAAATTGACAGGGCAAAAGATTTGTTGGTCAAACTCAAAGGCGCACCTGACTTATCACGATACCTTTTGACACCAATGTCTGATGATTATTTTTTTGCTCCAGTCCACACTGTAATACACTGAAGGCAATCCAAAATATTTTCAAACTTGCACCTATACCTGGTCTAAAAGGCATTCAAAGAGTTATCAGAAGGCAATAAGGAAGTGAGAAACAAGGGACCCGCTTGATGTTACAAAGATTTATGCACAACAACCGAAACTAACAGGTTGGTTCAACTTGGAAAAGAATGCAATGACGCAGTAACAAAGATTCTGTTATATGACGAAACCAGAAACCCATGTTTAGTATTAGAAGCATATCCCTGTTCAATTAGCCTATGGGGAACATGTGAATGAAATTATTTTTTGAGACGCTTGCAAGACCAAGCATTGATTTGATAAAAAAAACACGGGCAAAATGAACTACTTAGAGAAATTTTGGTCGAAAGCTTATTGACGTGATATGAATTTTCATGATGAAAACTATCTTGATAAGGAGAAATACAATATGACCAACCTCTAAAATGGTCTTTACTAAAGCAGCAATCTAAGAATATACATGGTATGTAGCCAACCTACACCGGGTTCGGTCCCTTTGGAACAAAATCTTACCCCAACAAGGAAAGTTGGTACAAAGATTTGAATTTACAGCAGTTTGGTTGGCAAGTATGAAGAACATGGAGTATCTCTTTCAAGGATGTACAGACATTACGACATGACTAATTTGCAAGGAAATATGACAAATGCACTTAACGTCTTGGTGTTCGACGAAAGCCAACCTCCTTTTCAAGCACACAACGTTCAATATATCCTTACACAACACCTTTTCATCGAGATTTGACCAGACACAAGTGAGCATCGGTCATTTGACAAAAATCCCCTTGGCTGCTACAAAAAGCACTCAGGCGATCTTTTGTGATATCTATGCGTTCTATCATAGTCTCAAACCTAATCATCCACAGTCTAAGCATTCTCCTAAGCTCTATGTTGTTATTTTTACTTCAAAAACATTGCTAATGTACTAACTCTATTTTTTGTGCATTCTTGTCACTTTGTTACGATTTTTTTTGCATTCGAACACCGAAATTGTTCAAGAATCTGCATTAAGAAGAAGCCGAAATGGCAAGCCGAGCTGAAAACATTCACTTCTGGAACAAAGTCTTTCAAACCACCAGCATAGGACACCGAGAGAACTCAGACAATCCCAATTCCCTTGTTGTACAACTTGTAATATGAACGGATAAAATCAGCTAGCAGTATACCCAGACAAGAGTCGCAAAAAAGAAATCCAATCACTATACAACCAGAATTGGCAAAACTCACAACTTCACACCGCACCCAGCTTACACAATAAACAACCTCCCCCTCTGTCAAGACTTTCAACAACAACTGTATCAGGGCCCCACACAATTGAGGATAGACAAAATGAAAACCTCACACCTTTACTCCTTTAGCTCAATCAAAGATATTGCAATCAAAAAAATGAATGACTCCCTAGAGTACCCATTTCAGATTTTGATCCAACAAAGATCTACACCCATCACTCAAACATTCAAGGCCATGATTCTGCAAAATACTAGTACTGAAACACAAAATTCAGAGTCTGACTGACCAAGGCAAGACAATGATACAACAAGAACCAACAAATGGAAACTGCAACACTGTTGAACCCCAAAAATTACCCCTGTGAATGATAAATTCCGGAATATCAACAGGATGGACTAACCCTTTTGGAGTTTTTGGAGTCGCCACCCAATTTAAGGAAAACAGGGAACCAAATTAACAAATGCGTGCAAAAACTCCATTTTATAAAAAGACGGTCTTTTTTCAGAGATTCTAAAGGTAATAGGTTTTAGTAATTTCGGAAGAAGGTTTTTAAGGCACTTCCGAAATTCCGTTAAAAAAACGGTTAATCCGACAGGTTTCCAAATATTTACAAGTGTGCTTTTCTTTCAAAAGAATTATTAAAAATAGTAATAATATAATAATAAGAATAATTAATCGAATAAAAAGCTTATTTACAAAACGTTCTTTTAACTTGCACACATTTGCTAAGATGGCCCCAATTTGCAATAAATTAAATAACGACTTCACAATAAAAGGTGATGGACATAAAGTAAAAGCGACGTACAAACAATCAAATATTATAGTCAAATAAAATAATTCATACATTTTATTTACATAAATATCTAAGGAAAGGAAGGCAAAGTTAAAGATAGAACCGGAAAATTGATCAACTCGCGGGAGTCTTGATTATTCTAAAATTCCTAAGTCTTATTTCTGAATGCTCGGGTCCGAATTCAATCTCCAAATGCCTTCAATGCAATGGGACTATTCCTCATTCGCGAGTTAGCCAAACTCGTCCAAAAATTATTCGTGCCAAAATGTACCTCGCAAAACAAACAAGTAAAATTGAATTAGTACGGATAGTCAAAGTGTAAAAAATAAAATAACAAATATTAAGTAATAAAGTAGTAATAATAATAATAATATTAAAATATATAATAATAATAGAATATATAATAATATTAATAATAATAATAATAATAATAATAATAATAATAATAGAATATATAATATAATAATAATAATAATAATAATAATAATAATAATAATAATAATAATAAATAATAATAATAGTAACGGGGTTGTTTTTGCAAAATTTAGGCTCAGGTTTGTATGGCGCGTTGAATAGAGGCTCGGGATTTGGTACGATTGCAAACACGGAGCCCGGGCCGTGTTGCCATGCCAAAGCACCAAACCCACTACTCTATTCAACTTGCTTAGCATTAAAATGCATTCATCATCGCCTTTTGCTTTAGGGACACGGGGAAGGGACGGTTCAAGTGTAGTATCATGTCAATTATCCCGAGGCCTCAATACATGCATGTGTATTTTTTCATCGGCCATTAGCGTAGTATTTGTTCAAATCAGTTCAATACTCCATAATGGATAAAAATTTATCCAAAACGGATCCCTGCACTCAGAAAATCCAGTCAATGCACACAGTAGTCAAATCACGTAAACGGGTCAAACCAATGATTCAACCGGATCAAACGACAAGAATCAACCAACGGGTCAAATGAAAAAAACCAAGTAACGGGTCAAGCAATCAGGGAAATGGGTCGAAGCAACCAGAAACCCATCCAAGCTCTAACACCACCGGAGCAAATTTTCCGATGCAAACAGTAACAAACAAACATCGAAGCCACTGGTAGGGTAATAAAATCACTGTTATTCCAGCGTTAATCATCAAATCCATCATTGGTCTAACATCAGAGCAACAAAAAAACAGTGTGCTTTTAGATTTTTTCGGGTGAGGTAGCAGCGACAACAATGAACGGACCAACAATAAACGGAGATAGGAAAGGAGGAGCAACGCTGATGCAGCATCACTACAACTCCAAATCCTTTTTCCCTTTCATATCAGCAACAGATCAAAAGAAACGAACGGGTCCAAGCAAAAAACCCAGAACCAAGGATCTAAAGCTCCAAGTAACTGGAACAAAGACCAAGCATAGAAAATCCATAGAATCTCAGCGAATCAGATTTTCCAAAACAAACAAAAACGATGCAGGTTCTTCCAAAGAACGACTATGGTAACAGAGCAGCATCACCGGAGAAAATTTCCAGTAGACAACAACGGAGCTTTCAGTAAACAAATCCAGATCGGCAAACAAAGTGCCCAAAAGTATTGAAATAAATCAAAACATAAACAAAATCAAACAGTGAGGCAGTGGAAAGAGCGAGGGAGCGACTGCCGAACCGTTTTCCGGGTGGCGTCGCTGCCACCTCGCTACCCCAAAACCCCGATCTCCCTTTCGATCCGTTGCACTGATCTCCATCCCCTTCTGCTTTTACTCATTTTTCGTGTGCATATGTGTTTCTGCGTGTGTGCAAATCTGTGTGTGGGAGAGATGAGGGATTGTGGAGAGAGAGAGAGAGCCGTTGATAGATTTGTGAGGGAGTCCAAAATGAGGGGGCTCGGCTGGGGGCTAAAAAAAGTGTAGGGTTTCTTTTTGGATGATGAGTGAATAGTTGGTTATGTGTATATGTGTGAAATGTATATATGGGCTTTGCACAAATAGGATAGTATTTGGGGAATTAGTAACTATTTTGGCTTTTTAGGGTAAATTAGGGGTTGCGTGGGGGTGGTTTAATTGAAGGTTGTGCATTGCCCATTTGGCCTCTTTCAGAATGAATTAGGAAACTTAGGAATTGCATGGGTAATTTGAATTTAAAAGGTGCATCGCAATTTTAGCCAACTTTATACAATATGATCAATTTGACTAAAATTATCGATTAGCCTATTTTTTCCTTTTTTTTTTTTTTTTTAAAAGACCTTATTTTTTAAAATAATTTGACATTAATTTAAAATTTTGAGACAAAATTGGGTGTCAACAGCTGCCCCTCTTTACCCGGAAAGGATGAAAGAGTTTCCAGGGTAAAGAAGTTGACGTGAAACCTAATTTTGTCACGGCAAAGCCAAGACTCCGATTCCTGGGATCAAAGTGTGAGGCTTATGGACATGGCCGAACTTCGGTTTCCGAGTTGCCTACATATCTCGGGCTGAAAGAGAATCAGGCCATATGTAGTTCGACGCGATTTGAAAATTAAAGACGAGATAGTAACGACTACTCAAGCACGGGGGAAAAGAGGCTTGTAATCACCCAAATTATGAAAATGTGGTCGACGACACACCCATAAAGAGGGGTTTACACGGACATATCTTCCACTTCACCTCGATAACCGAGCCATCTTGTCTTCAATCTCAAACCTCAGACTCTAAGGTTAACAAGAGACTTACCTCTAGGGTGGAGGACTTATGCGGGTGCGATTCTTCAGGTCTTCGTTGACGAGTCCAGCTCATATCAACGATTGCCCCGGTTCATTGCTAAGCAAAGCTCCATTTTATTCTCCAAACGCTGCTGCGGTGCTGCTAAAAATTCTACAATAATCTCAACAAGCGGTAAGCGTGCAACTGCCAATTAACTGTAATAATTGGAAAAAGAAATAGATAAAGTGATAAAATTGTAAATGCGGTTTTCGGTATCATTGATAAGTTTTTTCCTGTCGATCAACTGACAAGATACTCCGCCCGGAGAACCTATAAGCTGATCCTTATTCATGATACACATAATGCTTTAATTGATGAAGAGGCAGTTTACAACGCAATCTTGTATTGTGTTTCAATCCCTTGACAAAACAAATGAAACGTCTGGTCTTGAAGCATCCAGTGTCTCAATGCAACTTGAAAGAAACCTGCACATCCTATTTGTGGGTGGAAGGACCCGAGATATCCTATTTGTGGGTGGAATTACCCGAATATCCTATTTGTGGGTGGAATGACCCGAATATCTTATTTGTGGGTGGAAGAACCCGCGATATCCTATTTGTGGGTGGACAAACCCTGATTGTTCATTTTTAAGGCGAACGGGCCCAAAACGTTCAATATAGGTGAACGAGCCTAAATTTGATGGCAGCTCCTGCAAAACAAAATTGCAAATTAGATTAATTAAGGCAGGATAATGCAAAACAAATAAGCAAAACTGGGTCGTGTTGCTTGAATTAATAGTGCTGCAAAGCGTTGAATGCCTTCAGTTCTTATCTGCCGTTCAATTTCTGCAAATTTAAAGAGAATGCGTTAGAAAACGAAGGTGAATAATTGAAACAAAAGCTATAATGAAAAAAGAAGAAATAGATTTGTGCTGCATATGCGACAAGGCGAATGATCTTGAGAAACTGATGGTCGTCGGAAGGAACAATAACAAAAGAGCCTTCAATTGCCTATGATAGGCTTCAGAATAATGCCTCCAATTGCTTATGGTAGGCTTCAAATGATAACGATGTCTTCGCTTGCTCACGATAGACTTGATAATAAGACCCCCTGATTGCTTACGGTAGGATCAATAGTAAAAGAGCCTTCAATTGCTTATGATAGGCTTCAGAATAAGGCCTCCAATTGCTTATGGTAGGCTTCAATGCTAATGAAGTCTTCGCTTGCTCACGATAGACTTGATGATAAGACCCTCCGATTGCTTACGGTAGGATCAATAATAAAAGAGCCTTCAATTGCTTATGATAAGCTTCAGAATAAGGCCTCCAATTGCTTATGGTAGGCTTCAATGCTAATGAAGTCTTTGCTTGCTCACGATAGACTTGATGATAAGACCCCCCCGATCGCTTACGGTAGGATCAATAATAAAAGAGCCTTCAATTGCTTATGATAGGCTTCAAAATAAGGCCTCCAATTGCTTATGGTAGGCTACAATGCTAATGAAGTCTTCGCTTGCTCACGATAGACTTGATGATAAGACCCCCGGATCGCTTACGGTAGGATCAATAATAAAAGAGCCTTCAATTGCTTATGATAGGCTTCAGAATAAGGCCTCCAATTGCTTATGGAAGGCTTTAAATGATAATGATGTCTTCGATTGTTTACGATAGACTTCATAACGAGGCCCCCCGATTGTTTACGGTAGGCTCCATAACAATAGCGCCTTCGATTGTCTACGATAGGCTTCATAAAAAGGCCTCCAATTGTTTATGGAAGGCTTTAAATGATAATGACGTCTTCGATTGTTTACGATAGACTTCATAATGAGGCACCCGATTGTTTACGGTAGGCCTCCATAACAATAGCGCCTTTGATTGTCTACGATAGGCTTCATAAAAGGCCTCCAATTGTTTATGGAAGGCTTTAAATGATAATAACGTCTTCGATTGTTTACGATAGACTTCATAATGAGGCCCCCGATTGTTTACGGTAGGCTCCATAACAATAGCGCCTTCGATTGTCTACGATAGGCTTCATAAAAGGCCTCCAATTGTTTATGGAAGACTTTAAATGATAATGACGTCTTCGATTGTTTACGATAGACTTCATAATGATATCTTCGATTGTATACGATAGACTTGATAAAGAAACACGCCTCCGATTGTCTACGGTAGACTTGGTAAATGTGATGTCTCCGATTGTTTACGGTAGACTTCATAATAGGGCCTCCAATTGTCTATGGTAGGCTTCAATAAAAATGTCTTCGATTGTATACGATAGACTTGATGTGTAGAATAGCCTGCAAAGTAAAGTTTGCATTAAATTCATATAGACAGAAAAATGACAAAGATAAAGGAGATATAAAGTAAGAGTTTAAGTCGCCCGGCTTATATTGGTGAAGCCCTAAAGAGTTGAGTGTTATCCTTGAGAAAAACTGAGTTAATGCTTAATTCCTGCAAAGTGTAAAATAAAGTTGTCAATAAAGCAATGAATTTTGATTAGGCAAGGGCAGAAATAGAGAGAAAATAAAGTCGTTTCGCGTATGCGATGAATCAGATAACGCTTCCAATCTCGGTCGGTTATCTTGGCAACATTGTTCAATGTGTATGACAAATACTCTATGAGGAATTGATAGTTGCTAGTTTCCTCATCTTGTTGCTTTGAAAATTCCTGCACTCAAAGAAAAATCATTAGTTTTGGGAGGGAGGGGGAAGCGTTTGATTTGCAGACTTCATCCTGATCTTGCCGCTTCCGCTGCTCCCTCGTCCTCATTGGACTTGGATTTGCAAATTGCTTTCAGAAACTTGGCTCATGAACTCAAATAGCATAGGTTTTGAAAAATAGAGGCAAGATAAAATATTTTAATGCAATATAGCGAGTGAAATAAGCATGCAAATGAAGTCAAAGATGCACTTTGAAAATTTTGCCTTGACTTAAATTTGTAACATATTTTAAAACAAACTGAACGTCCTTTGCCTTAGAATTTTCATTGTTTGCTTAACCAATCTCAAAGTTCTTGTCGTATAACCAATGCTGCTTCTTGCAAAATTTGCCCCAGTTATTGTCTTTCGCATCTCCAACTCGTTTTGCAAAAATTGCCCCAGTTGCTATCTTTCGCATTTCCAACTTGTTTTGCAAAATTGCCCCAGTTATCCTTCTTGGGGGAAAATAATAATTTAGATACTAAAGGGTCTAGCCCGATGGGGAGCCTACGTATCCCTCCTTGGGAATCAGATCGTGCGTAGTTCTGCATCACTGCTTCAATGCCATATACCATCAAATAAAGCTGCCCCAGTTGAAGTTTTAACAGATAGTGCAATATCCAAAGAGCGCAGACAATAACTTTCAGTGCATCGTTTTCAAATTGTTCAGTTGTTTTGCCATACATCACAAGCAAAGTTTTGGCAAGTTTATCAATTTTAATTTTGCAATGGAAACAAATGCAAGCGTAAATAACATAATAAGAATGCGATGAATTTTATTTTAACTTTCATAAATTCAAAATGAGTTGATTCAGATTAACATAAGTTTTAAAGTGCAATGCAATTCAGGGCCTCAATCTGAATTAAAATCGTAAATAATGCTACTAAGTTCAATCGCCAAGTTCTTTCAAACAATGCCATTAGTTTCTAATATTGCATCGTTCACGAGCTAGAGCGTCTACCATCAATCATATCTCGAAACCTTTGCATGGTGGATGGTCAGCCACTTCACAAATTTGTTAGAGAAATAAACAAAACAAAAGAAACCTCTCAAAAGGTAACTAAGATAGTTTGCATGTCATTCATAGGATTGCACACAAGCAAGCAACACCTAGTATTTAACGCATTTTGAGCAAATAAAGCAAGGCAGACAGTTAACATTTTAACACAGCTCATGCTCTTCACACCATCTGCACAAAATTCTAAACCCAAATGCCTAAAACCCGAAACAATCTTCCATAGCTTTTGCAAACATCCACACTCCTCCAAGCACGATTCCCAATTGCTTTCCAACATCCAGGGATAAATTTCCAATTGTCTCCACAATACCAGACTGCAAATCACGAAAGGCGCCAATTGGCCTTTCAAAATAAATCTCACTGGTCCTCGGCTTTAGACAAGCCTCTCAGCTTCCTAGGTTTTGCAAGGCTCACAGACCTTGTTCATAGGGCTCCTCACTGGTCCTCGGCTTTAATCGAGCCTCTCAGTTTCCTAGGCAACCAAGACCGCACTGGTCTTCAAGGAGGGACCCCACTGGTCATTCAAAGACACAGGGGCTTCGCTCTCCTAGTATGCGACAAGCATACTTCAATTTTTACAAAGTTGCAGCTGGATAATCAACATAGGCCTACACACACACAAAGCCATTCACGAGAGGGGCCCCACTGATCCTTTCAAAGACACCAGGGGCTTCGCCTCTTAGATCTCACTACACCAGGCCATCTCCGAAACACAAACCAACCAAATCAGCCAAACTTTTTCCCAAACTAAGGTGAATATGCATGCATGACCTAATCTCCTTCTAAGAGTGGGTTAACGGTTGAGGCTGAATCGACCTATGCGGGATAGACCTGGCATCACAACGCAGTAGAACTGGCCATGACAAAACCAGGCAATCTCAATATCCCAAACTAACTTTTGGTGACACGAAAGAAGTTTCAAAGAGTGAGGTAAGGGCAATGCCCTTCCTGCATAACTACCCGTCAAGCGGGTGCCCCGTGATGAAATCGAGGAGGTGAAAGAGAATTGACAGGCTCCACGAGGGAGGAAATGTGAACGGAACGCAGATTATGCACAAATTAATACAATGCATGCTTTATAAGGCAAACCAAACAAACAGATATAATAAAGCAAATAAATTAGGCATGCTAGTTGCAAACAATTGGAAACCTTTATGGTCAAAACCTTTATTGCTCCCCAGCGGAGTCGCCATGCTGTTGAACCCCAAAAATCACCCCGTGAAGGATAAATTCCGGAATATCAACAGGATGGACTAACTCTTTTGGAGTTTTTGGAGTCGCCACCCAATTTAAGGAAAACTGGGAACCAAATTAACAAATGCGTGCAAAAACTCCGTTTTTATAAAAAGACGGTCTTTTTTCAGAGATTCTAAAGGTAAGAGGTTTTATTAATTTCGGAAGAAGGTTTTTAAGGCACTTCCGAAATTCCGTTAAAAAACGGTTAATCCGACAGGTTTCCAAATATTTACAAGTGTGCTTTTCTTTCAAAAGAATTATTAAAAAAATAGTAATAATATAATAATAAGAATAATTAATCGAATAAAAAGCTTATTTGCAAAACATTCTTTTACTTGCACGCATTTGCTAAGATGGCCCCAATTTGCAATAAATTAAATAACGACTTCACAATAAAAGGTGATGGACATAAAGTAAAGCGACATACAAACAATCAAATATTATTGTCAAATAAAATAATTCATACATTTTATTTACATAAATATCTAAGGAAAGGAAGGCAAAGTTAAAGATAGAACCGGAAAATTGATCAACTCACCGGAGTCTTGATTTTTCTAAAACTCCTAAGTCTTATTTCTGAATGCTCGGGTCCGAATTCAATCTCCAAATGCCTTCAATGCAATGGACTATTCTCATTCGCGAGTTAGCCAAACTCGTCCAAAAATTATTCGTGCCAAAATGTACCTCGCAAAACAAACAAGTAAAATTGAATTAGTACGATAGTCAAAGTGTAAAAAATAAAATAACAAATATATAATAATAATAGAATATATAATAATAATAATAATAATAATAATAATAATAATAATAATAATAATAATAATAATAATAATAATACTAGTAACGGGGGTTGTTTTTGCAAAATTTAGGCTCAGGTTTGTATGGCGCGTTGAATAGAGGCTCGGGATTTGGTACGGTTGCAAACACGGAGCCCGGGCCGTGTTGCCATGCCAAAGCACCAAACCCACTACTCTATTCAACTTGCTTAGCATTAAAATGCATTCATCATCGCCTTTTGCTTTAGGGACACGGGAACGGGACGGTTCAAGTGTAGTATCATGTTCAAATTAATCCCGAGGCCTCAATACATGCATGTGTATTTTTCATCGGCCATTAGCGTAGTATCTGTTCAAATCAGTTCAATACTCCATAATGGATAAAAATTTATCCAAAACGGATCCCTGCACTCAGAAAATCCAGTCAATGCACACAGTAGTCCAATCACGTAAACGGGTCAAACCAATGATTCAACCGGATAAAACGACAAGAATCAACCAACGGGTCAAATGCAAAAAACCAAGTAACGGGTCAAGCAATCAGGGAAATGGGTCAAGCAACCAGAAACCCATCCAAGCTCTAACACCACCGGAGCAAATTTTCCGATGCAAACAGTAACAAACAAACATCGAAGCCACTGGTAGGGTAATAAAATCACTGTTATTCCAGCGTTAATCATCAAATCCATCAAAACCCATCATTGGTCTAACATCAGAGCAACAAAAAAACAGTGTGCTTTTAGATTTTCCGGTGAGGTAGCAGCGACAACAATGAACGGACCAACAATAAACGGACATAGGAAAGGAGGAGCAACGCTGATGCAGCATCACTACAACTCCAAATCCTTTTCCCTTTCATATCAGCAACAGATCAAAAGAAACGAACGGGTCCAAGCAAAAAATCCAGAACCAAGGATCTAAAGCTCCAAGTAACTGGAACAAAGACCAAGCATAGAAAATCCATAGAATCTCAGCGAATCAGATTTTCCAAAACAAACAAAAACGATGCAGTTCTTCCAAAGAACGACTATGGTAACAGAGCAGCATCACCGGAGAAAATTTCCGGTAGACAACAACGGAGCTTTCAGTAAACAAATCCAGATCGGCAAACAAAGTGCCCAAAAGTATTGAAATAAATCAAAACATAAACAAAATCGAACAGTGAGGCAGTGGAAGAGCGAGGGAGCGACTGCCGAACCGTTTTCCGGTGGCGTCGCTGCCACCTCGCTACCCCAAAACCCCGATCTCCCTTTCGATCCGTTGCACTGATCTCCATCCCCTTCTGCTTTTACTCATTTTTCGTGTGCGTATGTGTTTCTGCGTGTGTGCAAATCTGTGTGTGGGAGAGATGAGGGATTGTGGAGAGAGAGAGAGTCGTTGATAGATTTGTGAGGGAGTCCAAAATGAGGGGGCTCGGCTGGGGGCTAAAAAAAGTGTAGGGTTTCTTTTTGGATGATGAGTGAATAGTTGGTTATGTGTATATGTGTGAAATGTATATATGGGCTTTGCACAAATAGGATAGTATTTGGGATTAGTAACTATTTTGGCTTTTTAGGGTAAATTAGGGGTTGCGTGGGGTGTTTTAATTGAAGGTTGTGCATTGCCCATTTGGCCTCTTTCAGAATGAATTAGGAAACTTAGGAATTGCTTGGGTAATTTGAATTTAAAAGGTGCATCGCAATTTTAGCCAACTTTATACAATATGATCAATTTGACTAAAATTATCGATTAGCCTATTTTTTCCTTTTTTTTTTTTTTTTTTAATAGACCTTATTTTTTAAAATAATTTGACATTAATTTAAAATTTTGGGACAAAATTGGGTGTCAACAAATACCCAAACCACAAATACACTTTCTATAAAGACCAATCCATCAAAGTTAGCTCCAAGACATTCGAACTGAAAAGCATGAAACAGGAAGACATTCCATCACAATTCAAGACAAATATAATTTTAGGCAACCTCCAAAACCGGAAATTTCAAATACCAGAACTCAGTACGAGAATGCAAGTATGCATATAATCAAAGTCATCGAGATATACAATTGGCACACAAAAGGAAAAATGCAGATTCAAGCCAATACTTTGGTCTTCAATGCATTGCAACCACTTTGTTTCAACTAACGAATATTTCTTTGAGAACAGATCCTTCAGCACAAACACAAGACTCGCAGGCAATCACAACGTACACGATAGCATCTTAGCCTCGTCAGGCTTATAATATGGCGACTAGCCTCGCCAGGCTTATAATATGACGGACAGCCTCGTTAGGCTTAAAATATGACGACCAGCCACGTCAGGCTTATAATATGACGATTAGCCTCGCCGGGCTTATAATATGACGACTAGCCCTGTCGGGCTTATAATATGACGACCAGCCCCGTCGGGCTTATAATATGACGACCAGCCCCGTCAGGCTTGTAATATGACAACCAGCCTCGTCAGGCTTATAATATGATTACTAGCCTCATCAGGCTTATAATATAACAACTAGCCCGTCAGGCTTATAATATTACGACCAGCCACGCCAGGCTTAAAATATGACGACTTGCCCCGTCAAGCTTATAATATGATGACCAGCCTCATTAGGCTTATAATATGACGACCAACCACATCGGACTTATAATATGATGACTAGCCCCGTCAGGCTTATAATATGACGACCAGCCACGTCAGGCTTATAATATGACAAGCAGCCACGTAAGGCTTATAATATAACGACTAGCCTCGCCAGGATTATGAAATGATGATTAGCCCCGTCAGGCTTATAATATAACGACCAGCCTAGTCAGGCTTAAAATATGACAACTAGCCACGCCAGGCTTATAATATGACAATTAGCCTCGTTAGGCTTAAAATATGACGATTAGCCTCGTCAGGCTTAAAATATGACGATTAGTCCCATCAGGCTTAATATATGATAATGAGACCCGTCCGCCTTAAAATATGATAAATATGACGAGAGGCACTTAGTGGCTCTTGACGACCAAATAAATATCTTCTGACGAGAGGCACTTAGCAGCTCCTGACAAGCACACTTATCTCCTAACTAGAGGCACTTAGTAGCTCCTGACGAGCATGCAAATATCTCCTAACGAGAGGCACTAATAGCTCCTGACGAGCAGGCAATTATCTCCTGACGAGCAGGCAATTATCTCCTAACGAGAGGTACTAATAGCTCCTGACGAGCAGGCAATTATCTCCCGACGAGAGGCACATATTTTCTAGCACTTGAAGCACCTGAAAGCATACAAGACCACTACTTGACAAAGTAGAGATCATCTCAACAGGGAAGTTTACTTTATCTTTATCTCTATTTGCACTTATCTTGTTTTTACTGCATGGTACTCTCCGATCTCTTGACAAACCCCCGAGCTATTTCCCATACTCTCATAAGTTGCCCCCAAAAATCACTACCCCGCACGAAAATTGTGCGACCCCAAAATCATAAATTCATACTATGTACCATTCTGGAACTCTATTCAAGAAGCTTAATCCATTCGACAATGCCTTTGCTACACCTACAAACTATCTATTTTGCCGAGTTCCAAAGCGCTCAAATCTAAATTTCTATACTCGCACCCTTAATCTGCTTAATCTTTCATTCCCGACTGGATGTAAGTTTGTATTCATTCTCATTCAGGCCTAGTCGTGTCAATCGTGCGTGTTTTTATGCTTAATCGGATCCATCTGTTTGAATCATGCACACTTATCCTGCTTACTCCTCAATATCCTTAGTTTAGTCAAGAGAATTCTAAGGTTCGATATTGCAGACAAGATGACTCATTTATCGAGATGTAATGGAAACTATGTCCAAGTAAACTCCTCTTTATGGGTGTGTTGGGCGCCATATTTTCATAACTAGGATGATTATAAGCCTCTTTTCCACATTCTATCTACAGATGTTATCTCGTCTTTTATAATGCCACTGCTATATTCACCAATCATTTAATTCGCCAAATGGCTAAAGTACAATTAAATCTATGCTTTGCATACTTGACAAATTCATCCTTGACATTTAAATTGCGCGCCATAAATGTCTTACACAGACAACATGCCATTCTAGAACTACACACGGCCTGATTCTCGTGAAACCCGAGATATGTAGGCAACTCAGAAACCAGGGTTCGGCTGAAATACCTCAAAACTCTCATTTGGTCAATCCGTCGTGACAAAATTGGCTACTCCGTCAACTATCTTTGCCCGAAGATTCTTTCATCATCCCCGGGCAAAGAGGGGGAGCTGTTGACACCCAATTTTGTCCCTCTTTTTTCGATAATTGGCTATATTTAACTTAAAGACGCAACTTAACTGATCGAGCAAAATATGCATTAGAAAGCATACATTTATTTTTGTTATCCCTATTTATACATTATATATATCTAATTTTGGTTATGTTATGTAAACACATCATTTAGACATGGTGTTAAATACGTTCCAAATTATGGCTATTTGTGCAAATTACTGCGTTTATAATATTTAGTAATTATTTGTAATTATTTATATTTTTCTAACTTAATAATTAGACCCAATTATTTTTATGTATGCATTTATATATACAATATATATTTATATTCTTTATCTATATTTTTATTTATATTTCCACCTTTAAATTAATTATTTTCAGTCAAAATTCCAGTCCTTTTTCCCATTGATCCTAGGTAAAAAAAGCATGTCCAGGTACACTTATCAATTTAAAATTGTGAAAGAAAATATTTTCCTTCTTTCACTCTTGGTCCGGATACACAGACCTCCCAACATCATCCCTAATTTATCTCCTCATCACAAGGCAATTATATCTCCCTCAATCTTGCCATTTTTTCTTACAAAAATCAACGATTCAATTTTTGTTCTTATATAATGATTCTTCCACCGAATCTGAGCCTAAACCTTTACAAAAACTATTTTTTTCCCTTTACTTTCTTCTTATCATCATCATCATTATTATTATTATTATTATTATTATTATTATTATTATTATTATTATTATTATTACTACTACTACTACTACTACTATCACTATTGTTATTATTATTGTTGTTGTTGTTGTTGTTGTTGTTGTTGTTATTGTTGTTGTTGTTGTTGTTGTTGTTGTTGTTGTTGTTGTTGTTGTTGTTGTTGTTGTTGTTATCATTTTTCTATTATTCTTACGAGGTACTTCCCGACGTAATTTATTAAAGGCGACGTCGTTGGAGGAGGCAGATGTTTCAAAATATTTACTATTATTTGTTGGCTTATCGTTCAATTTTATTATTTTCGGTGCGCTAACTAATTTATTTTATTTTGCAAGGTCTATTCAGTTGAGGTTCGCTAAGGAAAGAAAGCAACTCGAGAAGATAAATCTTTTATTTCAAATGCAACTTTGTGTGTCTAACTTGAATATTATAGCAAAATTGTTCTGTTTTGTTTAGTTTAATTTATTTTAAATCCAAATTATTTAGTCCGGTCGGGAACCACACTTAGTGGAATCTAAGAGGTGTCTAACACCTTCACGGCCGCTTAACCGACGCAGGCGTAGGATGCAAAGCATACATCTCGCCGCCTTAGCGTTTACAATCTCCTAGTTAGGGTTTCGTATATACCACATTACCACCGCCTTGAGTTACATGCACATGTCCTTATTAGTCTTTGTATTTTACTATAATTAGGACTGGATAAATCTCTATTATAAATACCTCTCCTTACATTGTATTGTACATCAAGTGATTCACATACAATCTGGCTATTCTCAAGGAATAAAACTCTTTACTTTCTTGTCTATTACTTTTATCTCACCTTTGCTTACTTTTCTTGCATATTTACTGTATTTCTTGTGACTCTATAACAAGTTTTATTGTTTTACCTAAACGACCAAATTTAGGCCTAAACAGTTTGGCACCCACCATGGGTCCAGAAAATTATAGGTTTTTACGAAGGAAAAGGCACAGCAATAATAATCTTGCGACGACGCTGCTTCACAGCACACCACCATTCAAATCTGGAAGACGTCTCGTAACTCAGCCAACATGACTGAAACTATGAGCAGATGTCGAGATGCTCTGTTCCTTTGCTTGTTATTTAGGCCAGCATCCCATCGAAAATACGCATCTTCTAGCGACTCCAACAGAGCAGCGCCCAAAGGCCAAGGTACCTCAAGGTCCGTCAATACGATCTTCGAGGGGCCTGCGGTTGACAACAACAGGGCCAGAACCATTATGGTTTGCAAGGCTCACCATGAGGTGACCAAAAAGCCCCGTGTCAACGCTATCAAATTTGACGCTAAAGACGTACAACAGGTCCTCTGCCGCATCATGATGCCTTGATCATCACCTTGTAGGTGCATGATGCACAGGTCAAAAGCGTGTTGGTAGATCCAGGCAGCGCTTTGAATATCATCCACTGGAAAGTTATTTGCCAGATGGAGGTACAATACAACCTAGTTCCCAGTCCATACAGGATAACCAGCTTCAACAACTCCAGCGAAAAGTCTGTGGGAGAAGTGCTCCTGGTGGTACACCTTCCCGGGATGACGAAGGTAACATCCTTCTAGGTAATGACATACGATCTCTTGTATAACATCATCCTGGGAAGGCCCTAGATTCACGAAGTACGTGCGGTGCTATCTACACTTCATCGAGTCCTCAAGTACCTAACTCCCTGGCAGGGGCGGATCCAGGATTTGATGACTCCGGGTGCCGCTCGTTGTATCTATATGTAGCCACAAAGACCAAATAGAAAAACGGGTCAGCTCATGAAGATTTTTGTATCTTCGGCTAATTACGTTTATAAGCTTTTTTTTCTCAATATTAGGTTTAATTTTAATCATTTTTTTGCACTTATTTTAAAATATATGTTATGGAAGAACATTGATGTGTGTGTGTGTGTGTGTATATATATATATATTTATATTCATTTGAAAAAGCGCCTATCAGAAAATTTACTTAAAAGTAGCTTAATTACTAATATATATTTTGGTTTGACTAGATTAATTTTTGTTCAACGACACTTCATCTTAAATGTCATATTTTATGGCAATTCTTCGCAGAACAAAAACTTCAGAAAATTAATAGAAAAGATCCATTAAACAAAATTAATTAATTATTTAAAAGTCAGTAGAAGATTGTTCAAATAATTCTTCAATATAATATAGATTAATGTGATATCATAAAAAAGTATATATTTATTCAAAACAATTCCAAAAATTTACAAAAAATAAGTTCCTCAAATAATATATTATGGTAAAAAAGTAAAAAAGAAACAAGAATAAAAAGATAAAAGAGGAAAAAGAAGAGAGAATGAGTGTCGCTCCAAACGCTCGCACACGCAAGTATACGCGGTCGATCAAGTAATAAAGTGATAAGTAAAGTATCGTTCCCGGGAGGACTATTGATTAACTACAGACTAAATCAAATAAATCCTAATTATGTAGACAAGAATGGTTCAATAGTTGAGAATATTATAACTAAAATTAACTAATTAAACTAAGAAAATAATTAACACATAAAAGAACGGGTTGAGATTCAAGATAGGATACTACCCTAGGGTCATGGGATATCTACCAATCCTATTGAATACTTCCGTTAATCTGACTAAATCAATTTATCTAGGTTACTAATCACAGGGTTAATATTACTTACAGGACTCTTTCGATACCCTGCTCGCCTATTCAAACCAACCTAACGCCTATATGTCTATGGAAGTACTGTTAACAAGAATGCATTTATATTTCCTGTATATTGACTAAGCATGACTGTTAGGTATATTTCTATCCTAACCGCGAAACCATTCCCTAATGCCCAGGTTCAGGAACACGCTCTATTCAATCCTATTGCAACCTACGATTCCCACTTTCGAGTTCAACCTTAGGTTCATAAATAATATTCAATTGGTGATCAAGCAATCAAATAATTAGGCTCAACATACGAATAAATAACCCAATTCAATAAACCAATAAAATCAAATCAACATTCATAGAGAATCCCACGACTCTAAGACTAACAAATTACTCCCTACGTCCTAAAATGAGTGTCTGGGTTTGACTGGGCACAGAGTTAAAGAAAATAAGGAAGACTTTTAAATCTTGTGGTTTAAAATGAAAGGTGTGTGGAATGTGGGCTACTGTCTTTAAATCCTGTGGTTCAAAACAAATCTTAGATTTAAAGAGTTCCCATAAAAGGAAAGAGGCACTCATTTTGAAACAAACAGAAAAGGAAAGGTAGACACTCATTTTTGGGACGGAGGGAATAGTAAATTAACGAAAAAAGATGAAATAAAACTCGCTGGTTAGTAACTCCTAGCGCTGCTGCTGCTTAGAATTCACGTTCCCTAGTGAAGCGTCTAAAACTCCCCTTTTTAATAATGCATGAGATCTTTTTATATTAGTCCCTTTAATCCATGTCCTAATCACCATAGGATAGGCATAAGGCACTGCCATCACGTGTATCACCCCAAAAGTTTTAGACTATTAATTTTATTCTAAATTGGTCATCTTAGACTAAGGATATACTTGACTTCGTACTTCCTAAATTTGAATTTGTCGTTGCTTGAAAGTTGCTTGTTTTATATCGTGATTTCGTTTATAAAGATGTGTCATGTTTTGGTTAATTAGAAAACCCTTATTTTCATTTTTGGTAAGTTAATATGAAAAAGAATATAAAATTTTTAATTTTGGCCAGCCAACTTGTTGTCATCTTTATCCAAAGAATATAAATAGAACTCTTGAGACAAGCTCCCCTCATTACTTCATCCCAAAGAAAGCCCCAATTCTCTCTCTTTCTTGAACTCCAGAAATATTACACTAAAAACATCAAGTTATTCATGTAAATCAACCCCCAAGTATTGTTCTTGCAAAACCACAAGTCAATTCTCACTTTTGAGGTAAGATTACAAAACTCGTATATTCTTTGGACAACTTTTAGTATTTTTATCATATCTTCTAGTAGAAAATTCCGTTTGAAATGATCCAATATGTTCTGGAAAGGTATTTTATAGCTCTAAAACTTTTATATGTTTACCAAAACCTACTTTTGCTTTTTATTTTTCTAAATCAGGTGACACAATACAGGGCAGAAGCTGCCCAGATTTAGCTTTTCAAACCCTCTATGTACTACTGTTGGTATGTTTGGCGTAACTCTTTGTAAGAAATCTATTTTGAGGTGATTCAAATTGATATGGAACACTAAGACATATTTCTACAACTTTTATGCTGATCATGAAGTCTAGTTTTGCCGTTTATCATTTCTAAACTTAACCACAACTCAGGACAGTGAAACTGTCCAGAATTTCGATTTTGACGATTTAGGGTAATCTTCACCAAAATCATGCATAGGCTGACACGTTGGATTCCCTGAACCTAAGTAGGTATTTTTTTATGTGTTTAAGGTATATATATACTTTTGTTGAAGCTAAGAGGGCTGTTTGAAGAAGTTTGGAATTTTGGTTTGTCGGTAGACTATACGAACGTCCCCGAATTGCAATAAAACTGTTTTGTAGTAAAACAGCAAGGTTTGTGTATAAACTTGAAGCTTTAATCTCTTTACTTGCTAGAATATTTTTAAGTGACTTGAGCTTCTATTTCCTTGTTTTCGGTTTGTATTGTTGTATTGGTATTGTCTCAATATTGTAAGATATTCGCTAAATCCCCCGTATGTACGGATTGCTTGATCATTTTGCATCCTTGTTGGGACTTTGTCCTTCTTGTGGCAGTGACTATGTCGCTCCTCTCGGCATGCCTCTTGTTTCGGATCATTTGCCATCTTGACTTTGGATTTTTGGTTCGTCTTAATTATGGAACTTGTCCGTGTTAAGTACGAACTAGAAAGCCATTTTTAACATGGTTCTTGATTCTCTTGATTATTGGGTTTCAGCCCTACTTGATATTGGACTTCGGTCCTTCTTGATATCTGATTATGCTTAGTGTGATGGCATGACGTACATATTGGGGCGAATTTGATATTTGACAACCATTCTTGGATTGATTTTGTAAGCCTGCTTGACAATTGAATCTTGAACATTGATATTGATATTTGGATGCACTTTGAGGTTTGATATTCGATACTTTCGATGTAATTGCTTAGTTGATTTATATTTTGCCTCATATGAGCTATATATGACTGAAATGAATTGGAGAATTTAATGGTTCCAAGCCTGATAGGTTTATACGCCACTAAGCTTTATGCTTAGTGATAGTTGTTTCCTATCGTAGGTAATGCACAGGATGAGACTTGAAGATGGCCTTTTGGAGTAGGACTTTTTGGGAGCTTTTGTGGAGATCACATTTGCATATGCATCTAGGTTTTATATAGTTTTGGGGCTTGCACATGATCCATATGTCACACTTATATATGCAATTTTGGATACTTGTTGGACCTCAAGACCGTAATCTTGAAATTTGGAATTTGCTGACTTGTTTGTTGTTTTTGGGTGTGTTAGTAACCGAAGTCCTGTAATATGCTAAAGTTACATTTTGTCTTGTAAATATGTACAAAGGGAAGACTAGTTTATTTTATTACTCGCAAGGTTGAAATGCATGTACGATATGAACATGCAGTGATGTGATTGAAAACTACTATTTTGTTATGAAATTGCTTTATATGTGGATTATTCAGAATGGATTGTATCATGTCATTTTGTTACTTTGATATTGTATTTTACAACAAAAATTTTATGAAACATATAAAAAAAAAAAAGTATTGCACGTTGGAATCTTTCTCGCATGGGCCTGTTTCCGCTACTAAATTGTTAAGATTGTCTTTTTTAAAATAAATCTCTCCTAGATGTTTAAGGATTAATTAGTTATTGACTCGTAGCGGCATCCTCCTAAGGGGTTGCGACATCATGTAACAACCTGTACGTTATTTTCCTTGACTTTGCTCTTGTGTCAACTTCACACCAAGCTTTATATTTTAGCCCAATTTGCTAACAGATGATCTTAATCTTTCATTCTTGATCTCTTGTACACACCAGCTTGCAAATTACTTCAACAACTTAAGTTTCATCAATATTTACTTTAGTTTCTCCTATTAAATCACAACAAAATCTAATTAATATAAAATCAAGAGATTAGATAAGTTGGCCATATTTCACAATATAATACTCAAAGAACAATAAAATTAGGATTAAATTGATATCAAAACACATACAATATGCCCGACATCAATACCCCACGCTTAAACTATTGCTCGTCCTCGAGCAATCACAACAATGCTCTAACTTCAAACGACTCAAGGACACAATCTCAATTTAAGTCTCAAAAGTGCAACTCAACAATTAAAAACAACTACACATGTGATCATGGTTGATGCCAATAATTAAACCTTCTCACATGCATCTTTCACGCACTTCCTCATGTTCACAATGCAAAAACAGTCCAGACATTTAAAAACAATCAAACAACCAAATTGTAACATCCTAACCTCAATAACTGACTCTATGCAACCAAGTTTCTCAAGCCTGGTCACTTACCTCAACTGAGAGTCTAATAAAATCACCTATCTTTCATGAATCAAGTGCCCTCACAACAAGAGAAATAGTCCTTACGCACAAGCTATCATAAATAATTTTGGGACTTAAAATATCGAAAGAATTTACTCAACTCTCACAAAGAAGTTCACATGCCATACAAGAAGTTTACATGCCATACAAGGCTGCGGGACATGTAGGATAGATATGGATAAAGTGAATAAACCTCCCTAAGCACTTACAAAACATAAATTTTAAGCAAACTTCCTTCTTTCAAAAGCTCCTCCCTTTTCCTTTCAATTTCAAGCAACACCTAATCTTTCCCTTTTTATTTACGCCAATGAATAATTTTCAGCTCAATAAGAAGTACTACTTTCTTTTTTTTCAACTTTAACAAATTATTTTTTCTACTTGATAGTTGGCCAAGCCATCAAATAATTTTTTTCCTTTCACGTTTTTTTTGTTTTCGCAGACACTTCTTTTATTTTCTAATTGGGACTCACAAACCAACTAACCTTTTTCTCCAACAATAGCTATTTCAGCTCATTTTATACATATAAGTGCTTAAGAAGATAGGAAATTCAAATCAAAAGAGGTCAAGGCTTGTAATATGGTTACCAATAAATAGGATAAAGGCTCAAAGGGCTGACTAGCGTCAATCAAGTAAGGATAGGCTAGAAAAAAATCTTAAATAAATCAAGGAAGGTGTAGGCTCATTTTTCAACTCGAGCAAAATCTAGGATTTCGCTTCAACCATACTCCGGGCAAGTTGTAGACTTAAGTGAAAAATATGGAACACAACAAATACCTCACCCACACAATGGCACATGACTCACTCTAAATGGATCAATTCGGACTTCCAATCAAAGCAGTTAACAGGCTCAAAGGCACTTAGCACACAAGAGTCATGAAACTGAGCCTAAGCGTCACAAACAAGGTTATTCATTTTTCTTGGCACAATTTATTTGAAAAAACTCACAAGGAATGCATATAATCCACGTGCTCAGGTCTAAGTCTGTTAGCATCAAACAGGTGACAAGACACCTAGACTCCAACCCGATTTCTTCCTTCCCTTTCTTTAATACTACAACAAACTAAAACTATCTCAAAAAAATAAAAAGTACCCGGTTCAAGTGTACATCCCATGGAAAAAAAATCGATACAAAAAGAAAAACCATGGGGATTATTATTTACTCTAACTATGACTAAAAGACTAAGAAAAGACTAATAAAACTAACACTACTCTTTTTTTTTTCTGGATTTTCTTGTTTCCAATTTTTTATTTTATTTATGTTTTTGATTAATTATATTAAACTAGAAAGCATGAAATAAATAAAAATTTCAATTGACAAACTTTAAAAAAAAATTACTCCCTCCGTCCCACTTTGTTTGTCGTAGTTCGGATTTCGAGGGTCAAACGAGTTTATCTTTGACTGTAATATTTATATATATCTTTTAAATATTTTGAGTTGATTGTGACTTATAGTACTTTTCATGTAGTTTTAAAATATGTAAATTTTATTTAAGAAAAATTAAAAAATTTATATCTTAATTTACGGTCAAATTTAAGAAGTTTGACTCTCGAAACAGTAACTATGACAAACAAAATGGGACAGAGGGAGTATACAACAAAAATAGAAATCACCCACCCTATAATTAAAATCGTGCAATGTCTTCAATGCACAGAACAAGATAACAACGAGTGGTAAACGAGGTACTCAGACTTCCCTCACTAGCGCACTCATTTTTTACCAAAATATTCATTTAAACCAACTAGTGCGCGCAAACGGGGTGCAAGCACCCCACACTTATCTCATACTACATTAATAGAACATGGATGATCAGTTAATAATCCTAACTAGTAAGAGATGATTCAACTACGCATAGCAGGCAGCCCCTAGTGTCGACAATGCACGACTTAGGCTCCTCGTGTGTGTTCGACGTGCCAAGTATGTTAACACCTGAGCGAACTAATCTAAATGCTGCCCAGGCTATTCTACACCCTCCATTTATGTGTAAAACAGTCCCCGTTTAAGATTCGACTACACAGACTTTGTCGAACCCATCAAAATTTCAGTTACACATTTCAGCGAACACATTGTGTGCGCTAATCTGGACAGCCTGTGGCAAGTAAATTTAATTCGAATTCGACACTCCCAACTCCTGAGAATTATTTATTCATGATCACAGTGCATCACCGCACTCCCCACAATCAAAAACCAGTCAAAACGATTCACAGATTCGCAACCTATTCTCACAACCATGAACTCAAAGTAGAACGCTATAAGGAGAAAAATGGTGGGGGAAACGCAACATGTAGTAACAGAGAGGGAAGAGGAAAAGCAGATGAGTAGAGAGGGAGAAAAACGAGCATACCTTGTTGCCTGAGAGAGTGGTTGAATTGGCCTGAGACCAGCGAAGTTCAGTGATGGAGGCGGAGATACGTGATAGAGGAGTGGTGTGTGGTGAAAATTATTGTATTTTGAGTTCAGAATAAGACTTACTTGAAAGACCAGCGTTGGTCGCGACGCGCAGCTGCCTGTTCTGCAAATTTTCGTCCAAAACAGTGCTGGACGCGATGGCCTTAGTACACTGTTTCAAAATATATATTTTTTCTTTATCGAGCTACAATACCCATACAATTCCAGGCGCGGTGTGCAAGATGCTGTTTTGCCTGGGACTGTTTTTTTTTTTTTTTTCTTTCTGATCTGTGCTTTGCAATTCTTTGGGAGTTCTTTTTAACTTTTTTTCCTGTTGCATCCTTTCCTGCCAATACAAATAGCTAAACAACTAAGTACTTTACTTTTGTTCTTTTTCTTTTTCTATTTTTTTTCATTTTTTTAAACTAAAAATTGTAAACTAAAACAAAAAATCGTAAAACTTGGGGTGCCTGTTAAGAAGCACGACGTGGATAAAACTATCAATTTTTCCTCCACCTCGACGATATGAATCGAATCCCCAATTTATTTTCAAGCTTACGACTATGTTCTTGGGGGGGGGGGGGTGGCATAAATCCAAAAGAACCAAGTGATAAATTTCGCATTTTGCACCTCTTGGCTTTTAAATGAGGAATGTTGTTTTATCTCCTCGGCATCACAAATTTTAGAATATAGGCACCTTGTTCCTCCTCTCGTAACTTTTCTATTGGCTTGGAGGGCTCGATTTTCATGTCGCCATCCAAAAACAATGTTGAAAAGTGTTTGGACTGAGGTCCAATGCACCCTAACTCCAAAATTTTATCATTCTTGACACCCTCATCTTTACACATACTAGAGCCTTCAAAAATTATATTTTTCACTTCCTCACTTGACTCTCGTGCTAATTTTTCTACCTCGGCATCATCAACTAATATTGGGTCGAACTGTTGGAACTCCACTCTTAGCTCCTCAATTTGGCTCTCAACTTCTTCTATCTCTTTAACTTCAAATCCCCTATCCACAACAATTGGTGGTTGGGCGTTAGACGCCTCAAACGTTTCAATTAAATTCGCCTTCAAGTCATGAATAGCCACGCCAAATCGGTCAATCTCTTGTTTGAGCACACTTTTCCATTCTATAGAGTATCTAGCTGCACTTGTAATATCATCAAGAAAACCCTCACATGCATCTAATCGTTGAGATTGTTCCATTAGCCCAGATTCGCTCACGATCTCCACTTCTTCAGAATTTTCCTCTTGTTGATCATACCGTGATGCATCCTGCACTTTGTTGCTCCTATCAATCTCAAGAGCAAGGTTAGTATTATCATGAATATTACTTGAAGAAGGAGTATGATAATTAGGAAAATCATTCCACATACCACCATACAATTGACAACAGTTTCAATCAAAGGTTGTAGAGGAACAACCAGATAAATAGTTTTTTAGGATATTAAGATGTCGACAATCTTTCCACAAGTGACGCCCATTACAAATTATGCAAGGAGAACCAAAACACGAGGAGCCAACTTTCGACTAATTTTCATTAAAAGATGCCATGTTAACAAGTAATAAATTAAACTAAACTAAACTAAACTATAAACTTGAACAGACAAAAGTAAAAGTCTAATCTAGTAAATAGCTAATTCTAAATCCCTGCCAACGGCGCCAAAAATTTGTCGCTCCAAATGCACACGCAAGTATATACGGTCGATCAAATAGTAAAGTGATAAGTAAAGTATCGTTCCCACGAGGACTATTGATTAACAACTGACTAAATCAAATAAATCCTAATTATCTAGACAAGAATGGTTCAATAGTTGAGAATATTATAACTAAAATTAACTAATTAAACTAAGAAAACAATTAACGCATTAAAGAACGGGTTGAGATTCAAGATAGGATACTACCCTAGGGTCATGGGATATCTACCAATCCTGTTGAATACTTCCGTTAATCTGACTAAATCAATTTATCTAGGTTACTAATCACAGGGTTAATATTACTCACAGGACTCTTTCGATACCCTGCTCGCCTATTCAAACTAATCTAACGCCTATATGTCTATGGAAGTATAGTTAACAAGAATGAATTTATATTTTCTGTATATTGACTAAGCATAACTGTTAGGTATATTTGTATCCTAACCGCGAAACCATTTCCCGATGCCCAGGTTCAGGAACACGCTCTATTCAATCCTATTGCAACCTACGATTCCCACTTTCGAGTTCAACCCTTGGTTCATAAATAGTATTCAATTGGTGATTAAGCAATCAAATAATTAGGCTCAACATACGAATAAATAACCCAATTCAATAAACTAATAAAATCAAATCAACATCCTAAAATCAACATTCATGGAGAATCCCACGACTCTAAAACTAACAAACTAGTAAATTAACGAGAAAAGAAGAATGAAAAATTCGCTGGATAGTAACTTCTAGCGTTGCTGTTGCTTATAGTTCACGTTCCCTAGTGAAGCGTCGAAAAGTCCCCTTTTTAATAATGCATGAGATCTTTTTATATTAGTCCCTTTAATCCATGTTCTAATCACCATAGGATAGGCATAAGGCACTGCCATCACATAACAACCTGTACGTTATTTTCCTTGAATTTGCTCTTGTGTCCAACTTTACGCCAAGCTTCATATTTTAACCCAATTTGCTAACAGATGATCTTAATCTTTCATTCTTGATCTCTTGTATACACCAGCTTGCATATTACTTCAACAGCTTCAGGTACATCAATATTTACTTTAGTTTCTCCTATTAAATCACAACAAAATCTAATTAATGTAAAATCAAGAGATTAGATAAGTTGGCCATATTTCACAATATAAATACTCAAAGAACAATAAAATTAGGATTAAATGTATATCAAAATTATTACAAATATTCCCTACATCAAGGAGAAACTAGAAAATAAAAGGGTAAAAGAAAAGAAAAGCCCATGGTGGAGCTAGTACTGTAACAGCCCAAGCCCGCTAGTGATACTGTCCGCTTTGCGCCTAGGCCCACACGGCTTTAAAACGCGTCACTATGGCCTAAGGCCAGTTAACTTATATACCCAGCATCTCTCCTGTGTTATGTCGATGTGGGACACGTACCCCTCAGCTGGGGTGTTACATACACCCCCTCTTATGGACTCAGTGTCCTCCCTGATGTTTGCCCCGCGTACCGGGATTCGCCTAAACTCATCACAGAGATTTGCCCCGCGTTCCGGGATTAGACCCTAGTGACGCGTTTTAAAGCCGTGTGGGCCTAGGCCTAAATCGGACAATATCACTAGCAGGCTTGGGCTGTTACAGATGGTATCAGAGTCACTCCGTGTCAGCCTTGTCGATGTGGGTCAATGTTCAGGGCTGAGTCTAGGTGAATCCCGGTATGCGGGGCAAACTTCCGCGGTGAGTCTAGGCAAATCCCGGTACGCGGGGCAAACCTCAGCGAGGATGCTGAGTCCATAAGAGGGGGTGTATGTACACCCCAGCTAAGGGTCAAGTGTCCCACATCGGCATAACACAGGAGAGATGCTAAGTATATAAGTTAACTGGCCTTAGACCCTAGTGACGTGTTTTAAAGCCGTGCGGGCCTAGGCCTAAATCGAACAATATCACTAGTGGGCTTGGGCTGTTACAGGCACTGTTTGTGGGGTCTTCGAAAATTGTATTGCTTGAGTACTTGTTACAAGACATAATAAGTTACAAAAAAAATGTTGGATGGCGGGATTCGAACCCCAGTCATGCCGGATAAGATTGGCACCCATGACCAATGGCACCATTTTGCCTTTGTTTGCAATGGGTGCCGGTTTTGTTATTTAGTCGTTTTCCCTAATATGTAAACGTATATATACCATGTTTTTCCGAAGCTTACGGGTACCGTGGCACCTGGTATGCTCCACGTAAATCCGCCCCTGCTCCCTGGGGGTGAATGAGATTTGAGAGTAGCAGAAGTCCAAAAGCTGTTATGTCGCTGCCGTAACGTGCGCAGTAAAGAAAGAGGTAAGGAACCAGCGGAGGTGTTGGATAAGATACTCGGCCCCTGCCTAGTCACCAACATATCGTTCGAGTCTGAGGGGCTCGAAAGAACTGGACCCCGAGAGCCAACCATCGTGCCTCGAGATTCGGATGACGAAGAGTGGACCGCCAAGACCACTGTCGACAATCTTGACCCAGTAATCTTCGACGAATGCTTCACAGATAAGAAATTCTACATGGGGTCAAGACTCTTGGCCGAAGCCAAGCAAGAATTTTCTAATTTCCTGCATGCTCGGTTAGGCACATTTTCCTGGACACATACCGCCATACCTGGAATTTGTACCAGCATCATCACATATAATTTGAATGTTGATCCCAACATCAAACCGATCAAGCAAAAGAAATAGTAGATCAACCATGAAAGATAGTTGGTTGTCCACGAGGAGGTAGAGAAACTGCTAAACAACGAATCCATTCGCGAGGTCCAGTACTCCGATTTGTTGTCCAATGTCATGGTGGTCTGGAAGAAGAATGGAAAGTGGAGAATCTACATTGACTTTACAGATCTAAATAAAGCATGCCCTACGGACTCTTTCTTGTTGCCTAACATCGACCAACTCATCGATTCGAAGGCGGGTCATGAGGCTCTTAGTTTCTTGGATGCATACTTAGGATACAATCAGATCCTCATGAACCCGGATGATCAAGAGAAGACCTCTCTTTTCACAGATAGGGGGGCTTACTATTACCGAGTAATGCCTTTTGGTTTAAAAATGTAGGAGCAACTTATCAAAGACTGGTGAACCTGATGTTCAAGGAGAAGATCGGCAAGACTATGAATGTCTATATCAATGACATACTGGTCTAATTAGAATTTGTTCAAGATCACGTCAGCCACTTGGCGATAGCATTCAACATCCTGAAAAAGTTTTGTATGAAGCTCAATCTAGAAAAATGTGCCTTCGACGTGTCTTCAGGAATGTCTCTCGGGTTCATCGTCTCTAACAGAGGCATAGAGGCGAACACCGCCAAGATCGAAGCAATGGAGGCCATACCAGAGGTGTTGAAGAATGAAGTGGAGGGGAAGAAGCTCAACGGTCGGATAGCCGCACTTAGCCGATTTATCTCACGATCCTCAAAAAGGTGCAAGTTCTTCAATGCTTTAAAGAAGAATAAAACTTCGAGTGGAGAAAGCAATGCAGTTAGGCGCTCCGAGAGCTGAAGCAGTATTTGGCCAATCTCCCGTTGCTAAATAAGCCACGCGAGTGAGAGTTTTTGTTACTATACCGTATTGTGTCGGAAGTTACTGTCAGTGTCATTCTTGTACAAGAGGAGAAGGGAGTGCAATCTCCAACATACTATGTCAGTAAGTCACTGCTAGACACTGAAACCCGTTATCAGCACCTTGAAAAATTGGCACTCGCGCTAGTAATGGCAGCAAGGAAACTGCGGCCGTATTTTCAGAGTCATACGATCATCGCAGTCTCTTCCTTCCCTTTGCGGACCATCTTGCACAAACCCAAATTCTCGGGCAACCTAGCAAAGTGGGCCGTAGAGTTAGGAGAGTATGATATTATCTATCAGCCACGTACGATCCTCACGTTACAAGTCCTCACAGATTTAGTTGCTAAAGGCCGAAACTAAATACAAGATGATGCAAGGTGTCACATCTGGAGAATGGGTGGTCCACACCGATGGAGCTTCAAATGTCAAAGGAGTAGGTCTCGGTTTTGTGATCAAATCCCCAACCAACAACACGTTTCTGAAAGCTTTCAACTTCCCACCGATCACGCACAATGAAGCAGAATATGAAGCCATAATTTAAGCACTTGAATTAGCCTACATATTAGGGGCCACATAGATCAGTCTCTTCAGTGACTCTCAGCTAGTGGTCAAAGATAACCGGAGCCTTCACTGCCAAAGATACTCGCATGCAGGAGTACCTAGTCAAGGCAGAGAAGTGCTTGAATGTTTTTCAAAATAGAAGTTCGATCAAATATTGAGGGAAGAAAACACAGAGGCCGTTGTCCTAGTCAGTCTAGCGGCTTCTGCGAATATGAATGCAGACAGCCCGAGATATTATTGAGCTAACCTACACGGACGTCAGGATCCATGAGGTCAACGTGACAGAATTTTTCTAGGATTGGCGACACCCGATCATAGAATACTTGGACAAGGGAACACTCCAGAGGACATGAAGAAAAGTTGAAGGCTAAGAGCCCAAGCAGCTAGTAATTGCTTGTTCAAAGCGGAGCTATACCACTGAATGTTTAGCAAGCCTTTGACCAAAAGTTTGGGACCCTCTCAAGTTGATTATGTGTTACAGGAAATTCATGAAGGGCAATGCAGAAACCACTCCTGCGGACGATCTTTAGCCTGGAAGCTAATCAGAGCGGGCTATTTCTGGACGAATTAGCCGAGCGTGTGACAGTTGCCAGAGATTCTCCCATATACTTCATCAGCCAGCTGAGCTCCTATATTCAGTAGTAGCCCCATGACCTTTCATGAAATTGGGAATGGATATTGTAGGGCCTATACCTAAAGCACCCGGAGGTGTCAAATTCTTGCTTATCATGACAGACTATTTAACTAAGTAGGTCGAAGCATCAGCTTACTCTCGAATCCGAGAACATAAGATGATATAGTTCATCTGGAAGAACAACATGTGCCGCTTCAGAATCCCAGCAGAAATCACCTATGACAACGGACCTCAGTTCATAGGAGAAAGGATCACTTGTTTTCCTGGAAGAATAGGAGATAAAGAAGATTACCTCGATGCCTTACCACTCGGCTGCCAATGGGCAAGCTGAGTCTTCTACTAACAAGACTATAGTGGAGAGTTTGACGAAGCGGCTCAAGAAGGCCAAGGGTAAGTGGCAAGAAGAAATGCCCGTAGTTCTGTGGCCCTATCGTACTACCTCAAAAGCGAGCACGGTCGAAAACCCGTTCTCACTAACATACAGAACGGATGCTATGATCCCCGTGGAAATTGAAGAATCTCGTTTACGACAGTCATTCGCCAAAGAAGAGTCAAACAACGAGGCTCTAGCAGCCTCACTTGATGCCCTGGAAGAACACCGAGAGCTGGCAACCATACGCCTAGCAGCCAAGAAGCAACGAGTGGAGAAATACTACAATGCGCGAACCAACTTGGGTTCCCTCAATGTAGGGGACATGGTTCTTTGCAAAGTAACTCAAAGCACCAAGGAAGCCAGTGCTGGCAAGTTAGCCCCAAACTGGGAAGGACCTTACAAGGTTCGAGGCATAACGGGAAAAGGCGCCTACATTCTTGAAGACATGGAGGGGATAGTCATTCAAAACAGTTGGAACATCTCTAGTCTTAAGAAGTACTAATCTCAAAAGGTCGATTGAACCTACATGCTCGATACATGTATTTTCTACTTTCTTACTCTTTATCCTTTGATTACTTTATACGGGCATCTAGCCCCGTCTATTGTTAAAGTTCTTATTCAGCTCTGCCTCCCTTTTATCAATAAAACTACTATTCTACTTAGTCATTTTTTACTTCTACGATCCAAATATTCATATTCTGTCGCCCCTTTATCAATTCGCACTCACTTTTCGCTATAGAAAGTAGAGTACACTGCTCACTTAAAGCTAGATCACTTCTAGTTAAGCCACCAGGTATTATTCGTAAGCTGAAATTGACAATTCAACAAATTGCACCTACATGTCAGTGGAGACGCCCGCTCGCATACAGCCAGAAAGTCTTAAAGTACTCGAGTAAAAAGGGTAAATGTTCTAAATTTAACGCAAAAATGCCCTGTTACATACAACGGGCTAAAGATGTCTCGTTGCGCGTGCAACCTAAAGCCGTCATTTCTGACGCAAATGAAGAACCCAACAGTGCACACACCCATCTTTAAAAGACAGTAGCCCAGAAAGGCACCCATGACATGCTGCTTGAGTACACTACAAGTAACTATGCAAATACGCATAAAAAATGATGAACGATTGTTTCATTAATATCAACAGCCAGTAGGCTCACAATATACAATTAAATTCTCTTGAATACATCACTATCCATTCCAGGTAAGTTCTTCTGAATTTACACGGTCAGAGATTCTTCATCTTGATTGTAGCTCTTGCATCGAAGTTTCTTTCGACACAAAGAAGATGATTTCTAAAACACAATTTCCCAACAATAAGTTTATAGTGCTGCACCACAGAAGTCGAAAAATCAGTCCAACTGAGGAATCCCTCGGTAGAACGGCGGAAGAACAGCACGCCGACCGAAAGTTTCATCTGGAATCACTTGGAGAGACACCAACATGAAAACCACCAGCGGCCGCAGGAACACCATGTTCCCCCTCTTCTCTAGACGATTAGAAGCAAATGAAATCTCCAAACCGCAGAATAGGGCAGAGCTATACGGCCACCCTGAATGCCACAGTTTTAGGGAAATTTGTTGAACATCAACCACCCAGGGAAGGAGAGAATACCATTGCGGACTCACTCCTCGTTCAAATGGAACTACCTCAGGATTGTTTATCCCATGGATCCAAAAGGCGAGCAGATGTAGAGGTCCTGCTGGGTTGGCATTCCTCTGTTGAGGAGCTCTGCATGACAAGAGGAATATCACAACAAATATTGTGTTAGAAGATGAGCGTACCGTAATTACTCCACATGCCACATCAAAGACATTCTGAAGAACATCGTTACAATCCTGATCAAACTTCACAAATTGGGGGACCCCATTTATCAGATCACGGATGGAGAAATAGAAGAAGTAAGTTGTGAATGATCTATTACCTATAGCTTCCTCGTGCACCATCCATTCTGAATAAAGGAGTCGTTCTGGGAATATCAAACCTGCATCAAAGGAAAACATTTTTAAAGAAGAAAGGCTATTATTTCATAAGTGAGCTATGGAAGAAGTAGTGTAGTTCTCTGAAGAAAAGTTTGTGATTTTCATCCATCACGAAGCCCCTATTTATAGGCAGAATGAGATAAGGATGAAGTGTGAAACGGTCAAGTATATTTATGAACTGGAGATATGAAATTATTTGGCGCGTTAAAAGGCGTTCTGGAAAAGGTGCATGGAATCGACATCGACAAATTAGAGGAAGACACATGGGGTTCTCGAAGAAATCAAGTGTCTGTCTTGGTCAATGAGGCTGTATGTTTCAAGGATTCAATGAAATATCTTTTCACATCCTTTTTTCATACCTCTTTGTTTTTCTGATTGCTTACGACAGCACTCTGCAAATGGCGGAACTGACTGTGTGGAAAAAAATATGCCACCTATGATTATGGGGATACAAGTCCAGCTGGCGAGACTAGACTTAGCTTACAAGTCACCAGGTGTAGAGGATACACACCTGCTCCTTAAGCCACGGCCACTCATCTAGCAGAGGCATAAGACGCAAGGTATACATCCCGCCGCCTTAGGGTTTATAGTCTCCTAGTTAAGGTTTCGTATATACCACCGCCTTGAGTTATAGGCCCATGGCCTTATTAGTCTTTGTATTTTACCATAATTAAGACTGGTTAAATCTCTACTATAAATACCCCTCCTTACATTGTATTGTACATCAAACGATTCACATAGAGTCTAGCTATTCTCAAGGAATAAAACTTTTTTACTTTCTTGTCTATTACTTTTCTCTCAGTTTTATACTTTTCCTACGTATTTGCTGTATTGCTTCTGACCCTCTAACAAATTTAATTGTTTTACCTAAACGACCAAATTTAGGCCTAAATATATACTAGTATAAACAATAAGTTTAGCTGTTGACAATGGGTCTTCCTCCATATCGGATAAATTTGTCGTTATGTATACTTGGATTAAAAGTCCCTATGGTCTCCATGATTAAATACTAGTATTAATAATGTGTTTATGTGCTGACAATAGGTCTTCCTCCCCCAACGGATAAGTGTATTGTTGGTATACTAGGTTTAATAGCTAGTTGTTAATGACTTGTATATATCTCTCAAACTGAGAATTGCATGTTGAGTCAATGAGAGTAGAGCTACTCAATAATTGATATTCACTTGACTTAAATTGATAGTAGACTCTCCAACTGAGTTGGATTTATTTAATTTAATGAGTGAAAATCTGGCGTTGCATGTATATGGTGCATGGATAGTTATTTTTCCCATCGAATTTGGCTATTCAATATACCTAAAAATATATGTGTGATGTGTTTGAATTTAATTATTCAATGCTGCATGACTGCTTTTTTATCTATTTACTTTTTGAATCTCTAAGTAAGTGTGCCTTCAATTCCCTAAGTGTTATTCTCTCACAAAATTAAAGATTCAAGGAGTTATTTTGGTGATGATAAGACGTTATCTTAAAAGATGCATTATATGTATGTTAACGATATTGATCTACCCCATAAGAGAAAATGGCACAACCCAGATTTTCGGCTAGGCCGTGTGGGCACCCGACATCCTTCTTTAGACCCGTCAGGCGAACCCTTTTGAGTTGAATTCATAAAAATAAACATAAAATCAACTTAAATATAAGAAATGAGCCCTAACGAGACATCAAATATAATTACACATAAGCTGTACAGAAGAAGTTACAGCTGACTATCCAATGTACTAGGTTTAAGACTATCCCGACAGACATCTAAGAATACAAATGAAATATAAACAGCTCCTGAAGGGAGCAAAATACAACTGAGATAATAAACATAAAACTGGTGGCCATCCTGAACAAAAGCTGGCTCACCCTGACAACTGAAATCTTCTTCGCTCCTCAACCACGTTAGCCAACTCAATCCTGGAGTGAACCTGCCAAAGCGAAATAAATAGACAAGAAACAAAAAGAGGGTGAGTTGAAAGGACTCTGTAAGTGCGGGCTGGCTAGCCACCTCGAAGAAATAGATATGTTAGCCAGGGAGAAGATAAGCAGATAAACCAAATTTACTTTATTTCAACTATAAAAAGGAAGAGCCAGGTAATAACTGGGAAAACATAAGGAACCATACACTCATAAACAACCTGGGACATAAGATAAACTAAAACATATAAGTAGCCTGAAACATATCCACAATCAGAAATACATGACACATACATAAAACATCGCACTACAATCACACAATACACAACGAGCGATGCAATGAAATTGAATTAATGGAGTATGATGCAATGGGGCCGCATGTTCCCAACACTTATCTCTGGTGCGGGACTCTCATCGTCTGCCAAGAGATATATGAAATGATAATCCTTCACCGGTGCGGGACTCTCATCGACTACCGGGAAGTGTTGTAGTAATAATCCTTCACCGGTGCGGGACACTCATCTGAAAAGACCTCAGTTAGTCGTTTCGCAAGTTAAGACTCCGATTGGCGTGCCGATAATTTTAAAATATTCATAATATCTATTAGGACCTGTCTGTAAAATTTGAGCTAAATCAGACCTCGTTTGGTACGTATCAGAAGAAGATTTCAGTTTTTATTGTCGATAAATATTAAAAAGAGATTTTTGAGCTCGGTTTTGGCGAATGAGCTCTGATTCGAAATCCGAAAGCGTCGTTAGGTTCGTATGATTATTTGTGACATTTGTGATTTTTCGATAGTTAATTTCGATGTTGTTCGGCTAGTTTCCGCTAAAATGCCGAAAGTTAAATAATTTGACTTCTTTCTATTTAAATTCGCATCTTGAGTTTCGGGAACCCGATTTGAGATCCGCCCTAGCAAATATACTACATATATTCTGTATAACTTGTATGCAAAATTTTGAATTATTTCGAGTATCATAGGGTACCATTTTAATTTTTGAAAACAAAATAAAATAGAAAATAAAAGAAAATAGAGAAAAGACAATAGAAAAAGCATAAAGAAGGAGGCGGTGGGATTAATATCTTAGCCCATATTTCTTAAGTAAGGATAGAACGAACAAATAGAGGCAGAAACGAAAGCAACGAGCTTTTGAGAATCAGAGAACGGGGAAAAATGCCAGAAAATGAGAAAAGAGCCGGAGAAACGATAGAATTTTTACCCTGAAACATTCAGAAAATGATCTTAATATATTATTTGAGTTTATTATGTGTGTTTGAATATATTTTGACGGTAAAAATTGGGATATTAGATACCGCTTTAATAAGTTCAATTAATGATTATATATTCGTACTCAGTGAGTTATGAACAACTTATAAATGTAATTTATTTAGGGTTTGGTTATGTGACCTTAAACCCTGTACATAGGCCTGGCATGCGTATTGCGTATGCGAATATGGTATCAGGTTCCTAACCGGATTGCCCTAAGATGTGAGGAATGAAGCCTTTAGCCTAAATTGATATATTTTTCTGCTTATTGAATAGAGTGGGATCGTTTGGCAAGGAAACCAAAGGATAAAGCGGTTGTTGATTAGCCGTACTAACTTTTGGAAGAGGTAACTGCTTATATCCATTAATTTGGAGGCACCTGACCTCGCGGATTTTCTACCACGTGTTCCTTAACTGTGTATCTGCCGATAGGCGTACTCATTACGCCTTAGCTTTGGATTTACATTATATATTATATGTTACGTCCTGTTGTTGGTATTGCATTGAGGATCTGAGTATTGTACTCTGGCTGTGAGTTGGCATCTACTTCCCGGATGTCGATGAGAGTCCCGCGCCAGTGAAGGGTTATTATTGCATCACATTGCATTCATACGCATTATATGACATTCATATGCATTACATTGCATATCATATTGGGTATAGGAGTATTCCGCTCCAGGAGCAGGAGGATTCCGCTCCATTGTATCATATTGAGGGTAGGAGGATTTCGCCCCAGGAGCAGGAGGATTTCCCCCCCCCCCCCCTCCATTGTATCATATTGAGGGTAGGAGGATTCCGCCCCAGGAGCAGGAGTATTCCGCTCTTATGTTAGATATTGAGTGCAGGAGTATTCCGCCTCAGCTTTACATTATATCGAGTGCAGGAGTATTCCGCCTCAGGAGAGTGTAGGAGTATTCCGCCTCTGGTTTATACTATATCGAGTGCAGGAGTATTCCGCCCCAGGAGCAAGAGTATTCCGCTCCAATTGGTTATCAGATTGGCTTCCCCCCGAAAGGAGGAGTATTCCGCTTCGGGATGGGATTATGGGCACATGTGACCTTTTGCATCACATTTCATTTCATCTCAATTCATACCATTGTGCAGACATTCGGTACATGACTACTGTTCTGCTTATACATGCATTGCTTATTTGTTGATATGTTTCTGGCTCGCATCCCTGGTTGAGTTTATAGTTTCTTACGTGTTTCTGGTTATTATCTGGCTCTGCCTTTTTATAATTTAAATAAGAGGAATTTGATTTATATGTTTCTTCTCCCTGGCTAGCTATCCTATTCTTTGAGACGGCTAGTCAGAGCCTAGTCTGCCCCACTTATTGAGTCCTTTTGACTCACCCTTGTTTGTTGTTTATTTCTTGTCTATCTATTTCGTTTCGGTAGGTTCGCCCCAGGACTGAGTTCGCCACGTTGTGAAGGAGCAAAGGCGACTTCAGCTGTCAGGGTGAGCCAGGTTTTATTCCGGATGGCCACCAGTTTATTGGTTGTTATTCCAGTTGCATTTTACTCTCTTCAGGAGGTATCTGTCTTCTTTTGTACTCTTAGATGTCTAGTCTGGATAGCCCTAAACCTAGTATGTTTGGTAGTCAGCTGTAATTTCTTTTGTACAGCTTAGAGGTATCAGTATGTCTGTATTTTTTTTTTTTAAGTCTTGTCCTTATTTATGAATTATTATATTTATTTTCCTAATTTAATTGGTAAGGGTTCGCCCAACGGGTCTATAGGAGGATGTCGGGTGCCCGCATGGCCTAATTGGATTCCGGTTTGTGTCAGTTGGTATAAGAGCCCGGTTTAGAGTCTATCCAGACTAAGACAGTGTCTAGTAGAGTCTCGCTGATGGGTACGTAGAAGTCCGTACTTATCTACGAGAGGCTATGATGGAATTTAGAAAGTTTCACTTCTTTCTTTTCTGATCTTGCGTCGGTCTAGGATGCAAAAGTGTTATTTCCCACGATCACACCACTTTACTGTTTTAAGGACCAGTTCCTTAAAATGTGTTCCTTTACTCTACGATGTGCGGAATTAAAACTGTAAGTAATTGAACACCAGATATTAGCGTAGAAAAACCCCTAGACACGGGATCAAAAAACCACGACCTACTTCTCAAGTAGGATTTCAACTTCACTATGTAAAAAGACCCACTTGGTTACAAGACTCACTCTTACTAACCTAGGACTAACTCTAATCCTTTAGTGATCTTTCTCACGATCAGTGAAGTTGTGTCAAGTCCACGACTTGAACCAGAAAGTTTACAACTCGATTTTGCTTACTACACTTGAACTAAGACTCGAACTTTTACAAGATTCAATCTAAGGAACAGGTTCTCACTTAGTTCTACTGTAGCTAACTGATTACACAAATAAGCTAATAATTCTTCTCAGCTTTTTCTCGATGCTCTCTGTATTTGTGTGTACTTCTATGGCTGATAGTCTCCACGTTTTATAGCTTCTAGCAGCCGAGAAGTCTCGATGAATTAGAACTCCAAAGCTCCCTTGACTTTGAATCCTAGTTGGATTCTACCTTCTAGAATCCGAATCCTTTATCCCTTAGTTATGCAATCTTTTCGTATCTGATTAGGCCTGCATAATTACCAAGATACACGTCAGTATTAGGACAAATAATAATATCTCAATTAAACAATTTTGCATGAATTATCTATTCTGCTGCAGTGATTCAAAGGAACAGGTCCTTTGAATCTGTTCCTCAGTCATCAGTCAAAACTCCAAGATTATCCAAGCTAACAATTTCCCCCTTTTTGATGATGACAAACTCATAAGCATAGCTGCATATCCTTAATGTCCTGAAGTACAACTTAAGCTCAAAAAGACAAACAATCAGTGGAGAGAATTAATTTGTCATTAAGGAACAGATTTTCAATTAGGTATAACTTCATGAAAAATCAACTTACTCTTCCCCCTTTTGGCATCATTGAAAAGGTTGCATAAAAAGTATAACTCAAGTGTTAGAATTAATCAGCACATGGCCATTGAGGCAACTCAAAATGCAAACATAAATCAGATTAAAGCAACTGCAAGACAATGATATTAGCCATCAAAGACAATTCATTAAATCAACCATTGAAATCAGGGGATACAAGCAAGTACTACAGAATTATCAATCGACTAAAGAAGAAAAAGGCTAAGGCACTAGGCTAGGCTAGATCCCACTGGACCAAAGATGGCTAAAAGCTAAGGCTAAGGTGGTCAGAATGTGGAAGGACCAGGTCCCTGAGACTTGTTGAGCAACTCAAGCATCTGCTTGAGCATTCCCTCATTGGTCTCCTTTGCCTTTGAGGCCTCTGCCTTCCAGAAATTCTTCTCCTCTTCCAACCTTTCTATCTCAGCAGCCTGAATAGCAACCTGTTGCCTAAGTGCCCTCACTTCGTTGTTCAGTGGCTGCCTCCCAACACCAGTCTGTGGAGGATCAGCCTGATCTGGCAAGTCACAGCTTATCAAAGTGGCATAACCAAACTTTCCATTCTTTGTAGCCTTCACAACCCCTTCCAAGGGAATCTTCAATTTTGCAAATATATCAGTCAGGATGAAACCAAACGGCAGGGAGTGCTTTCTCTTCCCAGCAATCACCCTTTTGATCAGGTGGATCGTAAAATTGGGCCAATTGATCTGCTTTTCAGTGTCCAACAATTCCATAAGGACCAGGTCCATGAAACTGGCAACTCCTCTTTTCTCCTGCCTTGGCATCACTATTTTGTTCACAAACTCAAATAACAGTTGGTGCTGTGGGCGCATCTCACTCTTCTGCACAGCCCTGGGTTTCTCTTCACCATCATTATCAGCAAACTTCCTAGTGATCTCCAGATCAGTAGGCAAGTTTGTCAAGTCAGGCCAAACCTTCTTGACATAGCTAGCATACCCAGTAGCAGGAATCCCCAGCAGCTCACCAAGTTCCCTTGTGTCAAACATAATTACATTGTCATTGACAGAGGTAGTAAGTCTATCTCCTCTGATGGAGCAGTTCTTGTAGAACTCTTGCACCATCCCCTTTGCACACCTCCCAGAGATCTTAAGGACCATGTCCCTCCAACCCTGAGCATGCAGTTTTTGCAGCAGCCACAACATTCCTTCTTCTTGCATATCAAACATAATCCAACCTTTCAAAACCTTCCTGGTCAACATGTCATCATGAACACAGTGCACAGACTCATCACTTTCACTCTCATCTTCAGCAACAGACTCATCACTGTAACTAGCAGAACTTTCAGAAACAACCACTCTTTTGGAGGACCTGGTCCTCTTAGCAGTTTTCTCTGCAGCTTTAACTGAGCTTCTTGTTACTCTTCTCTCAGGAACTTTTCTTTTCTTTGACTGAGGCACCACCTCCTCAGCCTCTACCATCTCTTCATCCTCAAAAAAATCAGCAAGATCAATATCATCCACTTCTTCCTCTTCAACCACCTGTTTTCCTTTCCCTTTTCTGCTCCTTTCCAAGGCAGCAGCTAGTTGTTCATCAGCAGCTTTAGCAGCACTTCTTGTCCTCCTGCCCCCAGAAGCAGGGGTTGAGGCAGAAGCAACAGGTCCTTTTGCCTTGGAGGAACTTTCAACTTTCTTCTTATTTCCGGGCTTATAACTATCACCTATTTTCTTCAACCTAGCAGCAATTTCAGTAGTTACATGAGCATCAACAGGTCCCTTTCTAGCCAACTTTCTTTGCATACTCCTAATTTTGATTAAGTCTACCAAGGGCCTATCACTATCACTGATAGCCTCATCAACATCGATCACATCCTCCATGGGTACTCTAGGAGCAGCCTCTGGAGACCCCGATGACCCATGCATGGGTGCGTCCAAACTCCTAATAGGTTCCCCCTCAAGAGCAACCCCATACCCCTCTCCCTTTTCTTCCTCGTCTATAACTACATTCAAAGGATATGTGAAGTTTACCTCATACTGATACAACACCATAGCACGTGACAAATCTTCGGTCTGTTCAGCAATTGATTCATCCGTGGGAACTGGTCCTTCCCCCTGAATTTCAGGTTCAGGTATTTCTGTAATTGGTTCAGGAACTTCAGGGTTTAGGTTAGTGGTTTCCATGGGTGAGGGAGGATTAAGATTTTGTGGTTGGTCATCAATAGGTGCAGTTGAAGAATTATCAGAAGCAAGAGACATCTTTGCAATTCGAATTAACAAATAATTTACTACTCTTTCTGAAATTTTGAAAGTTTTAATTGATGAACAATGTAAAAGAATAAGGAAGAGGAAGAAGTGTATTTATAGAGTGAAATAGGTAGTGGAGTTTGAGTGAAAAACGATCAACTTACCTCAGCAGCATACATGCAACGGTTGAGGACTCTTGGGAGTCTCCCGGAGAAAAAGAGCCGTTAGGCTGCAGATTACCTTTTCAGAATAGGAACTGTTCCTCCGATGGGACTCTTTTACAATTTGGATATGGGTAAGAAACTTAGTGGGATTTATCCTAATCACAATTTACCTATAGCCTTTATACTTCTAAATTTACTGAATAATAACGAGTACATACCTGTTTTTAACACAAAAATTTAGTGTCCTTCTAATTTGCAATTTTTGATCATCTGAAATTCTAAGAGCATAAGGGTAACATCATTCAATTTTAGCAACTCTAAATAAGAAGTATGGCATAAGAGTATACTTTTAAGTATTGAAACTGGACTGAATAATTCATAATAACTTGAATAAAATTCATTTTAAGAGCAATTTTCTAGCCAATTATGAAGTAAAGCATTGATGATTTTATGTGAATTTAATCATCCCTAACTCCAATCTATTTCTTTCAAAATCATCTCTACCTAGAGCTTTAGTAAAAATGTCAGCTATTTGCTTTTCAGTAAGACAAAATGCTATGGTGATCAAACCTTTTTCATAATTGTCTCTTAGGAAATGATGTCTTATATCAATGTGTTTAGTCCTTTTGTGATGCACTGGATTCTTTGTCATATTAATAGCACTAGTGTTATCACAATATATAGGAACAGTTCCTACATCAACACCAAAATCCTGTAATTGTTGTTTGATCCATAACAACTGTGAACAACATGAAGCAGATGCAACATATTCAGCCTCAGCAGTGGAAAGTGCCACTGAATTTTGTTCCTTAGTTCCCCAAGAAACCAAACACTCACCAAGAAAATGTGCCATACCTGAGGTACTTTTTCTATCAACAAGGAAACCTGCATAGTCAGCATCAGTATATCCAACAAGATTAAAACTACCACCTTTTTGATACCAAAGTCCCAAGGGACTTGTTCCTTTCAGATACCTCAATATTCTTTTAACAGCTTTCAAATGAGATTCCTTAGGATCTTATTGGAACCTAGCATACAAACCAACACTGAACACAATATCAGGTCTACTAGCAGTTAGATAAAGTAGAGAACCTATCATACCCCTATACAATTTTTGATCAACTGATATTCCATGTTCATCAAGATCCAATTTTGTGGCAGTGTCAATTTCCTTAGCATTATCCATATCAAACCTTTTAAGTAATTCCTTAACATACTTTTGTTGATGGATCATAGTTCCATTTGAGGTTTGCTTAATTTGTAAACCCAAAAAGAAATTGAGTTCACCCATCATGCTCATCTCAAATTCACTCCCCATCAAGTTTGCAAATTCCTTACTTAAATTTTCACAAGTGGCACCAAAAATTATATCATCTACATAGATTTGAACAATTAAGAGATCCTTACCTTTTTCTTTTAAGAACAAAGTACTATCAATTTTACCTCTCTTGTATCCATGCTGGAGTAGAAATTTTGATAGCCTCTCATATCATGCTCTTGGTGCCTGCTTGAGTCCATACAAGGCCTTGTCTAACTTGTACACATGTTCAGGGAACTGTTCACTTTCAAAACCTGGAGGTTGCTTGACATACACTTCTTCTTTCAAGTAACTATTCAGAAACGCACTCTTAACATCCATTTGATGTAGAGTAAATTCCATGTATGTAGCAAAGGCTATAAGAAGTCTTATTGCTTCCAGTCTTGCAACTGGAGCAAAAGTCTCATCATAGTCGATGCCCTCCTCTTGACTATATCCCTGAACAACTAGCCTGGCCTTGTTTCTTGTTACCATGCCATCCTCATCAAGTTTGTTTCTGAAAACCCATTTTGTTCCAATTATGGACCTGTTCCTTGGCTTGGGTTCCAGATGCCAAACTTGACTCCTTTGGAATTGATTCAGTTCTTCCTGCATAGCATTAATCCAATATGCATCCTTCAGTACTTCTTTCACATTTTTAGGTTCAACAAGAGATAAGAAAGCACTAAAGGCACACAGATTGTGATTCTTGACTGCTGATCTAGTTTGAACTCCGGCAGCCTTATCTGAGATTATTTGATCCATAGGATGTGACCTTTGATACTTGAAAGGCTTGGATGTCAATCCATTGTCAGAGGTCCTCTGCTGAGGAACAGTTCCTGATAGAGTAGCGTTTCCAGTTTGTGAGGTGGAACCAACACTTGTACCCCCTGTTTCAGTGCTACTCTTCTCAATTATGTCCTGAGGAACAGTTCCTTGCAGTTCACTTCTCATATCCAGAATCTGCATTTGTGGATTGAGTTCAAACTCTTTCAGCATTCCAATTTCTTCATCCTCCTGTACCTGTTCTTGAGTGAGACTGTCAGTTTCATCAAATTTAACATGCATGCTTTCTTCAATTTTCAATGTTTTCTTGTTAAACACCCTATAAGATTTACTATTTAAAGAATAACCAATAAATATTCCCTCATCACTTCTAGGATCAAATTTTCCTAAGGCATCCTTCCCATTGTTGTCTATGAAACATTTGCAACCAAAAGCCCTAAGATGAGAAATATTTGGTTTTCTTCCTTTAAGCAATTCATATGGGGTCTTTTCTATTAAAGGTCTTGTCATACATCTATTTATTATGTAGCATGCAGTATTAATAGCCTCAGCCCAAAAGTTCTGTGGAAGAGTTCCAGATATCAACATAGTCCTTGCCATTTCTTCTAGAGTCCTATTTTTCCTTTCTACTACACCATTTTGTTGTGGAGTTCTAGGTGAGGAAAAATTATGATTAATGCCATTTTCATTACAAAAATTGGAAAACATATGATTTTCAAATTCAGTTCTATGATCTGACCTAATGGCAACAATATGGTTATCTAGAGTTCTTTGAGCTTTCTTAGCAAAAATTGAAAATGCATTAAATGCTTCTTCTTTAGATGCAAGAAATATAGTCCATGTAAATCTGGAGTAATCATCCACCAATACCATAACATACCTCTTACCTCCACGACTCATTGTTCTCATATGGCCACATAAATCCATATGGACCAGTTCTAAAGGTTTAGTGGTACTTACCTGTTTCTTCGATTTGAAGGAGGATTTTACCTGCTTCCCCCTGGCACATGCTTCACATACTTTTTCTTCATTAAACCTGATGTTAGGAAGACCTATCACCAAGTCCTTTGACACAAGTTTGTTCAATTGTGAAAGACTAGCATGTCCTAGTCTTTTGTGCCATAGGAGGGGATCATTTTGCACCACACTTAAGCAGCTCAAGCTTCCATCAGATAATGTCAACAAGTCTACTTTGTAGATATTTCCATGTCTGTTTCCCTGCAAAATAACCTCTCCAGAAGCTTGATTAGTCACAGTGCATCCAGTAGATGAGAAATTAACATTATTACCTTTGTCACACAATTGAGATATGCTCAATAAGCAATGCTTCAGCCCATCTACTAGAAATACATTATCTATACAGTGTGAATCAGACCTACCTACCTTTCCAATTCCAATAATTTCCCCTTTCTTACCATTACCGAAGGAAACATTTCCTCCTTGGAAGGCTGAGAGTCAAAGGAACAGTTCCTTATGCCCTGTCATATGTCTTGAGCAACCACTGTCCATGTACCATTTGTGGTTTATCTCCTTCACTCTAGCCTGCAAAAGAAAACTAGGGGTTAATTTTAAGAACCCAAACTAGTTTGGGTTCCTTTCCTTTTGAAAAAGGATGAATCAGATCTCTCCAAGCCCAGAATGGTAATGGTTTCTTTGTGTGAATATTTTCCTTTTTTACAGAATGTTGAACAGGTTTGTAGGACCTATTCTTCTGTTTTACAGGATTTTGAACAGGTTTATAGGACCTGTTCCTCTGGGCAGCCCTTTTTAAAGATTGACAATTTTCTTTCCGGTGACCAGTGTTCCCACAGTGAGTGCATAGCCAGTTTTCAGGAAATGATAAGTACTTACTCTTTGGATTCCATTTGGATGAACTCTGTGCTTTCATGAATCCAATACCTTTCCTGTTACTACTATGATTTTCCTGTAACCATTCTAGTGCTTCAGAAGACTTGTTCCATTCTACAGTTTTTCTTAATTCCATTTTTGTTTTAACCAAGTCTTCTTCTAAAGATCTTATCTTTTCATCTTTCTTACATAGTTCATCAACTGTGTCTTTCAGTTTCTCTTCAGCAATGATCTGATGAGAATTAGCAATACCTTTACCTTTTACAACTGTTTTAACATTTTCTAATTCCTGAGCAGTTGTTTCAAGTGTGAGGACCTGTTCCTCAAGCATGCTAATCTTCCTTTCCAGAAAATCATTTTTAATTATTTCCTCTTTGCATTCTGTTTCTAAACAGTCAACTTTATCATGCAGTTGGTGATTATCATCCCTCAGAGTTTTAAATTCATTTAGCACAATATGGAATACTTTAACCAACTTTTCTCTAGACATGCCTTTTACATCTTCTTTAAGTTTAGAAACAAATACCTCAGGATCCTCTTCATTTTCTGAATCTCCAAGTGCCATTAGAGCAAGATCCTCATTCAGATCGTCATCAGTTATTTCGTCTTCACTGTCTTGCCATCCTACAACCAGCGCTTTGGGATTTCCACTTTTCTTATGGACCTGTTCCCTAGCCTTCTTCCTTTCATCAATGAATTTCTTCCTCCATTCTCCTTCCATAATTGGACATTTGCTGATGTAGTGCTTCGAGCTTCCACATTTGTGGCATTCTCCAGCCTGTTTCATGTTAGTAGACCTACCCTGTCCACTAATTTCCCTTTTCTTATTCAAATATTTCTGAACACTTTTAGCGATAAGGACCAGTTCCTTATCATCAATGATTTTATCACCAGCAGCCAAGGCTAGGTTAGGTTCAGTTTTAACTGGTGCTCCTATGTTTTTAACCTTTTTCCTCAGTTCATAAGTCTTTAGATTGCCTATAAGCTCATCTAAGGATAAAGTGGTTAAATCTTTACTTTCAATGATAGCACACGCTTTGATCTCCCAAGAATCTGGAAGAACCTTAGTTAAAATCTTTTCTACTCTATCTTCCACAGTTAAAACCCTTCCCAAAGAGATCAGTTCAGAAGCAATGGCATTAAATTTAGTATACATTTCAGAGATTGATTCTTCTTCTTTCATTTTAAAGCTTTCATATTCAGCATAAAGAAGTGTACCTCTGGACCTTTTTACCTGACTTGTTCCTTCATGTGCAACTTGTAGAGCATCCCAAATCTCCTTTGCAGTGGCATACCCTCTGATCCTAGAGCATTCGTCAGGACTAAGTCCACTAACCAGCCACTTCCTTGCCTTTGCATTCTTTTCCCATTGCTTTATGTCTTCAGCATTGCACTCCTTCCTGGTTTTGGGAACATCCTTTCCATCAGCATCCTTCTTCATTGGGATCATGGGACCTTCAGTTACTATGTCCCACAATTCGTAGTCTTCTGCTTGAAGGTGATCGCGCATCCTCTCTTTCCACCATGAATAGTATTTCCCATTGAAGTAAGGTGCTCTAACCATTGACTGGCCCTCACTGTTCTCTCGTGATGTACTCATCTAATCCTAGGTGTTAGCCTTTTCAAGGATAACCTGCTCTGATACCAATTGTTATTTCCCACGATTACACGACTTTACTGTTTTAAGGACCAGTTCCTTAAAATGTGTTCCTTTACTCTACGATGTGCGGAATTAAAACTGTAAGTAATTGAACACCAGATATTAGCGTGGAAAAACCCCTAGACACGGAAAACCACGACCTACTTCTCAAGTAGGATTTCAACTTCACTATGTAAAAAGACCCACTTGGTTACAAGACTCACTCTTACTAACCTAGGACTAACTCTAATCCTTTAGTGATCTTTCTCACGATCAGTGAAGTTGTGTCAAGTCCACGACTTGAACCAGAAAGTTTACAACTCGATTTTGCTTACTACACTTGAACTAAGACTCGAACTTTTACAAGATTCAATCTAAGGAACAGGTTCTCACTTAGTTCTACTGTAGCTAACTGATTACACAAATAAGCTAATAATTCTTCTCAGCTTTTTCTCGATGCTCTCTGTATTTGTGTGTACTTCTATGGCTGATAGTCTCCACGTTTTATAGCTTCCAGCAGCCAAGAAGTCTCGATGAATTAGAACTCCAAAGCTCTCTTGACTTTGAATCCTAGTTGGATTCTACCTTCTAGAATCCGAATCCTTTATCCCTTAGTTATGCAATCTTTTCGTATCTGATTAGGCCTGCATAATTACCAAGATACACGTCAGTATTAGGATAAATAATAATATCTCAATTAAACAATTTTGCATGAATTATCTATTCTGCTGCAGTGATTCAAAGGAACAGGTCCTTTGAATCTGTTCCTCAGTCATCAGTCAAAACTCCAAGCTTATCCAGGCTAACAAAAAGTATTTTCGTTAATTCATTCGTCGTAATTGTGAACCCTCGTGCAACAAATTAGCAAACGGTATGAGTTCAAGACGAAGCAGTCTAGCGTGTAGCTAGAACTGCCAAAGCCCCGAGAATTTTTTATCGTGCTGACGATCTAGTTACGGAGGTCCCAGTTGTAGTTCCCTTGGCTCTCTACAATGCTTTTACGAGAATCTTGGCGACGCAGATACCGCAAGAACCTATTATTCGCTAGGCAGCTTATCAGGTCACCGCACATGCAGATGTTCAGACTTAGAGAGCTCTTGTTCCAGTTCTTGATGTTGCCCCAGTAAATTATGTTCCAGAGGCAGCATGGGCTGCGCCACTAATTATTCTGGTTGGTTAGCTAGCCCAAGTAATAGCTCGGTCCGAGTGTCCGAAGATGCTGCATTATTTTATCTGGTTGAACCTTCTGATATTCTTAAGAAATGCATCAGATAAACCTCGTGATTCATTTTAAAAATAAATTGATGTCAGCGTTTCCTTCAGGCTTTTGATTATATTGAGCGGTATGGTGTTGATTATTCTGCTTTCCAGTTTCAGGGGTCCAGCCTTGAATTGGTGGACCGCTCTATTATTAACTAACTTGGTTCGATTTTTCTTCTAAATTCGTGGAAAAGTTCCTTTCGAGTAGCGAGCAAGATAAAAAGTGTTGCCAGTTTGAGTGGATTGGACAGGGTAGCCTGTCGGATGTCCTGTTGGTGTTTCAGAATATGAGATTGACTTCTATAAAATGGCTGAATATACATTAGAACGAGTCCATGAACCTTCCGAGAATGTTCAAAGATTTATTGCTGACCTTTATCCTTCCTTGAGATCCCGGATGGCTCGGGAAATTGAGGTTGGGACTTTATTTGATGTCGTTGTTGATATTGTTCAAAAGTACGAGGCATACCATAAGTTAGAGCAGGAAGAGTTAGAGCGAGAGAGCAAGAGATCCCGTGGCCCTAGTGGGCAACCATGTTACCTCATTTGGAGGTAAGAGTTCTGATTATTTTGGGAGGTCACCTGCCAGGTTATCTCAGCTTGTAGAGCGTAATTCTCAAAGTGCGCTAGTAGTTCATTAAGATAGACCCAGTTTTTCTCTTCATAGCTAACAACAATCGGTCCTTCTTCCATTTTCAGCAGAAAGATTTTATCATTGTCATGAGTACTAGTTATCCTTTGAGGAGTTTTCCCTTCTCCGGCAAGTAGGCAGTCGTCCTTTCTCTCGTCATCTGACACCTGCAAAGTCGCAGGGGATTTCATTTAGATCTCAATCAGCCAGATAAATGCCACCATCCAGTAGAGGTTGAGAGCGTGGTGGCAGTGGTTCTTCAGAAGGTGATTACCAGGGTAGTGGCTCAGCTCAGCTGCAGAGGCAGTTTGATGAACTGTCAGTCTGGCAAGATGCTGAGGTATCCGATGTAGTACACCCATGTATTTCTTCTTCCATTATATGTGAGTAAGATTTGATTATTCCGATCGGTCTGGACTTCGTTTATCTTACCATGGTTTCATTGGAAATTGTTTCTATTAAGAATCGGTTGCGGTAGAGGGGCGAGCTTCTGGTATGATTTATTCCTGGCATTTGTGAGACCTTACCAATTTTTCTAGTCTAAATATGAGAGATTTGGCAGTAAGTGTCGATATTGTCTGCCTGGCATCTTGTTGTGTCACCTTCTGTTATTATGTCAAATTAGTTTACCTCTCTTCTCGGAATTCCGTGTTGGTTGGATGATGGGATTCTAGTTCATCACCATCAGAGAGAGTCATTGTTTCTTCCGGTGTAAAGTGGTTAGGAAGTAATATTCAATCTACGTATCTCCTCTTGGTTCAAAATGCTAGTAAAGTTATGTTATTCTATTAGCTTGTTTTGGTTATAAAATGGTTTTCTGGAAAATTGTCGGAGTTTCCTTCTTATTGGGAGGTTAAATTAGCATGGATGTTGTTCCATAAAACTCATTTAATGTCTATTTCTTCAATTGTGATTCTTTGGTTAGCCTGACTTGTAAGTAGTCTAGCTCCGGTAGCCAAGCAAATAAGAAGATGAGATTCCTAGCTTTAAATATTCCTGTCCTCAGTTTATTTCCATCTATTCTTCTGCCGGCACTAGTGAGCTTGGGCGATTAGTAGTCGTTTGTGGTGTTCCCTGTGTTGAGACAGTGCGTGTCAAGGTAGCCGGGTAAGCACATTGTTGTTTTTCTAGGCTACTAAAGGTAATGAGAGGCGTCATTTGATTTTTAATTTGATCCATCAGGCGGTGGTGCTTATGGCAAAGGTATGGAGTTGTGAACTCGAGAGTTGCAGCTGTTTGGCAACTCAAAAGGGTAGTTGGTAGCTTAGGTCCGCCTACGTTCAGCTTTTAGCTAAATCTTCTTTTGTCCAACAGACTATGCGGGGGTGGGTATTCCTATTCAAATAGCTGCATGAATTTGTGCTTTAAGTGGAGGAGTCTTCCTCCAAATACTGAATAGTAATACTAAATCCCTAAGGCGTTGATACCACTTTTGTCACGACCCAACCGAGGGCCACGACAGAAACCTACAATGAGTGTCGATCATTGCTAAACCCACTAATAATCTATTAATGCTAGACATAAGCTGGCAACCTGATCATATATACGTACCTATCTGCTGAAAGTATAAAGTCTGGAAAGATGACACGACTTTAACTTATTGGAAATTAGGATACTGAGCCACAAATTCTGCTATGTCACACTTCATTCTTTCCCACCAATAAATCTGCTTAAGATCATAGTACATCTTAGTCGAACCTGGATGAAAAGTGTATTTGGAATAATGTGCCTCTATCGTAATCTGTCCACGTAAATCTGCAACATCAGGAACACAAAGTCTATCTTTATACATGAGAACACCGTTAGTAGTAATCCTGTATGGTGACTCCAGTTTTCTTCTGGCTATCTGTCTGTATTGAACCAGAACTGGATCCTCAGATAGACGTTGTTTTACTTCATGAAAATTTAGAGTTAAAAGGTCTAGTGCAGTTTATCGTCATCCATCATTGGCATAACTCCTTCACACCTCAACTCTTTGAGAAGTTACTTTAGCGTTATAAGTGAACATGTAATCAACTTTGTGCTAGTATTCTGCCTCAGCTCATGGTCCAACTACATGTCTCTTTTATTTTTACTTTTGCAAGACATAATAATTCCAATTCAAAGACAATACCCTGAAGTAGATGTTCAGTCTGGAGATCATTCCTGATCTGCATCATACTATCCAGAAGTATTTGCATTATCCTTATCCTTATATGATAGACCCTGTTCAGATGACCCTTTGACATACATTAGGATATGAGTAACTACATTCCCACAAAGAGCTTGCGGAACAACACTAACATCAACTGAGATGTTGCATTGTGTGTTTGTAAAAATAATATAGCTTGCATCAAATCTTCTATAATGTGTAGTGATAAGGTACTTCAAAAGTTCCCTCTATTGCATCAAGCGTGAGTTAATTCTTAGTTACATCGACCTGTTCTATATCGAAAGGTATATCGAAGAGGTGATTATCGGCTGAATCATGTTAATCAATTCAAAGTTCCGTGTATCTTTGCTTCGAAAATGTAGAACTCTCCTCTCGTGATCAAGGAAGGATCATCTTAGTCAGAATAATCCAGGCAATGGTATTATCATATTATCCAGATATGTTTTATTCCAAGAGTTCGGTGTTCGTGTTATAATTTTGATTCTGTAATCATGAGAAAAAAATTTCGTCGGATAGTTTATGAAGGTCGTGCAAGTTCTTTTGTTATCAGCGTGAATCTTGCTTTAGACTTAGACTCGCTCGAGGACGAACGAGAGTTTAAGTGGAGGAGAATGAAACGACCTCGGTTAATCATTTCAGAAGTTAGGACTCCGATTGGCGTGTCGATAATTTTAAAATATTCGTAATATCCATTAGGACCTTTCTGTAAAATTTGAGCTAAATCAGACCTCGTTTGATACGTATCGGAAGAAGATTTCAGTTTCTATTGTCGATAAATATTAAAAAGAGATTTTCGAGCTCGGGTTTGGCAATTGAGCTCCGATTCGAAATCCGAAAGCGCCGTTAGGTTCGTATGATTATTTGTGACTTTTGTGATTTTTCGAAAGTGAATTTCGATGTTGTTCGGCTAGTTTCCGACAAAAATGCCGAAAGTTAAATAATTTGACTTCTTTCTATTTAAATTCGCATCTTGAGTTTCGGGAACCCGATTTGAGATCCGCCTTAGCAAATATACTACATATATTCTGTATAACTTGTATACAAAAGTTTGAATTATTTCGAGTAACATAGGGTACCATTTTAATTTTTGAAAACAAAATAAAATAGAAAATAAAAGAAAATAGAGAAAAGACAATAGACAAAGCATAAAGAAGGAGGCGGTGGGCTAAGATTAATCTTAGCCCATATTTCTTAAGTAAGGATAGAACGAACAAACAGAGGCAAAAACGAAAGCAACGAGCTTTTGAGAATCAGAGAACGAGGAAAAATGCCAGAAAATGAGAAAAGAGCCGGAGAAAAGATAGAAATTTTATCCTGAAACATTCAGAAAATAATCTTAATATATTATTTGAGTTTATTATGTGTGTTTTAATATATTTTGACTGTAAAAATTGGGATATTAGACACCGCTTTAATAAGTTCAATTAAGAGTTTAAAGGGTCAAAAAGACCCCGATAATGGAATTGATTATATATTCGTACTCAGTGAGTTATGGACAACTTATAAATGTAATTTATTTAGGGTTTGTTTATGTGACCTTAAACCCTGTACATAGGCCTGGCCTGCGTATTGCGTATGCAAATATGGTATCAGGTTCCTAACCGGATTGCCCTAAGATGTGAGGAATGAAGCCTTTAGCATAAATTGATATATTTTTCTGCTTATTGAATAGAGTGGGATCGTTTGGCAAGGAAACCAAATAATAAAGAGGTTGTTGATTTGCCGTACTAACTTTTGGAAGAGGTAAGTGTTTATATCCATTTCTTTAGAGGCACCTGGCCTCGTGGATTTTCTACCACATGTTCCTTACCTGTGTATCTGCCGATAGGCGTAATCATTACACCTTAGCTTTGGATTTACATTATATATTATATGTTACGTCCTGTTGTTGGTATTGCATTGAGGATCTGAGTATTGTACTCTGGCTGTGAGTTGGCATCTACTCCCCGGCTGTCGATGTGAGTCCTGCGCCGGTGAAGGGTTATTATTGCATCACATCGCATTCATACGCATTATATGTCATTCATATGCATTACATTGCATAACATATTGGGTGCAGGAGTATTCCGCCCCTGGAGCAGGAGGATTCCGCTCCATTGTATCATATTGAGGGTATGAGGATTCCGCCTCAAGAGCAGGAGGATTCCGCTCCATTGTATCATATTGAGGGTAGGAGGATTCCTCCCCATAAGCAGGAGTATTCCGCTCTTATGTCAGATATTGAGTGCTGGAGTATTCCGCCTCAGCTTTACATTATATCGGGTGCAGGAGTATTCCGCACCAGGAGTGTGCAGGAGTATTCCGCCTCTGGTTTATACTGTATCGGGTGCAGGAGTATTCCGCCCCAGGAGCAGGAATATTCCGCTCCAGTTGGTTATCAGATAGGATTCCCCCCGAATGCAGGAGTATTCCGCTTTGGGATGGGATTATGGGCACATGTGACCCTTTGCATCACATTTCATTTCATTTCATCTTAATTCATACCATTGTGTAGACTTGCGGTACATGACTATTGTTCTGCTTATATGTGCATTGCTTATTTGTTGATATGTTTCTAGCTCGCATCCCTAGTTGAGTTTATAGTTTCTTACGTGTTTCTGGTTATTATCTGGCTATGCCTTTTTATAATTTAAATAAGAGGAATTTGATTTATCTATTTCTTCTCCCTAGCTAGCTATCCTATTGTTTGAGACGGCTAGTCAGAGCCTAGTCTGCCCCACTTATTGAGTCCTTTTGACTCACCCTTGTTTGTTGTTTGTTTCTTGTCTATCTATTTCGTTTTGGCAGGTTCACTCCAGGACTGAGTTCGCCACGTTGTGAAGGAGCGAAGACGACTTCAGCTGTTAAGGTGAGCCAGCTTTTGTTCCGGATGGCCACCAGTTTATTGGTTGTTATTCCAGTTGCATTTTGCTCTCTTCAGGAGGTATCTGTCTTCTTTTGTACTCTTAGATATTTAGTCTGGATAGCCCTAAACCTAGTATGTTGGGTAGTCAGCTGTAATTTCTTTTGTACAGCTTAGAGGTATCGGTATGTCTGTGTTTTTTATAAGTCTTGTCCTTATTTATGAATTATTATATTTATTTTCCTAATTTAATTGGTAAGGGTTCGCTCGACGGGTCTAACGGAGGATGTCGGGTGCGCGCACGGCCTAATCGGATTGCGGGTCGTGTCATCATCGACCGTCGGGAATTATTATTAAAACTCATCACTAGAGTACAAAACTCCTATACTTAAAGTTCTGCCATGAAGATGTGATATGCAATGCCACATAATTCAAACTATCACACAATAAGTAAGCCTTGTGGTCCTATAGGGATTTTCAACCTATAGGATAGTTCTATCTTCTAATTTATATTCATAATCATACCTGGGCTGCCCTTCTCAATTCAATACTAGGCTTATAGTTCAACAATAGATATTACTAAATATAATGGAGCCTTTATCCTCAATGTGATATTCACGTGTCGAGGCCTAGCAATTGAAGTTCATTTTCCAACAAGACATTTGTATCCATAGCTCAATACTGAGAACAATATGATGCACATATCATAAGGTTGCATATCACAAAACGATAAACTCTTATTCACTTAATATCCATAGTCCATACTAAACCTTGAGTTCTGCTCATAATCTTAAGATCGTTAACATTTATAGGAAACATAACTCTCCTATCCTTAACCCGACAATAACTACAAAACATTCTAGTGTACATATGATGCAAGCGGAAATGGAGACAAGTAATCAAATGACACAAAATAAAGATAGAGGGGAAAAAGAGATAGGAAGGAGAAAGAAAGGATAGAGAAACAAGTAAAGATGTGACTTGACAACCTAAGTCATCAATGCTTAGACTTCCTAATTAACAATCAACACAAGTTTAACAATCCAAGGGGAAAGAGACTTGAACACATACAATGGATCTCTCACACAAGAGAATCCAAGAGAGATCCAAGAAGAGATAAAAGGATCCACCCGCATAAACTCTCACAAGAGTATACTCAATATTCATCAATCAACTAGCTAATGAATAAACCCTAAAGTTAGGCTATTTATAGTATCTAACCAAAATACAATGATAAATGGACTAAATAGCCCCAACACTAATTCTGGCCACACTTCAGGCGCTCTCCTGTTCTAGTGCTCTCCTCTTGGGTGCTCGCCTTCTCGGGCGTGCCTGCTTGGGCGCTCTACTGCTCGGGCAATCTCTTGCTCAGGCGCACTTCTCCTCGGGCGCTATCCTGTTCGGGCACTCTTCTGCTCGGCTGCTCTTCTGATCCGGTGCTCTCCTGTTTCTTAGAACTTGCTTTCCATGCCCTCATAAAGCACTCAAAGCTCTTGATGTTGATTATGAATCCTCCACGACTTCGAGTGCTTATCCAGATTGCATCATTCCCTCCTTCTTTAATGAAATTCATCCTCGAATTTGGACCTAGTAAAACAATATCCGAAATAAGCATCAAACCAACATTGACCCAAGCATGACATATCCTAGAAAGTGGTACAAGATATACATGTTTCAACTCAAAATGCACATTCTTATGGTATAGCCAAGCATCAAAAATCATCCACAAAGAATATTTTTCCATTTACAACATAAAAAGCTCGGCTAGAAAAGCAACAACTAGCAAGTTCATTCACAAAATAATCTTTAATTTTTAAGCCCATTCAACTCATGTCATTGAGAGGAAAAGGATTAAATCCTTTTAGGAAATAAAGTTTTTGATCGGAATACGAATCAAACCGAGGGACCCTTTAACTATTAAAGGGATAATAGAACGAATCACACTTTTACCACTAAACTATACCCGCTACAATCCGTTACTTTTGTAGGGCTCTGATTGAAGTTGCCACGGAAAGAAAGTAGCCTTTGTTCCAGTGAGATGTGGGGAATCTTTTTCTGAATTGAAAACTACATGAGGGGATTTACATGCCCACTGAACATCATTTGGATGGGCTCGGATCCTTTGCATGATTTCATATGCCTTTGACGGGCTTTGAATTTGGACAGATCTGGAGGGCCTTCTTGCATGGACTTGGGCTTTCATTGACAATTTATCACTCATTACATTGGAAGCTCTAGAAAAGTCAACCTCAAATATATGCTCAAAGCTAGGAATAAAGTAAGTAAAAAATTGACACTAAAGCTAACATCTATCAATTTACCACATCTATCACTAGTGCCTCCCTCCTTTAAGGAGCAATCTTCACCTTTGGAGGACTTCCCAATATTAGACAAGCTTTTAACAAATATTTTGGGAGTTAGCTTGCTAACATCCACACAATAATCACACTACAAGAATCATTTTTAACAAATAGTGGGTTGACAATACTAAACTCACCTTCCAACACTTTTTCTTGCTCATTTTTAAAAAACAATGGATTGTCAAATATTTTAAGGCCTTGACTATTATCAATGCAAGATAAAGAATCATCAATACCATAAAAAGTAAAGCTTCCAAACATACTCAAGTCTTTATCATTACTCACCCAAAGAAATACAAGAGTTAGGATTAGCTTTGTTACCTTGTAGGCACATCTAAAGATTCTTCTTTACCTTGGTTTTTCAAATTTAAGCTCATTTGTTCAATTGGAGACTTCAATTCGGCCTCATCTTTTTCTTCCAAGCATGGAACCACTTCCAAGGAAGAATTCTCCAATTTAGCATCTCCCAAAATACCTTCAAAAGACACAAAACAACTAGAGAAAGAAGAAAGGTTAGAATTGTTAGAATAAGAAAAATCCTCACTCTCACTCTTTTGTTTTCCCTCTTTCTTTTCTCTTATTTCACCAAGAGGGCAATAGGCTCCAAGGATCCCCTTTAATTCATTAGGATGACTTTTCATATCAACCTTCAATTTTACTCCTTGAGAAACTTCACTCAACTTTTTTCCCAACCCTTTTGCCTTTGCCTTCCTCGTCAATTCTAGCATTGTCAAGTATGCTTCTTTGATCTTCAAGGGAGTATAGGCTTTAAGAATAAACTTTTGGCCTTTTGAAGTAAGGGCAATCTTTCCCAACTCCTCACTATAGTTAGCATTTCTACCAACCATCTATGGCTTCCCCAACAACAAGTGACAACCTTACATTGTCATTACATCACATAGCACTTTATCTTGATAATCGCCAATCTTTATCTCACCCACACTTATCGTGTGATTTCAACAAACCTATTTTCATTCAACCAAGGCCACCTATAAGAAAAACGATGTCTACAAGTTTTCAACTTTAAATGCTTAGCTATAAAAACACTTGAAACATTCGTACGAGTCTTATCATCGATAATCATAACACAAACATGCTCCTTAATCCCACAACTTGTGTGGAAAAACATCTTTTTTTCCCTCCAAAGTTGTTCCATACACATTTCATCGCACTCATGGTTATCTACAAAATTATTCCATTGAACCAAAGTTCTCAAAGCATCATTATACCAAGACAAAATCACAAGCAGCACATTTTCTCACTTTAGGCCTCAAATTGCCTTTCACATAAGAATTAGAAGCATTGAACTTTTTAGAACAAGTAGAAGATGTAAGCTCTCTTTTTCTCATGGAACAATTAGACCTTTGATAAGGACCAAACTCCCACAAGACCCTTCACACGGAGCCAAGCTAAGGAGATCTAAGGAGTGCACTTACACTTGGTGAGGAGAGGCCCAGAAGAAGGAAGCGATTGGAAGCCATTCCGGGTGATCAAAGCGCAAGAGGAGAAGGCCAGCATTCCAGGTGCCCCGCCTGAGCTTTAGGCGCCCCGCCCAGTGAACAAGGGGGCCAGGTGCTCCGCCTGCCAGAGGGGCGCTCCGCCCAGCCACCCCCACTGCCAAACTTGGCGAGCGCTCCGCCCCAAAAGCTGAGACACGAGAATTTAAGTTGTGTTTTGTCTATTTTGACCCTACGTGGTCTTTTATCTCTAAGCCTAAGTGTGGGCAATATAGACCTTTTACTTAGTGCCTAAAAACCTCTATAAATAGCTAGATAGCTTATTTCATTCCTTAGCTAATTTTGATGATTAAAGAACCTTGTTAAGAGTTAATACTCTTTGATGAATGAAACAACCTTTTTGGGACCTGTTTTTTCCTCTAGCGGATCTAGATGAATTCTATTTCCCCCTGATCATTCTACTTGCGTGCTCAAGTTAGCTCGAGGGTAGTTGCCTAGTGTAGGTGTTCTTGACAATCTCTCGGGGTGTGACGGAACAAGTTCTTCGTTGCTACTTGGGATTTTCGATCGAGTTACGTCTCGCTCTTTATCTTTTACTTTTCCGCGTTTGATTCTTATCAGTTTGGTATCGGAGCAAGGCTCGGGTTTTATTTCTACAAACCCCCGACCCTTGATTCTTCGTACGTACGTTAGTTTCTTTAGTTTTCTTGTTTTTGAAGTTATTGGAAGATGAAAACTTACAAAAAAATAAAAAAGTAAAAAATACAAAAATTGTCGTAACTTTTTGGTGTGATTGATTCTTGTTATGGGTATTATAGATTATTGATCCTTGTTGAAAACCCGTCGTTTTGATACCAAAAATACGTGGTTTGGATTGGAATCACGAGATTTGAAAATTTGATAACCCCAAAATTGTTAAACCATTGTTCTTGATGATCTTGGATCGATTCATGGGATTGTTCGTTGTTGATAGTTGATTTGATTATCGGGGTTTGTACTACATTGAAAAACAAACAATTTGAAACAAATTTCGTGTGATTTAGAGTTTGGTAACATCGAGTTTGGAGAGTCAAAACCCACTTTGAACCCTTTTGAAACCTTTGTTGAAACCCTAACTTGAAACTTTGAATCATGATTGTGCTTTGATTGTTGGTTGTTTGGGTGTGAAAATCATTGGGGTTTGAAGGTTATATCAATATTCAACTTTGGGTACCTTGGATTTGTGCAAAACATGTTGTAATCAACCCAAAAATTGGATTGGAAACGAAGAACACGGAGTTGAAAACCCAGGCGTTCTTCGCCCAGGCACTCCGCCTGACCACCCCTACTGGTGGTTTTTCTCAGGCGCTCCGCCTGCCTTCTGAAGGGTGAGTTTCGGGTGTTTCTTCTAGGTTTTCTTGTTTCTTTATTTGCCTAACCTCTAACTAGTGCCTCTCTAAGTAATCTTCCTACTTAATTGTCACTAGTTCATTAAGCTTTTAGGTGATTCGTGCATTTAGTGGGAGAGTAGAACTCCAAGAAGATTCGTAGATCCTTTTGACTCAAGTCCTCACTTCAAAGTGCATAGCGTTCATTGAGTCGCATTAACTCCTCTCACCCCGGAGTGTGCTTGACTCGTGAATAGTTTGGTTGAGTTGAGGGATTGTTATTCATCTACGTGAAGCTTTGGAACTACAAGTCATGTGAAATATCCACCACCACTAAACGAGTGAACCGAGTGAAACACAAGTGAGGGAGTGTGTGAGGTTATTTCACTAACGTTTGTTCTTCTTGTAGGTTCAATGGCTAACGAGAGCCATGATTTTATCAAGGATGCCTTGGCTAATATTCTTGCCAAGATGGATATCATGGGCCAAAAGATTGAAACTCTTGAAAAGGTGACTTCTAGTCTCCAAGTGGGGCAAGGGACCTCAAGTGTCATAGTTGAGAAAGGGACCCCGAGTGTCCAAGTTGGAGATGGGACCCCGAGTGTCCAAGTTGAAGCCGGTGAAGGCTTAAGTAGTCCTACCTTTACCCCGGAACAAGTTGTTGAGTTGCTTAATCAACAATGGGTAAAAGAAGATCGAGAGAAATGATCAAGTGTTGGGCAATACCCAACGAACGGGCATTCCCCGTAGTTTGGACAACCCCCAAAGAAACATTCCACTTCCAAGACCCATTCGAAATGTTCAACCTCTTGAGCAAGCCGATGAAGCTCAAGAAGGGGAGGAATCTGAGTATGGTGATGAGTCTTATAGATATGATGATCACTATCAACCAAGGCGAGGTATGAATTGGGGTCGAAATGTGGATAGGGGTAGAGGCCGAGGTCGAGGGCCACCCATGGGGTATGTTGGAGGGAATGCTAGGAGGGACTATGATGGTTATGAAGATCACTATGGAGGCCAACCGGAGCCTTACCGTGGAGGTCGTGACAACACCAACCTCAATAGTGTGAAGCTCAATCTTCCAATCTTTAAGGGAAATTGTGACCCGGAGGCTTATATTGAATGGGTACTACTCATGGAAAGGATGTTTGACATAAATGAGATGACCGATGATAAGAAATGTACTTATGCTATTTCATCCTTTGAGTCATATGCATCTACTTGGTGGGAATCCGTCATGAGATCGCGGAGGAGAGCGGGAATCCCCGTGAATGTGACTTGGAATGATTTGAAAGGTCTCATGACTATCAAGTACATTACTCCTAGGTATCGTCAAGAGAAACTCAAGAAGCTTTATGATCTAAAGCAAGGTGTCAAGACGGTTCATGAGTATTATGATGACTTTGAGAAGATTCGGATGGCCTTGGATATGGACATCGAAGATGAGGAACAAGTCGTGATCCGTTTCAAGAATGGCTTGAGCTATGGTATAGCTTCCCAATTGAGATTGCATGCTTATCTTTCACTTCAAGAAATCCTTGATGCCGCACTTGAAGCCGAGCAATGGCTTAAAGATGAAAAGTCCAACCGTTACAAGAGCAACACTTCCACTTCCATGAGCAAACCAAAGGAATGGAAAAGTCCTACTGCTAATGCAAGATTCCCAAATACAAGTGGCACAAGTGGTGCAAATGCTAGCAAAGATGTGAAGAAGCCGTATGAGAAGTACACGCCTAATGTGGGAGGTAACTCTAAAACCCAATTAAATACTCCTACTTCTCCTTCTATTCAATGCCACAAGTGCAAGGGGTATGGTCACTTTGCTAAAGAGTGTCCTACGAAAAGGACCATGATTGTTGTTGGTGATGGTGCTTATGAGCAAGAGAGTGAACCGAAAGATGAGGGAGTATAGGGAGATGAGGTGGATGATGTGGAGGATGATATGGTGGAGGATGAAGATCCTCATACTTTTCTAGTCATGAGGAGGAGTTTAGGTGCCATGATTGTGGAGGATAGTGAGACCTTGCAAAGGGAAAATCTCTTCCATGCTAGATACCGAGTCATGGGTGTTGTTTGCTCTATGATCATTGACTCGGAAAGTTGTGCTAATGTTGTGAGTCAATCACTTGTTACCCAATTGAAATTAACTACCTTGAAACACCCCAAGCCTTATCGTTTGCAATGGCTTAGTGAGTGTGGGGAGCTAAAGGTGGTGAAGCAAGTAATGATTAAGTTCAAGATGGGGAGATATGTGGATGAACACATGTTCGATGTGGTACCTATGCAAGCATGCCACCTTCTATTTGGAAGGCCGTGGCAATTTGATAGGCATGTGGTTCATGATGGTCATTTCAACACTTACACAGTCAAACATGAAGGAAGGAAATTTGTGCTTAAACCCTTGACTCCCAAGCAAGTAATTGAGGATTACAAGCGGATGAGGGAGTTAAGAGAGGCGGCAAAGGCTAAGTCGGTTGTGGAGACTAGTCCTTCGACCGAAAGCTTGGTGGCAATCCCACCATCTTCTACCGGTAGCATATGTGCCATGATGCAACCGGGTGAACTATTGAGAGGAAATGATGGCAACAAGCTACTCCTTTGCCTAGTGCATAAAGATATGATTCTTACATCCGATGTTGATTGTTTAACTAACCCTTTACCTAGTGCAATTGAGAATGTTTTGAAGGTATTTGAAGACATGTTCCCGGAAGAGATGCCGAGTGGACTTCCTCCATTGAGGGGGATAGAACACCAAATTGATTTTATCCCGGGGTCTCAAATTCCAAACAAACCGGCTTATAGGAGCAATCCGGAGGACACAAGAGAATTGCAAAAGCAAGTTGATGAATTGCTCACTAAAGGCTTGGTGAGGGAAAGTTTGAGTCCTTGTGCCGTGCCCGTGATCCTTATTCCAAAGAAGGATGGAACTTGGAGAATATGCATAGATTGCCGGGCCGTGAACAAGATAACGGTAAATTACCGTCATCCCATTCCACAACTTGATGACATGTTAGATGACTTGAGTGGTTCATGTGTCTTTACCAAAATAGACCTTAGGTCCGGTTACCATCAAATCCGGATGAAACCCGGGGACGAATGGAAAACTGCATTCAAGACCAAGTTTTGAAACTGTTTATAAATAAATTCGTGGTTGTCTATTTTGATGATATCTTGATTTATAGTAAGTCAATAGATGATCATGTTGGAAACTTGAGTCAAGTTCTTGAAGTGTTAAGAGCCGAAAAGCTCTATGCCAATTTGAAAATGTGTGCCTTTTGTATGGAGAAGGTTGTCTTCCTTGGGTTTGTTGTGAGTGCCCAAGGAGTGGAGGTGGATGAGTCTAAGGTGGAGGACATTCGTGATTTCCCTACCCCTACCACCGTGACTCAAGTAAGGAGCTTTCATGGTCTTGCTGGTTTTTATAGATGATTTGTGAAAGACTTTAGCTCCATTGCAACTCCACTCACCAAATTGGTGATGAAGGACCAACCATTTTTGTGGGGAGAGCCTCAAGAGAAGGCCTTCCAAGAATTGAAAAGTAGGTTTTGTACCGCCCCTCTATTGCAATTGCCCGACTTTGAAAAGGCATTTGAGGTTGAATGTGATGCCTCGGGGGTGGGAATTGGTGGTGTTTTAATGCAAAATGGCAAACCCATAGCCTACTTTAGTGAGAAATTGAAAGGGGCCTCCTTGAACTACTCTACGTGTAACAATGAGTTGTATGCCCTAGTGAGAGCTCTTGCTCATTGGCAACATTACCTTTGGCCTAGGGAATTTGTGATTAAGAGTGATCATGAGTCACTCAAACAGAGTTCATTGAGTCTTTTCCCTTTGTTGTTCAATACAAAAAGGGGAAAGACAATGTTGTGACAGATGCGCTTTCTAGGAAGTTTGCTCTTGCCACTACTCTTACCTCCAAGCTCATGGGGTTTGAGAGCATCAAGTTGATGTATGCTCATGACCCTAAGCTAAAGAGCATCCATGAAGCTCTAGAGAAGGGGGAAAGAGTTGAAAAATACCAATGGGTTAATTGCTACATCTTCAAAAATGGTAGAGTCTGCATACTCGAGTCCTCATGGAGGGAGTTGCTTATGCAAGAGGCACATTGTGGAGGACTCATGGGTCACTTTGGAAAGAATAAGACTTTGGTCATTCTTAAAGAACAATTCCATTGGCCAAAGATGGGAGTGCAAGTTGAAAAGTTTTGCACTAATTGCCTTGAGTACAAGCGTGCAAAATACAAAGCACACCCCCATGGGTTGTATACCCCTCTCCCCGTACCTACTAGCCCGTGGATGGACATATCTATGGATTTTTTTATGGGGTTACCACGGACTAGGGGGGACATGATAGCATTTATGTTGTTGTGGATAGGTTCTCCAAGATGGCTCACTTCATTCCATGTAAAAAGTGTGATGATGCACAACATGTTGCTTCTTTGTTCATGGATAATGTTTTAAAGTTGCATGGCGTGCCTCAAACCATTGTAAGTGATAGGGACACCAAGTTCCTAAGCCACTTTTGGAGAAGCTTGTGGGGTGCCCTTGGCACCAAGCTTTTGTTCTCTACGTCCCACCACCCACAAATGGATGGCCAAACCCAGGTGGTAAACCTAACTTTTGGTGCTCTTCTTAGAGCCATGACCCGAGGTAAGGCCGGGACTTGGATTGATAGATTGCCACTTATGGAGTTTGCCTATAATCGTACATTGCATGTCATGATTGGCATGACTCCCTTTGAGTGCGTTTATGGTTTTAACCCGTTGATTCCCCTTGATCTAACCCCTTTGCCAAGGGAAATGGTTGTTAATTTTGAAGGTAAAGCTAGAGCCAAGGCTTTGGTTGAACTCCATGCAAAGGCGAAGAAAAACTTGGAGGAAGCTTATGTAAAGGTTGCCTCCAAGAAAAACAAAAGACCCAAGAAGGTGGAACTCAAGAAGGGGGACTATGTGTGGGTGTACTTCCGGAAAGAAAGGTTTCCAAACCTTAGGAAAGGGAAGTTGGAACCCCAAGGAGATGGCCCATTCCAAGTGCTTTCAAAGATCAACAACACCACCTATGTGGTCGACTTGCTAAGTGAGTATAATGTTTCTAATACATTTAATGTTTGTGACTTGGTTCCTTTGGATGTAGGGGATGGAGAGGTCGTGGATGATGATGCCTCAATTTCGAGGACGAAATTTTCTCAAGAAGGGGAGGATGATAAGGACCAAACCCTCACAAGAGCCTTCACACAGAGCCAAGCTAAGGAGATCCAAGGAGTGCACTTACAGTTGGTGAGGAGAGGCCTAGAAGAAGGAAGCGATTAGAAGCCATTCCGGGTGATCAAAGCGTAAGAGGAGAAGGCCAGTATTCCAGGCGCCCCGCCTGAGCTTTAGGCGCCCCGCCCAGTGAACAAGGGGGCCAGGAGCTCCGCCTGCCAGAGGGGCGCTCCGCCCAGCCACCCCTACTGCCAAACTTCGCGGGCGTTCCGCCCCAAAAGCTGAGACACGAGAATTTAAGTTGTGTTTTGTCTATTTTGACCCTACGTGTTATTTTATCTCTAAGCCTAAGTGTGGGCACTCTAGACCTTTTATTTAGTGCCTAAAAACCTCTATAAATAGATAGATAGCTTATTTCATTCATTAGCTAATTTTGATGATTAAAGAACCTTGTTAAGAGTTGAACTCTTTGATGAATGAAACAGCCTTTTTGGGACTTGTTTTTTCCTATAGCGGATCCATTTCCCCCCGGTCATTCTACTTGCGTGCTCAAATTAGCTCGAGGGTAGTTTCTTAGTGTAGGTGTTCTTGACAATATCTCGGGGTATAACGGAACAAGTTCTTCATTGCTACTTGGGATTTTCGATCGAGTTACATCTCGCTCTTTATCTTTTATTTTTCTGCGTTTGATTCTTATCACACTTCTTCCCATGCCATTGGAAAGACCATTAATACTCTCTTATTTATATTGAGAAACACAAAGAGAAGAAGATGCACATGAATAGTTTCTATAACAATCTTCATCAACATTCTCTATGTCACTATTTATATTTTCAAGTTCATCACAAGAAAAGTAAGGTGGAACATTGTACCTTGAAGTGTCACTATCATCAACTTCATGACTAGAAACATAAGAGTTTTCATCATCACACTCATCTCCATAAGCCTCATGATCATCATAGTAACCCACTTCATCACCATAGGAGTCATAGTTCCCCAAATCATCATAGCAAATCCCATCATCATCATAGGAACCGTAATCTCCACAATCATCATAGCAACTCCCGTCATCACCATATGAGTCATAACTTCCACAATCGTCATCTGAGGACACATTTGCAACAATAAAAAGAAAATGACCTCACAAATTCACTCCCTCCGTGTATCACTCGAAATATGAACACTCAATTTTCTTTCCACTCGTGTATACACTCAAGGTCAATGGCTTTTGTGACCACACTCTATTGATCTCACCACTCAAGCCTTTTTCCACTCAAAGATTCCTTTAATCTCTTCAAGGTTCTACAATCTAAAATCCTCAAGTCAAGTGTTCAAGTATCAGTTAGAGTGGAGTTTATAAGACACCAAAGAAACAGACAAAAGACACACTAACGGACTAGGAAATAAATAAACACACAACAAAACTAAAAGAGAAAAGCACGAAATAATTTGACACGAAATGAAAACGTACACAAATAAACTAGACAATACTAATATGGACTAATACTAATGTTAATCTAGCTAGGAATAAACAAGAATAGTCTAAGAAAACAATTGAGAGTGGTAGTTTTTAAAATAGGGCAGAAAGTAGTCAATTCTCAAAAGTGGCTACAGTTAAATAATATCGCCCCAGATGGCTGTTTTTATACAGGGCAGCAATGAGTTCAATCTGCGAAAGTGGCTACTGGGTCCAAGACTGTCGCTCGTGGTGGCTGTTTTTAAAATGGAGCAGTAATGAGTTCTTAAGACAAAGTGGCTATTGGATCAACAATGTCGTTCCAGGTGGCTATCGGGTAAAAAAAGGTTAATCTTCTTCACCTTCATGTATGTTCTTCAAATTCAAGAACTTTGATCCAAAACCCTCAATGTAACCCTTCATCAAAAATGTTATAAATTTGACCACAACCTCCTCACAACATGGTGAATCAACCCCAACAATCAATTTTGTGAAAAAGATATGAAATCAAAAAGACACACTTTCAAGTTTCTTCAAGTTTAAGCTCAAGGTTCAATAATAGAGGTTTTTGAGTTGGATTCACTTCTTTTCGACTCCAAATCATAAACAACAACACACAAAGCTTCACAAACACCAATAGATCAAAACTCCTCACAATTTTCGGATCAACAACATCAAAAATCACAAACCCACTTTCATATTTCAAGCTTTCAAGAACTCAACAATGGTGGTTCTTCAACAAATCCAACCCAAACTAGTCATAAATCAGCCACCAAGCTATAACAATGATAAAGAACAACTTTCACTCACAAATGGATCCCAAACAATAACCACAAATCAATTTTTCAATTTTCAATTTTTTCAAAAAAATTAAAGCTAAGGATTAAGAATTGTAGGAACAATTCTTTAGCCTTGCTCTGATACCAACTGATGCAAGCGAAAATAGAGACAAATAATGAAATGACTCAAAATAAAGATAGAGGGGGAAAAGAGATAGGAAGGAGAAAGAAAGGATAGAGAAACAAGTAAAGATGTAACTAGACAATCTAAGTCATCAATGCCTAGACTTCCTAATTAACAATCAACATAAGTTTAACAATCACAGAGGGAAGAGACATGAACTCATGCAATGGATCTCTCACACAAGAGACATCCAAGAAGAGATAAAGGGATTCAACCTACATAAACTCTCACAAGAGTACATCCAATATTCATCAATTAGCTAGCGAATGAATAAACCCTAAAGTTAGCCTATTTAGGCTATTTCTGGCCACACTTCAGGCGCTCTCCTATTCGGGAACTCTCCTCTTGGGTGCTCTCCTTCTCAGTCGCTCTCTTGTTTAGGCGCTCGCCTACTCGGGCGCTCTCCTGCTCGGGCAATCTCTTGCTCGGGCGCACTTCTGCTCGGTCGCTATCCTGTTCGGGCACTCTTCTGTTCGGCAGCTCTTTTGATTGGGTGCTCTCTGATTTCTTAGAACTTGCTTTCCATTCCCTCTTAAATCACTTCAAGCTCTTGATGTCGATTATGAATCCTCCATAGCTTTGAGTGCTTATCTTGATTGCACCAACATACCCAATAAATTGAACATGTCACGCTTACAACTAGTGTGTCATACTCTCAATTACACAATAAACACATAACAATACTTAACAACCTAATAAATAGTTATCAAGAAATTCTTATGTATTAAGTACACCTTTTCGGGAGCTACGCATGAGAAGAATAAGTGCGTAGAACATCCATAAAGGCGGAAGGTCGACAAATAAAGGATGAAACCACTTACCTTTTAATCTCAGGCCGAATGAACTATTGAACAAACTTCTTTCCTTCCCGAGGCCTTCTGGAACCATTTTCCTCTATCGAAAGAATATATTTTGCATAAATAAGAGCTCACAAACTGAATCTCAAACTATTATTTGATAAACTATAAGTTTAATGCTTTGAAAAATTCAAGGAGTTTAAGACTGAAAAGGAAAAGCATCAAAATATCTTAAGTCACTGCAATCTGATCGTGGTGGTAATACCTCTCTGCAAAGTTCATTAATTACTTATCATAAATTAGGAAATATGCCATATTATCTACACTTAGGATGCTATAACAAAATGGTGTAGTAGGAAGAACAAGTAAGACTCTTATGGAGATGGTTAGATCGATGTGGAGTTGTTCAGATTTGTTATTCTTTTCGTTTTGGGGATATGCCTTAGAAACATTAAATTACATTCCAAATGTAGTTCTTTTATGTTTGTATCTTTTAAAAGGGAAAACTGATTAGTTAGAATCAAGGATGAGTGTGTATAAGTTTATTGGCTATTCAAAGGGGACGAAAGGAATTTTATTTTCTTGTCATAATGAAAAGAAGGTGAAACGATCTCGGTTAGTCATTTCGGAAGTTAGGATTTCGATTGATGTGCCGACAGTCTTAAAAGCTCCATAAGATCCATTAAAACATGTCTGTAAAGTTTGAGCTGTAACAGACTTCGTTTTGTAGAATTTCAAGGAAGATTTTCATTTCGATTATCGGTAGCGCCTAAAAGAAGTTTCCAAGCTCGATTTAAGTAAATGAGCTCCGGTACAAAATCTAAAAGTTGCATTAGGTTTGTATGGTCATTTTTGACCTATAGGAATATTTGGAAGTAAAATCTGAGGTTGTTCGGATGGTTTTAACTAAAGGTCCGAAAGTAAAGAAATTGACCTCTTTTTATGGGACCTACTGCTTGAATTTCGGAGATCTGATTTAGGATCTATTTTCACGAGCATATCTGAGAAGTGATGTATGAAATGTGTACAAAATATGAGGTCATTCTGAGCCTTTTAGGGTCACATTCTGACATAAACCGCAGCACTAGCAGGTACTGGTGAAGAATTTTGTACCCTCTGGACAGTCCCTTGCGATCTCGCGCATGGAGGCGCATGCGTGCTTGTTTATGAAGACCCAAAGCGTGATTTTATCCTCGAGAATGCGAAGGCAATGACATGGTTGCACGTCGGTGCCTTGGGTGGCGCGAACGCGCTATTTCAGGGTTTCAAATGACCCATGTCGGCTGTTTTATTTTCGATGTCAATCCAACCTATTCCAAGAGGTTCTACGCTACAATTTTGGTACCAAATCATCTATAATCACCAGGTATTATCCCTTTATCTTTTGATTATGTTAATTCAAGTATTATATTGTGAAATTAATGAGTTGGGTTGAAGAAAATTGGGGTTAGAATCCTAAGTTTATGAAATTGGGAAAATATGTCAAATTAAACTAAAAAAAATGCAATCCAACAGCATATCTTGACTCGTGAGAGTACGAGGAGTCCGGATATATAAAGTTTATGGTTGTTTGGCTAAGCCTGGTCCAGGGGTATTTTCACAATTTCCTTCCATCTCCGGATAATAACTAAATATTCAGTTTGTGCGCGCTCATATATGTAATTTCTCTTCTTTGACTTAGAGGAAAGTGATTCCAAGAGGCGTCGGGAAGGGAAGGAGTCAATTCAATGGTCGATTCGGCCTAAGATTGAAAGGTAAGGGGTTTCATCTTTTCTTTGATGGCCTTCGGCCTTTATGGATGTTCTACGCGCGTATTCTTTATGTGTGTAGTTACCGAAGAAGTGTACTTACTACACCAGAGCTTCTTGAATAAGTGTTGTTAGGTGTTTATTGTGTAATTGGGAGTATGACACTCCAGTTGTAAGCGTGACGTGTTCCGTTTATCGGGTATGTACATTAGAATATTTTGTATTTATTGTCGAGTTAAGGATACGAAGTGATGTTCGCTATAAATGTTAATTGAGGAGCTATAAGCCTAATATGATGATTAGAACGCAAGGGTTTAGATTGGACTATATATTTTGATTGAATAAGAGTTTATTGTTTTGTGATATGCAGCCTTATGACATGTGCATCATATTGGGCTCAGTATTGAGCTATGAATATAAATGTCTTGTTGGAAAATGAGCTTGAACTGTTAGGCCATGACGCATGAATGTCATATTGAGGATAGAAGCTCCATCATAGTTAGGAATATCTATTACTAACTGTAAGCCTGGTATTGAATTGAGAAGGGAAGTCCAGGTATGATCATGAATTGGAAGATAGAAGTATCCTAGATTGGAAATCCTTATAGGGTCGCAAGGCTTACTGTGTGATAGTTCCAATTGTGTGGCATTGAATATTGCATCTTCATGGCTGTTCTTTGAGCATAGGATTTTGGTACTCCAGTTAGGGGTTCAATATGTACTTTTTGACGGTCGATGAGAGTCCCGCGTCGACGAGAGTCCCGCGTCGACGAAAGGTTATTATGGCAGTACTTCATGATAGTCGATAAGAATCTCGTGTCGGTGAAAATGATGAGAGTCCCGCACTGGAGATAGGTGTCGAGACCATGTGACCTCATTGCATCATACTGCATTAATCCCATTTCATTTCACTAGCCTTTGTTTACTATGTGACTGTTATGCAATGTTTGTGTTTGCGATATGTATATCTGGTTGTTGATATGTTTCGGATTGTCTATATGTTTCTTGTTATCTTGTGTCCATAGTTTTTTATACGTTTCTAGTTGCTTACACATTTCTGGTTAGTATTTGCTCATCTCTTCTCCCTGGCTAGCTTACATGTTCTTTGAAGTTGCTAGCCAGCCCCCACTTATTGAGGTTTTTCGGCTCACCCTTGCTTGTTTCTTGTTGTCTCTATATGTTTTTGGCAGGTTTCGCTCCAGGACCGAGTTTGTCGATTGATTAAGGAGCGGAGGCAATTTCAGCTGTCAGGGTGAGCCAATTCTTGTGCAGTAAGGCAACCGGTTTAGTTTTGTTTTGATAGTCTAGTTTTGCTCTGTTGGGGAGGTGTATGTATTCTTTTGTACTCTTAGATATCTGGTCTGATAGCCCTAAACGGCTAAACCTAGTACATTAGGTAGACAACTGTACTTTCTTCTGTACAACTTATGTGTATAAGATTTTAGTTAAATCCTTCTAGGTCTTTTTTATCGTTTCAAGTTTGTTTTGGTGCTTATTGTTGAAATTCATAAAAAAGAGTTCGCCCGGGGGGTTTAGGGGAGGATGCCAGGTGCCTGCAAGGCCTAGCCAACAGACCGAGTCGTGTCAGTTGGTATCAGAGCTCGGTTTAGAGTTTATCCAGACTAAGATAGTGTCCAGTAGAGTCTCGGTGATGGGTACGAAGACGTTCGTACTTATCTACGAGAGGCTATGGTGGCATTTAGGAAGTTTCTCCTTCTTTCTTTCCTAATTGTGCATCGATCTTCTTTTTGTAAGCTAAATCTTTTTCGTTCATTCTTGAACGGTAATGGTGAAACGTCGTTCCACAAATCAGCATAGGAGGCAGCAGCCCAGAATGGGGCTAGAGCTGTTTAGGCCCCGAGAGTTTTTGACACGACCCGAAATTTGGTTAGGCCGTGCGGGCATCCGACATCCTTCCCTAAACCCGTCGGGCGAACTCTTATCAATTAAATTAGGAAAATAAATATAATTCAATTTATAAATAAAAGCAAGACTTAGAAAAAGTACAAACATAATGATACCTCTAAGCTGTAAAAAAAAAAAGAAATTACAGCTGACTACCCACATACTAGGTTTAGGGCTATCCAGACTAGACATCTAAGAGTACAAAAGAAGACAGATACCTCTGAAGGGAGCAAAATGCAGCTGAAATAATAATCAATAAACAGGTGGCCATCTGGAATAAAAGCTGGCTCACCCTGACAGCTGAAGTCGTCTTTGCTCCTGAACAACGTGGCGAACTCAATCCTGGAGCAAACCTGCCGAAACGAAATAAATAGACAAGAACAAACAACAAACAAGGGTGAGTCAAAAGGACTCAATAAGTGGGGCAGACTAGCCACCTCAAAGAATAGGATAGCTAGCCAGGGAGGAGAAACAGATCAACAAAATTCCTCTTATTTAAATTACAAAAAGGCAGAGCCAGATAATAACTAGAAACACGTATGGGATGACAAACTCATCAACAACCAGGAACGTAAGATAACCAAAACATATAGGTATTCCGAACACATCAACAATCAGAAATGCATCCTGTTGCGGCATGCAACCCGATCAATATATTTATAACGTTGCGGCGTGCAACCCGATCCATATATTTATACTGTTGCGGTGTGCAACCCGATCCCCGCAACCCAGTATACGAGCCAGAAATATATAGGCAAATAAGCAATGCACGTAGAAGCAAAACAGTAGTTATGTACCACAAGTCTACATAATGGTATGAAATGAAATGAAATGAAATCAAATAAAATGAGATGAAATGAAATAAAATGAAATATGATGCAAAGGGTCATATGTGCCCGTAATCCCATCCCAAAGCAAAATACTCCTGCATTCGAGGGGAATCCAATCTGATAACCAACTGGAGCGGAATACTCCTGCTCCTGGGGCGGAATACTCCTGCACCCGATATAATATAAAGCAGAGGAGGAATACTCCTGCACTCTCCTGGGGCGGAATACTCTGGCACCCGATATAATGTAAAGCTGAGGCGGAATACTCCTGCACTCAATATCTGACATAAGAGCGGAATACTCCTGCTCCTGGGGCGGAATCCTCCTACCCTCAATATGATACAATGGAGCGGAATCCTCCTGCTCCTGGGGCGGAATACTCCTACACCCAATATGATATGCAATGTAATGCATATGAATGACATATAATGCACATGAATGCAATGTGATGCAATAATAACCCTTCACCGGTGCGGGACTCTCATCGACAGCCGGGAAGTAGATGTCAACTCACAGCCAGAGTACAATGCTCAGATCCTCAATGAAATAAAAAAAAAAAAAAAGGACATAACATATAATATACAATGTAAATCCAAAGCTAAGGCGTAAGGAGTACGCCTATCGGCAGCTACACACGTAAGGGACACGTGGTAGAAAATCCACGAAGCCAGGTGCCTCCAAAAAAATGGATATAAACACTTACCTCTTCCAAAAGTTAGCATTGCTAATCAACAACCGCTTTATCTTTTGATTTCATTGCCAAACGATCCCACTCTATTCAATTAGCAGAAAAATATATCAAATTAGGCTAAAGGCTTCTTTCCTCACATCTTAGGGAAATCCGGTTAGAAACCTGATACCCTATTCGCATACGCAATACGCAGGCCAGGCCTATGCATAGGGTTTATGGTCACATAACCAAACCCTAAATAAATTACATTTATATGTTGTCCATAACTCACTGAGTACGAATATATAATCAATTCTATTATCGGGGTCCATTTGACCCTTTAAACTATTAATTGAACTTATTAAAACTATGTCTAATATTTCAAGTTTTACCGTTAAAATATATTCAAACACACGTAATAAACTCAAATAATATATTAGGATCATTACCTGAATGTTTCAGGGTAAAAATTCTATCTTTCTCCGGCTCTTTTTTCATTTTCTGGCATTTTTCTCTTCCTCCCCGTCATTTCATTTTCTTTCTGTTTCATATCCTTAATGCTACTGTTTCTATATGTTACTACCTTCTTCCTTAGCTTAAATGCTAAGGACCCACCGCCTTTCTTTCTTTTCTCCCTTTTTGTCCTTTTTTTTTTAATTTTATTTTCTCTTCCAGACGAAAATTAAAACGGTACTCTGCGATATTCTAAATAATTCTACCTTTTGCATACAAGTTATACAAATATATGTAACATACTCGCGAAGACGGATCTCAAATCGGACTCCCGAAACTCAATATGCATCGAAATTTACTTTTGAAAGTTCATAAAAGTCACAAATAATCATACGAACCTAACGGCACTTTCGAATTTCGAATCGGAGCTCATTCGCCAAAACCGAGCTCAAAAACTCATTTTAATATTTATCGACAATAAAAACTGAAACCTTCTTCCGATGCCTACCAAACGAGGTCTGATTTAGCTCAAATTTTACAGACAGGTCCTAATGGACATTACGAATATTTTAAAATTATCGGCATGCAAATCGGAGTCCTAATTTCCGAAACGACTAACCGAGGTTGTTTCATTCTCCTCCACTTAAACACTCGTTCGTCCCCGAACGAGCCTAAGTCTAAAGAAAAATTCGCACAGATAACAAGAGAACTTGCATGACCTCATAAGCTGCTTCATGAGCATTATCTCCTGATTACATGATAAGAATTATAACACGTGCAACGAACTCTTTGAATAAAACATATCTGGATAATATGATAACACCATTGCCCGGATTATTCTGACTAAGATGATCCTTCCTCGATCACGAGAGGAGAGTTCTACATTTTTGAAACAAAGATACACAGAACTTTGAATGGGTTAACATGATTAAGCCGATAATCACCTCTTCGATATACCTTTCGATATAGAACAGGTCGATGAAACTAAGAATTAGCTCACGCTAAATACAATAGAGGAGCTTTTGAAGTACCTTGTCACTACACACTATAGAAGATCTGATGCAAGCTATATTATTTTTTTTACGAACGTGCTATGCGACATCTCAATTGATGTTAGTGTTGTTCCGCAAGCTCCTATTGGGAATGTAGTTACTCACATCCTAATGTATGTCAAAGTTTCATCTAAACAGGGTCTATCATATAAGGATAAGGATCATGCAAATACTACTGGATAGTATGATGCAGACCAGGAATGATCTTCAGACTGAACATCTACTTCAGGGTATTGTCTTTGAATTGGAAATATTATGACTTGAAAAAGTAAAAACAAAGGAGACATGTAGTTGGACCCTGAGCTGAGGCAGAATACCAGCAACAAAGTTGATTACATGAGCACTTACAACGCTAAAGTAACCTCTCAAGGAGTTGAGGTGTGAAGGAGATATGCCAATGATGGATGGACGACAAGCTGCACTAGACCTTTATCTCTTAATTTTCATGATGTAAAACAGCGTCAGTATAAGGATCCAGTTATAGTTGAATACAGACAGATAGCCAGAAGAAAACCGGAGCACCATACAGGGTTACTATGACGGTGTTCTTATGTATAAAGATAAACTTTGTGCTCCTGATGTTGCAGATTTAGTTTATGATAGCGGCACATTATTCCAAATACACTGTTCATCCGAGTTCGACTAAGATGCACCATGATCTTAAGCAGATTTATTGGGGGGACGGAATGAAGTGTGACATAGCAGAATTTGTGGCTCAGTGTTCTAATTGCCAGCAAGTTAAAGTTGTGTCATCTTTCTAGACTTTATGCTTTCAGCAGATAGGTATGTATATATAATCAGGTTTCCAGCTTATCTCTATCATTAATAGATTATTAGTGGGTTTAGCAATGATCGAAACTCATTGTAGGTTTCTGTTGTGGCCCTAGGTTGGGTCGTGCCAAAAGTGGCATCAACGCCTTAGATATTTAGTATTACCAGTCAGTATTTGGAGGAAGACTCCTCCACTTAAAGCACAAAGTCATGCAGCTATTTGAATAGGAATAATCATCCTCGCACAGTCTGCTGGACTAAAGAAGATTTAGCTAAAAGCTGAACGTAGGCAGACCTTAGCTACCAACTACCCTTTCGAGTTGCTAAACAGCTGCAACTCTTGAGTTCACAACTCCATACCTTTGCCGTAAACACCACCGCCTGATGGATGGTACTTCTATTACCCTTAGAAGCCTTGAAAAATAATAATATGCTTACCCGGATACAATAATACGTACTCAGGCTCAACACAAGGAACATCACAAGCGGCTATCAACCGCCCAAGCTCACTAGTGCCGGACGAAGAAGAAATGGAAATGGACGGAGGATAGAAATAATTAGAGCTTCAGGAAGCTCATATTCTTATTTGCTTGGCTACCAGAGCTAGACTATTTTCAAGTCAGGCTAACCAAAGAATCGCAATTGAAGAAATAGATATTAAATAAACTTTATGGAACAAAATTTGGGTCAATTTAACCTTCCTATAAAAAGAAAACTCCAAAAATTTACCAGAAAACCCTTTTATACCAAGACAAACTTATAGAATAACATGACTCTACTAGTGTCTCGAACCAAGAAGAGAAACATAGATCGAGTATTACTTACTAACCACTTTACACTGGAAGAAAATATATCACTTTTTGAAGATGACGAATTAAGATCCCATTATCCTATCAACATTGAATTCCAACGAGAGAGGTAAACTGATTTGACATAATAGAAGAGGGTGGCACAAAAAGGTGCCAAGCAGACCATGCCGACAGTCTCTCCCAAATTTCTCACATTTAAACCAGATCAACTAGTAGAGTCTCACAAATGCTAGGAATAAATCATACCAGACGCTCGCCCCTCTAGCGCAACTGATTCTTAATAGAAATAATAAGTAAACCATGGAAACATGATATCACAAACCATTTCCAGATCGATCGGAAAGATAAATCTTACTTACAGATAAGGAGGGAAGAAACACACGGGTCTACTACATCGGATGCCTCAGCATCCTGCCAGACTAGCAGTTCATAGAACTGCCTCTGCAGCTAAGCTGAGCCGCTACCCTGATAACTATTTCCATAAGAACCACAACCACCACGCTCTCGAACTCTATTGGATGGTGGCATTTCTCTGGTTGATTAGCATTTAAATGAAATTTCCTACGAGTGTGCAGGTTCCTGATGACGAGAGAATGGACGACGGCCTACTTCCGGAATAAGGAAAAACAACTCAAAGGATAACCAGACTCACGACAATGATACCACCTTTTCACTGAAAAATGGAAGCTAGAAAGATTGTTGATAGCTGTAAAGAAAAGACTGAATCTGATCTTGATGAGCTACTGGCCACTCTAAGAATCACATGACACAAGCTGAGATAACCTGGAAGGTGACCTCCAAAAATAATCAGAACTCTTAACATACTCATGAAGGCGGATCTCAAATCGGACTCCCGAAACACAATATGCAAATTAAATAGAAAAAGATCAAATTATTTAACTTTCGGCATTTTAGCGGAAACTAGCCGAACAACATCAAAATTCAGTTTTGAAAGTTCATAAAAGTCACAAATAATCATACGAACCTAACGGCGCTTTCGAATTTTGAATCGGAGCTCATTCGCCAAAACCGAGCTCAAATATCTCTTTTTAATATTTATCGACAATAAAAACTGAAACCTTCTTCTGATGCCTACCAAACGAGGTCTGATTTAGCTCAAATTTTACAGACAGGTCCTAATGGACATTACGAATATTTTAGGCCTTCATGAGTATGTTGTGAATCGTGCTGACGATCCAGTTGTTGAGGCCCCAGTTATGCCAGATCCCAGTAGGCAGGGGGAGCAGAACCTTGTGGTTCCCGAAGCTCTCTACATTGCTTTTTTTGAGATTCTTGGAGGCGCAGATACCTCATGAACCTCTTATTCCTCAGACAGCTCCTTAGGCTACCGCAGATGCAGATATTCTGGCTCAAGGAGCTTGTGTTCCACTTCCTGAGGGTGCTTCAATAAATCATGTCCTAGAGGCAGCATGTTTTGTGCCTCTAGTTGTTCTGGTTTGTCAGCTAGCCTAGGTAACAGTTCGGTCCGAGTTTCCGAAGAGGTTGCATTATTTAACTGGTTGAACCCTTCGATATTCTCAAGCATGCATCAGATAATCCCCGTGAATATTTTAGATTGATGTTAGCATATCCTTCAGGCTCTTGGTTATCTCGAGCAATATGGTATTGATTATACTACTTTCTAATTCCAGGTTCCAGCCTTAGATTGGTGGACCGCTCTTTTATCAGCTAGGCAGGGCTTGCCTAAGCTGACTTGGTGCAAGTTTTCTCGCAGATTCATGGAAAAGTTCCTTCTGCGCAATGAGCATGATGAAAAGTATTGCCAGTTTAAGCGGATTGGATTGGGTAGACTGTCGGTTTTAGAATATGAGATCGAATTCTCTAGGATGGCTGGATATGCTCAAAAGCTAGTCTGTGAGCCTTCTGAGAAGGTTCGAAGATTTATTGATGGCCTTTCTCCTTCCTTGAGGTCCCAGATGGCTCGAAAGATTGAGGTCATGACTTTATTTGATATTGCTGTTAATATTGCTTAAAGGTATGAGGCATACCATAGACTGGAGCTCAGAGTAGTAGAGCAAGAGGTCTCGTGGCCCTGGTGGGAACCATGGTACCTCGTCTTGAGGTAAGGGTTATAATTATCGGGGGAGGTCACCTGCAAGGTTACCTCAGCTTGTGGCGCGTGATTCTCAGTGTGCGCCAATAGTTCGTCAAGATAGAACTCAATCTTCTCTTTATAGCTATCAGCAGTTTGTCCAACATCCATTTTCAGCCAAAAGGTGTTATCATTGATGTGAGCCTGGTCATCTTAGGAGGAATTGTCGCTTACTCCGGTAGGGAGGCAGTTGTCCTTCTTCTCGCCCTCAGGCACCTTCACAGTCGCATGGAATTTTATTTAGATCTCAATCAGCCAAAGATATACCATCATCCGGCAGGGGGTCGAGAGAGTGGTGCCAGTGATTCTTAAGTAGGTGATTATCATGGTAGTGGCTCAGTTCAGCCATAGAGGCAGTTCTATGAACTGCCAGTCTGGTGCGATGTTGATGCATCCGATGTAATAGACTCGGGCATTTCTTCTTCCCTTATATGTGAATAAGATTTTATTCTTCTAATCGATCTGGACGTCGTTTGTCTTATCATGTTTTCATGGTTTCCTGGGATGTCGTTTCTATTAAGATTTTGTTCTAGTAGAGGGATGAGCTTCTGGCATGATTTATTCCTGGGGTTTGTGAGACCCTACTTAATTATCTGGTTTAAATGTAAGGGATTTGGGAGTGAGTGTCGGCACTGTCTGCCTGGCATCTTGTTGTGTCACCATTTTTTATTAGGTCAAGTTTGTTTAAAATTCTCCTTAGAATTTAGTGATGGTAGAATGATGGAATTTTTATTTGTCATCATCAAAAAGTGTCACTGTTTCTTCCGGTGTAAACTAATTAGTAAGTAAAATTCGATCTATGTTTCTCGCCTTGGTTCAAGACGCTAGTAGAGTCTTGTTATTCTATGAGAAAAGGATTTTCTGGTGAAGTTTTGGAGCTTCTTTCTTATTGGAAGATTGAATTAGCATGAATGTTATGCCATCAGCTTATTTAATGTTTATTTCTTCCACTGCGATTCTCTGGCTAGCTTGACTTGGAAGTAGTCTAGCTCTGGTAAGCAGGCAAACGAGAAGATGATCTTCTTGAAGCTCTAAATATTCCTATCCTCAGTTCAGTGCCATCTCTTCTTCTTCTGGCATTGGTGAGCTCGGGCGGTTTGTAGCCTCTTGTAATATTTCCTATATTGGGCTGGAATGTGTGTCAATACAGCCATGTAAGTATGTTGCTTGTGTCTCAAGGCTTCCAAAGGAAATTGAGAGCATCGTCTGACTCGAGAAACTATCAATCGGTAGTGATTTTAATAAAGGATTTAGAGTCGTAAACTCAAGTTTTTGCAGCTGTTTGGCAACTTGAGTGGTAATTTGGTAGCTCAAGTCTGAGCTGCATTCTATTTTTAGCTAATTCTTCCTTAGTCCACTGGTCTGACGAAGGGTAGCCATTCCTATTTAAATTAGTTGTATGAGTTTATGCTCTAAGTGGAGGAGTCTCCCTCCAACTCTGAATGCTATTGGTAAATCTCTAAAGCATTGTCGAAGCGTAAGCTAAGTTTTGGATTCATCGGTCCGTTCTATTTCAAAAAGTATATCGATGAGGTGATTCATCATCGAAATCATGTTAATCCATCCAGAGTTTCGTATATCTTTTTTTGAAAAGGTAGGACTCTCCTCTCGTGATAGAAGAAGGGTCAGCTTAGTCAAAATAAGCTGGGCAATGGTGTTATAATAACATCAAGATTTGTTTTTTTTCTAGGTATACGTGTTATAACTCTGATTCAATAATCAGGAGATAGTGTCTGTGGAGTAGTTGATGAAGGTCGTGCAAGTGCTCTTGTTATCTGTGTGAAATTTGCTTAAGACTCGAGCTCGTTCGAGGATGAACGAAAGTCTAAGTGGAGGAGAACGGAACGACCTCGAATAGTCATTTTGGGAGTTAGGACTTCGATTTATGTGCCGATAGTCTTAAAAGCTCTATAAGTTCCATTAGGACCTGGCTATAAAGTTTGAGTTGTATCAGACCTCATTTGGCAGGCTTTCGAGGAGATCTCTGTTTCGGTTATCGGTAGCGCCTAAAAGAGGTTTCCGAGCTTGATATAAGTAAATGAGCTCCAGTAAATAATCTAAAAGTTGCATTAGGTTTGTATGGTCATTTGTGACCTATAGGATTGGAACTGAAATCTGAGGTTGTTCGGATAGTTTTCACTAAAGGTTCGAAAGTAAAGAAATTGTCCGATTTTTGTGGGACCTATAGTTTGAGTTTTAGAGATCCTATTTAGGATTCATTTTCACAAGCATATCACACAAGTGTTTCTAAAGCCTCACAGCGCGATTGCGTCCTTGGAAATGCAAAGGAAATTACGTTGTTGCACGTCGGTGCCCTGGGAGGCGCAAATGCGCTGTTTTAGGGGTTTAAAATGACCTGTGTCGGCTTTATTATTTTCGATGTCAATTCAACCTATTCCAAGAGGTTCTAAGATACAATTTTGGTACCAAATCATTTATAATCACCAGGTATCATCCATTTATCTTTTGATTAGATTAATTTAAGTATTATAGTGTGAAATTAATGAGTTGGGTTTAAGGAAATTGGGGTTAGAATCCTAAGTTTATGAAATTGGGGATATAGGTCGAATTATATTCAAAAATACAATCCAATAGCATATTTGGACTCGTGAGAGTATGAGGAGTCCGAAAATATAAAGTTTATGGGCGCTCGCCTAAGCCCGGACCAGGGGTATTTTCATAATTTCCTTCCATCTCCGGATAATAACTAAATGTTCAGTTTATGTGCGCTCATATATGTAATTTCTCTTCTTTGACTTAGAGGAAAGTGATTCCAAGAGGCGTCGGAAAGGGAAGGAGTCTATTCAATGGTCGATTCGGCTCAAGATTGAAAGGTAAGGGGTTTCATCCTTTCTTTGATGGCCTTCGACCTTTATAGATGTCCTACGCGCGTATTCTTTATGCGTGTAGTTGCTGAATAAGCATACTTACTACACCAGAGCTTCTTGAATAAGTGTTCTTATGTGTTTATTGTGTAATTGGGAATATGACACTCCAGCTATAAGCATGACGTGTTTCGTTTATCGGGTATTTACATTAGAATGTTTTGTATTTATTGTCGAGTTAAGGATAAGAGAGTGATTTTCACTATAAATGTTAATTGAGGAGCTATAAGCCTAATATAATGAGTAGAACGCAAGGGTTTAGACTGGACTATGGATTTTGACTGAATAAAATTTTATTATTTTATGCAGCCTTATGACAGGTGCATCATATTGGGCTCAGTATTGAGCTATGAATATAAATGCCTTGTAGGAAAATGAACTTTAACTGTTAGGCCACGACGCACAATGAGTTTTTATTTCATATATTACTTGGTAAATGATGAGAATCCCCTGCTGGAGATAGGTGTCGGGCCATGTGACCCCATTGCATCATACTGCATTAATCCCATTTCATTTTACTAGCCTTTGTTTACTGTGTGACATTTATGCAATGTGCGTATATGCGATATGTATATCTGGTTGTTGATATGTTTCGGATTGTCTATATGTTTCTGGCTATTTTGTGTACGTAGTTGTTTATACACTTCTAGTTGCTTGTACGTTCCCGGTTAGTATTTGCTCATCTCTTCTCCCTAGCTAGCTTACATGTGCTTCGAGGTGGCTAGTCAACCCCTACTTATTGATGTTTTTTAACTCACCCTTGCTTGTTTCTTTTTTTCTCTAGGTTTCGGCAGGTTTTGCTCCAAGACCGAGTTCGTCGATTGATTGAGGAGCACAGGCAATTTCAGCTGTCAGGGTGAGCCAACTATTGTCCAGAAAGGCCACCGGTTTAGTTTTGTTTTGATAATCTAGTTTTGCTCCCTCAGGAAGGTGTATGTATTCTTTTGTACTCTTAGATGTCTGATCTGGATAGCCTTAAACCTAGTACATTGGGTAGATAGCTGTAACTTTTTTGTACAGCTTATGATATAAGATTTTAATTATATCCATCTAGATCTTCTTTATCATTTCAAGTTTGTTTTGGTGCTTGTTGTTGAAATCTATAAAAAAAGGTTCATCCGACGGGTCTAGGAGAGGATGTCGGCTGCCCGCACGGTCTAGCCGGCAGACTGGGTCGTGTCAGAAGGTATTTGTTAGCATAAATACCAGATTTTTAGAATATGACTATATAAGAAATAATTTTATTTACTTGAACTATTCAAATAAATAACAAGTGAATCACGTGAAAATCCAAAATCTTAAGAAATCCAATCCACAAGTCAGAAATTAACATTCCACTGCATTCAAGTAGCAAGAGAAATGTCAATAGACAAAAGATGCTTGAAAATCCACAACTCCAAAGTAGTGCGAGTGATTTTGAGCAGAAAAAATACTACAAGATGAAGTGTTTCATATTTTGATACCAAAAGGTAAGCAAAGAATTCTGAGACTTATAGATTCTAATTGTTATGTGGTTTCACCACAAGAACATGGTAATGTGACTTAGTAGTAATACTTTGTCGTAGTGGAAGAAAAGAATCAAAATGGTTTGGTATACGCTCTTGGAAAAGTTTCAAGACTGGATCCCTGCCGAGGTTAAGACTGACTGTTTAGTAATGATAACGCACTACTAGACAAAGATTGCATCAGACTAGATCATTTTGTTATTCATGTAAAAGAAATTCTTATAAAAGTTGTAGATGCATGGTTAAAAGTCTAATTAGAATTTGATGAGATATATACTATTAACCATGATTTAGACACAGTATTTATTATAATGATGGCATGGCTATGAGTATGAGTGAGAGATTGTTGGGATATACTAATAGATTATTCCTTATAGAACAATTGATGATTTATTTATTAAATGGAATAAAGCATTATTTATATAGATCAATCGTGTCATGTGTGTCCTATAAATTATATAGTTATTGATTTGGTGTGTAGAGTCAAGCTTATAAACAGGAGATTAAATCATCCATTCTTATAAATAATAAATTAATGTTCACTATCTAAGATGGAAATTGGACAAACCATCGGTATGATTGTAGCACAAGATTATATGTAATTTATCTTATTATTGGAATATGGTATAGTTCTGAATTCTTATGCTAGTGCACTTTGTGTGTATTGAACGTACCAAGTAGATATAAGTATTTTTATACTGACTATAATAAAACAAATTCTCGAGATCATCAAATGTACTTATACTCTTAATCTTAATATAGCTATTATTAATGGTGTATATTATTCATTTTCTTGATTTATCTGTAAGGTATCCAAGATATTTGGGTCAAATAATTCCTGATAAGTTGGATAATGATATTATGCATTTGCGAAGTGATAGCTAATTGATAGAATCTACGTCTCGATATAGAGATTGGTGACACCCCTTTATGAAAGCTATAAGTTTTCATGTGTAAATCCGGCCGGTGGATTTTGTATCCGACATATGAAATATGTTAAGCGGAAGTCTAAAAGATATTTATTAGTCAATAAATTAAATTTTTAGTAATTTAAGTTTATCGGTTGGTTTCTGTAATCTTAACGTGGGGGTTTAAATATGGTTTTGAAGGAAGAATCGAAATTTAACTGAGGAGTGAAATTACGAATTTCTAGTGAAAATAATTCGTAATTTATTATGGAAGGGTTAATTCTAGAGATATAGAATTAACTCCATTATAGGAAGCCTCGTTAATTAATTATGTGGTTCTTGTTGTATCCGAATTATATTAGAATTAGGAGAACTTTTCTTGGTAGAAAAGAAACCCAACTAGTTTTGGAATAAGTTTTTTAAACCTAAAACTAAGCTATAAAATTCAAGAGTTTTTCCTCCATAGGTGGGTAGAGTTTCACCCAAAGTTTTCCTGTAATATTTATTTCACCCAAATATTGTTAATCTGGTAATTATTTGGGAATACGACAGAAGATCATGGATCGAAGACGGGCTTGTGGATGATCTTGCTCGTGATTAAATTATCGTTACTCAGTTGTTGTCACGCTTCAAGAGATAAGTATCAATTTGTCTTTGATTAAAAAATTTCATGTTTGAGTTGTCTATATTACATGTAAGCTCTGATCATGGGATTGCTTCCGCTGTGCATGTATTCCTTCAATGTTGTTAGAGTGTATACTAACTCAAAGTTGTGTTCCCATTACTTGTTTTAAAAGTAAAGGTCTTAGCCCAATACCATCTCAAGTTTGTTATACTGTATTTTTTTTTAAAGTAATTCATTGTCACGACCCAGTTTTGGGGCCGTGACCGGCGCTTAGGAACTAAGTCCCTAAACAAGTCTTATCAAAATTCTACAGAAAATCGGGCAGAGTTTCCCCTGTTTTAGGCCTATCCAAAAATTTCCTGTATCAACCAGAAAACCAGAACATACCAATAACAATATAATTACTCAAAATCCACGTCTTTAAAGCATTAACAAAGCAAAGTGCTCCATCTAACTCCCAATAAACCAGAAACGTCTGACAAGAAGTACTAAGTTCATAAAGGCCTAAAATACTGGCAAGACAAACTTATTAACTGAAAACACAAAGATAAGACAACTGACTAACAAATGACTAAATAGAGCGACTCTAAGAGTTTCAAGAAAGATAATAATGAATAAATAAAGCTCTTGCCCACGCGAACTAATGCGGGGCTCACCAGGATTGTCAACTCGCAACTTTAAGAATGAAGATCCTCGGCTACGGCACCTGCTGTATCTGGAAGGAAAAATATAGCGAGGAGTGAGTCGCAACTCAGTGAGTAATAACGCTTAACCGCAACCGTTTTAAGTGGGGACAAGTCAAAACATGCCAGTATATCTTATGCAGAAATATACATATAATTTAATTGTCACTTTCAGAATAACAAACAGAAATCAGTCTTTTCAAGTACTTCTTGTAAACAGTAATCAATATAAAATCAGTAGCAAATCCAGTAATCACTATATTACACCAAGTATATGGGTTAGGGAGATTTCCAAGAACAAACCATGTAATCAGTATAAATTCCTCTCTGAGGAAGTCAGTAACGGTAAGCTAGTTCTACCTTCCCACTAGCAAGGACTGTAACAGTAATCCGGAAAATACAAGGTGCACCAGGTCTAACGTACCCGTCGTTAGCTACGGGGTCTGTCAAGGCTCATCCAAAAAATATATTTATTCCCTATACCAAGTACAGGGCTTTTCGACTAATAATTCAATATTTCACATAGCGGTAAAACATGTCAAGTAGCAGTAAAAATCAAATCGTGTAACGGTAAAATAATTCAAATAATTATTTCAGTACATATCTTGTAAAAGGACTTGTCCCACATGCAGTTTAAACATTCAGTAACACATTTACTTCAAAATCAAGTAGAAACCATGCCGGTTACGGAAAAACAAATTGTGGTAAGGTCATCACTCACAGTACAGACGCGTGTAGCTCAAGCGTATCTTCCACGAGGGAACCAACACCTCGTCCAGTCAATCTATAATCACATTGTATTGGTCTCGTATTAGTTCCCTTATTTAGGATAATTCATAACTAATTTAGAATCTCCTACCCCCGGGGTTCCCTGTTCGACTCTCGTTTGACAAATTCAATTGGTTCTTATCATCCCTCGGAACATAATCATTAATTGTCTATTCATCGATTCGGCGGTTCCAGAATTAAGGGAAGAATCATGCTCTAGTGTTTGATCTAACAACTTGTAAAAAGGAAAAGATGATAACTTGCTTTGCTTAGGAAGAGAATAACTCTGTTGCTTTACATACTACTGCCATATACCCAAATGGTCCATAAGCTTAAATGATTCATGGTTGTTCTATGTTTCAATTCTATTGAAACTCACTATAATCAGGTTTTTAGATCACCAACTTATTTCCATTACGGTAGTATGTAATTATTGAAAATAATTGAGTGAAGGAAGAATTTAACCAAGGCAAAAAGTTTTGTTTACCTACCTTCTCGTGTTTCTCTGTATTGTCTTCCTTGTAAACGTTCCTTTTGTTTTTTTGGTTTCGTCAGGTAAAGTGCTTCAGGAGAAGCTTAAGCTTCTTGGTTTTCTTTCCCTAATCCTTTTCGTCCAATTCTCTTTGTACTTGGACTCTGAAGAGTCCCGTTTTTTGCTTTGCTTGTTTCTTTTTTTTTTTTAATTAATTTATGAAATGACTCAATTGCCCTTGTTTTATTTTACTAGGGTATTACAATCTCTCCCCCTTAAGAAATTCGGTCCCCAAATTTAAACTAAGAGCATACCTGTAGGGTGAAATAAGTGAGGATACTTTGCTCGCATATCATCTTCCATTTCCCAAGTAGCTTCCCTTGCGGTATGATTTTTCCACAAAACTTTCACGAACACAATATCTTTTCTCCGTAACTTCCTTATCTGACTCTCGACTATGGCTACTGGTTCCTCTTCATAAGATAATTTCTCATTAAGTTGTATAGTCGGTGCCTCAAGCACATGAGAAGCGTCTGGTACGTATTTCCGCAGCATAGATACGTGAAACACAGGATGTATAAAAGATAACTCTGGAGGAAGAGCCAAATTGTAAGCAACAGCTCTAACTCGTTCAAGTATCTCATAGGGTCCTATAAATCTCAGGCTCAACTTCCCTCTTTTCCCGAATCGTGTCACACCTTTCATCGGGGAAACTCGTAAGAACACACGATCACCAACTGCAAACTCCAAGTCCCTTTTTCTTTTATCTGCATAAGACTTTTGCCTGCTTTGCGCTGTGAGCAATCTCTTCCTAATCAACTGGACCTTATCAATAGCTTCTTGTATCAGGTCTTGTCCTAACACCTTAACTTCACCGGCTTCGAACCATCCAATTGGAGAACGACAACGCCTACCATATAAAGCCTCGTAAGGAGCTATCTGAATGCTTGCCTGATAGCTGTTGTTATAAGCAAACTCAGCTAAAGGCAAGTAAGAATCCCAACTACCTCCAAAATCAATAATGCAAGCTCTCAACATGTCCTCCAATATCTGTATAGTACGTTCAGACTGACCGTCAGTCTGAGGATGGAATGCGGTGCTAAGGTCTACTCTAGTACCCAATTCTCTTTGAAAGGACCTCCAGAAGTGAGAAGTGAACTGTGATCCTCTGTCCGAGATAATAGACAGTGGAACTCCATGGAGTCGGACAATTTCATTCATGTATAACTGTGCATATCTCGCACCACTGTAAGTAGTTTTAACCGCCAAAAAGTGTGTTGACTTTGTAAGCCGATCAACAATCACCCATACCGAATCATAACCTTGAAGTGTACGAGGTAGCCCAGTCACAAAATCCATGGTAACTCTTTCCCACTTCCACTCTGGAATCTCAAGCCGTTGTAGTAGTCCTGCGGGTCGCTGGTGCTCAGCCTTAACCTGTTGACAAGTCAAACAACTAGCAACAAAGTTAGCAATATCTTTCTTCATACCTTCCCACCAATACAACTGCTTCAGGTCACAGTACATCTTAGTGGATCCAGGATGTATAGTGTATCTAGAATGGTGAGCTTCCTCGAGAATAACTCGTCTTAGCCCATCAATTTCAGGTACACATAACCAGTTACCTAGTCGGAGAACCCCCATTATCATCAACAATCATATTCTTGCTTTTACCAGCTAGGACTTCATCTCGATATTTGCACAACCGTTCATCCTCGTACTGAGTGGCTTTAACACGTTCTACCAATGAAGACTTAGCTGGAACATAAGCCAATAATGCCCCTGATTTAGATAGACCGAACCTAATACCTGTACCTTCGACCCTGTGGATATCCTTGGCCAACTGTCTCTTTACGGGAGCTATATGTGCCAAACTACCCATGGACTTTCTGCTCAGTGCATCAGCCACAACATTGGCCTTCCCTGGATGATATAGAATAGTGCAATCATAGTCCTTGAGAAGTTCCATCCAGCGACGCTGCCGAATGTTTAGATCTTTCTGCTGAAAAATATACTTTAGGCTCTTGTTATCAGTATAAATTTCACATGTTTCTCCATACAAGTAGTGCCTCCAAATTTTCAATGCAAATACCACTGCAGCCATCTCCAGATCATGAGTGGGATAGTTCTGTTCATTCTTCTTCAATTGCCGCGAAGCATAAGCTATCACACGACCATTTTGCGTGAGAACACACCCTAATCCCACTCTCGAAGCATCACAAAATACTGTGAATCCTCCCGAACCGAATGGTAAAGCTAAAACTGGTGCGGTGGTCAAACATGTCTTGAGCTTCTGGAAACTCTGCTCCCATTCATCTGTCCACTGAAACTTTGCATTTTTCTGTGTTAGCTTGGTCAATGGTACTGCTATTCTGGAAAAATCCTGCACAAAACGCCTGTAGTAACCTGCTAATCCCAGAAAGCTGCGAATCTCTGTAGGAGTGGTGGGTCTGGGCCATTTCTGCACTGCTTCTGTCTTTCTAGGATCTACCAGTATTCCATCCTTGGATACCACATGCCCAAGGAATGCTACGGAGTCTAGCCAAAATTCACACTTAGAGAACTTCGCATAAAGCTTATGTTCCCGCAATGTTTGCAGTACAACTCTCAGATGAGCCTCGTGTTCTTCTTGACTGCGAGAATACACCAAGATATCATCAATAAATACAGTGACAAATCTGTCTAGAAACGGCTTGAACACCCTATTCATTAAATCCATGAATGTAGCTGGAGCATTAGTCAACCCGAAAGGCATCACAAGGAATTCATAATGCCCGTATCGAGTTCTGAAAGCTGTCTTAGGAATATCTTTGTCACTAACTCTGAGCTGATGATAACCAGATCGAAGATCAATCTTTGAGAAATGGGCAACTCCCTGCAACTGATCAAAAAGATCATCAATACGAGGCAAAGGGTATTTATTACGTACCGTTACCTTATTCAGCTGTCTGTAGTCAATGCACATTCTTAGGGACCCATCTTTCTTCTTCACAAATAGTACTGGTGCACCCCAGGGGGATACACTTGGTCTGATAAATCCCTTGTTCAATAACTCCTGCAATTGCTCCTTTAGCTCCCTCAACTACGCTGGTGCCATACGATATAGAGGAATCGATATGGGTTGCGTGTCAGGTGCTACATCAATGCTGAAATCTATATCCCGCACTGGAGGTAGTCCCGGTAAATCCTCAGGAAATACATCGGTGAACTCTTGCACCACTGGAACCATTTCTAAGCTAGGAGTCACATCTCTTGTGTCTCTCACCATAGCTAAGAATGCCCAACAACCTTTCTTCACTAACTGCTGAGCTTTTACAAATGATATAACATTACACATCTCTGGAATTTGATCCCCTTTCAGAATAAAACTAGGTTCATTAGGCATCTCGAACTTAACTACCTTCGCATGACAATCGAGGGTAGCGTGGCAAGAAGATAGCCAATCCATACCCATCAGTACGTCAAAATCAACCATATCAAGTACAATTAGATTAGCTATGGTGTCTCTAACCTCAACTCGAATCTAACAAGCACGATACACATATTCAACAAGTAAAGAGTCTCCCACAGGATTAGCAACTAGAAAAGGATCATGCAATATTTCTGGTTGCCTATCAAACCTCAAAGCAAAGAATAAGGACACATAGGAGTGGGTAGATCCTGGATCAAATAATGCAAGTGCATCAAGTGAGCAAACAGAAAGAATACCTGTAACCACCGCATTTGAGGCATGAGCATCTTGCCTATTAAGTGCAAAAACTCTCGACTGGCCTCTACCTGCAGTCCTCTGTCCTCGATTACCCATGGCACGATCTCCGACACCTCTGCCTCTGTTACCTCTACCAGCAGTACCTGTATTATTACGAGCAGTCTGCGTAGATGCCGCTGCCTGCACAGAAGCCTGACTAAACTCTCTCTGAGGATGAGGGCAATCCTGTATGTGATGTCCCGACTTGCCACACCGGAAACACCCTCCAGTCAGAACACGACACGGACCCCAATGAAATCTACCACAAGTCTGACAAGCTGAATCAGTAGCATATATCTGTCCAGAGCTATGATGTCCAGATGATAATGGTAGCCCCTTAGTATTATCTTTGTGAGGAGGTGCTCTAACGGATGGTTGGGAAACCAAGTTTGTCCCTGTCTGAAAACCCTGTCGCTGTACCTGATTCCCTGCTCTACGGTCTGTGCTGACTCCCCCAGTGAAAGATCCCCCAGTCTTAACCTTCTTATATGCATCTTTAGCTGCCTGTGATTCACGACCCCTGTTTTCAATCTTTCTGGCAAGGTTGAGTGCATCAGAGTAATTCAGATTCTTCATCTGCGGAGCAACTGCATTGAATAAACGGTCAACCAACCCGTCAACAAACCTCTGAACCCGAGATGTTTCATTGGGCACTAAGTTAGGTGCATATCTAGCCAGCTTAGTAAACTTAGTGTTATATGTCGATACATCCATATCTGGGGTCTGAACTAATCTCTCAAACTGCCTAGCGTATTCCTTCCTCAGACTTTCAGGGAGAAAGCGATCCATGAACAACTTAGTAAACTCATCCCATGTCAATCGTGCTGCTTCTGTGGGCCTTTCTAAAAGTACAGTTTCATACCAAGTATTAGCTGTATCCTCCAACTTGTATGCTGCAAGTTCCACGGATCTCTCACTAGAACATCCAAGAGCATGCAACGCCTTAAGCGTACCATCCAAGAAACTCTGAGGATCCTCTGTGGTGTCAGAACCCGTGAACCTTGGTGGTTTCAGTTTCAAGAACTCTGGTAAGGACACTTCTCTGTTACCAAAAATCTGAGTCTGTCTCTGAGCCTGAGTCTGTGGCTGAGCCTGAGCCTGAGTCTGTGTCTGAACCTGAGCGTGAGCCTGAGCCTGAGCCTGAGTCTGAGGCTGTGCCTATGTAGGTACCTGAGGTTGCGTTGGAGCAACATTCTGTTGGCTAGCCCTTTCCTGTCTATCCATTCTGGCATTCAAAAGTTCAATGGACCTTTGCATAGCATTAAGTGCCTCAATAGTAGCATTCTCATATGACGGTGGAGGTGGAATATCCTCAATTTCTGGAGTAGGCTCTCTTGTAGCTCTTGTAGTAGCACCAGCCCTCGTAGCAGTAGCTTGGCCTCGTCCCTGAGTATTACCTCCTTTCCTAGCTGAGGTAGATGACGGCCCAGCAGTGGAGGAATTCGGAGCAGCTCGGGCCGCCTTTTTAGATCTTGTCTTACCAGCCATCTGAGTAATAGAATAACTAACGTTAGATTCATCTATTTAGCAGTAGTCGTCTCACACATACGGAAGGAACAAGAAAGAAGGAAAGACACGAAACATCCTATCACGCCCTCGCAGAATAACGATTATGGGAATGGCCGGCAACATAACCATAATAGAGATTCTACTACTGACGTGTGCTCCATTAGTCACAGGAATAACCTAGGGCTCTGATACCAACTTTGTCACGACCCAGTTTTGGGGCCGTGACCGGCGCTTAGGAACTAAGTCCCTAAACAAGCCTTATCAAAATTCTACAGAAAATCGGGCAGAGTTTCCCCTGTTTTAGGCCTATCCAAAAATTTCCTGTATCAACCAGAAAACCAGAACATACCAATAACAATATAATTACTCAAAATCCACGTCTTTAAAGCATTAACAAAGCAACGTGCTCCATCTAACTCCCAATAAACCAGAAACGTCTGACAAGAAGTACTAAGTTCATAAAGGCCTAAAATACTGGCAAGACCAACTTATTAACTGAATAACCAACACAAAGATAAGACAACTGACTAACAAATGACTAAATGGAGCGACTCTAAGAGTTTCAAGAAAGACAATAATGAATAAATAAAGCTCTTGCCCGCGCGAACTAATGCAGGGCTCACCAGGATTGTCAACTCGTGACTCTAAAAATGAAGATCCTCGGCTACGGCACCTGCTGTATCTGGAAGGAAAAATATAGCAAGGAGTGAATCGCAACTCATTGAGTAATAACGCTTAACCGCAACCGTTTTAAGTGGGACAAGTCAAAACATGCCAGTATATCTTATGCAGAAATATACATATAATTTAATTGTCACTTTCAGAATAACAAACAGAAATCAGTCTTTTCAAGTACTTCTTGTAAACAGTAATCAATATAAAATCAGTAGCAAATCCAGTAATCACTATATTACACCAAGTATATGGGTTAGGGAGATTTCCAAGAACAAACCATGTAATCAGTATAAATTCCTCTCTGAGGAAGTCAGTAACGGTAAGCTAGTTCTACCTTCCCACTAGCAAGGACTGTAACGGTAATCCGGAAAATACAAGGTGCACCAGGTCTAACGTACCCGTCGTTAGCTACGGGGTCTGTCAAGGCTCATCCAAAAAATATATTTATTCCCTATACCAAGTACAGGGCTTTTCGACTAATAATTCAATATTTCACATAGCGGTAAAACATGTCAAGTAGCAGTAAAAATCAAATCGTGTAACGGTAAAATAATTCAAATAATTATTTCAGTACATATCTTGTAAAAGGACTTGTCCCACATGCAGTTTAAACATTCAGTAACACATTTACTTCAAAATCAAGTAGAAACCATGCCGGTTACGGAAAAACAAATTGTGGTAAGGTCATCACTCACAGTACAGACGCGTTTAGCTCAAGCGTATCTTCCACGAGCGAACCAACACCTCGTCCAGTCAATCTATAATCACATTGTATTGGTCTCGTATTAGTTCCCTTACTTAGGATAATTCATAACTAATTTAGAATATCCTACCCTCGGGGTTCCCTATTCGACTCTCGCTTGACAGATTCAATTGGTTCTTATCATCCCTCGGAACATAATCATTAATTGTCTATTCATCGATTCGGCGGTTCCAGAATTAAGGGAAGAATCATGCTCTTGTGTTTGATCTAACAACTTGTAAAAAGGAAAAGATGATAACTTGCTTTGCTTAGGAAGAGAATAACTCTGTTGCTTTACATACTACTGCCATATACCCAAATGGTCCATAAGCTTAAATGATTCATGGTTGTTCTATGTTTCAATTCTATTGAAACTCACTATAATCAGGTTTTTAGATCACCAACTTATTTCCATTACGGTAGTATGTAATTATTGAAAATAATTGAGTGAAGGAAGAATTTAACCAAGGCAAAAAGTTTTGTTTACCTTCCTTCTCGTGTTTCTCTGTATTGTCTTCCTTGTAAACGTTCCTTTTGTTTTTTTGGTTTCGTCAGGTAAAGTGCTTCAGGAGAAGCTTAAGCTTCTTGGTTTTCTTTCCCTAATCCTTTTCGTCCAATTCTCTTTGTACTTGGACTCTGAAGAGTCCCGTTTTTTGCTTTGCTTGTTTCTTTTTTTTTTTTAAATTAATTTATGAAATGACTCAATTGCCCTTGTTTTATTTTACTAGGGTATTACATTCATGCAAATCAGCATAATTTATAGTCATGATAGATTCAAAAAGAATATGTCTTAGACTAACATGTCTAGACTTTTCATCACATATTCAATTATTTGCTACACATAATGTAGCAACAATACAGCACTAGCTAGAATGGTTGGCATCAGTTGTGGCCACAACTTTTAACATTTAACATATTTCTCAGGCATTCCAATTTTTCTATCATTTGTATGTTATTTATGTTGTCTATTTGATGCCCAATTTATTGCACTTTTATTCATAATACAAATCCAACTTGCTATGAATTTTTCTTATTATCATCCGTTGGTCCACCATAATATAGACCAAATACTAGAACACTTGTTTCATGAACGGTCATGTCTATGTAAAAGTTGTCTTTTAACAAATGCATCTTTTCATGAAAAATCACAACCTTTCAAATAACATTATTTCATGAAATTACATAGCTTTTCTAAGAAGAAATAGAACATAACCATTAAATGGATAGTTTCATCAACTAGTCTTCTTAAAATTGAATCAATCGTGAATTCACTAACTACCATATCTATAACCATCAAAGATTCTTGTGGAAGTTGAAAAAATACAATTTTCAAATTAAATTTTCCCTCAATTTCTTCAAATTTATATTAGACTCGAAATCTAAGACTGGCTTTTAATCATAAGCCATACACCCCCCACACTTTTAATATTCCAAGTGACATTTCTGTTATTCATGCATAAATCATTCCGCCATGTTGCTCCAAAAACGCACACGCAAGTATACGTGGTCTGTATGGAAAAAAATACGCCACCTATTATTACGGGGATATGAGTCCAGTTGGGGAGACTAGACTTATCTTACAAGTCACCGAGTACTGAGGATATATGCCCGCTCCAGGAGCCAACGACTGTTTAGGTGGTTTGGCCACATGGCGCAGGGTACATATCCCGTCGCCTAGGGTTTACAGTCTCCTAGTTAGGGTTTTATATAGCAGCGCCTTGAGTTGTAGGCCCATGGCCCTATTAGTATTTGTATTTTACCTAATGTAGGACTGGGTATCACTACTAGAAATATCCCTCCTTACGTTGTATTGTACATATCACTGGATACACCAACAACTTCGGCTGCTCTCAAAGAATAAGATTTACATTTCTTTCTCTATTATTTCTTGTTTATTTACTTGTCTTTATTTTCATCGTATTTATATACCTTTTTCTATCGTAATTTACCGTATTGCTTGTGACTTTATTCATAATTAATTGTTTAACCTGGACGTACAAATTTAGGCATAAACATGGTCGACAAGTAATAAAGTGATAAGATTAAGTATCGTTCCCACGAGAACTATTGTTAATAAATGTATTCTAGCAAACAATTTCCTAAAAGCTATTCAGTGATCTTTTTCAGTAGTGATTGTGATTTTACTAACTAAAAGGAACAATGATTAAAAGAAAGTAATTTAAAGCAAGTATTCGAAAGCAATTCGTGAGTTGTTATCAATATGAAAGAGACGGTCCAGAGTCAGAGCGACAAATATTCCAGTTGAGTTTTCCAGTTGATTCTACTTCTTAATTTCCTAGATTGCTAACTAATAGGTTAAATATACTCGTGAAAACCTGTCGATTCTTCACGATACTATGCAAGCTACTTTAACGCCTATATTTCTATGGAATTAAATAACATGCATGCATTAAAGAACTTTGTATTTAGCTAAGCAAGGGGAATAGGTATATGTCTATCCTACCCGCAAATCGATTCCCCCCGCTTTCAGTATAGCTTCCAATTTCAAGGCTGTCTCTGAAGCTTTGCTCAAAACAGCTTCCAATCTTCAGGGCTTTCTTGGAAGCTTTGCTTTAAAAATAGCTTCCAATGCATCAGTTTGGTCCAAGCCTTGGTTTTCAAAGTGTTTTTCTTCGCTTTGTTTATTCTTGCCTCGATTTCATCCAAACCATTCCTAAAATCACAAAAACGATAAGTGAGCGCAAGAATCATAATTATCACATATAATGAGCGCATAAAGTACCAAAATGTGAGGAAATATTAAGGTAAACTTGGCGAATACCGCCAAATATCACCACCCCACACTTAGACCATTGCTCTCCCTCGAGCAATCACCAAAACTAATTTCCCAACTAGATCCCAGCACTCGATAGAAACAGGTCTATCTATGGTTATGGTTGATATCGACCATTAGACAAAAGCATAAATACGTACCATGTGACCCACGACATGCCAAAAGTTCACCACATTTCAATACACTAGAATGACCAACTCAAGACCTCCCAATTACAAAAAATCGACTCTATAAAACCAAATTTTCATAAAATCACACTCATTCGCTCAACCAAGAAGTCAGTAACTTCACCTATCTCTCGCAAATAATGTGCCCTCACTCAAAATAATGAATTAAGAGAGCGTCCCAAAAATGGCACAAAGAGTAAATTTCAAGAATAGATTAGGGACATAATATAGAAAGAATTCACTCGCTCTCACAAAGAAGTTCACGTGCTGCATACGACGTACCATAGGCTTGCCCGTAGTGTAGGACTCCACTAATATAGGCTCACTCCAATTCGGATTAACTAGGACTTTAAGGATTGTAATGTAGGCTAAAGGACGGGTAGAGTAAATATGGATAAAATAGTGACTACCTCTCTAAGCACTTTAATACTTAACTTTCAATATTTATAGCTAAACTCTTCTCAAAACCAACCAAGCAATATCCCAAACATCACCCAAGAATTTCTCTTTCAACTTTAAGTATTTATTTATTTAATTTTTGCACAACACTAGCAAGGATTGATGTTGTTTTTCTCTTTCTTTTCTTTTTTTTCACTTTTTTTCTTTCATCCCTTTTTTTTTTTTTAACTTTCAATTCAATTTTTTTCTAACCCTTGCTAATGTACTTTTTCTAGAAATGCACCATATTTTTCACTCATTGGTTACACTCAAAAGTCACCCAATTTCTCCAACCACAACTTCATAAATAAAAAATTTTTTAATTAAAGTGCTCTAAAGAGTAAGGGTTCACAAAAAAGATAATTAAGAACAAAAGGGATAAGGCTTGTAATGTGGATTCCAATAAAAAGGTCAATGGGCTCAAAAGGGCTTACTAAGGATAAGGGTAGGCAAATCGAGGCTAAAAAGGCTATCAAAGAAATACCTGTATCATCTCTCGACTAGAGCGAACCTAGAATTTCGCTTTGAACACACACGTGGCAAATTCTAGACATCAATATAAAAGCACGGAACACAAAAAAATACCTCACATCACACATGGCACATAGTTCACTCAAGACTATTCCATTCCAACTCTTGGGTTAAGCAAATAAGGTGTAACTTTAAAATCAAGCAATAAAGCACAATGTTTCACACAAGAGTCAAGTAGTTGAACTTAAGCATCTCAAGAAGGTCATTCCAATTTTTCTAGGCATGCATCAATATTTTAAAACCAAACGAGATTCAACAAATAGTACATGCTCGACTCTAGATTCACCAGTATCAAACAAACCAAAGGTACCTAGCATTCCATCATTTTTCCTAAAATATTCTACTAACTAATACTACACTACTCCTAAAAATAAAAATTATCCGGTTCAAAGGTCTATCCATGGAAAAGAACCGAGGCCATAAGAAAAACCACGGGGCGGATGAGAAGTACCACTAACTAAAACTAAAAATAAAATCTTTTTGAAATTTTTTTAATTGGTTTTCTAATTTTTTTAATATTAAAGTAAGAAACAAATAAAAATAAAGTCAACTGAAAAAAATAAAAATTTCTAAAAAGAACTTTCTAACGGTACAGTTATCCACGACCTCAAAATTTTGAGAATTTCCTCACCCCACACTTAAACAGCGCAATGTCCTCAATGCGATAAAAATAAAGTGCAAGAGTTTAAGGAACTTCCTTGAAGGCCAAACGGTCTAGCCTTTGTTGCTAGCGATAGTGTCATCTCCATCACGAACCAACCAAGCATCCGTAGAACACCGAGTACTCATACTTCCCCCAACATCTTGTCACAATCAGGTATTGAGGGTGCGGACACCCTACACTTGAGCTCGACATAGCTAAAACCTACAAATCATGTGCTACACATGTACGAATTAACGGGGAGTCGTAACGACCCCACACTTACTCCTAATTATACTACAAAGGAAGTAAAGCTAGCAAACTAACTAATCTAAAATTAATTAACAAAAGAAAATAGTAAGGGCAGCGGGAATGGGAACGGTCAAGCTTTGGCCAATATCATGTGTGACAATGGTTTATGGAACGCTTTAACTCATGTTCAAGTCAAATTTAGGTCAAAAATGACCAATTTTAATCCAGGAGATCATCACAATATTCACTTTATGCCTATATATAATTTTGCTACTCAAGAATTCACAAAAATTCAACTTTTAGTCACAACGGCATTTTATCGAACATGTGGCAGGCATGCTTCTTCTGTTCAAATTTCATGGTAGTTTCGATGGGCAGAAGCCTCCCAATTTTCATGGAATGTTCACACAGCAGACACCAAGTATATCCCGACAGGGATTCATGGCAGAGTAACAAACAAAAACCCGAAAGGGGTTCACAAATTCAGCATACACACAACTAGCGTATAAGGGAGACGGGGATGTATGGGACTGCCATGGTAAGGCGGCAACACGCTGAAACATAGAAGAAGAAGCAAGAGAACACGAGAAAGAGACTTACCAGTACTCTTGAACGAGTGGGAAGGCCGGATAATTGATAGTGCAATATGTTTTTTTTTTCTTTCTATCTGTCGTTCTTTGTGTTTCAGCGTTCAAAACAGGGGAAAGGGGGAAGTGGGAATCGATGTTTTAAGTATAATTCTCGCGGGTCCCTAGGTTGAAAATGGGTCGACCCGATTAATAATAGAACTTATATAGGAGCGATCTAAGGAGAGACGCCTGATGACATCTTCAGTTGATTTGGAACGTACTGTTTTGACAAAGCGATTATGGGAGGCATTGCCTACCCTGTTTCTGCTCAGATTTGGACTAGCAAAAAATTTTCAAATGTACACGGCATGAAGCCTTGACAAAGGCGACGCATCAGAGACCGCGTCATACAGGTGTGGAGTGTTTTTCTAAGCCAAAGCTATTATTGATGCACTCTGCTGCTACACCAAATTTTTCAGCATCCTTTTGCTAAGTATTGCAGGCTTTGAAAACAATACTGGAGGCAATGCAACCACTAATTGTATCTCAGTTTCTCTACCAGTATTATTAAGTCCTCTATTCGACTTCGGAACTTCTCAAGCCCTCAGAAAAATGATTAAAAAAAACTACGTAATACTACATAAATGAAAACGACGAGAAAAATAAAAATTGGCTTGCCTCCCAACCAGCGCTTGATTTAACGTCACCGCACGACGATACCAATTTCACAAGTTTTTCCCCCACTTTGAACTAATAAATTGAATCCCCAACTTTCCTTCAAGCTTATTACTGTGGCATTGAGGTCGTGGTAAAAATACCAGAGAACCAATTAAACAATGTCGCATTTTACACTTTTTGGCTTTTAAGTGAGGAATATCGTTTTGTCTCTTTGCCATGACAAATTTTAGAATGTAAGCACCTTGTTCCTCATTCGTACATTTCTTAACTGGCTCGGATGACTTGATTCTCATGTCACCATCATAACACAATATAGAAAAGTGATTAGAGTGGGGTCCGATACGTTCCAACTCCAAAATTGCATTAATTTTGGCACCCTCACTAGAACAAACACTAGAGGCCTTAAAATATGTTGTTTTCTTTTTCTTCACTTGACTCTAATGTAGTTTCCTCAACTTTGGCATCATCAACAAATATTGGGTCGAATGGTAGAAATTTCACTTTTTGCTCCTCAAATTGGCTCCTAAGCTCTTCTATCTCAAATCTACTATCCACGACAATTGATAATTGGGCATCAGACTGATAAGGGGCGAACTATGGAAGTGATAATGTAAAGATAAAGCGAGACGCGACAAGAACAACTTATGAGGTAGCACCAAGGAACGATGTCTTGATACACCCTCGTTCGAGTCAAGTAGAACCTACGCTACGCAACTATCCTCAGAGACACCCGGCTCTCGCAAATAGAATGATAAAAGAGGATTGAAGAGCAAGTTGGATTCATCCAATTGATTCAAGCCAAAAGTTTACAAGTGTTTTGGAGAGCAATGGTCATCAATGTTCAATATTTAAGGAGTGTTAATGGAAAGAAATGATGAAGGGTGTATTTTTAACACCCTTCTACAACCCAATGAAATGTCTAATAAGCCCTTAGCTAGATAGAAACACAATAGAACAAACTAGGGCTAAAATAGTAAGTTTACACAAAAAGCTAGGAAATTCAGCAACTTGGGCACCCCGCCTGGGCTAGGCGCTCCGCCTGGTGGAGCCATGGCCCAGGCGCTCCGCCTATGGGTCAGGCGCTCCGCCTGGTGAGCACCACTGGCCATGGTGCTAGGCGCTCCGCCTGGTGGCTGTTGTGCTTAGGCGCTCCGCCTATGGGCTAGGCGCTCCGCCTATGGGCTAGGCGCTCCGCCCACTGCCCTATGGCCTTACATTCCTTCTTCCAACAAGCTCAAGTGTATGATCTTCCAATGGTCTCCGGAGCTCGTATCATCAACGGCCTTCCGTATCAAGTATAAGTGAGCATCATGAAGTGCTTTGGCTTGGCTTCAAGTAAAGGGCCTTGTGGTGGTTGTTTGTCCCGCGTCATCCTCCCCTTCTTGAGAAGATTTTGTTCTCGAAATTGAAGCTTCATCCTCCACGGCTTCGTCCTCCACGGCATCATGAACTACATCAAAAGGAGCCAACTCACTAACATTAAAAGTGTTTGAAATATTGTACTCACCAGGAAAATCGATCACATATGCATTGTTGTTGATCTTGGAGAGTACTTGGAAGAGTCAATCTCCTCGGGGTACCAACTTTCCTTTCCTAAGGTTTGGAAACCTCTCTTTGCGGAAGTGCACCCATACCCAATCCCCTTTCTTGAGTTCCAACTTCTTCCTCCCCTTGTTCTTCTTGAAGGCAACCTTTGCATAGGCTTCCTCCAATCTCTTCCTCGCTTTGGCATGGATTTCGAGCATTGCTTTAGCTCGATTTTCACCTTCAAAACTAACAACCATTTCCTTGGGCAAAGGGGTTAGATCAAGTGGAATCAAAGGATTAAAACCATAAACACACTCAAGTGGAGTCAAGCCAATCATGCTATGCAACGTACGATTTTATGCAAACTCCATAAGAGGCAACTTTTCAACCCAAGTCCCGGCCTTACCTCGGGTCATTGCTCTCAGTAAAGCACCCAAGGTTCGGTTCACCACCTCGGTTTGACCATCTATTTGAGGGTGGTGGGACGTAGAGAACAACAACTTGGTGCAGAGAGCACCCCAAAGACATCTCCAAAAATGACTAAGGAACTTAGAGTCCCTATCACTCACAATTGTTTGACGCACACCATGCAATTTTAACGCATTATCAATGAACAAGGAAGCTACATATTGTGCATCATGACTTTTTTTACAAGGAATAAAGTGAGTCATTTTGGAGAATCTATCCACGACAACATAAATGCTATCATGTCCCCCCTTAGACCGTGGCAAACCCATAACAAAATCCATAGAAATATCCATCCATGGGCTAGTAGGAATAGGGAGGGGAGTAAACAAACCATGGGGATTAGATTTGGACTTAGCATGCTTGCAATCCAAGCAAGTTTCGCAAAGTCTCTCAACTTGAAATCCCATCTTCGGCCAATGGAATTGCTCCATGAGAATGGCCAAGGTTTTATTTCTCCTAAAGTGACCCATCAAGCTCCCACAATGTGCTTCACGAACAAGCAACTCCCTCCATGAGGACTCGGGAACACAAACTCTACCATTTTTTAAAATGTAGCCATCAACCCATTGGTATTTCTCCACCCTCTTCCCACTCACTAGAGAAACATGAATGCTCTTGAGCTTTGGGTCATGTTCATACATGGACTTTATACTTTCAAAACCCATAAGCCTAGAAGCAAGAGTGGTAGCAAGGGCGAACTTCCTAGAGTGCATCGGCTACAACATTGTCTTTTCCCTTCCTGTAATCAATTACTTCGGGAAAAGACTCAATGAACTCTACCCACTTGGCATGTCTCTTGTTCAACTTCTCTTGGCCTCTAAGATGCTTGAGCAACTCATGGTCACTCTTGATCACAAACTTCCTAGGACAAAGATAGTGTTGCCAATGAGCTAGAGCTCTCACAAGGGCATACAACTCCTTGTCATACGTGGAGAAATTCAAGGTTGCGCCCTTCAACTTTTCACTAAAGTAGGCAACGGAATTCCCTTTTTACATGAGAACACCCCCCAAATCCTACCCCCGAGGCATCATACTCAACTTCAAAAGCCTTCCCGAAGTCGGGCAGTTGCAACAAAGGGGCGGTACTCAACCTACTTTTCAACTCTTAGAAAGCCTTATCTTGAGGCTCCCCCCACACAAAAGACTTGTCCTTCTTCACCAACTCAGTGAGTAGTGCGGCGATGGTGCTAAAGTCCCTAACAAAGCGCCTATAGAAACTAGCAAGGCCATGGAAACTCCTAACATGAGAAACGGTAGTAGGAGTAGGCCATTCTCTAATGGCTTCAACTTTGGACTCATCAACTTCTACACCATTGGCACTAACAACAAAACCAAGAAAGACAACCTTTTCTACACAAAAGACACACTTTTTAAAATTGGCATAGAGCTTTCGGCTCTTAGCACTTCAAGAACTTGACTCAAGTGGCCAACATGATCATCTGTTGACTTGCTATATATCAAGATATCATCAAAATAGACAACCACAAATTTTTTGATAACCGGCTTCAATACATAGTTCATCAACCTCATGAAAGTGCTAGGTGCGTTGGAGAGGCCAAAAGGCATCACCAACCATTCATAGAGACCAAACTTGGTCTTGAATGCGGTTTTCCCATTGTCGCCCGGTTTCATCCGGATTTGGTGGTAGCCGGACCTAAGATCTATCTTGGTAAAGACACTTGAACCACTCAATTCATCAAGCATGTCATCAAGTCTAGGAATGGGATGACGATATTTTACCGTTATCTTGTTGACCGCTGTGCAATCAACACACATCCTCCATGTCCCGTCCTTCTTTGGCACAAGAATGGCCGGTACGGCACACGGACTCAAGCTTTCACGAACCAAGCCTTTAGTGAGCAACTCATCCACTTGCTTTTGCAATTCCTTCGTATCCTCGGGATTACTCCTATAAGCCGGCTAGTTTGGGATTTGGGACCCTGAAACAAAATCAATTTGGTGCTCGATCCCCCTCAATGGAGGAAGACCACTCGGCATCTCTTCCAGGAACATATCCTCAAATACCTTCAACACATTCTCAATAGCACTAGGCAAAGGGTTAGGGTTAGAAGAATAATCACAATCGGAGTTTAGAACTATACCTTTGTGCAATAGGCAAATGAGCCATCATTACCTTTCAAGTACTCACCCGGTTGCATCATGGCACAAATGCGACTGGTAGAAGATGGTGGAGTCTCGGCCAAAGGCTTGGCCATAACGGGAGATTTAGCTTTAGCCGATTTCCTCAACTCCCTCAAGCGCCTATAGTCGTCACTTACTTGCTTTGGCGTCAAGGGCGTAAGCACATACTTCTTGCCCTCATGTTTGACCGTGTAAGTGTTGGCTCGGCCATCATGAACCACATGCTTGTCATATTGCCAAGGCCTACCAAACAAGAGGTGACAAGCTTGCATTGGCACTACAACAAACATGTGCTCATCTTGGTAGTTCCCAATCTTGAACTTAATCAAGACATGCTTCACTACCTTCAACTCCCCACATTCTCTCAACCATTGTAAACGGCAGGGGCTTGGATGTTTAAGGGTAGGCAATTTCAATTATGAGACCAAAGATTGGCTCACCACATTCACACAACTACCCGAATCTGCAATCATGGAGCATACTTGTCCCTTCACTATACACGTAGCATGGAACAAGTTCTCCCTTTGCTCATCCTCCTTCTCTTCACTCATCATGGCACTCAAACTACGACGTACCACTAGAAACATATTAGGATCATCACCCTCCGCCGCTCTCTCTTCTGTATTGGATAAAAGCTGACAACACCTGAAAGATGACACGTGTCCACTACGTGGCACGAGCAGAAGTTCCACCGGTCAGATATCTAACGGACAGACAATTATCATGAACAGACCCAAAGGAATTATCAGACGCTTCACCAGTCAACACGATCTGAGTAAGCAGTTATTAACCAAATCATGCGCGATCACTCAATTAATGATCATAAAGGCAATCATTATAACCCAGCGGTTACATATCCAACGGATACGTGCCCAGCGGTTACATATCCACCAGATACGTGCTCAGCGGTTACAAAAAACTCAACGGACGCCTATCAGACCTATAAATAGCATTTGTTCTAAACCATTATAACACAACTTTACTTACGGTCTACAATATCAATAAGAATACTCCCTCACTCTTGCTCAAATCAGACTATTTACTTACATTTATCTCTCTAATCTTCTAAAGTTCGATTAATATTGAAGAGCTCTCACCGGAGATAAGCGATACAGCACGGTTACTTCTGTTTGCCCCTATTTACGCTTTTTCTTTTGCTAATCCCTATTTGAATCTAACGCTGCTTTAGTTCGTCATTCAAACTCTTAATCTAAACTATTGATGGTGACTCCGCAAATATAAATTTAATTGTTAATTGGCCTAAATTCAGATCTACGCTAAACAATTTGGCGACCATAGTGGGAGCCGGTCAATAGCCTTCGTAGGTTAATAGTTTATCTTTTCTGATATTATACCTCTTTTCTTCGATCTTTTTTTCTCTACAACTAACATGGTAGAAAGCGGTTCACAATGAACTATCGTAGGTGGAAGTCAGGTAAGTACCCACGTAGAGAATATCTTCGAGATCAAGCAGAGGCCCGACGAGTCCCTCCGTAAATACGTGGATCGCTTCCAAAGAGAGCGAATAATGCTTCCCAAGATACCGGATAGATGGGCAGCGATTGCGTTAACTCACAGTCTGGATATTAGGAGCTCGGAGGCCACGCGTAGACTTTACGAGTCTCTTTCCCAGCAGTCAGTTGGACGGATGTCTGCGATCGCTCCAACTCAAAGGTAAGTATCGACGAATTCGAGTGAGAAGACTCTTGGCGAGATTACCCTGACAAACTCTCGCCGAAGGAGTAGCGAAGGAGACAACTTTTCATGTTGTTGATGCGGACCTAGCCTACAACATCATCATGGGGAGACCATGGATCCATGATATGCAGGCTGTTCCCTCAACCTATCATCAAGTACCGAAGTTCCCATCCAAATGGGGTGTACGTGAGGTCCGAGGAGAGCAGCGCTCTCCCCGAGATTGCTATCCAGTGGCTCTAAAATTGCCCGAAGAGAACAAATAGAAATTACAGCAACCAGGACCAGACGCACCGCATGAAGAAATAAAGTACGAGGTCCCGGAATTCATCACGAAGATGGACGAGAGAGAAAGCCACATGCCGACTGTGGAGGCTTTGGAACCCGAAGAATTGTTCGCAGATAAGCTGGAACAGAAAGTATACTTAGGGACCGAATTAAGCGAACGTCTACGAGGAGATATCCTCCAGTTCTTCGAGGAGCAGCATACAACGTTCGCCTGGTCTCACGCAGATATGACAGGTATTTCTCCAGACATTATTACTCACAGGTTGAACGTCGACCCATACCATCGCCCGGTAAAATAGAAGACGCGCCAACAAGGAGCTTTTCGGAATCAGGCTATCAATGATGAGGTTGACCGGCTGTTGAAAATCGGGTCGGTACGTGAAGTCAAATACCCGGACTGGCTAGCCAACGTGGTCGTTGTACCCAAGAAAAATGGTAAATGGCGAGTCTGCATTGACTTCACGGTCCTAAATAAAGCCTGCCCGAAGGATTCATATCCCCTTCCTGGGATAGACTAGTTGATCAACGCAACAGCCGGGCACGAGGTGCTCACCTTCCTAGACGCATATTCCGGATATAACCAGATATTGATGGACCCGGAGGACCAAGAGAAAACAGCATTCATAACGTGCAGAGGTACGTATTAATATAAAGTTATGCCATTTGGGTTGAAAAATGCAGGAGCGACATATCAACATCTAGTCAATCGAATGTTCCATGACCATATCGGAAAGACTATGGAAGTGTACATCGATGACATGTTGATCAAGTCCAAACGAGCAGAAGACCATCTGGCGCACCTAAAAGAAGCCTTCCGGATTTTGGATCTGTAAAACATGAAGCTGAACCTGGAGAAATGTGCATTCGGAGTCGGATCGGGAAAGTTCCTGGGATTCATCGTCTCTCAGCGTGGAATTGAAGTCAATCTCGCTCAGATCAAAGCCATTGAATCAATTCCTGACGTACTCCACAACCGGAAGGACGTCATGAAATTGACAGGAAGAATGGCAGCCCTGCGAAGATTCATTTCCCGATCATCCGACCGATGCAAGAGTTTCTTCGACGTTTTAAAGCAAAACAAGGAGTTCGAGTGGACCCCTGAATTCCAACAGGCATTGAAGGATCTGAAAAAGTACCTGTCCAATCCACCACTGCTCTCAACACCTCAGCAGGGGGAGCAGTTGCTGATTTATCTAGCAGTCTCATAATCGTCGGTAAGCGCCGTTCTAGTTCGGGAAGAAAAAGGTAAACAACTTCCTATCTATTACATCAGTAAAGCTCTAATTGACGCAGAAACGCGCTATCAACCCTTGGAAAAATTGGCATTAGCACTAGTAACTGTTGCTCGTAAGTTACGCCCTTACTTTCAAAGTCATTCAATAGCTGTGGTAACAACTTTTCCTTTGCAAAATATTTTGCACAAACCTGAATTTTCAGGAAGGTTAGTAAAATGGGCTATAGAATTAAGTGAATTTGATATCGCCTACCAGCCTAGGGTAGCAATAAAATCACAAGTTTTAGCATACTTCGTGGCAGATTTTAGCGCTAATATATACCCTGAAGCAGAAAAGGAAGCTGTTCTTTATGCTGGACAGGCTCCCAGTGCGTGGACCCTTTACAGTGACGGCCCCTCGAGCGTCAAAGGATCTGGTCTTAGACTGGTTCTCATCGCTCCATCCAGAGAGACGGTCAGGCAAGCTATCAAGTGCCCATTCATTACTAACAATGAGGCCGAATATGAGGCCGTTATTACAGGTTTGGAACTAGCCCGAAATTACGGAGCGACCATCATCAAACTCAAAAGTGCTTCTCAGCTGGTAGTCAATCAGATAACTGGAGGCTTCAGTGCCCGAGAATCCAGGATGCAAGTGTACCTCGCCCGAGTGAAGGAACTCCTAACACAGTTTGATGACTGGGAGGCACTTCAAATCCCACGGGAAGAGAACCATGAAGCTGATGCTCTCGTGAATCTAGGGTCGGTAGCAGAGATGGGGGCAGCCAGCTCTTCATCTGTTGTTCAACTCCTCTACACAACCATAGATCGGGAAAAGTTCGAAGTCAATGTCATTAACGCTACTTGGGACTGGCGGAATGAGATAACAAACTATCTTCTCCATGGAACTCTACCCGTTGACACACAGGCCGCTCGCAAGCTCCGAATAAAAGTTGCTCGGTATACAATCGTCAACGGCGAACTCTACCGCAAGATGTTTGCAGGGCCTCTCGCAAAATGTCTCGGACCGAGTCAAATCAACTATGTGATGAGAGAAGTCCATTAAGGCTGTTGTGGAAATCATTCTGGGGGCAAGGCGTTAACCCGAAAGCTGATTCGCGCAGGTTATTATTGGGACAAAATGGAGAAAGATACGAACGAATTTGTCAAAAAATGTGACAAATGCCAGAGGTTCGCACATCTCCTCCATCAGCCAGCAGAACCACTCCATTCAATAATCTCTCTGTGGCCCTTCATGAAATGGGGAATGGACATAGTTGGTCCTCTTCCCACAGCACCGAGAGGAATGCGTTTCTTGTTGATCATCACTGATTACTTCACCAAGTGGGTCGAAGTGGCAGCATACACAAGGATACGACAAACAGAGGTTGTCGACTTCCTCTAGCGTTTGGTCGTATGTTGCTTTGGAGCACCTAAGGAAATAGTCATGGACAACGGCCCACAATTCATCGGCCAGAAAGTGACTAGGTTCCTCGATGATCTACACATCAAGAGGATCACTTCCTCTCCGTATCACCCTGTTGCTAATGGACAAGCAGAATCTACTAACAAAATCATCGTTGAATCCCTCAAAAAACGTCTCGAACAGGCAAAGGGATGTTGGGTAGAAGAGTTACCTGGTGTGTTATGGGCTTATCGCACAACGATAAAAATGAGTACTGGAGAGACTCCTTACTCATTGGTGTACGGTGCAGATGCTTTAATCCCAGAAATCGGCGAGCCCAGCTTGCGATATGCACATGCCACTGAAGAATCTAACTCAGTCAACCTCTCCGAAGAGCTGGACCTCCTCGAAGAATGAAGAGAGTTAGCCCTTGTACGGGTAATCGCCCAGAAAGAACGAATTGAACAATATTACAATCGGGGATTGCGCGTACGGAGCTTCCAGTTCGGAGATTTTGTGCTAAGGAAATTTCCCAGAGCACACAAGAAACAAATTCTGGGAAGCTTGGCCCTAACTGCGAAGGCCCTTACAAGGTAATCGCCTCAGTCGGCAAGGGATTCTATCGCTTGGCATGACTAGACGGCTCTACTGTCCCGAACAGTTGGAATGTGATTCACCTCAAAAGATATCACTTTTGAGTGGTAAAACGGTTAGTTATCTTATGCTTGCCTTTTTCTTTTACGGAATGTCTTACTTTTATTTTATTTTCTCTAAATGGTACTAACGGTCTGAACAAGGTTAGATCCGTTTAGCTCAACTGGTAGAGCTCGAAGTTCTTCAACTTCGCGGTTGTGGGTTCGAATCCTACAACGGACACACTCCTCGTTTGGTTATATGTGTTCTTATATATATTGCTTACCTCAGCTCTTTCTATGTTATCACTTCCCGTGTTCCAACATAAAAACAAGGAGGGGGGTGAGAGGCCCCTGTAGGACAGATAAGACCTTCATAAAGGCAATCGACCTTGCCAAAAGGCGAAAGACCTTGCCAAAAGGCGAAATACCTTGCCAAAAGGCGAAGTTTTTTAAGTTTTTCAAAAACTTTTACGTGACAAACTTCCACGAAAATAAGAGAAGTCGTTCACAAGGCCAGTGACTCGGCCAGAGCCAATCTACAAAGTCATGTGACGACTTTCGATTATCAAAACGATAAGCAAGGTCATGCGCAAAGGGCAACGATTCGGCCAAAAGTCTAACGACTACAACTCGGTCAGAATAAAAAATCTGTGCAGATTATTCATAACTTACGACCTCTTCCTAAGGAAAGGCTAAGTTAAAACATTCGGGCAGACTTTTGGAGACCAGAACTTAATAAAGTTCAAACTTCAAAAAAGCTCCTAAACATAAGGCACGAAGGCCACAATAGATACAAATAAAAGATCAAAAATTCAGGCAAAATATAATCATTGAATAGATCTAAAATAATATATATACACCTGTGAAACGATAAGATGCCGAAAACGGCTGACAGAAGTTTACAGAGTGATCAAAGGCCAAATGGAACCGGCCATACAGAGATCAGAGAGTCTTTACAAGACCTCTGTCCACAAACAATTAAAATCCGGCTCTCGCCAGATGAACAAACATAAAAGATTGGGGAGGGGCATCAGTTTTTGGGGCTACGATCAGAACCCGACGCACCAACTCCGTCGGTTCTGCCATCTTCCCCCGAATTCTCGCCATCGTCTTCATCTTCATCTTCACCTTCAGACACCTCAGGAGAGAGATTCAGTGCTTGTCTTATTCTGCGGACAGTGCTTTTCGTAATCTGCAGCATCTCTTCAACAGTAATCTGCTTAGCTTGCCCAAGCAATGAACGTTTAGCTTCGAGCGCAACAAGCTTGGCCCTTATTTTAGATTGATCGCGCAGGTTTGCCAAGTTTTGGATAATGCGGCCTGAGCGCTCATCGACTGAGCAACCTGATCCTTGGCAACCTGGAGCTCAGCGTTAGCCCTGTTAGCCCTCTGCAGATTCAGCTCAAGAGATGCGCGATCATCAATAGCACTGTTCAATGAAGCCTTACATTCTTCAAGTAGACCCTCCAGGCCCTGGGCAGAGCGTGCGAACCCTTCTTTCTCTCTGAGAAGAAGATCCTTCTCCTTGGTGAGTTCGTTAATCTACTCAATTCGCTCATTGCTAACATCCGTTAGTCGATTAACTTCACTCCCTAGGAGACCACACTGCTCTGCCATGATCCTGTTCTCCTTCAGAGCATCCAGCAACTCTTTCTTTACCTCGAGTACTTGATCGACGTTGTTGATCCTGGAACGGAACATGAGTTCGGCAGCCACCATACTTGACTGAAAAAACAAAGTAAGCAAAAAAGTTAGAAATCTGAAGCTGAAATCATTCCTAACACGGAGTGGTAAAACATTTACTCGGGCAGAATCAGCAGCAATCTGAAAGGCTAATTCCTCATCACTCAGTTCCCTCATCACCCATTCTTCCCGTGGTCCGATGAGCGAAGAGACAGCCTTGGCTAAGCCACCCGGCCCGGATATGAAGTTAACATCAGGGGACAGTTTTAGGGTATGCTTCCTCTCACAGTACTTGGGTTCCCAAGCCTGTTCAGAAGGATAGTTTGGCCCAAATTTGTAACGCACACCCCTAATATCCTTCAATCCAGTTTGGCCGTCGATGACTGACCGCCAAATGAGCCTTGTTGTTGATAAGTTGGAATCACCTTCCACTCCAGGATCTATCGTGTCGCACTCGCGAAGACCGACAGGCGTAGCCCCCTCAGTGGCCACATTATCCAGGTCCTCGAAACGAAAAACACAAGGACCTCGGCCACTCTCTTGGGAAACCTCTTCCCTTGCTTCTTCTTTTTCTTCTTCTTCTTCTTCTCCTACTTTCCTTTTCCCTTTGTCCACACGGGAAGGAGCCGCCTTCACCCTATCATCAACTCGGGGACTCCTCTCCGGAATACGGGCAGCTTCCTCTTCAACCTTTCTCTTATCACTCCGAAGATAAGGCTTTCGCGCAAGGGGTTTATTGATTTCGATTTCAGTATCTGAAAGATTGATAACCTCCTTGTCTAAACCTTCTCCCCGTGTAGACTCGGGGACTTCGGCAGTAGTCTTGATGTTCTCTTCAGCAGACTCTGGTACATTGGCTCTAGGCAAAGGCTCACTCCCAGCAGTTGAGGCTTGCCCGGCAGCAATGGAAGTCTTACGAGCAGACTTTTTCCGTGCTCCGCCTTCATCCTGGATCTTCTTCTTCCTTTTCAAAGAACCAAGGCCACCGGACAAGAGTTCCTCGCCACCGTCCCTGCGGTGCAATGCCTCCACTGAAGCTAGTATAGATGCAGCCTCAGCATCTGGATCAGCGACAGGTTCGGAAGGCACGTCCTGAGGGGGAGCAGGAAAAAAATCCCCTTGAGTACCCAGACCTGCGAAAGAGAAAATCGTCAGACATGGAGAAGCTACAAAGGAGTGGAATAATCATGAAAGCAGAAATACTCTCACCATGATTTTTCACGGTCAAACTCTTATGCGCAGCAAAATGCGCCCATTCTCTCCTTTCAGGAGTGAACTCCTTCAAAATCACCTCGACCCACGCTGTCAGCTCATCAACAGATATGAGCCCGTCGTAGGGTCGCTTGGCTGCTACAAAAAGGAGTCAGAAGAAGTAAGCAAATAAGAAGAAAAGGAAGAATATGAAAAATCTCAAAAATACTCGGGACTTACGCTTCTTGTTCCAAACTTCGGGAAGGTAAGTCTTGGAGTCGAAAGCCAAGGCCGAGGAGTGCACAAACACATACCGGTGTAACCAACCCCGGTCACCTGTGTCCTCAGAACTACGCACCAAGCCCTTGCTCCCACGCATCCTGGTGTTCACATAGCCGTCTTTAAAAATTTGTATGCTATATAAAGAAATGAAATGTTCGTATCCAATAGATTGATCGGTTTCCGTCGCAAACCAATCCAAAAGTGAAACTATTCTATATATACTGGGGCACAGTTGCCCCGGGCAGAGTAAATACTCCCTGCAGAGCCTTTCCAGCACAAGGTGCAGGGGCAGTTTACATCCCACTGTGAAGGGGTAGGTGCACATAGCTGTCCACCCAGCCCTGTGAGTGGTAATATTCTCCTCTTCGGAGACCGGTAACAGGGGAATCCTATCATCCCACTGGCAGTCCATCCTAACTCGTGGGATCAGCTCCGATGTGATCCCATATTTAAATCTATACGCCGGCCAGTTGCGCGTATCCCCCTGATGATTATTGAAGACCTTGATATTGCAGTCTGCCTCTAACTCACCCCATTTTTTTGGGATAATCTCCGCAGCAGTAGCCTGGGTAGCCCTGGGCCTAGGAGTGGCCGCTGAGGAACTACCAGCCATGTCTACATTATGATTTTTTTTAGCTCTTGAAGACATGATTTATGAAGAGTTATGAAGTTCGCAAGAAGAATTGAAAGCTGATTCAAACGTTTTCAAGAAGCAACAGAGAAGAAATAAAAGCAAGTAAAAGGTTTCTCATTCAGTAAACCCCTATTTATAAGAATGGAAATTTGGCCCATCAAGTTCCTTCGAAACACGTGGAAGTTATCCAAGAGACCACGATCAGATCCGACCGTCAAAAGAAGGAGTAGGTTTCGCCAATTTTTACTGTCATCATTACCCTGAAGAGCAGCGGTCACCTCGCGATCAACAGTCGACATGTGCACGTGATTGAGGCGGTTAAAATCATCATTCTTACCCTTGGAACACGCAGTAGTCACTTCAGAGTAGACTGCAAACGCGCAGGCATGCCAGCTGCAGTTACTTTTTTATACGGCGCATTTAATGCGCACATCATAAGGGTTTGTCACGTAGCTGATAAGATGCATACGTCACTAAGCCTCGTCACACAAAGATAGAATTTTACAAAGCAAAAATTCCCGTCAAAATTCATGTCCACTCCTCGAACAGATACTCTGCTCGAGAAGTGCAGGGACTATCTGTATTGGATAAAAGCTGACAACACCTGAAAGATGACACATGTCCACTACGGGGCACGGGCAGAAGTTCCACCGGTCAGGTATCTAACGGACAGACAATTATCATGAACAGACCCAAAGGAATTATGAGACGCTTCACCAGTCAACACGATCTGAGTAAGCAGTTATTAACCAAATCATGCGCGATCACTCAATTAATGATCATAAAGGCAATCATTATAACCCAGCGGTTACATATCCAACGGATACGTGCCCAGCGGTTACATATCCACCAGATATGTGCTCAGCGGTTACAAAAAACCCAACGGACGCCTATCAGACCTATAAATAGCATTTGTTCTAAACCATTGTAACACAACTTTACTTCCGGTCTACAATATCAATAAGAATACTCCCTCACTCTTGCTCAAATCAGACTACTTACTTACATTTATCTCTCTAATCTTCTAAAGTTCGATTAATATTGAAGAGCTCTCACCGGAGATAAGCGATACAGCACGGTTACTTCTGTCTGCCCGCATTTACGCTTTATCTTTTGCTAATCCCTATTTGAATCTAACGCTGCTTTAGTTCGTCATTCAAACTCTTAATCTAAACTATTGATCATGAATCCGCAAATATAAATTTAATTGTTAATTGGCCTATAATCAGATCTAGGTTAAACATCTTCACCCTCAACTACCTCACTCTCCTTAACAACATCATCCTCGGGCTCACTTTCCTCCTCATACACCATCCCATCATCCATCACAATCATAGTTTTCTGGGTGGGGCAATCTTTGGCAAAGTGGCCATAGCCCTTGCACTTATGGCATTGGAAAGAAGAAGAAGAAGAAGAAGAAGGAGTATTTAATTGAGTTTTAGAGTTACCTCCAACTTCTTTGAAGTCGCTTCTCGGGGTAGCCTTTTCAAAAGACTTCTTCACATCACGACTCCCACTTGCACAACTTGTGTTTGGGTTCTTCCATTCATTGGGTCGAGTTATTGGAGTAGAAGTAGTACTCCTATAGCGAGGGGTTTTCTCTTCCTTGAGCCATTTCTCGGCTTCAACCGCGGCATCACAAACATCTTGAAGAGAATGAAAGATGTGTAGCCTCAATTAAGAAGCAATCCCCCGGCTCAAACCATTCTTGAAGCGGATGATATCTTGCTCCTCATCTTCCGTTTCCATATCAAGGGCCATTCAGTTTTTCTCAAACTCGTTGAAATACTCATCAACTGACTTGTAGCCTTGTTTCAACTCATAGAGTCTCTTGGGTTGCTCTTTCCTATTCTTGGGTGTCACATATTTAGTACTCATTACCTCTTTCAATTCTTCCCAAGTAATGTTCATTCGTATCCCAACTCTTCTCCTCGATCGCTTGACGGATTCGCACCATGTGGAAGCATAGGACTCAAATGAAGCTATGGAATAAGTAGCTTTCTTCTCCTAGGACATATCATTTGCATCAAAGACCCGCTTCAATTGAACCTTCCACTCTAAGAATGCTTTCGGATCACTAGTCCCTTTAAATGGTGGGATAGTGATCTTTACACTATTGAGGTTGTTGTCACGACCCCCACGGTTTGGTTCCGGTTGACCCCCGCAGTAATCATCATACTCACACCTCAAGTTCCTCCCCAAAAAAGCACTTGGAGGTCCTCGACCTCGCCTACGACCTCCATCTATACCCCGGCCTCCATTCATTGCCCTCCTATTTGGATAGGGAGCATCATCATCATCTTCAAGTCCGAGACCCTCCCCTTCTTGAGCTTCATCAACTTGCTCAAGGGGTACAACATTTCTTCGGGGCCTTAGGAGTGGAACATCTCCTTGGGGATTGCCCAACAATCTTTCTTTAGCAAGAGCCTCATCCCTCAACCGTTGTCAGCGAACTAGCTCCGCATATTGATCCAGTTTCATGATTGAATCATCACTTGTGCCTTCCCGGCATCTTTGTGGACACTCGGGGTTATTTCTCTTTCCATAATCTCCATTTTAAGGTCGAGAGCCTTCACCTCGGCTAATAGAGTAGCCAAGACGTCGGTTGGAACCTCAATGGTATACTTTGCCTTCATGTACCTACAAGCAAGCGAAAACAAGAAAAGAGATTAGAGTAAAAGTTCTCACTCGCTCCCTCACTTTTGATTGTCACTCGGGTTCACTCAAGTTTGGGGTAGGTTCACACAAGCTTGAGATCAATGGCCTCCTCGTAGTTGGTCAACTTCCTCGATAACCAAACCAATTCACAAAACCCAAATGCTCTTCGGGAAGAGTAGAGTTAATGGGACTCGATGAACGTTAAGCTATTTAGTGCGCACTTGAAGCAAACAATTAACTACGAGTCTTCTTTGAGGTCTACTCTCCTCTAGGGACGAGTACCCTAAGCTCTCAATGAACTAGTACTAATTAGGTAGGAGTGTAACTCTCAAAGTACTAACCGGAAGCAACGTGAACAAACAAACACGAAAGCCTAAAGAAAACAACTACCTGGACCCCTTCAGTAAACTGGGCGGTCCGCCCAAAGAGGCAGGCGGTCCGCCTGGGTTTTGTGCAAAATAGGCAGTGAGGAGGGGCAGGTGGTCCGCCCAGGGTCCAGGCGCTCCGCCTAGACCTGTGTCCCAGCCTTCACCAAAATGTGTTTTTGGTGTTTTCAAGCAATTTTTCCAACAATTTCAAGGTGTTTTTGATATTTGATGATACCCAAAGGTTTTTTATGCTATAATAAACAAACCCCAATGATTTAATCCAACAAACAACCAACAAAAAGTTTGTTTCAAGAATTTGGAGCAAGTTCTTCAAGAATTTTCAAAAATTTCAAGATTCAAAATTTCGATTTTCATTCCACTACACCAAATGATGTTGTGTGGGTATCAAAACGACGGGTTAACTATATAGAACAATCCCCGATACCAAACATCCAAGAAATCATAACAACAAACAAGTTCTAGCAAATTTTGTAAATTTTCAGCTTTTGAGATTTGATTTTCAAGATTTTGATTCACAACTCCAAATCGTGCTTTGATGGTACCCAAACAACGGGAATACTTAAACAAACAATCCCCGATAACTAACACCAACAAAATCGATTCAACCAACAATTTCTAGCAAATTTTTGGAATTTTCTAGTTTTAGAATTTTTTTGTTTTCTTTTCAAATTTTTAAGAACAACAATAATAATAATAATAATAATAATACTAAGGCACGATAAAAACACTACGAACAAGGAACGAGGGTTTGTAGAAACAACACTTGAGCCTTGCTCTGATACCAACTGATAAGGGGCAAAATACGGAAGCGATAACGTAAAGATAAAGCGAGACGCGACAAGAACAACTTACGAGGTAGCACCAAGGAACGATGTCTTGATACACCCTCGTTCGAGTGGAAACTACGCTACGCAACTATCCTCAAGAGACACCCGGCTAGAATGATCAAAGAGTATTGAAGAGCAACTTGGATTCATCCAATTGATTCAAGCCAAAAGTTTACAAGTGTTTTGGAGAGCAATGCTCATCAATGTTCAATATTCAAGTGGCAATAAATGATGAAGGGTGTATTTATAGCACCCTTCTATAACCCAATGAAATGTCTAATAAGCCCTTAGCTAGATAGAAACACAATAGAACAAACTAGGGCTAAAATAGTAAGTTTACACAAAAAGCTAGGAAATTCAGCAACTTGGGTGCCCCGCCCGGGCTAGGCACTCCGCCTGGTGGAGCCATGACCCAGGCGCTCTGCCTATGGGTCAGGCGCTCCGCCTGGTGAGCACCATTGGCCATGGTGTTAGGCGCTCCGCCTGGTGGCTGTTGTGCTTAGGCGCTCCGCCTATGGGCTAGGCGCTCCGCCCACTGCCCTGTGGCCTTCCATTCCTTCTTCCAACGAGCTCAAGTGCATGATTTTCCAATGGTCTCCGTAGCTCGTATCATCAACGCCCTTCTGAATTAAGTATAAGTGAGCATCATGAAGTGTTTTGGCTTGGCTTCTAGTAAAGGGCCTTGTTGTGGTGGTGGTTTGCCCCGCGTCACAGACACCTCAATCATGTCACTCAAATTTGCCTCTAGGTCATGAATAGATAAGCCAAATTGATCAATTTCTTGTCTGAGCACAACCTTTCTTCCATAAATTGTCTCGTCATATTTGTAATTTCCTTAAAGAAATCCTCATATGCTTCTAAGAATTGGGTGTGCTCCATTATCCAAGTTTTGCTCACAACCTGCACTTTATCGCTCTTGTCAAACTCACAATTATTATTAGAATCATCACAAACATTTATTGGAGAAGGAGTATGACACTTAGGACAACTATTCCACAGGCCACCACACAATTTGCAAAAAGTCCAATCAAAGATTGTAGAAAATTCACATAACCAATCTCGTAAGGTTGAAAGAGTTGGACAATTTTTCCATAAATAGGTTCCTCCACAAAGTAGACATAGATCATTAAATTTGAGCAACCATCACTCGACCCATTTTCATTAAGAGCTTTCATATTAACAAGTAACACAATGATAAACTAAATAAAAAATATTAAACATGAATAGAAAATAATAAATCGTTCAAAAAGAAAATAGCCAATTATTTAGTCCCCAGCAACGACGCCAAAAACTTGTTGCTCCAAAATATACACGCAAGTATTCGTGGTCGACAAGTAATAAAGTGATAAGATTGAGTATCGTTCCCACAAGGACTATTGTTAATAACTGTATTCTAACAAACAATTTTTTAAAAACTATTCAGGGATATTTTTCAGTAGTGATTGTGAAAGTAAAAGGAACAATAATTAAAAGAAAGTAATTGAAAGCAAGTATTCGAAAGCAATTTGTGAGTTGTTATCAATATGAAAGAGACGGCCCAGAGTCAGAGCGACAAACAATCCAATTGAGTTTTCCAGTTGATTCGATTCCTAACTAACAGGTTAAATATACTCGTGAAAACCTGTCGATTCTTCACAGCTCTATGCAAGCTACTTTAACGCCTATATTTCTATGGAATTAAATCACATGCATGCATTAAAGAACTCTGTATTTAGCTAAGCAAGCGAATAGGTATATGTCTATTCTATCCGCAAATCGATTCCCCCCACTTCCAGTATAGCTTCCAATTTCGAGGCTATCTCTGAAGCTTTGCTCAAAACAGCTTCAAATCTTCAGGGCTTTCTTGGAAGCTTTGCTTTAAAAATAGCCTCCAACGCATATGTTTGGTCCAAGCCTTGCTTTTCAAAGTATTTTGCTCCGCTTTGTTTGTTTTTGTCTCGATTTCATCCAAACCATTCCTAAAATCACAAACACGATGAGTGAGCGCAAGAATCATAATTATCACATATAATGAGCGCATAAAGTACCAAAATGCGAGGAAATATTAAGGTAAACTAGGCGAATATCGCCAAATATCATGCCACCATAATCTTATCTCATAAAGAAGATATTAGTTATATAAAATGTCTCCAAACCTTACTAAAACCAAACTAATATACATAAAAGGTATTATTTTCTCAATATATCTGAAATGCGATTATACTTTCAAGCATCAATTGAGTCTATTGAACACTTTATAGATACAACTATCTTGATAACTTAATAGTAGATATGGTTTTATGAATTATGGAATAACAATTTATAAAGTATCAAAGATGTTATTCTTAAATTTAGCATGCATATTCACGTGTGGATCACTACCCTAACATTTATGAAAATAAATTTCACAAAATCAGAAAAGGTAGAAGTTCAAAAATAAATTGCAAGTAGAGCTAAAGAAAATGAAACCCAATTTTTGCCACTTTCTTCTTGATCCATTGCTTTACTATGATCGTGTTTTCCATATCAAAATCTAGTTAATCCGCTGCATTCCCTCTTACTGCAGTCGCGTGAACCGCTACATGAATAACAGTGTGGTAGCCTTTTTACTTGAATGCACTATTGACTATTCAAAATCCCAATGGAAGCATGACGGAACGATGCAATCTCCTCTTCTCATCAGTTCTCTGTGCATCAAACATCTTACTTCATCAATCCATTTTCCTGTTCTCCTTTCTCTCTTGTTGCCTCATACCATGATCCCATGCAATACTTAGTTGGTGGGACTTATTGAAGGACGTGAATCCTTCTTGTCAAGAATTACTGAAACCAACAGTAACATTGGAAAATAATTGGAATCAATTCAAAAACTGTTGTAAAACTAATAGTAAAGTAGTGCAAGAACAAGACAAAATATATGAGAAGAGAAGAAAGAACTTATATTATTCTCAGAGTGTTTCAAGTGTGTCTTCCATAGACAAAGTGTCCTCTATTTATAGGACACCAATACATAGGAAGTTACAAGTCATCCCAAAGGTTACAAGAATTAATAGGTGACTAAATGAGGAATTAAGCAGGAGAAAGTGGGAAGGAATTAAGTAGGAGAAAGTGGGGTAGTAAATCATAAGTTAGTGGTGAGTAGTGGTCATCCACATTAAAACAAATACGTGGATTTACAACACTCCCCCTTGGATGACCATTTTGAAGGTAATGTGCCTCGTTAAAATCTTACTAGGAAAAACCCGGTGGAAAAAAGCCCAGTGAAGGAAAAAGAGTACACACTTCCTTTAATACGCCTTTAGAGCTGTCTCATTAAAAACCTTACAAGTAAAACCCAAGTGGGATAAAACCTTGTTAAGGGAAAAAGAGTGCAGCGCGTATTTTACTCCCCCTGATGAAAACATCATTCAATATCTTGAAGATGACACATTCCAATCTTGTAAATCAGCTTCTCAAATGTTGAGATTGGCAATGACTTAGTGGACAGATCCGCCAAACTATCACTGGAGTGAATTCTTCAGCATTAACTTCATCATTCTTTTTGAAGATCACCATTGCAAAGTGATTTTGCTGGATAACCATTTCCTTTAGTTGTATCTTCATTTTAGCTGAATTATCCATGCAATATTTCATATAATATTGCTGAATCTTCGTCTTCAAAGAAATACCACATTGTTGCAGAATATGTTGAGTCCTTGATCTCAGTCGCCAATATTGTCGCATAGCTTCAAGCATGGCTATTATCTCTTCATAAATTGAAGATGTAGCAGCAACAATTGATTTTATAAAATTCCACAATATAAGTATTCTACCACAACAAATAAATACCAAGTTGATAGCGGACTTTGTGGATCAAGTAGATACCACGTATTCTTCTGATGTCTTCGCATTGAGGAAGAACTATATCTTACCAATAAGCTCATAACAAAAGCTATAACCAGTGGAGTATATTTCGTAAGATACTTCAATGCACCAATTTCATTAAAATATAATATTTAAATATCAAGAAGCTCGCAAACGCAATTTTGCCACATGTGGCCGGATTGTTTTAATCCGTATAAATATTATTTATGAAGCTTCACTGAATAGGTTTCCTGGGAACCTTTACATGCTTCTAGGATCTTGAATCCTTCAAGGATAAATATATTGTTGCTCAATGAGCCATATAAAAGGCTGTTGCAACATTCATACGCATATCAAGTCTTTCATGCACTGCCAGACCTATAACATACCTGAAGGTGATTGCATCCACCAAAAGGAGAATATAGCTTCATATAATCAATGTCAGATCTTTGTGCCTCAAGTCGTACTTTATATTTAACGACTTATTATTATCAATATTTTTGCACAAAAATATCTTTGTACACCACTGGCTTTGCACCTTCAGGTGTTTGGACTATAAGTCCAAAAACTTCACGTCACTCGAGTGAAGCCAATTTTTGCTTGAATGCGTTTTGCTATTTTTGGCCAATAATTTCATGTCTGTATTCCTAACAGACTTAAGCTCAAGATCCTCATAATCATATAAATATTGAGCTTTATAATATATGTAAGATATCATCGACGATAATTTCATATCTCGGTTCTCAATCGGACATAACATATTGATATCTCTTCACATTCATAGATTTTCAGGTACCTGAACCTCTCCTGATGAGGTTTTATGAAGTGTTATGTCGCGGGCTATTTTAGAGCCCTGCCTCCTTATTTGACCATCATAATCATTTTGCTCCTTTTCTTTTTCAAGAATTTATCTTTGGAACCGAATGGTCTACCACGCTTCAGGCGTGCCTTAGACTCATTGACATAAATAGATTGTCTCACCAGGACATCAGGAGCATTAGCAGCTGGAATATAATATTTTTCTTTGGGTCAGTAATGCATCCGGCAGTGACTTGCATTATCTTTATATGAGGATAGTAATCAAATGATAATTTAATCTATTTATTCCTCAGCTGCATTAATTTCTCCCCGTAATGTTAGCCAAATTAACATTCGCTCCCAACCTTATATGGGATCCATCTTTGTGCGTTGCGGTGGAGCAGTTGATAATATACCGCACATTATAATTATTAGATGGAAAATATTTGGTTCCTGACCCTGAACCAACTATGAGGGGGAATTCATTCTGTGGCATGTCGTGCACAAGTACTGCTTTATAGATATACCATACCTCATACCTGATTTAGGTAGCATTGTCCTCATATGCATGGTTTAGCAATTGGAGGCTTTCAATATATGAATATGCTAAACTTGCTTGCCAACATTATCAAGATAACTTATCTTGATTGCATAATCTGAAAATATGCTCATAATAAGATTTATTTGAGCAAATACTTAACCTCGCAAGTACCATTGCGGGTTTGTAATAAAACGCACATGTGACCTTATCGTAGATGCATCTATTTATAATAATTATATGGTCCACATGGCAGGTGAACGGGCCCATATTCACCTTTTATACATTCCAGAAGTGCGGGAATCCTGATCCCAAATTTAGTTGGTCGAATAATTTATTTATCTTGAGAACAAACATCACAAAAAGAATTCTTGAAGAATCGTGATTCTTCAGTATATACCCATGCGAATTCTCATTTAGATACTTTGTGCATCATATTTGAACCGGGATGGTTAAACCGGTCATGCCAACTCATAAGTTATTCATCTAGTAAACTTTAGGTTTACTATAGCATGGGCTTTGTAACAATAAACTAAAAGTTCATTGTGGCATGCACATATGATTTTACCACACTTATATTTTGAGTAGTACAAACTCGAGGAAGAGACAGGGAGCCTTTCAAGCACATATATCTCACCCGATATTCTTATATTTATATGGTACAAACTGGAGGAAGAGGCGGGTAACCCTTTATTATATACATATATCTTACCCGCTATGACTATTTGTAGTCTCAATATGATTGCAATTTCGAAAATATATTTGAAACTTAATAAGTTTCTTTGAGACATACTACAGTAAATATTTCATCAATCTCATTCCTCCAGGTAGTAATATTTTGGCTCTTCTGGAGCACTCAAATAGCTTTGTACTACCATATATTTTATTACACCAACCATATGGTGAATATCTCCTTTCAAGGAGAAAATCATATTAATTTTCTCATGGTAAAATCATTATAGGCAAGATCAATTTCTTGCTTCACTTGCTCTTATGTAATTCATAATAATACATAATTATGGCGTACGTTCTGTACGAGAGCAATGACCATTTATGCCAATAAATAATAGAATTATTATAGTCGAACCTTTTCTAGAGGTGAGTTGTGGTACTTTATCAACCACGCATGGGCACGTCCATATTCATCTTTCTCGAACCTCTTCTGGAGGCGAGTTTTGATATTTTATCATATATGCCATATTCACTTCGGTGAATGGGTCTATATTCATAATCTTTCTTTTTATAAATTGTCTCATTCACTGCAATGAATGGACATTAATCATCTGAACTTGCCTCGTGCTCATATGATACATTGAAGGCATTATTATATTTACCGTTTGAACGGTTACTTTTTTAGAATGCTTATCGGTCTCTTATTTATTTAACAATGATAACTATTTTTTCATCCCATGCCACGTCCACATCCATGGTCTCTATCATGGTAATTATTTTATCGTCTTTTAGACATAAAGTTATTTGCCTTCTTTCAAACATAAAATATTGTGTCTTCTTTCAGACATAAAGACATTTTGCCTTCTTTCAGGCATATTATATTGTGTCTTCTTTCAGACATAATGATAATTTACCTTTTTTCAGGCATATTATGTATTGCTACTACATTCACATCTGAGAATGGAGCATTATGTTGTGCTCCCAGATTCACCTTATGGAATGGAGCTTGTCTTGCTCCCACATTCATCTTAGGGAATGGAGCATATATTGCTCCCACATTCACCTCTATAAATGGAGCCTATTTAGTGAACGGGCTTCATGATTTTTATCAAAAATATTTTATCTTTTTGATAATACTTTAGTTTGCCTCAATCATCATTATGCCATCAATATCTTATTATTGCAAAAGCGTGTTATGCCATAATGCATTGGGAGTTGAATGTGATGTCTTACCCTTAACTAATAGCATAAGTGTGTACATATAATGCGATTTGAAGTACAATACTCAAAGGTCCTCATGCTTCGTGTAATTGAAACATAGTACTGTGATCATGTATCAATGATATAACACTAATATATCGGGTAAATATCATAAAAAATAAGCATTATTTCTCCGGTCTCCACTTACCAAGAGTATAAAACTTTATACCCAACTATAAATCAAAGAAGCATTCTTTAAAAGTTACCATATTTGTTTCATTCCATATATCCATGTGAGAGTAAAATATTAACCATACTACATAATCCATGTTTGCTCTCACAAGTAGTTTACCTTGAAACATGAGTAGAACTGATCTACAATATCATGTTGCTAGGCCATGCACCCTTAAATTGTTGTCAAAGGATAGCTACAAAATCAACCAAACAATGGAAGAATAGACAAAAGTTGTAGTCAGTGAAAGGTTTCCACAATTTAAAGTGGTATAAAACAAAATGAAAATAGGGTACTATTAATTTTGAGATTAACAAAAACCATAATATGAAGGAATTTAGAAACAAAAAAAAAAACTTATCTTGTGTTAGCAACCAGAACGTTGGCTTCTATCAATTGCATCATAATTTGCTTTTCATTTCTTCTAAATTGTGTAATAAAATAGAGACTCGTGCTGATAACGTGTTGTAAAACTAATAGTAAAGTAGTGCAAGAACAAGACAAAATATATGAGAAGAGAAGAAAGATCTTGTATTATTCTCAGAGTGTTTCAAGTGTGTCTTCCATAGATAAAGTGTCCTCTATTTATAGGACACCAATACATAGGAAGTTACAAGTCATCCCAAAGGTTACAAGAATTAATAGGTGACTAAATGAGGAATTAAGCAGGAGAAAGTGGGGAGGAATTAAGTAGGAGAAAGTGGGGTAGTAAATCATAAGTTAGTGGTGAGTAGTGGTCATCCACATTAACACAAATACATGGATTTACAACAAAAACACCTTTAAATTTTCTTTGCCATATATTTCTTCAATATTCAATTCTCTTTAAATTGGTAGGAAAATAAGAACAACAAAATGGGAAGTGAAGAAGAATGGCTTTTAAGCGCGAAAGATTACTATCTTAAAGTGATATTTCTCATATTCTCTTTAGGGGTTTACAGGTTAATCCTCTCCACGATACAACAAAGCTCTAGTTTACTGCAAATTATTTTAGGCTACTTCAGGAGAATCCTTATATTTATAGAACTTTAGAGGTGACTTTTCGGAATAGTCACACTCTTTCACCAACAGCCATGTCTATTAATTTAAGACTTCCAAATATTACAAACTATTCCAACATATCTCTTTTATGGTTGTTGATTGCAAATATATATTTAGTTTAAAACTTTATACATAGATAGAATAAAAAATTATACTCGGTATTCTAATGACCTAAAAGGTGTCTATGTAACCATCTATAATAATTGGTACAACTTGGTTAAATATAATGATATTATAAACTCTTTTACAAGTACAACATACTCAATGTATATAAGTTGTTGGCCATTGTAGAGATTGGCCTGCATGTTCTAACTTGTAAAACTTACCAACACCGAATGAATGCACCAAATCACATCAACTAATCATGGACAAGTGATTTAATAGGTGAAAAGATGTGTTAATTAACTATGGTTAAGAGAAAGAAGCATGTATGCCAACACATATCATGCATGTATTAAATTGGTATAAACACCCGGTGTGGGTAAATTTTTTCGGCTATAACTTCACCTTCTATTACTAAACTAGTTTCTCGACATGTGTGATGCACGTGTTTGATATGTTCTGTAGTACGTAATTTTGTAAAATGATGAAATCAACATTGTTAAAATCAAATTTTGACTGAATAATTATACATGAAAGAATAAAGTAAAAGTGTCTATGAATTATCAATGTACATCGCTATAATATGGTGACTTATTTGTTAATGTCGAGATAAATATAATTATTGTACGAACCAAGTTAGAAGAACAATCGCATAATTATATGTAACCCCTTGTAATGCATGTAGAAGAAGTACTTCGGGTTAGGTTATTGAATTCATGGACACCGGAGCTGCTTGTTCGCTGATGAATCCAGTCGTTCTTCCTGATGATCAATGGGTGCCGCATTTCAAAGACTTCAATACTGCTTCAAATGGTGTCCTGACCACCACAGTCATAACCAAGCACCCCATCACAATTGAGTTCTTCCCAGGATTAAAATTCAGAACCAAATTAATAGGGACTGATGTACCAGGAAAAGACCTTATTGTAGGTTTTGATATCTACAGACAACTGAAAGATCAGCTTAAAATCAGAGCTAATGGGATAACATTCAAAAATCAATTCAAGCCATATTCAGAAATCCCGAGGTTATTCCAAATTACAGATGATGAGCAAGTCAAGGAGATTGAACAACAACTTGTGGAAAATTCATGCGCTGAGTCTCACAAGGATTTCATGAAGAAGTGTGAAAGCCCGCTATGGCAAAACGAAGAATTCTTCATCAGACTACCTTTCAAAAAGAATGAAAATATCAATCCCACAAAGGCGAGTCATTCAGGCATGAATCCAGAACACTTGCAACTGGCACAAAAGGAGTGCGAAGAACTCTTGGAGTTTGGTCTGATCGAGCCTTCAGACTCTCAATGGGCATGTGAAGCATTCTATGTCAACAAGAGAGCTGAACAAACAAGAGGTAAACTCAGATTAGTCATTAATTATCAACCTCTTAACCACTTTCTCTAAGATGACAAATTCCCTATCCCAAATAAACTCACCCTTTTCTCACACTTAGCCAAAGCCCAATACTTTTCAAAGTTCGATCTTAAATCAGGATTTTGGCAATTAGGAATTCACCCTGAGGAAAGAGCCAAAACAGGTTTTAGCATCCCTAACCACCATTTCCAATGGAAAGTCATGCCTTTTGTATTAAAAACTGCACCATCCCTATTCCAAAAAGCCATGATAAAAATATTCCAGCCCATCCTCCATACCTCACTTGTTTATATTGATGATATTTTACTATTTAGTGAAACGATGGAGGCACACCTAAACCTACTCCGTCAGTTTGAGTCCTTGATATCACAATACGGAGTTATGCTCTCAGCGAAGAAAATGGTTCTTGCAAAAAATGAAATTGATTTTCTTGGAATGAATTTTATTCAAGGAGCATATAGTCCAGGACCACATATCTGTCAAGAATTGCTCAAGTTTCCAGACACAAATCTTACCACAAAGCAAATCCAGCAATTTTTAGGTGTGATAAATTATGTAAGAGATTTTATTCCAAATGTCTCTGCATATATTTCTCCACTAACAAAAATGCTGAAGAAAAATGCTCAACCATGGGGAAATGAGCAAGACGAAGCCATCAGAAAAATAAAAGAAATTTCCAGAGACGTCAAAGCACTCTACATCCCTTCAGACGGAAAGAAAATATTACAGACTGACGCTAGCAATGAATATTGGAGTGCAGTCCTCTTTGAAGAAAAAGATGGCCAGAGAAATATCTGTGGATACGCCAGTGGAAAGTTCAAGGATGCGGAACAACATTACCATTCAACCTTCAAGGAAATTCTTGCTATAAAAAATGGGATCAAAAAATTCAACTTCTTCCTGATTCACACAGAGTTCTTGATCGAGATGGACATGAAAGCATTTCCCAAGATGATCCAGATAAATCCAAAAATCATTCCAAATCCTCAGATTCTCAGATGGGCACAATGGTTTTCCCCGTATAAATTTCAAGTTAAACATCTGAAAGGGAAGGATAATGTTCTGGCAGACTTCTTATCCAGGCCGGAGGAATTTTCAAAAAGGTTTTCCCCAGAGCAGACAAAGCAGAAAAAGAAAATTAACCAACTTTTCATGCTTACAGGAACACCAGGGTCAAGTTTATTAAAGCAGGAAGATTATCCCCCGGAGCTCTTCAATCTTACAAATCCATTTGACCCAGTTGGTATGAGAGAAAGAAGGACCTTCTATTAACTTCAAGTTTTCAGATTATATGGAGGATACATTCTGAAGCCATTCGGAGTCCATCCAAATTATCCATTTTGTCATGTCTTTATTGCACAAGCCAGTGATTTTCCTCAAGAGCTTTTATGGTTTTCTTGGTATCTATGTCACCAATACTATTTTTTTATGGAGTTCAAGTGCAACGTATTCCAGAAATTCTATGATCTTGTACATGCTCTCAAGACATTTTTATTATGGTTCAAGCAAAGGAGCTATTGGATGAAATGTTTTAAAGTCTCCTATGACGTAAAGATATTTATGTTCCATCGGCCCGTAAAAATTTTCAATGATAAAGTCCAGGCGCAAGCGGAAGCAACGTTTTGGTGTAAGTTACCAGTCTCCATTTTATCCATGGATGAAGAATATAGTGAAGCTCAAAGAGTTATCTTCCAGCAAAACAAGTGCATCCTAAAAGAAATTTGGCCAAAGGAGCGAGTACCTTGGAACTACACTGATAATCATCCTCACTGGGATCGAGTCCAAAAATCAGCCAAAGAATACAAGCCACCGATAGAAGTCAGACGAGACTTAATCACCGGAAAAGTTACAGCAATGAAGTTCAGCGTTCCAACATCGCTGCCCAAGCATTACTACACTAGATCTCTGAAAAGAAGTTTGGATGAGAACGAAAAGATTATGCGAGGATATTAACACATCATCAGTGTTAATCATGGTTTAATCCTCCATTACCTACTAAAAAACACCCAAACTTGCCTACCCAGAAAAAGCCGAAAATTTCCTTATTTCCTTATTTCCCGCGGGACCCGCTTTCACAAGCTTATCACATGCTCCCTCATGCTTGCACATGGTTTGATGTGGATAAAGACGGACTTCACAAGCTTGCACATGGAGCGACATGTATATAGTAGCTGTTTTATATAGTGTTCACATGCTTAGGCTTGTATTTTAGTTATTTGTCATAGGGTCTTCACATGTTTATGGGACCCATTTTGTATATAGGTTTGCCACATCATCTACGTTTGTTTTGTAGTAGTCTCCTGACTCCTATATAAAGGAGACCTTGTAGTACTTAGAAATCATCTAGCAACTACCAAGTTCTCTTTGTAAATCTTTGTGTTTTCAATAAATTATGTCTTTCTAAATTTCTCTGTTGTTCTTTCTTTCGAAATGGATGGAAAGGCTGGTCCTTAAAAATAAATATGGAGTAAGTATATTCTAAGAAAGTTAGCTTATTGTAGTACAAGAGTTTTCTGAGTCCAACAGCTAAAGTTGGTTATGGTGCAAAGTTTTCTGAGTGTGTAGCTTGGCAAGCCGTCCTGTTTGGATGTGAAGCCAGCCCCTTCTATAGGAAAACTTAATTTCCATAAGCAAATTTACTGGTTGCGTAGCTTGGAAAGCCATCCTTCTGGATGTTGAAGCCATTAAAGGCTTTAGTAGGATAAACTCTTGTGTCTATGGTATAGCCGGCTTACTTGTCCTTACTTGCTCCTGTTCACAACTTGTAGGATAAACTCTTGTGTCTATGGTATAGCCGGCTTACTTGTCCATACTTGCTCCTGTTCACAACCTGGTATCAGAACCAAACCATCCATCTTCGGGGGGGGAACAGTTTAGTAAAAATATGTCTGAGTCGTTTCCATCGTCCTCTAGCTCTACAAATACCCTAGCTAAAGTAAATATGTCTTCGAGTCTTTCCAAAACCCTGTCCAGTAAATAAGATTACCTTTATGAAGTAGATTTATTACCAGATGAAAATAAAGTGTCTTCAACCGAATTACCCCTAATAAATCCATATTCTGCCTTTGCCAAAAAGACATGTTCTCCGTGGTCACAAATTTGTTCCTTGGTCCAACAAAAACCAAAAGGTGTAAAAGAATATATTGCTGCCTCAAAACTTGACCAGCATCCTATTCTTGCTACACAGGAGGAACAGTTCATAACTCTTCAAATCCCAGATGATTTTCCCAGACAATGAAAAAATAATGGTTTTACCCATATCCACTTTGGTGCCATAAGAGTTGCTCTAACATATCACGGAAGAAAAGGCCAACCCGTTGTTGCTCGCCTTTCTCTTCTTGATACTAGATATTATGAGTACCAACATGCAAACCTGGGAACTGCAGAAGTTACTTTAAATGCCGGGACAGTCTTCGTTACTATATTTTCAAACTTCAATATGTCCCTGTATGACCCATACCTCACTGAAGCTTTAAAACTCCAAGTCCAAATTCAAGGAGCCCCACAAGCCAGAGATGCTTTTCAAGCTACACTTCATTATCAAATGGCTTGGCGTGTTCAAAATCATGCCATGGATCTCTCCCTTCTAGGAGGAGAAAATGCTTTGCTCTTAAATATTGATGCCACAAAAGGAACCACCATGTGTACCCAAATTCCCAGACAAATACCTCGTAATGAGTTAGTCAAAATCCTTCCCGACTCCTGGATCACAAACTATCAAAAATTGAGAGAACCTACTGAACCACTTCAATCCACTGAACCAACCTTCACCAAAAGAAATGATAAAATAGTGTCCATCAGCTTTGACCACTCTCACCTCAAAAAGCCCAACAAAACAGCCTTCTCTTTCCAAATGATCCAACCAATACATGAACCTTACTTTTTGCACCATAATTCCTACTGGGATTATGAGTACACCATAGAAGAACAAAATTGGATCCAATACTTTAACAAGGAAGGACATGATGTTAGGTGGTTTAAAGATCCCTTTAAAGGACACTGTCCATGGGAAATTGAATGCAATTGTCAAGAATGCTTAGAGGATCCCAATGGTGAATTAAATGAATACTGGGATTGGAGCAGTTCACAGCATCTCAAAGAAAAGGAGGCCAACTCAAAAAATAAGAAAAAGAAGAGAAACAGATGCAAATCTTCTGAAGCTCAATTTCGGGAAAAATATGATGAAGGAGATCCATCGATCGGTTCATTAAGCCGTCCAGGAAAATATGAATTTCTTGTTAGCTACAATCCCCAAGAATGGCCACCCTTACCAACAAATTACGCCCCAAGTTGGGAAGATAATGATCTACCATCTCCCCAAAACATGTCTAACTCATCTATCCCATCCACTCAAAAAACATCACCCGCTCATAAAACTCCAAAAGCCACAAACCCACAAATATTCATGTTTAGCTCTTCCAGCTCCAGCTATGCCCAAGATTTCCTTCACTGCAACATTTTGAAAAGGAGGGTATAAGCCATGTTCCAAAAATTCCAAAGAAGAATATTGTGCTACCTTCTGGAGAAAAACCTCCAACAAATGATATTGAAGCAACTTTAAACTGGCAATCTGAAAATGCGATGTCCCAGAATAAAGTCTTAAACAACATTGGCACTACCATAAAAAATGTGGCTCACATACAAAACAAGGTGATGAGCAAGGTAGAAACAATTGAGAAAAAGGTGGACCAGACAACATCTCAGCATGCAGGATTAATCAAAGCCCTGGAACTCAGATTGACAAATCTACAATATGAGCTTTGTCCAACAGGAACATCACTTTTCCACTTTTTTCAGCAACAACAAAGAGAAATGGCTTCTATCAAAGAACAAATCCAACTTCTAAGAACTGGTCAGTTTCAGTCAAGAGCTTCAAGTTGTTCTTCAAGGCCTACTCTATTTCTCATGTCCTCACAAGCATATTCCCCACCAAAAATAGACTATGCCTTTTCCAATTTTCCAGTTACCACACAAGAATCAACCCCTTTTTCCCGACCTCCAAAAGAAGAACCTGAATTTGATATTGCAAAAATGGTTTGGGAAAGAAAAGATGCTCTTGCAGCCCAAAAACAACCCAAGAAAAGAAGAGATTCAGGAGAAAGCTCAAAAAGCTCTAACCCAGACAACCTGATGATCTCTGACCAAAAAATTCCAGACTTCTATGTTGCACAACCAAAAGATATCAAAGATGAAACCAACAGTCAGGAGTCTGAATCACAAAACTCATCAGATTATGATTCTCGGGAAAAAAAGCTCCCAATCCAGTGATGAATCCACTCTGGACTCATCAGATGCAGAAGATCACATTTCTAGAGAAGAACAACCCCCAATCTTCATGAATTATCCAGAGAACCAGAAGTTTCTGAGGTAGATGAAGAACAAGATGGCCTGACAGATGAACCAATTCCAGAAAGAAGGCGAGAACCTGTCACAACTAAAGCAGTCGGAACTGGTTTCCATACTTTCACCCTGGATGATATCAAAGTTTCAAGATGGCCACAAAGGATCCAAGATTTCTATACTTGGATGGTCACAAAAAATCTGGTGGAACGTGAAAAATATCTCATCTTGTCAGAATTCACTTCACGACTCTCAGGACTTCTCAGAGATTGGTGGAATTCGCTTGGGATACAAGATAAAAACCTATTTCTTACTTCCCAAGACTTTTCCTTCAACATCAGAATTCTCCATGAAGTTTTCACTGGAGATTCAGGCCAAAGACATGAAAAGCTCAGAAGGCAGTTCTTCGAAATGAAGTGTGTCTCATTCGAGCGAAACGCCATTGATCAACACTTCCAAAAAATGGCGAAAATATATTTTGAAATTGGAGGAGATATCAATCTGAAACAAGCCTTTGTTTCATCTCTTCCAAAGATGTTAGCAAGCCGAACCATGACCCTCATTGAAGAAAAAATCCAATCAATCACAGTCCCACAGGTCGGCTACATAAGGGAAATGATCTTTATTGCCTTAGATGACATATGCACCAAAAGATCTGCCTTGAAGCAAATCATCCAAAACAATCCGGCACTTGATAAAGCTTGTCGCAAAACTGATCTGGTTACTGGATCAAACTGCTCTTGTCGAACTCCAAGCCGGAGAAAGAAATTCAAAAGATTTGGATGGCCAAAAATTCCATACGGAAAATCCAAAGCCAGGAAACGCACAAGGTATTTCCGGAGAAGAAGACCAGGAAACTCTGAAAAACCTAGGCGGTGCTATATCTGTCGCAAGATTGGACATTATGCAAGAAATTGCCCTCAATCCAGACAAGCTGACAAGATGCTTGAAAAAATTGAAGATTACACTGGAATCCATCTCGGAGAAGAAGAGGATCTTGAATCAGTCTTTTCAGCAGATGATGAGCCTGCGGAGGAAACTCTTTTCTCCCTGGATATATATGAAGATTACGGTGATGATCACTATCAAATTTCAGAACCAGCAGCAAAAGCCCAAGAAGAAACTAATGCTATCATGATTATCCCTCGGGTAGAACTCAAAGTCTACACATCTAAGTGGGATAAACCCATTCAGATCATTGCATTCATGGACACCGGAGCTGCTTGTTCGCTGATGAATCCAGCCGTTCTTCCTGATGATCAATAGGTGACGCATTTCAAAGACTTCAATACTGCTTCAAATGGTGTCCTGACCACCACAGTCATAACCAAGCACCCCATCACAATTGAGTTCTTCCCAGAATTAAAATTCAAAACCAAATTAATAGGGACTGATGTACCAGGAAAAGACCTTATTGTAGGTTTTGATATCTACAGACAACTGAAAGATCAGCTTCAAATCAGAGCTAATGGGATAACATTCAAAAAGCAATTCAAGCCATATTCAGAAATCCCGAGGTTATTCCAGATTACAGATGATGAGCAAGTCAAGGAGATTGAACAACAACTTGTGGAAAATTCATGCGCTGAGTCTCACAAGGATTTCATGAAGAAGTGTGAAAGCCCGCTATGGCAAAACGAAGAATTCTTCATCAGACTACCTTTCAAAAAGAATGAAAATATCAATCCCGCAAAGGCGAGTCATTCAGTCATGAATCCAGAACACTTGCAACTGGCACAAAAGGAGTGCGAAGAACTCTTGGAGTTTGGTCTGATCGAGCCTTAAGACTCTCAATGGGCATGTGAAGCATTCTATGTCAACAAGAGAGCTGAACAAACAAGAGGTAAACTCAGATTAGTCATTAATTATCAACCTCTTAACCACTTTCTCTAAGATGACAAATTCCCTATCCCAAATAAACTCACCCTTTTCTCACACTTAGCCAAAGCCCAATACTTTTCAAAGTTCGATCTTAAATCAGGATTTTGGCAATTAGGAATTCACCCTGAGGAAAGAGCCAAAACAGGTTTTAGCATCCCTAACCACCATTTCCAATGAAAAGTCATGCCTTTTGTATTAAAAACTGCACCATCCCTATTCCAAAAAGCCATGATAAAAATATTCCAGCCCATCCTCCATACCTCACTTGTTTATATTGATGATATTTTACTATTTAGTGAAACGATGGAGGCACACCTAAACCTACTCCGTCAGTTTGAGTCCTTGATATCACAATACGGAGTTATGCTCTCAGCGAAGAAAATGGTTCTTGCAAAAAATGAAATTGATTTTCTTGGAATGAATTTTATTCAAGGAGCATATAGTCCAGGACCACATATCTGTCAAGAATTGCTCAAGTTTCCAGACACAAATCTTACCACAAAGCAAATCCAGCAATTTTTAGGTGTGATAAATTATGTAAGAGATTTTATTCCAAATGTCTCTGCATATATTTCTCCACTAACAAAAATGCTGAAGAAAAATGCTCAACCATGGGGAAATGAGCAAGACGAAGCCATCAGAAAAATAAAAGAAATTTCCAGAGACGTCAAAGCACTCTACATCCCTTCAGACGGAAAGAAAATATTACAGACTGACGCTAGCAATGAATATTGGAGTGCAGTCCTCTTTGAAGAAAAAGATGGCCAGAGAAATATCTGTGGATACGCCAGTGGAAAGTTCAAGGATGCGGAACAACATTACCATTCAACCTTCAAGGAAATTCTTGCTATAAAAAATGGGATCAAAAAATTCAACTTCTTCCTGATTCACACAGAGTTCTTGATCGAGATGGACATGAAAGCATTTCCCAAGATGATCAAGATAAATCCAAAAATCGTCCCAAATCCTAAGATTCTCAGATGGGCACAATGGTTTTCCCCTTATAAATTTCAAGTTAAACATCTGAAAGGGAAGGATAATGTTCTGGCAGACTTCTTATCCAGGCCGGAGGAATTTTCAAAAAGGTTTTCCCCGGAGCAGACAAAGCAGAAAAAGAAAATTAACCAACTTTTCATGCTTACAGGAACACCAGGGTCAAGTTTATTAAAGCAGGAAGATTATCCCCTGGAGCTCTTCAATCTTACAAATCATTTTGACCCAGTTGGTATGAGAGAAAGAAGGACCTTCTATGAACTTCAAGTTTTCAGATTATATGGAGGATCCATTCTGAAGCCATTCGGAGTCCATCCAAATTATCCATTTTGTCATGTCTTTATTACACAAGCCAGTGATTTTCCTCAAGAGCTTTTATGGTTTTTCTGGTATCTATGTCACCAATACTATATTTTTATGGAGTTCAAGTGCAACGTATTCCAGAAATTCTATGATCTTGTACCTGCTCTCAAGACATTTTTATTATGGTTCAAGCCAAGGAGCTATTGGATGAAATGCTTTAAAGACTCCTATGAAGTAAAGATATTTATGTTCCATCGGCCCGTAAAAATTTTCAATGATAAAGTCCAGGCGCAAGCGGAAGCAACGTTTTGGTGTAACTTACCAGTCTCCATTTTATCCATGGATGAAGAATATAGTGAAGCTCAAAGAATTATCTTCCAGCAAAACAAGTGCATCCCAAAAGAAATTTGGCCAAAGGAGTGAGCACCTTGGAACTACACTGATAATCATCCTCACTGGGATCGAGTCCAAAAATCAGCCAAAGAATACAAGCCACCGATAGAAGTCAGACGAGATTTAATCACCGAAAAAGTTACAGCAATGAAGTTCAGCGTTCCAACACCACTGCCCAAGCATTACTACACTAGATCTCTGAAAAAAAGTTTGGATGAGAACGAAAAGATTATGCGAGGATATTAACACATCATCAGTGTTAATCCTGGTTTAATCCTCCATTACCCACTAAAAAACACCCAAACTTGCCTACCCAGAAAAAGCCGAAAATTTCCTTATTTCCATACCCCGCGGGACCCGCTTTCACAAGCTTATCACATGCTCCCTCATGCTTGCACATGGTTTGATGTGGATAAAGATGGACTTCACAAGCTTGCACATGGAGCGACATGTATATAGTAGCTGTTTTATATAGTGTTCACATGCTTAGGCTTGTATTTTAGTTATTTGTCATAGGGTCTTCACATGTTTATGGGACCCATTTTGTAGATAGGTTTGCCACATCATCTACGTTTGTTTTGTAGTAGTCTCCTGACTCCTATATAAAGGAGACCTTGTAGTACTTAGAAATCATCTAGCAATTACCGAGTTCTCTTTGTAAATCTTTGTGTCTTCAATAAATTATGTCTTTCTAAATTTCTCTATTGTTCTTTCTTTCGAAATGGATGGAAAGGCTGGTCCTTAAAAATAAATATGGAGTAAGTATATTCTAAGAAAGTTAGCTTATTGTAGTACAAGAGTTTTCTGAGTCCAACAGCTAAAGGTTGTTATGGTGCAAAGTTTTCTGAGTGTGTAGCTTGGCAAGCCGTCCTGTTTGGATGTGAAGCCAGCCCTTTCTGTAGGAAAACTTTGTTTCTATAAGCAAATTTACTGGTTGCGTAGCTTTGCAAGCCGTCCTCCTGATTTATGTTTTAAACAGGAGCAAGTAAGGACAAGTAAGCCGGCTATACTATAGACACAAGAGTTTATCCTACTAAAGCCTTTAATGGCTTCAACATCCCGAAAGACGGCTTGCCATGAAATGGGCTGGCTTCAACATCCAGAAGGACGGCTTGCCAAGCTACGCAATCAGTAAATTTTCTTATGGAAACAAAGTTTTCCTACATAAGGGGCTGGCTTCACATCCAAACATGACGGCTTGCCAAGCTACACACTCAGAAAACTTTGCACCATAACAACCTTTAGCTGTTGGACTCAGAAAACACTTGTACTACAATAAGCTAACTTTCTTAGAATATACTTACTCCATATTTATTTTTAAGGACCAGCCTTTCCATCCATTTCGAAAGAAAGAACAACAGAGAAATTTAGAAAGACATAATTTATTGAAGACACAAAGATTTACAAAGAGAACTCGGTAATTGTTAGATGATTTTTAAGTACTACAAGGTCTCCTTTATATAGGAGTCAGGAGACTACTACAAAACAAACGTAGATGATGTGGGAAACCTATCTACAAAATGGGTCCCATAAACATGTGAAGACCCTATGACAAATAACTAAAATACAAGCCTAAGCATGTGAACACTATATAAAACAGCTACTATATACATGTCGCTCCATGTGCAAGCTTGTGAAGTCCGTCTTTATCCACATCAAACCATGTGCAAGCATGAGGGAGAATGCGATTAGCTTGTGAAAGCGGGTCCCGCGGGGTATGGAAATAAGGAAATTTTCGGCTTTTTCTGGGTAGGCAAGTTTGGGTGTTTTTTAGTGGGTAATGGAGGATTAAACCAGGATTAACACTGATGATGTGTTAATATCCTCGCATAATCTTCTCGTTCTCATCCAAACTTCTTTTCAGAGATCTAGTGTAGTAATGCTTGGGCAGTGGTGTTGGAACGCTGAACTTCATTGCTGTAACTTTTCCGGTGATTAAGTCTCGTCTGACTTCTATCGGTGGCTTGTATTCTTTGGCTGCTTTTTGGACTCGATCCCAGTGAGGATGATTATCAGTAGTTCCAAGGTGCTCGCTCCTTTGGCCAAATTTCTTTTGGGATGCACTTGTTTTGCTGGAAGATAATTCTTTGAGCTTCACTATATTCTTCATCCATGGATAAAATGGAGACTAGTAAGTTGCACCAAAACGTTGCTTCCGCTTGCGCCTGGACTTTATCATTGAAAATTTTTACGGGCCGATGGAACATAAATATCTTTACTTCATAGGAGTCTTTAAAGCATTTCATCCAATAGCTCCTTGGCTTGAACCATAATAAAAATGTCTTGAGAGCAGGTACAAGATCATAGAATTTCTGGAATACGTTGCACTTGAACTCCATAAAAATATAGTATTGGTGACATAGATACCAGAAAAACCATAAAAGCTCTTGAGGAAAATCACTGGCTTGTGCAATAAAGACATTACAAAATGGATAATTTGGATAGACTCTGAATGGCTTCAGAATGGATCCTCCATATAATCTGAAAACTTGAAGTTCATAGAAGGTCCTTCTTTCTCTCATACCAACTGGGTCAAAATGATTTGTAAGATTGAAGAGCTCCGGGGGATAATCTTCCTGCTTTAATAAACTTGACCCTGCTTTGTCTGCATGAAAAGTTGGTTAATTTTCTTTTTCTGCTTTGTCTGCTCCGGGGAAAACCTTTTTGAAAATTCCTCCGGCCTGGATAAGAAGTCTGCCAGAACATTATCCTTCCCTTTCAGATGTTTAACTTGAAATTTATAAGGGGAAAACCATTGTGCCCATCTGAGAATCTGAGGATTTGGGATGATTTTTGGATTTATCTAGATCATCTTGAGAAATACTTTCATGTCCATCTCGATCAAGAACTCTGTGTGGATCAGGAAGAAGTTGAATTTTTTGATCCCATTTTTTATAGCAAGAATTTCCTTGAAGGTTGAATGGTAATGTTGTTCCGCATCCTTGAACTTTCCACTGGCGTATCCACAGATATTTCTCTGGCCATCTTTTTTTTCAAAGAGGACTGCACTCCAATATTCATTGCTAGCGTCAGTCTGTAATATTTTCTTTCCGTCTGAAGGGATGTAGAGTGTTTTGACGTCTCTGGAAATTTCTTTTATTTTTCTGATGGCTTCGTCTTGCTCCTTTCCCCATGGTTGAGCATTTTTCTTCAGCATTTTTGTTAGTGGAGAAATATATGCAGAGACATTTTGAATAAAATCTCTTACATAATTTATCACACCTAAAAATTGCTGGATTTGCTTTGTGGTAAGATTTGTGTCTGGAAACTTGAGCAATTCTTGACAGTTATGTGGTCCTGGACTATATGCTCCTTGAATAAAATGCATTCCAAGAAAATCAATTTCATTTTTTGCAAGAACCATTTTCTTCGCTGAGAGCATAACTCTGTATTGTGATATCAAGGACTCAAACTGACGGAGTAGGTTTAGGTGTGCCTCCATTGTTTCACTAAATAGTAAAATATCATCAATATATACAAGTGAGGCATGGAGGATTGGCTGAAATATTTTTATCATGGCTTTTTAGAATAGGGATGGTGCAGTTTTTAATCCAAAAGGCATGACTTTCCATTGGAAATGATGGTCAGGGATGCAAAAACCTGTTTTGGCTCTTTCCTCAGGGTGAATTCCTATTTGCCAAAATCCTGATTTAAGATCGAACTTTGAAAAGTATTGTGCTTTGGCTAAGTGTGAGAAAAGGGTGAGTTTATTTGGGATAGGGAATTTGTCATCTTGGAGAAAGTGGTTAAGAGGTTGATAATTAATGACTAATCTGAGTTTACCTCTTGTTTGTTCAGCTCTCTTGTTGACATAGAATGCTTCACATGCCTATTGAGAGTCTGAAGGCTCGATCAGACCAAACTCCAAGAGTTCTTCGCACTCCTTTTGTGCCAGTTGCAAGTGTTCTGGATTCATGCCTGAATGACTCGCCTTTGTGGGATTGATATTTTCATTCTTTTTGAAAGGTAGTCTGATGGAGAATTCTTCGTTTTGCCATAACGGGCTTTCGCACTTCTTCATGAAATCCTTGTGAGACTCAGCGCATGAATTTTCCACAAGTTGTTGTTCAATCTCCTTGACTTGCTCATCATCTGTAATCTGGAATAACCTCGGGATTTCTGAATATGGCTTGAATTGCTTTTTGAATGTTATCCCATTAGCTCTGATTTGAAGCTGATCTTTCAGTTGTCTGTAGATATCAAAACCTACAGTAAGGTCTTTTTCTGGTACATCAGTCCCTATTAATTTGGTTCTGAATTTTAATCCTGGGAAGAACTCAATTGTGATGGGGTGCTTGGTTATGACTGTGGTGGTCAGGACACCATTTGAAGCAGTATTGAAGTCTTTGAAATGTGGCGCCCATTGATCATCAGGAAGAACGGCTGGATTCATCAGCGAACAAGCAGCTCCGGTGTCCATGAATGCAATAACTTGAATGGGTTTATCCCACTTAGATGTGTAGACTTTGAGTTCTACTTGAGGGATAATCATGATAGCATCACTTTCTTCTTGGGCTTTTGCTGCTGGTTCTGAAATTTGATAGTGATCATCACCGTAATCTTCACATATATCCAGGGAGAAAAGAGTTTCCTCCGTAGGCTCATCATCTGCTGAAAAGATTGATTCAAGATCCTCTTCTTCTCCGGGATGGATTCCAGTGTAATCTTCAATTTTTTCAAGCATCTTGACAGCTTGTCTGGATTGAGGGCAATTTCTTGCATAATGTCCAATCTTGCGACAGATATAGCACCGCCTAGGTTTTTCAGAGTTTCCTGGTCTTCTTCTTCGGAAATACCTTGTGCGTTTCCTGGCTTTTGATTTTCCGTCTGGAATATTTGGCCATCTGAATCTTTTGAATTTCTTTCTCCGGCTTGGAGTTCGACAAGAGCAGTTTGATCCAGTAACCAGATCAGTTCTGCGACAAGCTTTATCAAGTGCCGGATTGTTTCGGATGATTTGCTTCAAGGCAGATCTTTTGGTGCATATGTCATCTAAGGCAATAAAGATCATTTGCCTTATGTAGCTGACCTGTGGGACTGTGATTGATCGGAATTTTTCTTCAATGAGGGTCATGGTTCGGCTTGCTAACATCATTGGAAGAGATGAAACAGAGGCTTGTTTCAGATTGATATCTCCTCCAATTTCAAATTATATTTTCGTCATTTTTTGGAAGTGTTAATCAATGGCGTTTCGCTCGAATGAGACACACTTCATTTCGAAGAACTGCCTTCTGAACTTTTCATGTCTTTGGCCTGAATCTCCATAGAAAACTTCATGGAGAATTCTGATATTGAAGGCAAAGTCTTGGGAAGTAAGAAATAGGTTTTTATCTTGTATCCCAAGCGAATTCCACCAATCTCTGAGAAGTCCTGAGAGTCGTGAAGTGAATTCCGACAAGATGAGATATTTTTCACGTTCCACCAGATTTTTTGTGACCATCCAAGTATAGAAATCTTGGATCCTTTGAGGCCATCTTGAAACTTTGATATCATCCAGGGTGAAAGTATGGAAACCAGTTCCGACTGCTTTAGTTGTGACAGGTTCTCGCCTTCTTTCTGGAATTGGTTCATCTGTCATGCCATCTTGTTCTTCATCTACCTCAGAAACTTCTGGTTCTCTGGGATAATTCATGAAGATCGGGGGTTGTTCTTCTTTAGAAATGTGATCTTCTGCATCTGATGAGTCCAGAGTGGATTCATCACTGGATTGGGAGCTTTTTTTCCCGAGAATCGTCATCTGATGAGTTTTGTGATTCACACTCCTGACTGTTGGTTTCATCTTTGATATCTTTTGGTTGTGCAACATAGAAGTCTGGAATTTTTTTGTCAGAGATCATCCGGTTGTCTGGGTTAGAGCTTTTTGAGCTTTCTCCTGAATCTCTTCTTTTCTTGGGTTGTTTTTGGGCTGCAAGAGCATCTTTTCTTTCCCAAACCATTTTTGCAATATCAAATCCAGGTTCATCTTTTGGAGGTCGGAAAAAGGGGTTGATTCTTATGTGGTAACTGGAAAGTTGGAAAAGGCTTAGTCTATTTTTGGTGGGGAATATGCTTGTGAGGACATGGGAAATAGAGTAGGCCTTGAAGAACAACTTGAAGCTCTTGACTCAAACTGACCAGTTCTTAGAAGTTGGATTTGTTCTTTGATAGAAGCCATTTCTCTTTGTTGTTGCTGAAAAAAGTGGAAAAGTGATGTTCCTGGTGGACAAAGCTCATATTGTAGATTTGTCAATCTGAGTTCCAGGGCTTTGATTAATCCTGCATGCTGAGATGTTGTCTAGTCCACCTTTTTCTCAATTGTTTCCACCTTGCTCATCACCTTGTTTTGTATGTGAGCCACATTTTTTATGGTAGTGCCAATGTTGTTTAAGACTTTATTCTGGCACATGGCATTTTCAGATTGCCAGTTTAAAGTTGCTTCAATATCATTTGGTAGATGTTTTTCTCCAGAAGGTAGCACAATATTCTTCTTTGGAATTTTTGGAACATGGCTTATACCCTCCTTTTCAAAAGGTTGCAGTGAAGGAAAATCTTGGGCATAGCTGGAGCTAGAAGGGCTTAACATGAATATTTGTGGGTTTGTGGCTTTTGGAGTTTTATGAGCGGGTGATGTTTTTTGAGTGGATGGGATAGATAAGTTAGACATGTTTTGGGGAGATGGTAGATCATTATCTTCCCAACTTGGGGTGTAATTTGTTGGTAAGGGTGGCCATTCTTGGGGCTTGTAGCTAACAAGAAATTCATATTTTCCTGGACGGCTTAATGAACCGATCGATGGATCTCCTTCATCATATTTTTCCCGAAATTGAGCTTCAGAAGATTTGCATCTGTTTCTCTTCTTTTTCTTATTTTTTGAGTTGGCCTCCTTTTCTTTGAGATGCTGTTAACTGCTCCAATCCCAGTATTCATTTAATTCACCATTGGGATCCTCTAAGCATTCTTGACAATTGCATTCAATTTCCCATGGACAGTGTCCTGTAAAGGGATCTTTAAACCACCTAACATCATGTCCTTCTTTGTTAAAGTATTGGATCCAATTTTGTTCTTCTATGGTGTACTCATAATCCCAGTCGGAATTATTGTGTAAAAAGTAAGGTTCATGTATTGGTGGGATCATTTGGAAAGAGAAGGCTGTTTTGTTGGGCTTTTTGATGTGAGTGTGGTCAAAGCTGATGGACACTGTTTTATCATTTCTTTTGGTGAAGATTGGTTCAGTGGATTTTATATATATGAGACAAGGTATCTCATAATGTAATTCTCTATATGAGTAGATAGTCTCAAGTCCGAAGAAATCACCGAAAGTCATACTATTGATATTTTCTGTTGTCAATTAGTATTATAATGTATTAGAACAAAATCGTATTATGCTTCTCCTAAGAGACAACCAAATGGTGATAAAAGGTCAATAAGTAAAACTAATTGTAAGCACCAAAAATTCTTATGATTTCAAGAATATTATTAAGCATCGATGTAAGATGTCTTACCACTGTGAAATAAACTTGCACGTAATTTAATACTTGCTTCAAATAGTATACAAACAAATGAATTTAATGCATTTGGTAAAAGAAACAACAAAATTACCCTTTAACTATTTATATGGGATATCGATCCCCACATAACTTCTATTGAACCCCACATAACTTCTAATCAATAACATCTTGGAAAACATGCTTTGTATTAACGCTCCAATACTTGCATAATTCTTCAACACGTACCAAATAAAAAAAATTAACTGTATCTACGATCATTCTGGTAGATTCGTACCCTCTACGCTCCCAAAACTCCATTGTATCTATGATCATTCTAGTCCATCTTCATCCAAGAAGTTTCCTTTTGCTTTTGTAGGAGTCTTTTCTCTTCTCTCAATTTTTTTTCACGTAGATTATACACACAAAGAAAGATTTCTCTCTGTGTAGAAAATTGATTGGCAAAGATCACTACTAAAAAAACAGGAATTTTCGACCGCCAAATCGGTCGAACAACGGTCGACATGTCGACCAATTGAGGTGGTCGAACAAAATTAGGTTGAAATAGCCCTTCGACCGATTTTCGGTCGAAATTTCGACCGCCCTTCGACCGACTTTCGGTCGAAGAACATGGACCATTTTTTTTAAAGTGACCAGTTCTTCGACCGAAAGTCGGTCGACGTTCGACCGAATTTCGGTCGAAGGACCTTTCGGTCGAAAAGTTGGTAAATTGTTTTGACCAACCTTTCGACCGAAAGTCGGTCGAAAACCTGTAAAAACCTGCAACATAAAATCTGAAATTAGCCCTACACCACCTGTAAATTCAGCAACACGCAGAAAAACCAGACAAAACACATTCATAAACGAAATTCAACAAAGCTAACAAAGCCAAACAATAGAAACAAGTCTTTCAACATTAGTTCTAGTGTTACAATTATCAAACAAATTTAACAAACAGTTTATGGTTCAACTATCACTACTACTGGCTAGAACCCGAACTAGACTCGGCATCAGACTCAGACGGCGAACGGTGTCGACGTCTGCTCTTTCGCTTTCCTTTGCCTTTTTTTTGGTTACTGAGGAGCTGTTGCATCATTTTATGCATTTCTCTTTGATGAGCCTCCTGTGCTAAGCGCATAGCTTCATTTTGTCTCTTCAGCTCTGCGATCTCCTCTTTCACACGAGCCATTTCTCCAGGATCAGCAGAGCTTGAAGGAGCAGTAGAACACGAGCCCAAGTAGTTCGATTTATGCTTGCCAGATGAATACAGTGTTGCAAGGCCATATGCGGACCCCTTCTTCACCCCTCCTACCGCTTCCAACCATAAATTGGTTTCTTGCTCGAGCGTTAGGGGTGCTGGGGTATTTCTTCCGCATTCAGATTGTTGAGTCGAGGTCCAGTCTTCAACGGCCTTTGTAGCTCTTTCCTGAAAAACAGAAATATATCAACGATACAAATATGAAGTATAAACGTTGAAGGATTGGCGCGAAAAAAAGTTTGAATTTAATAACTTACCCAGGTCTCTTTTGCGCGGGGCTCGACCCAGACTTCTCCGCCCTTTTTATCACTCTTGATATGTCGGATCTTGTGCATTTCAGAGATTGGAATTGTCCGATTTTCTTTCTTTTCCTACAAATTAAAGAAGAAAACAAGTTAAGATAAAAAATAAACGATTATAGTAATTCATATAAATTAAATTACTTTACCAATCGCATCTTCTGCGTCGTAGCGCTAACTGAGCCACCGGTATGGAGCGATCCACCCTTACTTGATGCTCGCGCTTTCTTCCCTAATTCGCTCTTCTTCTGAAATTCGGGAGTCTCCCAATATTACTGCAGCTCTCTCCATTGATGATCATAGAGGAAGCCGGGAATTTTTTCTTTTTACGCGCAACATACATTGCGTTCTTTGGGAAGTTGGAACGGACTTTATAGTCCAGAGCTGGATGCCACTTACACTCAGCCTGGCAATATTCATCAAAATATTTTATTTAAACATAATCATTAGAAAAACCGCAATTAGTAATAAACCTGATGCATATTTATCACCTCATAAACCTGCATTATCCGCTGCTTTACTTGAGAGGGCACAGCGCCCCAGGATGGCCACGATTCTTTCCATTGAGATCTCATGCATCTCATCAGTAAAGGAGTAGCATCAGTGTTGGGGCAAAAGCTACATAAAATCAGAAGCGTTAATAGAAATACTAACAATTAAACGTTAACTAATTACTAAATAGATAAGAACTTCAAAAATAAGATACTTACCTGCTATCCCCCTCGGGATAAATAATCAACCACCCTCCTTCCCATGTGCCAGGCTCACTGATGTAATAGGGCGATCTCGGATCATAGTAAGCAATCTCCTGCTGGACCGATGGGCCGGTAGAGCTAGATGGGTCTGAAGGCGGCTGAGTCGACCCAGACGGAGTAGTGGACTGTGTGGGATCGCCCTGTGTGGGAACGGCCTGGGTCTCAGTCATGTCATAACTACTGAAGTAATGCCGCCAACCAGGATGCAACTGAGATATGTCAGGTGGCCTGAAAAAATCTGGACTGTATGGGGCTCCTGTAGGAAGCGAATGCGGCACCTGAGAAGAAGGAGTGTCATCGGCCGGCTCACTTGATGTTTCGCCTACCTTTTTATTTCCCTTCTTTCTTCTAAAAAATTTCTTCATACCTGTTGAAACATTCACATTACTTTAGGAAAAAAAAAAGTAAATACGTAACATACTAGATTGTTGTTGTCATTTGGAGTAATTAATTACTTAGTGTTTTTGTATTTTAATGATAGTAATGTTATATAATTTGAGCAATTTTACCACGATGAGACATCAACTAAATAAACACATTCCTTGCACAAAATAAGAATACATATATCTTCTTATGTTTATACGTACATTAAACTAGCAAATTAAAAAAACTAAACATCAAAGTACAAATAAGGTCAATCATCATCATCAGCCAATACTTCTTCCTCATCCTCATCGTTAAATTCTTCCTTGGTTGGCTCGTCACCATCTGTATATTCATCATCCTCATTTTCCCTTGAAGTTCCTTCTCCAAAATTAGCCGGGTTTTTTCCTCGACTACCTACATATGCATCTTACTGCTCATATATGCCATCAATATGTTGCAACTGGTCGGCTCGTTCATTATCCGCTATCAATGGAACGGTTGAGACCTCGTTCTGGTATGCAACATCTAACAGATCAGGTACTTCAACTAATCCCACCGGTTTTCCTTTTAGAACTGCCCACCAATGGGCTTTGGCCTTTGATTTTGCTGTGTTCTTTGTCCGATGGTAAGGAACAAACCACACTTGCTTTACTTTCTGTGCAATGATGAAAGGATCATAGTGTCCATAAGACCTTTTATGATTAACCTCAACTAACTTAGAAGACGGGTCTACCCTCGTACCTCTGTTACTGGGATCAAACCACTTGCACCGGAAAAGAACCAATCTTTTATGAGGCCAACCGACACTATATTGTACCTCTAACATCTCCTCAATCACACCGTAGTACTCAAAGTCGCCCCCCTGATCACCAGTTCCTACTTTTACGGACACACCAGAGTTGTATGTTTTCTTACCCTCCGACCGCTGCTTTGTATGAAACTTGTACCCATTTACAAAGTACGTATTCATCCTTTTGTATTTATAATATGGGTCATGGCATATATGTCGCAGAAAATCAAAGTTGATGCCATTCACCGGATTGTTCACCTATATAAAAATTCAACGAAGTTGTGTAAATTAATATTTTTATCTAAATATAAGCAAAATTTAAGAGTTTGTTAAACACTTACAAATTCTGTAAACCAATTTGTAAAATTTTCGTAAACTTCCGCATCACCAAATTCAGCAACAAAGTGACTACATTATGAGCCGAAGAAATTTCACGTTAGATAGAATACTTATGAAAGGCGAATATTAGGCGGTACCATTAAAATAAAACATACTTGTAATAAGGCGTGACCTCGGGACAATTCAACAGCACATGTGTTGTAGCTACCTTCCTGTCCTGTTCATTGAACTGGTATACTTCGGAAAATGTATTTCCCCTGTCTGGTTGATTGAATACTGAGAATGCTGGGTAATTGGGATCACTATTATCTCCCACATCATGCCGATCCGGCCTGGTGCGCAAACATGGAACATCCTTGTCTAAGTAGTATGAGCAAAAATGAGAAGTTTCTCTAGCCAGATATGCCTCGCATATTGACCCCTCGATTTGGTTCCTGTTTTTCACGTCCCGCTTACACTTACCAAGAATTCTACAATAAAAGTTACTGGCAAAGATATGGAAGCTTACCTCTCGAAAGGGTACATCCATCTGCAGTACACCGGGCCTCCTAGCCGAGCCTCTTCAGCGAGGTGAATCGAAAGATGCTCCATCACATTAAAGAACCCGGGGGAAAAGATCTTTGTCAGCTTAGTGGCGACTACAGGAAAGTTCTGTTCCAACAAGTTAAGATTCTATTCCTTTAATGTCTTACTACAAAGCTCTTTAAAAAATAGGCTCGTCTCTGTTAGTGGTTTCAAAACTTTATCAGGCAAGCCATTGAATGCTATTGGGAGCAAGTTTTCCATGAATATGTGACAGTCGTGGCTTTTCATGTGATGCAGCTTTCCGCCAGTCATATCAACACACCTTTCTAGGTTTGACGCATATCCATCAGGCATCCTCAAATTACTCACCCACTCACAAATCATCCTTCTCTTATCCTGATCGAATGTATAACAAGCCTTTGGCAGGAAAATGTTGTTTCCTTCATGGATTACCTGTAACCAGAGGCGAAGTCAGGTTTTAAAGTTTTGGAGTTCATAATTCTAGACCTTCTAAGTTAGGGGGTTCTAAATTAATAATTAATACATATAAAATATTTTTTTCAAGACAAATATACATAATTTGGTCAAAATTACGGGGTTCGGCCGAACCCCGTACTACAATGCTAGCTCCGCCACTGCCTGTAACTCAGGTCGCCTACATAATAGCTGTAGGTCCAACCGTTCCTTCAAGTTGTCCTTTGTCTTGTTCCGGACATCCATCACAGTATTAAGGATAGCCTCGAAAAAATTCTTCTCAATATGCATTGGATCCAGATTATGGCGAAGAAGATTATCTTTCCAGTAAGGCAACTCCCAGAAAATGCTCTGTTTAGTCCAATTATGTTCAACCCCATAACCAGGTGCTTTAGATGGCAGTTCTTCAGTTACCTTAGGAAGCTCCTTAACCCTATCCCATATCTCTATGCCTGATAACCTTCGAAGAGGCTCCTCAAAATCAACCTGATTCTTCATGCACTAGTGCTATTCCTAAAAGGATGTTCCATTGGCAGGAATCGACGACAACAGTCGAACCATGTGCATTTTCCTTCATATTTCAAAGTGAAGGCTTTTGTATCTTCCATACAGTAAGGGCAAGAGAGCTTACCTGCAGTGGACCACCCAGACAACATTTCATAAGCTGGAAAGTCATTTATAGTCCACATCAAAGAAGCACGCATTTGGAAGTTCTGTTTCGTTGATATATCATAGGTTTCAACTCCTTCATGCCAAAGTATCTGCAACTCATCAAGCAAAGGCTGCAAATATACATCAATAGAGGCTTTCGGGTTATGTGGACCCGGTATTATACAATTCAAAAACAGATAAGGACTGGTCATGCACATTCCGGGAGGCAGTTGTAAGGAGTGACAAATACGGGCCAACAAGAATAGGGCGTAGAGGAGACATCAAAAGGGTGAACCCATCAGAACATAGACCCAACCTTACATTCCTTGGCTCACTAGCAAATGCTGGATACACTTGATCAAAGTGTTTCCATGCCTCACCATCAGACGGATGGGATAGAATACCCGGCTGCTTGGTACGGTCATGATGCCATCTCATGTGTGGAGCAGAACTCATCGAAGCATACAACCTCTTTAACCGGGGTATAAGGGGCAAGTAATGCATCGACTTAACAGGCTTCGGCTTCTTTTTAAGATTTTGCTCAGGCTTGTATCGAGGCTCCTCACAAAATCTACATGTCACGAGGTCTGCATCATCCTTATAATACAACATGCAACCATTAACACAACAATGAATCTTCTCGACAGAAAGGCCCAACGAGGAAACCAACTTCTTATTGTAGTAATAATTAGTTGGTAAGGCCATATTTGTCGGATTGAGTTCATTCATAAGGCCAATGATGGAAGCCATGGCAGCTTGAGAAATACTAAAATCTGATTTGATACTTAGCAATCTAACAGCAACCGACAACTGGGAATGTACCGAGCCCTCGTAAAATAGACGACTTGATTCCTCCAACCGTTTATAGAATTGATTTGCCTCAGCATTGGGAATGTGCTGAATGTTTGGCTGTGATGTATCCGGCTGAAGGGGATCATTAGCCGGGTACATCCCAAAAGCATCATGTACCATATCCTCCATTCTATACCCGGCTGCTTGGTCTGGTTCCACAACCAGAGAACTCCTACCGCCATGAATATTTTCAAGATTTTGAAGGTGCTCCTGCAAGTCCCACGGCTCTCCATGATTATACCAAACGTAGTAATTTGGCATAAACCCCTCCTTATAAAGATGTACCTCTACATTCTCCAAATCTTGTGTCTTTACGCATTTGCATTTTTCACATAGACACCTAATTTTGACATGCCTTAAATAATCGTCTGTGGTGCGGGCTATATCAAGAAATTCAATAACACCCTCTACAAACGAAGGCCTCAACCCCCGCCGCTCGGGAAAATTTCTATTATCCATCCACAAACGACGTCGATTAATGTCAATATCTACACAAACATTGCAAGATTGAGAAACAATATGTATGATTTTTTTAAATATAAGATTATCAATTTTTAATTACTAAATTATAAAATTTTATGCCATGCTTTGCCTAACGCAATAAATTTTTTATATTAGCTTGCCACTTTTTTGTAATCACTATAGCAAGATTAATGTGGTCGGGTTTGTTAATGCTCGTAACTTGTTTGATTAAATGCCCCAAACAAACAATATTTTCTTATAACACCCTATTAATTACTATTATCAAAGCAATTCAAACCAACAAAAACTTATTCGTTTTAGGCATAACATGTTCATCTTTTCAACAATACCAAAGCAACAACACATTCCAAACACCACTAGCAAACAATTCCAACAATCCCCAACAACTACAACAATCCCAAACAACACAAACCTAACTTTATAAGAGCTAACAACACCAAACAAGTTCTTCAACATCAACAATAACTACAATAAACAAATTAACTAATAATTAACTACCTATGCAACATTATAGGCCGAAATAAAAAAAATTAAAAAAAATAATTAAATTCGGATTTAATAAAAAAAATCAAAAAACTTACCTCGAGGTTGATTTGTGCTCCAATAGCACCTAGTAATGATTCCCCACTAGTTATATGCTTAAGAACTACAAAAAAATGAGTTAAAAAATTAGGATTTAAGTTTTAGAAAATAATTAAAATAACCCTAAAACTAAGAATTTACCTTGAATTTCTTGTTATATGTAGTGTTTAGGAGTGTAGAATGTGTTTGATTTTTGATTTTGGGGGTGGGTTATGGTGGTTTTCGGGTATAGAGGTTGGGGGAAGGGGGGGAGGTTTAGAGAGAGTTTAAGTGTTTTGGGGAAGAAGATAGAAATGGGGAATGGGGGTTCTGCTGTTAATAAAATCGGGCCTACCGACCGCACATTCGACCGAATTTCGGTCGATAGGTCAAAAAAAATTTTCTGGTCGACCGATTTTCGGTCGAAACCTGATAGTCAAAAAAAATACAGTTATTTTTGTTCGACCGATTTTCGGTCGATATCTGGTAGTCAAAAAACACAGTTATTTTAGTAGTGGATACTAATAAAGATTCACAAAAAGATTGGTTGAACTGCATATAAAATGGAATGTTCTGACACTTGGTCATTTTTAAACTTAAGAAATTTCAATCAATGGTATAACAAAAACATGTCTCCCCAAAAAGAAAACATGTCAATATTTGATTTGTGGGGAGGAGGAATCTGTGCGACTGTTGAGTTTTGGCATAAAATTAAATTAAAATGATCTTTCCTAGAAATAATAGACCAAACCAAAAAGCGCTCTTTCTTTTTTGGCAAATGGCATTACAAATTCTTTGTTCTGTTAACCTCTTCCTGATTATAATATTTTATTTAACATATTACTATTAGATACTTGTTATTAGCATAAGTAGGGTATTTTGGTTATTTAAGAGGGTGTTTTGATAATCCAACTTTTAATGTTCTTGAGTTCATATATATATTTTTATATATATATATATATATATATATATATATATATATATATATATATATATATATACTAATTTTCTGACACGCGTGTTATGCGTGAATCCTCCGTTAGATGCAAAAGTTGCAAATTACATAAATATTGGTATTGAAGGATATGTTATTATCAAATTCAAATTAAAATGTGTAAGTTTCCAAATATTATGTATGTTAATCATATTCAGTAATTAGCTTAATATAAGAAGTAGCTCTAACCCAGAGAAGCCCTCAAATGTCTTCTTCAAGTTACCAAATTTTGTAATGACATTTAAGGACTTCGATTCCCTTTTAAGCATATCATCATGGTCGATGGTCTACAAGATGGAAATTCCCTCGAGTCATTAGAAGCTAATGAATTCTGTATGTCCGCTATTTTGCCTCTTGATAAACACTAAAGCTAATACGATGACCCTTTTACCCAAAAAAAAAAAAAATGATGACCCCAAATCAAGCAGCCTCTGAAGAAAGCTTTCCGGACAGTCGAGGTATATTTTAGAACTATTGTAACTAAATAGCGATTGGCGTTTCGCGTCTCTTCATGCAGATATCAGACGTTTAGAAAACCTAAAATTCCTTATCTATATAGAAAAAAATAAGAGCGTTCTTTAATCGTAAGAAAGATACCTGATTTCTTCAAAAGTTTCATGGCAAGAGTATGTTGCAAAAAGACTAATATTTACTTAATATTACTGTTCCCAATATAGAAATCACCCAACATCAGTGTAGGAACTTAAAAGGAGTCTCTTGTGATTCCATCACCATCACATATAGATCACATGGACAATAACGATAACATTATTTGAGAAGAAATGAATCTAGAAATAAAAAGAATAAATTGTAAAGTCATCAACCATCAGTTCTCCAATACATCCATAACAAAAACTATATGAGAGATTTATTTTCTTAAATGCATCATTCAGTGTATTAATAAAGAAAGACCATTCAGATACAATGAGATGAATCCGGTCCATATGGAAATGCTTCTTGCAACTCTTCAAGTTCTTTGTGTTTGAGGAGGGCAAATGAATAGTTCAATAAACCATTAAATGAAATGTAGTTTATCTCATTCCAATTCAGTTCTCTTTCTTTAAATCTAAGTTCCGATTTTTTTAGGGTTATCTTCATTAATTTTATTTGATATATCTAAATAAGGAATATTTGCATCTATATATGTACATGGAATTTGTAGGAATAATATTGGCTTGATGGATAATTTGGTCTTTTGATTTTGCCCTTATGTGAGTTTTCCACCTATAGAGTAGCAGTATGTATATATATATATAGTATGATATGATATATGATGATGTGATTAGAGAATTTTTTGAATTAGCATAGTTAGTGTAAGATTTACCTTCTCCTGTTCTCCTTCCCCACTATTTATAACCCACTGTTATCCAAAAAAGAAATTTGGAAAATATATAGAGTTCACACAAGGAAGGAGCACTGCTCCTAATCCACTTAATTTGAATAGCACAAAAAGAAAATTACTTGAAACAGGGATACGCAACCCAATCCTGACTTTAGTTCCCTGTCGATCCTATTGAGGCATTTTTACTATTTACAGGTTGACTTACGGCTGGTCACTAATACTAACCTAGCTTGCCTCTTAATGCTGTTGTCAAATAAACATATATAAGGGTACTAATAAAAATTACAAGCATATTGAGATATTTCTTCTCCCATGGCTAGTTCTACTAGCTGCACCTAGGTGTGTCATATAATTCAACTCCTGCAAATAAATCATTGAATCAACCCTAAGCTGCACTGCACATGTGTTTAGGTTTTCTTTTTTATTATAATTAAAAAGTATGTTTACTGTGGTCCTAAAGTCATACAAAATAATTTGGATTTTGATTTTAATTAAACGGATTGGTCATTCAATTTTTGTAAATCGAAAAGTCACTCTATTTTAATTTAGATAAGTATGAAGAAGTCACTAGTGGCCAGCTGTATCATCTTCTCGTGTGTGATTATTACTGGTGACTTCATGTGATAAGTACTAGTTGGCCAAGTTAAGTGACTATTTTACGGTAATTCCACTACTAGTCATTTATTTTAATATTAAAACATTGTTAGCTACAATTAGCTTTATAAAATCAAATATAAAAATAACATATTTAAAATATTTTGTAGATTATATATAAAAATAAAATAAAATAAAATAAACATATTATATATAAAAATAAAATTTTTAATATAGCTATGATAATCATTATATATTAGACCAAACATTTTACAATAATTATTATATGTTTGCACATATATCTTTACGATAGTTTTTTATTTTTGAATTATTTGAAGTTACAGTACAAGTTGTTATGAATTTATTATAATATATTCACTTTTTCAATTTTGATTATGAGATATGTATATTTATTGCTATTTTAAATTAAATAAGTATTTTATTTTCGTTTATAACATAAATAGTATAAAAAAAATACGTACTTTTTGTGTATAACAACTAAATAAAATCTAAACGCCAAAGAGTCCACGAGTTTGAAACTTTAAGCACCACCGGCTCAAAAAAAATTTCGGTGCATGAAATGCAACCAACAATAGTTGTATGAGGCTCCATTCATTTGTTGACAAGTGTTTTTAATGGGACCATCTGCCTACTTTTACAATTGAAACTTGAAAGTAAATAAAAACTATTAATAAAAGTGAAAAAATTCACATTCATATATGCACAAGTCAAAGCAATACTTTCTAAAAGCAACAAATCTGCTGACGAGTAAAGAAACAAGATACCTTTTAGATGGAGTAAATCAATAAACCTAATTCTCTTCCTTTCTTCTCTTTTTTCATTAGTTCTTTGTTTTTTGTGATCACCTTCTGTTGTTAACACCTAAAATTGCTTATCTGCATGACCTGCAAGGAAATTTTAAAATTAATAGTAGGTTACGTTCAAATTTTTGAGTTATGCTAAATGTCAAATGAAGAAGATCTGACAAATATTCTAAAAATTTCAGCTTTAACCATTTGAAATGTGTCTTTTTTTTTTTTTTGGTGATTGTATCTAATATACGAAGAACAAGCAAAGATTGCAAAATTTTCATTCCTTACATCCTTGGATGCGTGAAAGTATTTATCAGAAGAAATCTTAACAATTAAATTTTTAATGGAAATAATAATTTCGATTTACCCGGTTTGTGGGTTGAAATAAAAGTAATTGCATATGTAATAATAAGATAGAAAAATATATTTTGGATATATATATATATATATATATATATATATATATATATATATATATATATGAAAATTTTCTTTTGGGAGATGATTTAAGAAATATATTCTAACCTTTTTGTGTGGGAGACCTAATAGGCGGAGGAACCAAGAAAACTAAACTTTGCAAATAAGTAAACAATGAACAAAAATTTGTTCTTGGATAAGAAATTGGAATGGTTAGAACTGTTTGAAAGAAGAAGAAGAGTCTGGGCGGTTGTCAATAGAAAATGCTAAGATATATGTGGGAACAGTCAAATTTACTTCCCTGCTAGTATTCATTTAGGGGTCGTTCGGTTGGGGCTTCTTTTTACGCAGGGTATTAACTATTAATGTGGGTATTAATAATGTGGGTATTAATAATGTGTGTATTAGTAATGTAGGTATTGATAATGCGGGTATTAGTTATGTGGGGTTTAATAATGTGGGTATTATATTATAACGTAGGGATTATTTGTTGAATCAATGATATATTACAAATTAATAAAAAATATTATTAGTTAAAATATTTATTTACTCCTTAAATAAAATTAGAAATATTCTTATTATTATGAGGGTTAATTTTATCATTTTAAATTTTAATACCTGCATTATTAATACCCACATTATTAATACCACCTTCTACCCCGCATAAAATAATACATAAATTCCCGCATTAATAATGCGGGTATTAATAATGCGGAATATACAAAAACACAACCAAACGTTGCACTAATTTTATGTGGGTATTAAAATTTCACAAAAACCAACCGAACGCTGCGCTAAATTAACGCTGAATTTTATACGTGTATTAATATTTAGTACTGTAAACCGAACGACCCCTTAATCCTAAAACTTGGCCTACTTTCCACTAAATTAATTTTATATGCACCATTTATTGAAAATAAATCAATCCAAGTAAATGGCCCCAACTAAAAACACTTGTCAACAAGTGAATGGAGCATCATGCAACTATTGTTGGTTGCATCTCATGCGCCAACAAAAAAAACTGACTAGACTTTTAGGATCCTATTCTATGGAACTTAACTCATACTATAGACCCTTAATTACTTTTTTTTATACAAGTTTCTGGTTGCACGTAACCTCATATTTATGAGCACATAATTGGAAAAAAATCACTTAAATACTATTAAACCATTAGTTTGAGTTATAAACTAAAAACCAAAGAAAAATATGAGTTTCATATTCAATTCAGCTAACTTATTGCAGAAAGAAACTATGCCCAACATGAGTCCTTGATTTTCTTTTTTTCTTTTTTGTATTTTCCTTCAATTGCTTAAGTTGGCATCATATCTATGGAAAATTAAATATGACGAATATTCTGAAAATTGAAAGCAAAACTACGTCAGATAAGTTTTCAAATCTCATCCTTCCTGGACTGTATACAAAACAAGAAACTCCGCGGTCCTCAATTATTAGAAAGTTCTCATTAGTACAATTTTATTAACATATTTTTCAATAAAATATATTTCATATAATACTACCCAACTCCACGGTTCAACGTCTACATCCAGGTCTCAACTTATTTGTCATCAAGTTTTTACTACTATCAGATAATTAGGAGATGACTTTTTGACAGTATCTCTAGTAATCTAGCTACAGTACTACATGAACAAAAAGAAATATTCAGGAAAATAAAAGTTGCATAAAATTGTGCAAAACAAACTTTTTATTGCATTAACGTATAGTACCTTATTTTCGTTTGCACAAGTTTAGCAAAGCCCTTAGGCTTTACGCATAATTGTAAAGCGTAATTGCGGTCTTCTCAAGAATAAAAGCAAAAGATTGGGCAAAAAGAACTTGAAGAAGTACAAGACGATTCATCAGCTCAAATACAAAAAATTAAACTATTAATTAGAAACTTAACATTGACGCAATCTTATAGAATCTCAACGTTGAGTTGAGACAGTACTATAAGTTCGACAACCTTTTTGGGTAATTAACCCATCTTTCGAGCAACTAATATAATACTCAAATGTTAAAAAAAACTCATGGTTGGTGCAGAGACACCCACGGGCAAACTTAAATATGTAAATACTTTTTTTACCCATCAAGTGCATAAACTTGCATTGGAAAAAGAATGTTGACCCTAATAAGTTGAATTTGAAGAATGCAACTTCTTACCCGCAGGCTGCAAGAGTAACCATTTCTTCATCTCTGGAAGCTTTTATCGGCATTATGCAAAGGAATACAGTACTCGGTAAAATCCATCAAAGGCACTCATAAAACACAGACTATACTTCTGAATCAAATAAGAATAAAACTAATGTCTAAATGCAACTTTGCTGCTCGAGCATCAGAGAACAAGGGTCGAACATCTCAACTCAACCCACATCTCCAACCTGGTCAAAATCAAGTGATGTCCTAAACCATCACAAAGCATTCCCTCATTCCAACTCTGTTAAGGAAAAGAAACTCAACAAAAAGCCATTAAAATATTTACTGGTACATTGATTTCAGAAGAGAGTCTGACTTATAACTATGCAACATGAATTCGCTCAATTAAAGCATCTGCCCCTTGACAGTTACTACAACAACAAATACACCTCTATAAGCTATGAAATACCAAAAATGAGATTATGTTCCGGGCCACATCTAAAAGTACTGCAAAAAGATATCTCACTTGCCTTAATATTAGTGTTTTAAATAATACGTGCAGCCATCTATCCCTATCTCTCTTTCTGACCTAATACTCAAACATTCATCAGAAGCTAAAGAGAATCAAAATACAAACTCCTCCTCCCCTGCCCCATTTGGTAGTGCTCTATCCTCCATAGCTTTCAAAGTTTCTGCCGTGGAATCACTAATATCTAACAGATACTGTAACCTGGACAACTTTTCTGGTGGGGGATCACTCTTCACATAGATGACGAAAAGATCAGCCAGCTCTTCAGGTACCTCCCAAGATAAGGGGTCTGACGGAACAGCCTTGTCACAAGCTAACAAATCATTGAGAGATGAAACCTACAAGACACAGAAAAGCATTAATGCATGATTCAAGCAAAAACAACAAGCATCTTAAGATCTGATTCATACCAATGCTTTATGGTTTCTCTGCCTCAGAAGTGACACAGCCTGAATAAGTGAGTTTGATAATCTGCTACGAGCTAATTCATGAACTACTTTTTTGGCCTTATCAGCATTAATATTAAGATCTTTTGGTATATTCTCATATACCTCTACTTCATCAAACTCTCCAGTACCAGATGAGAAAATATCAGCCACTGTCTTTTTGAAAAGATTCTCTCGTAAACTTTCAGATATCATGGTGTTTATGTCAACTGAAGATTCTTTCAATTCTCTAATCTCCTTAATGCTCAGCCTTCCCTGACCAACAGCAGTTTCAAGGGCTGCAGCCAATTTTGTCGTTGTGATGCTCTTTATTATCTTCTGAGCATATGGAGGTGGCAAGCCAACATTCTTCTGTAATTCAGTGAGCTGTTCCATTCTGATTTTAGTCAGCTGTCCATCAGCTAAGATAACCTCAGCTTGTTGCCTAAAAGCCTGTTCAGCTAAACTCCGGTGCACTTCAACAATCTCTTTATCAGTCAACCCAAGGATGCTACCAAGTTGACTTAGTAAAACATATTCAGAGTCATCCTTCTTTGTGGTGATCTGGGCCCCAAAAGGAATTCTAGTAACTTCCCCAGTTAGACAAAAGAGCAAGTACGTTTTGTAAAGGTCAGTTCTATCCCTTTCTGGAAGATCATCCTTGTTGAGAGTAATCTCGGTCTGGATTTCCTTTCGCAAATTGTCCTTGCTGGGCTTTACTTTCCTAAGTGATTGCAAGGACTCCCAATCTTCATCCTCTTCGTCTATTTGTTGAACCTGATCCTCCTTTTGAGGCTCTTCTGGTGGGGTGTCAGATGATTCACCCTTGATGTCCGCAACTAATTGAGTCACTACCAAACTATTAAAGGCTATCATCTTTTTCAGTTCTTTTGCTTGCTCAGTGCGGCTTCCAGCTGCTCGGGCCCTTTGTATGAAACTGATGAAAATCTTTCTGACCTGTATTTATGAAGCCAATGACTGTAATTAGAAACATAACGAGGAATATTTCTTCCTGAGGGATCAAAGCAAATGCATGCAATACGTAAACGAAAATTAGAATCCTGATACTTACTGCCTTGCTAGCAATAGACATGGCAACCTCCCTGGTTAAACGTAAACCATATGCAGCCTTTCTCACAGATTTCTTTATTTCAGCATCATAACCATCTACTCCAGCAGCAATTGCCTCCTTAACCACCTGCCAACAACAGTATATGTGGGAGAGGGAGTGTCAGATTAGCTCAATTTCACCTCTTGCACCGTAAGCGGGAAGAGATCAACCCACTTAAACATTGACAACTACACTCGCAGTATAAAATACAAAATCTCTAAAGTGGCTTATTACACTAGTAATGACTATTCACAAGAAATTGCCTCAATTAACTAATCTACAGAGGAAATTTGAGAAACCTGTGTGGAAACTTCTAAAAATGACATATAGGAAGCCAGCAGAAGCTAAGGAATGAGACAGTGGCTCAATCAGGAGTTTTGCTACATTTGAAAGATAATTTACATATTGGGAGCTGCATATAGGTGCAGGATTTCATCTGTACGGAAAATATAAACAAATCGATGGTGAAACAAATGAGAGAGATGAGGATGTTCGACTATTGTCTGCTTCAGTAGAATGACAATTAGGTGCTTAAGATGCCACATTAGCACAGTTAACAATGCACATCTTTCTGCAGATCATACATGCTAATAGACTAATCATTGTGAGCAGACAGGCTACCCAAACTAGCAGGTATCGATGTGCGATATCCTTAATAATTAGTTCCAAAAATATTGTCACATTTCTAATTTGGAAAGAATTTAACTTGCACATCCTATTTTACCTTTAATGAAAAGCTTTTATAGCCACTCAACAATTATAAAATGTCTAAGACGAAAAGTTTCAAAAGTCTTCTTTCCTTTCTTAAACTTTGTACCAAGTCAAACCATGACATATAAATTGGAACAGGAGTAACAGTTAATAATTCAAAATTTTTAAGAAAAGTGTGATCAAAGAGCCTGTTTGACGCTCAAATAGTAATTGTGCCACATAAAGTGTAACAGAAAGGAGTAGCACATAAAAGGTCTAAACTTTCCGAAAACAAAAAATAGATCTATAGAAGACATGCATTCGTCAGAATGCTTCCTTTTTTTTTTTTTTACGAGGTAATTTCATTGAAAGGAATCAAGAAGATGCAAGTTTACAAAAGAGATTTTCACATTTGAAAGTTAACGTGAACCAAATTTATGGGGCAGAGGGAAAGCAAGATAGAGGCAGTCAAGCAGCACTCTTTGGTCCTAACTTCTATATCCCAAATTAATGACTCAGCTTATTCAATTCTCATATACCATGATACGAAAGGGGTAAGGGTATCTGGTGAATAAAATGTAATTTCCCCCGTACGACCGTGTTATATCCCCACCCAAAATAGCACAAAGCAGGGCTCTGTAATTATATCCTAAACAGCATGGGAAGTTGCTGTAAAGTGCCACAACTAGATGAGAGGCACCTATGCAATTGCAAGACTTGAAATATCAGATTCCACTTAGCTATTTACAAAAGAGAAATACAGGTACACATATTCTTTTAATAATCCAGAGCAACATTTTGCTTCGTATCATTACAGCCCATTCAGCTGCATAGCATAATATTGAACTAAACAACGCACATCTACAGAGAAGGGAGTGGCTGTTACCTTTTCAAACAAACTGCCACAGATATCTGCATGAGCTGCTTCAACTGTTTGCTTGGGAACACATAGCATAACCTGCAGGCGTTCCAATGCTTTCATGTCATCATCACTAAGTTCTCCATCAGCGACAAGCTGCTGAAGCTTTTGCCTGTAGATTTCTGAAAAATGAAATGCGAAGACAAGATAATTTAGTGAGAGAATGCAGTAGATAAGATTTTTCTTTTCACAATTGTTAGAAGGTTCAAACGAATAAATCAGGAACATAGAAAAGTTCATATTCCTATTTTTGTACCTGTCCAAGGAAAAAAAAAAAGAATCGGTTCGTAAGGCAACACATCAAGACATTACCTAGATAGCACAATGCATTGTCAGCACAGAAATACCTCAACTAAACTGGAGCACAGATCCAAGGAACTACAGATAAGTGGTCAATGCAGTTCACAAGCCTGTAGGACTGACATCATTAATTCCTAAATCCCTACCTAGTTTCATCTGTTTGGTTTGATGCCCTTTAACCATTCTCTAACCTAAGCGTTAGTATCACTTTCAACATTTCCATCCTCACATGCAACACTCCAAAAAAGACAAAACACAATTGACAAAACCAACATACAACAACAACAACAAACCTAGTATGATCACACAACTGGGGTCTGGGGAGGGTGAGGAGAGGCTGTTTTCGATAGATCCTCGGCTCAAGAAAAACAGTTTTGAAAACGGGTTTGGCAGGAGAAAAGGAAAACATACCAGAATAAAAATGCTAAGATAGAAATACCAAGGTAAAGAAAAGCAATGACATCTAAATATCAAAGATAACCAGTGTAAATGAAACAATAATACTAATAAGAGCCAGTGTTTTGGTGAGCGAGAAGCGCAATGAAGCGACGAGGGCCCTGGAGCTTCAAAGCGCGAAGCGCGCGCTTTTTATACATGAAGCGTAATTTAAAAAAAAAATAAAAAAATATTTTTTCACAAATAAATTTTAGTATTTAAATAAGCAAGAAGCCAAGAACGCATTAAAAATAAGATAAATTCAATCCAAACACTAAAGGAAAGAGCAAATAATCCCCATAGGACAAGCATAATAAAACTAAAATCCAAAATACAAAGAAAAACAGAGCTTAAAGAAAGGCGGTGAAACGGAGCAGGAAGGAAAGTGAAACAGAGCATAGAAAGAAGAAGAGGAGATCGGAGGAAGAAAGGAAGAAGAAAAAAAAAGAGTCTTGCTTGTTAACAGAAGAAGAAGAAGAAGAAGAAGGAGGAGGAGGAAAGAAAGAAAGAAGAAAGGAAGAAGAGTGGAAGAAGAAAGAAGAGGAGAAATTACCTGGTCTACGTGATGAGAGGCTGATGAGAGAGGCTGCGTTCTGTCTTTTACTTTGTGTCAAAAATCCTTAAATTTAGCTTTATATATTCTTTTCCTTTAAAAGAAATCAGATTTTAACTTCTTTTTTTTTAAAAGCGCAGCAAAGCGTGCGCTTCAACACTGTTGCGCTTCGCGCTTCACTGAAAAAAGCGTGCGCTTTTTTTTCCCGCTTCGCTTCACTCGTAAAAAGCGCCTGCGCCTCGCTGCGCTTCGCGCTTCAAAGCGCAGAAGCGCGCGCTTTTCAAAACACTGATAAGAGCAGCAAAGAATAAGATAAAAATAGAGAAATAAAAATAACACTAATAAGGTTCCCTAAAAAACCCTACACTATAGCCATGTTCTCCCACATAAAGGAGAGAAAACACTCACTACCTTATAACCTTCTATACCGTAATCCTCGACCTCCAAACTTCCCTATCTAGGGTCAAGTCCTCCGTAATCTAAAGTTGTGCCACAAAACCAACATGAGGATATAAAATTACATAATACAGTTATTAATGGCCACTTAGTGCAGTCATGATGATACTGGAGGTGCTAAAAACTCCTCTACTATTCTCAACTCCAGCTCCACAATGAAGCTAGTTGATGGTCTTTACAAAAGAAGGGCAACTGATACTTATATCCAACTATGCAGAAAAACAAAAAACTAGAACTTCAAGGATTGGTAGAGGAGGGTGTTTAGTGCCAGTGCAGAAAAAGATCCAGAATGTTTATTTTGCACTGCTTGGACATCTCACTTGTTTTTGTGCAACTGTGCCTCACAGCGGAACCAACTAATACTTGGAAGGATAACCTCAACAAGTTCTTGTTAAGACGCCTCATGTGCGATTCAAAACTTGACTAATTGCTGAGGCATTTGCTCTCCAGAAAGGGAATTAAAAATTAAGTTTCACCCTAACCAAATTAGAAGATGAGTTAAAATAAAGACGTGTTACCTTGATGAATCTCAAAAGCCTTTTGCGGATCAAAATTCAACTCTTCACAGAGATTTTGAAGATAGGCTGCTTTGCTCTCAGCAGCTTCTAAATCACCAGTGGTAACAGCTTGAGAAAGTCGTTTACGGTACACTTTTGAGGTGACATCCAATGTAATTGCCTCTGCTTCCCGTCTTCCCAAACCAAATATATTTCTGAATTGGTTCAGAGCAGCAAGCTAAAAGATGAAGAAAAGTGGACAGGTGAAAAGGCATATAACTAAAAGACAAAAAGAAGAAAAATTCAAATGGTTCCATGGCATGTAATGTAAGTTAACACTCGTTAGGAAGCAGAATCAATTGAGCACATTAATTAAACAAGGATCCGGTACGCTCCAATCTTACAATCATATTGGACTAAAGATTGTTTGGTCCTGTAAACAATCTCATCAATGAGAACCCTTCAGGAGTGCCTAACTCACACATAAATTGCTGCAATCTTACCACTAGAAGAAAGCTCTGGGATACGTATTTTTCATAATTTTGTACTTTCAAAAGATGAATGATCTCAAGGAGAAAAAAAAAAGAAGGATTGACAGAAAAGGATTGATCTAGATGTCAACCACAGAAAAGGACCCAACCACAATGATGGTAATCCCCATTACGAGAATAGGCATACTGTATATTTTCAGTGTACCAAAGATGGGTCAACCACACGACATACATTTTGTGCTACACTGTTTTTCTGGACATACTTTTAGGGAGGTAGAGCACATGCTATACGTGTGATGTTGACAACCAAGACGTGTACTCCTCCCTTCTACAAACTGTTCTACCACAATAATTTAATACTCCCTCCGTCCCAATTTATGTGACGTAGTTTGACTTTGCACGGAGTTTAAGAAATAAAGATTGACCTGGTAAAGTTTCAAAATTACCCATGTTAGATGTAAAGAAAAAGTAAGGGAGAAAAGATTGGATTAATCAAAAAGTTAATGGTAGATTTTAATGTAGATAGGGCTCAACAAGGGTAGAGTAGAGAATGCTATTAATTAGTTGTCAAATAAGAAAGTGAGTAATCTTTTTGGGACAGATCAAAAAGGGAAGTGTCACATAAATTAGGACAGAGGGAGTATATTTGTATAATTGAGTATCAGGCTCAACTTTCTCACCTCGAAAAATGTGACAACCTCTGACAAGAAGACCGTGGAAGTCAACAAACGCACTTGTGCAAGTGTGCAGCTTAGCATAGTAACAAGAGAATCATACTATCGGCAACTCACATTCTTCCTCAGCAGAAAAGTCGGACCACATTTAGATTAGTGCATGTCACCCTTGCAGAACAATCGTGCAAATACTCTTGATTCGACAACTTATAAACCTAGGTCCACCACCACAAGCGTTGAACATACGTTCTCCCCATCTTCAACTCTTTTGCCTCTAGTTAAAATACCTTATCCTAAGTTCAACTAGAACAATGCGGGAATATTATGGAGGAGAAGTAAGAAATGACACATAAGGGAGCTATGATATACAAAATGAAACTGATGCTATGAATGCTAAGCCAATGCTCATTGAATGGATGATATACCCCTTCTATCCAAATTTATGTGGCATGCTTTCAACCTACCGCAAGAAGAATGACACATTTATACATTTAGAAGCAATTTAATTTTAAACTTCCTATTTTACCATTAATGAAATGATTTCTACCCACACAAATTTCTTTAACTTGTCTTAGACCATAAGTTTCAAGAGTCTCCTTTTTTCTTAAACTCCGTGCCAAGCCAAACCATGCCACATAAAATGGGAACAGAGTGCGTAACAGATATGGATCAAGTACATTTCAGAAAATCAGATTGATGCTGTGAATGCCAAGTCGATACTTGACTGAATTGATGAAATCATATAACATGGATGGCAATCCTCTTTTAGTACAATAACAACATACCCAGTATGTGATCCCACAAGTGGGGTTTGGGGAGGGTAAGGTGAATCCTGAACTTACCCCTACCTCGAGTGAGGTAGAGAGAGCAATCCTCTTTTAGTGCTACATTTTATATTCTCAATTATGTGGCATATACTAAAGATAGAACTGCAAATTACATTGATAAGGGATGTCTACCTAATAGATTATTGAATATGCTAGGAAAATTGTTGAAGTATTTCTGGGCAATCAGCCCTATCTGAAAAGGCTAGACTAATAGCTTCCTCTCCTCATGGCAGTGTCAAGACTCAAATTGGAGATATTGCTTTCTGAGTGATATTAGAGATAATTCAGGAAGATGGATGTTGGGATATTCATGTGGGATGAAACCTACTCCAAGCCTCACCAATATGGAGCATCAGGGCTAAAATTAGCAAAACAAATGGGACATAAAGAATTAGAAATTAAAACGGACCACCTACTTCATGTCAAGCTTATCAAAGACATATAGTATCACCCTCTTACGGCTATTATTGAAGATTGTAAATGCTAGTTGGAAACCAACAAGGCCACTATTATACACATCTTGAGGGAAGCAAACAAATGTGCAAATTTACTAGCAAATGAAGGTCACAGACGTGAAGAAGATTTGCTAGTATAGGATGATGCAATCAAGGAAGTTGAGTTTTTCTCTTGGCAGATTTAAGCAAGGTAACTTATAAATGATTTTAAAAATTTCTTTAGTATTCTCTAATATACCAAAAATAATAAGGGAGCAAAAGAGAATATTCTGTCTTTCCATGTCAGCATTTTCAACCGTGTCGAAGCTGGACCAAAAAAAAAAAAGAAAGAAACTTGTATCCGCTCCTATGCCAGGGGGTGGATAAGGCATCCTCCATAGGAAAAATAAATGAACAAGTATCCCTGTTATTCTATCCGTACCAGAAGCTAAAAGTAAAGCTGGATACAAAGAGAAGAGTATGTACATTTCCTGTTCTTCATACCCAACAACAGAAGCTGTGGAGAAACCACTCTCATAAGGAAAAGAAATCAATCAGTACCCCCCTCCATAAGCCTTTTTAATCCCCTCCGTAGAAGCAAATACATGTCAGACATAACTGAGACTGACAAATGCATGGGGAGAGAAAGAGAAAATCAAAATTTCCTGCCACAATGGCGGTCAAGTAGCAAAGTATGATTCCAAAACCCCAATAAAGCAAAAGGAATGCCGGAGAGAGAAATTTAACCATCATACCTTGTCTTCTTCCATCCGACCACTTGCCAGAGAATCTGTTATGTATGCTCTGTAGAGAAGTTTTAGGTCATCCATCTTTCTATCACCGTCATAATCCCCTCCTGAAGGAACAGACAAAAGGAATAAAGGAAAGGGAAAGTTAACACCAGATAACAAACTGAACACACATACAACAGCTGAAAGAAACAACAAAGTTTTAGACGGGATTTAAAAAAATTAAAATTAAAATAAAACAAACACTCTTAAACCAGAGCTCAAAGAGTCGGACAAGATCTACAACAAACATACCTACTAAGGAAACTGGCCCAACCCCAGGAGCAAAACGATTAGCATCAGGATGATTCTTCAGTGAGATTAGCAAATTATTAAATGACAATATCGTATCAAGTTCCTCGATCACACGTGCGGAATCCCTGCTGAACGACCCAGTCAACTTGCATTAAACAAATGATACAAGCAAAGAAAATGAAAAAAAATATGTTGTGCTAGAAAATTTAAAAGCTCTCCCATTTGTATTACATAAAGTTGCTTAGAGAAGAATTTATCAAGTTAAATTCAAATGGCGGGTATGCCTCAAAGTTCCCTTTTAAAGGGGTTAAATCACTTAAGAGTTAAGACCTTACTTTGCTCTTGTCCTTGACTTCAATATGCCAATGGCAATTGATATGTGTTCCTCAACCAGCTTTCTTACATACTCCTTAAACATCTCTTCTGCAAGCTGCAAAGAGAAAGATAGACATAGTTATGCATATGTATGATGATTGAATACAGGACCAAATAAATTGAATCATGAATAATGAGCAACAAATTCAAGAGCAATATAATTTTCACCGATGTGATTTAAGTAAAAATGTGATCATTTTTTTAGACAATACCTCGTCAGAAAGGCGATAAGCAAGTTGTGCTTCTCTCAAGCAGACCAGCTGGTTCACATCAATATCTGGAGAAACAAATCAAGAAGTTAATATCCACCGCAAAATTTCTGAAGTACTGTAGAGGAATTAAATCATGAAAAAACCTCAGCCCCACCAGACCTATAATTGCAAGTTACATTAACTACTGAGAGTTGAATTTGTGAGATATGAAATATAATGAAAGAATTGGCATGTCCCATTGAGCTTGGTGGAATTCATGAGAAGACCCACTCTACCTAAAGAACAAAAAGATGTCTGGATTCAAGAAGATTCAAGAGCTATTGCCAGAATCCCCTCAAAACCCATATACCCAAACAGGATATATCACTAGACATGGTCACATGGAGAAATTTTAACTGAAAGAAAGACTTCTAAAAATCTCTCTTCAGTACACAAGCAGAATCTTCCAAATTCATGCCGCACAGGGAGCTCCATCAAACAACTCATCGTTGTTAAGGATTAAATGCCACATACCACAAAAGAACAAAGCTTAAGCACATAACTGACTTATTAAAATCACCATAGTAGTCAAAAGAGGAACATTTTGAAAAACATAAATAAAAAGCCCAAGCATATTGGCCAGTAGCTTGAAAGTTTTTGCTAAAGAACTAGTTTCACGCAGAGATGAAAAAGAAGAGGAAAAAAGAAAACATGTGAAAAAGATTAGATCTGATAGTTCATACATTGGAAAAGAGCAAGTGCCTTCTAAGGCATCAACAGACCCAATTTACCTCGTCCAACGGACTTAAGCTTTGAGGCATACAACCGCTGCGCATTGTCCCTGATAGCAACCTCGACCTGATGACAAAAATGTCAAAACAGGTAAGAAGTACACACTACTTAGAGATCTAATATTACATAAATGAAGGCGACAAAGAAAAGGAGGAATAACAGAAACTCGATCAAAAGATGGTAATCTTAAAACCACACAAGCATGGCATGCGACTGCATAATCCGACTATTCAACGAAGACGGGAGAGATGATGGGGCCAAGGGAGATGCATCTAACTATCCACTACCTGGGAATCAGTAACCTTGAAAACACGTTTCCAAGGTAAGAGGAAAGCAGATGCTTCTCCAAATACAAGAGTAGATACATATATCAATTTCTGAAATGCTGCACTGGAAAAGTAAAAAATGGTCAAGTTCCATATTTTGTTGTCTGATAACTAAAGATGGTGTAGCAGATATAAAATGGAAACTAAAGCTATTGAAGAGATGACCCACCCGACGCTGCTCACTGTCTGCATCACGATCTCCTGTTTCGAGTCTTTGCCTGAATATTCGCCTACCAATCTAAGAAGTCAACATGTAGGAGTTCTTACAATTGACAAAAAAATATTATTAAAGTAAAAGTAGCTCAATGCATATAAAATTCTAACTTTCTAGCCAAACAAAGCTAAAAGTATTATAATTCGGAGGTATAGAATCAGATGAAAAGTTCAAGTTACCTCCATGTGCATATCTGCTGCATCTGGATCATCAATTCCCAATGCATTTTTAAACTTGATTATGGTATCAACTTCATCACCTCTAAGTCCTTCACCACCAGTAGGGAGGACAGCTGATACATATCTGCACAAAAATAAATATTAATGCACAGCAAGCCCATAGATTAAATAACAATGTTTAAACTGATAAGTTCGTCGTGTCATCTTACTGGTAAATAAAAGGCAAAAAAGTAAATTAAACATTATCATTTCAAATGAAAACTTAAAATACTCTGATCGATCCCTTTTAGATGAGTTCATGCCAAGTTAGAAAATTATTGCATTCAATAGTGCTTGGTCAATATGCTGAAACAAAGATGGCAATTTGATACTTTTTGGGTCAAAAGGAACTGAAACAGCATAGAGAAGTGTGTTCAATAAGCAGTAATTCCAGAAAAGTGCCAAACCTTTTTCTTTTGATCTACAAAGGTTGAGTTGGTTTTCCTCCAGTCTATGATTTGGGCATTATTTAGCCCAATATATTTGGGTTACTTGGGTTTGGCCCATGTTTGGCAGTGACAATCTGGTCCATTGGTTTACCTCTTAATTGGATTAAGCAGCCTAAGTAGGTGTGAAGTGCAAAAACAGCTTTCTTAAGGCTGCTATTTTGGAATTTACACACTTTTAGAACATCACGGGGAAGAAAGGAAGATAATTATGTTTGGACGTCATAAGCAACTAATTAACAACAAAAGCCATACTTTGTCCTACAAAGTACTAAATATGGTCCAATTCTACGACTTCTATTCCAAGCAAGCAAGCAATTCATAGAAAGAATGCAAAACTCGTCATTCGACAACTGATGGAAAAAAAGGAACATAAAAGAAAAAAAAATGAAAGATTTTCACCCACCGGCAATATATATCACGCAGTTCAGCATTGAATGCCTCATTCTGTTTGCTGACACCATACCTAAACGATAAAAAAGAAGGGAAGGGGTTAGATATGATGTAACAAGCATAAATAAACGAGACTAGAAAAGCTAGAGAAGGTTGGGTCTGAACAAGCTCATAAAGTAGGCAAATGGAAGAAAAGAGTAAACTGATTTCACCACTCCATCTTATTCATTCTTAAACTTACAATTCTGATCTTATCCAATTGTTTACAGTTAAAGTCTTTCTCACAAATCCGTAAACAAAATGATATGTAGATGATCACAAAATACTCTAGGACTCAACATTAGCAGGTGATAACGCAGTGTATTAAATAAGCATCAGTTCGGGTAAGTTAAGTTGAAACACATATAAAAATACAAACTTATCAGCAATTGCATCGATATCCTCCTTGTTCAAAGCAGCAGGGTCCTCAAAATCAGCGAGATAATTATGCAAATTAATAGCAGCAACTTGAGGAGCACAAGAATTCAAGGCATAGGCAGCGCCAGCACCAGCAGCACCAAGAGCAACAGCGCCAGCAATAGAAGCATTACGGGAGCCACCGAAACGAAGCCCGAGTGCATAACCAGCAGAAACAGCGGCAGCGAATAGTAATGCGGAGGTGGCAATTCGAATAGGTGGTGACATGGCATCGACGAGGGATTGAATAGTATTAAGGTGTTTTTTAGGACCAAAGACATGTTGAGGTTTGGTATGTGGGATAGGAGAAGCAGATGAACGGATAATACAAGTAGTACGAGTGTTGTAACGGAGGCGTTTTAGGGAGATATTGAAACGGAAAGGGGTAGGGTTGAGGAAAGGTGAGAAGAAGAAAGTGGTGGGTTGGTTGGTAGGGAAGACAAGTGAGGGGTTCATATTGATGTTGCTGTAGGGTTTAACACTCCAAGGAAGAGAAGAGTGTTTGGAAGAACAAAAGGATAAAGTGGGCGGAGATGATGATGAAGAAGATAGCTACTACTTTCTTAATTGCTATTTCAGTCCCTTCTTTTTACTGCTTTACTCCTCTCTGCTACCCGCTTTCAATCTAACTACGGCTGGGGTCCCCATAAAAGAAAAGGACCAAATATACCCCTGTACTTTCGACTATTGTTTGGCTCGCATTTTCGTCATACTATCCGATTAAAAATACCTTTACTGTCATACATTGGACCAAAAATACCCTTCAATCTAACGGAGCCCGGGACCCACCAAATAAATGGACACATGTAGTCTCTAAACTCATCTATTATACCCAGTTTATCTTTCAAACCCAACCCATAAAAACATGACCCGATCCAAACACACTAAAACTTAAATTAAATTTTCGTTTTTTATTTCATCTCCTTTGTGGGTGGTTTTCAGTCAGAAATTTAGGTTGGCATTTTGTGGCGACGGTAATGAAATTGCCATTTTATGGGAGAAGTTGATATTTGATCTCCAAGCAAAAATTTACAAGATGAAAAACGTAATTTTGCCCAAAAAAATCTAATGATTCAAAAAGTATAAAAACTGTAAATTGAGTAAATAAAGGAAATGGGTTAATGTTTATGAGTGAAAATTTAAAAAAAAAAATACTCAAATAATTGCTTGAAGGGATGAAATTAGTTTTGAAAATTAAAAGGCAAACTAAGATTCTTGGAGAAAAGGAATAGCTCCTGCTTTTAGTATAGTTTTCGGTGACCTTTGTAATAGTTGTAATAAACTTAGATTTTTATATATGCATGTAAATTATATTTGTATTAAGGAGGAAAAAATTGAAAAAGTCCAGTAGATTTAACAATCTATCTTTTAGCCCATTCCAAGGTAATGGGGTGTTTCAGTTGGAATTCTATAAAATAAATCTTGTTGGATTTGAGTACCAACCAATATAAATTCAACAACGGGAAAAAATGGTTTGCCAGCGCCGAAAATTTTTGTAGCAGTGGGTACAGTTTTGGTTTTGCATAGTCAGAGCAAAGAGATCGCTAAATTAGAGTGTTTAATCTCATGCATTCATTTGGTTCATTGTAACTAAAATATAATTGCTTAGAATTGAGATAAAAATGAAAATTTTACTTCCAATTCGCCATGTATGTGTATCAGATAATCTTTACTTTAAGCAAACTTCCAACAAAGGAGATGAAATAAATGATTGGGTAAAAGGGTTATACAATTAGATGGGTCGGATTATGGGTAGAGAGGAGAATGGGTTGGGTTTTTAATTGGGTGTGGGTTTTAGCCTCAGCTATTGCCACGTGCCTAATCTGTTAGCCAGAGGGGCATATGTGCTCCAAACTTTAACGGTAAGGGTATTTTTAATCGAATAGTATGACGAAGGTGCGAGCAAAATAATAGTCGAAAGTATAGGGGTATATTTGACCCTTTTCTGAATTCAAAATACTCAATATCGGATCCAACACTATTCATTTGCTATTTCCATTTCAGCTCTTCGGTATTCACTATAATGTTTAGGTAACTTTAATATTTTTATTCAGTTTTCTCTTTTCAATATTGATGTAATTTTATTTCGATAAATCAAAGAATTGAAATATTTAAAATAGGGGATCTTAGTTTACATAATCAATCGTTCGAGTGTTTTGTTTTCATCTCCATTGCCATTAAATTTCATATACCTTTCCTAGACAATGGGTGTTTTCGACTCCAGCACCTTCACTTCTCGCCCTTAAGATCAACAACTTCCTTCTTTACTGCTTCGAAAATCCTCCACAACAACCCGAATCCGAAGATTAAAGTATTTGAATCTCAAAGATCCAAATGATTATTGATTTTCAATTATCAAGACTTATAGGAAATTTCAAATTCAATTATGAGTTTATTTAAAAATAACATGAAAAAAGTTGAAGTCTTTGAGTAGAAAGATCGAAAGTTTCATTTTTTTTGGTGTAAGAAAAATAAGAGAGTTTAGTGAGAAAATGAAAAATGAACATAATTTATCTTAAATTGAAATTACATCCAAGTCAAATAAGGGTTTACAGTGCATGAGCTAAGAAATCTGCTCATCCAAATTTCCATTAGTTGTGCTTGCCGCCACCGGATAGGACGGATCAACTGACTGACGTTTAACAAGGATACTTTAGATGATAGAGAGTGGTTGTTTGCAGTGATGAAATTCTCTCTTTTCTTTTATGTCTTCTTCTTTTATTTACTTTTAGTTGTTCATTGTTTTTGTCTAACATGAAACTCCTGGTGGTTTGAATTTGAAGCACAAAAACGTTAAAACATAATGCGAGGCAAATTGAGCAACCATCCAAGGCCAAGGAAGAGCATTTCAAGACCATTGTGAGCCGTCTCAAGACCTCCCAGGAAGAGGCGGACCGCCTGAAAAAGTAGGAGGACCGCCTACTTGAAAATAGCCGAAATTTGGCTAAGTATAGAATGGGAAGCTCTCTGAATCTCAAAAGGGCGGACCGCCCCTGTGCGGAGGCGGACCGCCCACTACACAGTGTGGCTAAGTGGTGCTCAGCAGGAGGCGGACCGCCCAGTCCCCCCCCCCCCCCCCCTTGTTTGACGGAAATTCTATTTTTAATGCTATGTAATTCCTATTCTAGCCCTGCGTGGCTTCTATCCTTTTAGACCACTTTAGGGGTCTTTTAGACTTTTTATTATGTGTGTGAAGCACCTATAAAAAGGCCCTTAGTCTTTTATTTTACTTAGATTACCTTTTATGAATGATGAACACTTTTGAAGACTAGTATCTGTTGAGTTAATGAAAGAACCCCTTTTTGGTTTGAATATTCTAGTGGGTCTAGTTGAACCTCGAACCAAACTCGATCATTCTATTTGCAAGTCCCAAGTGTGACTCGAGGGTAGTTGCATAGCGTTAGGCAACTCTTGACCCGAATCAAGGATTTCATGAGACAAGTTCCTCGTGGATACCTCGTAAAGAGTTCGAGACGAGTCTCGCTCCTATCGTTTTTAGTGTCTTATTTTTTTATCCTTATCATCTTGGTATCAAAGCAAGGCTCGGAATTTGTTTCTACAAACCCTCGACCCTTGTTTTTCGTGCCTAAGTTGGTTTCTATCTTAGTTCCTTGTTGTTATTGTTGAAAAGAAGAAAATACAAAAAAATTGAAAAAGATTAAAAACATCAAAAATTTGATCATGTGTTCTTGGATTGATGGACCCATTGTTAGATTGATATCGAGGTTTGTTTTTTGTTGAGAACCCATCAATTTGTTACCAACAACTCTCGATTTGGAGTTGTAAAACAAGATTAGAAAATTTGAAATCCTTGTTCTTGAAAACCCTTGCTATGAACTTGATGAACATTGGAATTTGAATGTTTTTGATTGAGGTTTAATAAAAATCATTGGGGTTTGATTATAGTGGTTGAAAACACCACTGGGTACCTTCAGATTGATAAAACATCTTGAAAATTGTTGGATTTTTGGGTGCTAAAGCCAAGAAACACGATTTTGGACTGTGCTGAAGAACACAGTAGGCGGGGGCGCCTAGTCACAGAGGCGGACCGCCCGGATTTTTAGGAGGTGGGGTGCCTGTTTACAGAGGCGGATCGCCTACTCCCCTCTGCAGAGAAACGGGCGGACCGCCCACTTGAAAAGGGGTGGGGCGCCTGTTTTGTGAAGCATTGGTTTGGGTAGTTTTTTCTAGGTTCTCTTGTTTCTTTGCTTGCATAACCTCTAACTAGTACTTCTCTAAGTAACTTTCCTACTTAATTGGTACTAGTCTTTGATCTTTTCGGAAACTCGTGCCTAGTTAGGAGAGTAGAATTTGAAGAAGACCCGTAGAATCTTTTCACTCAAGTCCTCACCTTAAAGAGTTTATCGTCCATTAAGTCACATAAACTCCACTCACCCCGGAGGACACTTGACTTGTGGATTGATTGGTTGAGTTGAGGTTTGTTGATCAACTACGTGAAACTTCTAGATTCAAGCTTGTGTGAAATATCCACCACCACTAAACGAGTGAACCGAGTGCCATACAAGTAAGGGGTGTGAGTGAGACGATTTCACCAACGTTTGTTCCTTTTGTAGGTACAATGGCCAATGAGGGAGATGATCCCATGAAGAAAGCCTTGGAAACTATCATGTCCAAGTTGGAGGACATAACCTTGAGGCTTGAGAACGTTGAAAGGAGGACCCCGAGCGTCCAAATTGAATCCGGAGAAGGAACAAGTCGAGGTTCTACAATGACTCCCGGACACTTTGCGGAGATAGCCAAGAAATATGAGCTAAAGAATGATGTAGCTCCACAAGAGCGTGTGTTGGGCAATCCCCAACAAGTGGGCATTCTCCACAACTTAGGCAATCCCCAAGGAAATGCTCCACTTCAAGACCCGTTCGATATGTTCCACCTCTTGAGCAAGTTGTTGAAGCCCAAGAAGGGGAGGAAACCGAGTATGGTAATGATACCTATATGTATGATGCTCACTATCAACCTAGGCGAGCAATGAATTGGGGTCGTAATGTGGATAGGGGTAGAGGTCGAGGTCGAGGGCCACCCATGAGATTTGATGGAGGGAATGCTAGGAGGGATTATGGTGCTTATGATGACCACTATGGAGGCCAACCAGAGCCTCACTGTGGAGGTCGTGATAGCAACAACCTCAATAGTGTTAAGCTCAATTTTCCAACCTTTAAGGGAACTTGTGATCCGGAAGCATACATTGAATGGGTACTACTCATGGAGATAGTGTTCGACACCAATGAAATGACCGAGGAGAAGAAATGCACCTATGCCATTTCAACCTTTGAGACCTATGCTTATACTTGGTGGGAGTCCCTGAAGAGGTCAAGAAGAAGGATGGGAATGCATGTGAATGTAACTTGGGATGAATTGAAAGGTCTCATGAATACCAAGTATGTGACTCTAAGGTATCGTCAAGAGCAACTTAAGAGGCTTTATGAACTAAAGCAAGGTGTCAAGACGGTTCATGAGTACTATGATGAATTTGAGAAGACCCGGATGGCTTTGGATATGGATACCGAGGGTGAAGAACAAGCCGTGATCCGTTTCAAGAATAGCTTGAGCTATGGTATAGCCTCTCAATTGAGGTTGCATGCTTATCTTTCACTTCAAGATATCTTTGAAGCCGCAATTGAAGCCGAGAATTGGCTTAAAGAAGAGAAGTCCACCCACTACAAGGGAAACACTCCTACTCCCCTGAGCAAGCCAAAGGAGTGGAAGACTCCAAATGCAAATTTTCCAAGTGCAAGTGGTGCAAGTGCTAGTAAAGATGTGAAGAAGCCCTATGAGAAGTCTACACCACATGTGGGAGGTACTTCTAAAACTCGCTTGAGCAATCCTACTTCTACTTCTACTCAATGCTATAAGTAGGGTATGGACATTTTGCTAGAGATTGTCCTACTCGAAAGACCATGGTTGTGGTAGGTGAATTGGTGTATGAACAAGATAGTGAGTCGGAGGATGTGGGAGTAGAGGGAGATAAAGTGGTTGTTGTAGAGGAGGATGCGGTTGAGGAAGATGATCCTCATGCCTTCCTTGTTGTGAGGATGAGCTTAAGTGTTATGCTTATGGAGGATAGTGCAAATGCGCAAAGAGAGAACCTCTTCCATGCTAGATGTCGAATCATGGATGTAGATTGTTCCATGATTATTGACTCGGGAAGTTGTGCCAACGTTGTTAGTCAAACACTAGTTTTCCAATTGAAATTACCCACTTTGAAACATCCCAATCCTTATCGTTTATAATGGCTTAGTGAGTGTGGTGAATTGAAAGTGGTGAAATAAGTGATGATTAAATTCAAAATGGGGAACTGTGTGGATGAACACATGTTTGATGTGGTCCCTATTGTTGACACCCAATTTTATCCCGAGAATTTTAATTAACGCTAATCATTTAAATAAAAATCAGTTTCAAATTTTAAGGTGAATTAATGAGTATTTTGAAGAAAATGGCTAAAACCGTTCTAAGTTTTAAAATCCAGCCTATCCCCGCAAAATACCTATAATCACCTCTCACACACCCTTAATAACAATTTTTCCTAAAAAATTCAGATGAACCATGGAACCCGTTTTGCCTTCACCCCAAGACCCGCGACCCATTTTGAATTTCTCCCAAAATTTGAAGTCAGATTGGCCCAAATCTCTGGTCCCCCTTCTCCAACTCAGCAATCTTCGTACGAACCTTATCCGATTAGATCCGTTGGAGGTTTTTCAGTATTTTCACAACCCATAGAACCCTAAATCGTGGAGAGATACAAGGGGAAGTTTCAAGCAGCGAGAAAGGAAGATAGAGAAAGGGAGAAGAGAGAGAGCAGCAGCCGTAAATAGGAACATAGAGAAAATATACAGCATCCATACTTATAATTTTTTTAGTCGAAGAGATTTCGCTACTGTTTTCTGCAAATTTAGATTTGTGTATCGCTCATGTTCGTGTCATCGACTTCGTTCGACTCGTCGACCTTGTTCGAGTCGTACTCATCGATCCTCGCCCCAGCTCGCTGCTCGCAAAAAGGTAACAACTATTTTCATCTATTCTCAATATTGGTTTCTTATTTCCAGGCAACGATTATGCTGGTAATTTAATGTCGATTTCATATTCGAGCTTGTGTAGTTCATCTAAGTATATAGAGAAGAATGTATGATTAGTCGATTTGATCATTCGTGAGAGATCTTAAAGCTGCATTTCTTGGTAGTAATAAGCCTTCAAAGTTGTTATCTTTGTGTTTATTTAATAATGTTATTATAAGACTTGATTCAGCAACTCTAAATTAATGATTCAACCTTATAATCTAGACATGGATGATCCAGTAGTTTAATAAAAGCAGCAACCTGTTTAATGGTAAAACTTGTTCTTTTATGTCTTCTGTTTACCATATTAAGAGTGTAAATTCTGCTGGTATAACCTTGGTTTCCATATGAGTTCCTGGTTGTTCATATCATCATGAGTGGTTAGCATTTAATGATAGAAAAAGGGTAAGTTTTTTTTTCTTTCTTGTTGTCCTACTGGTTTAATTCTAGTAGTCGAGCAGCCTTTGTTTTAGCTTACTTCTGTATTTTCCTAGTAAAATGTGCTCTATTCTGCATTAAGTTATTGGCTTGATTAACTGGAGATATGAGGTTGTGAGTAGGAGTTCCTGTAGGGAAAATCTTTCAATTTTGTAGGTATGTGTATAGCAAGAAGTGTTATTGTGATCTATGTGAAGTAGTGAACAGCTGAAGGCTGCTGAAAATGTGTTTGGGAGGTGAGGAGTCTGCTGATTCTTTTTCTTGGGTTGATGTTTTGGCTTGTGCAGTTCTGGGATGTTCTCTGTTTTCACAGTGTTTAGGAAGGCCATGTTGTTCATTTAGGTGGTGTTAGATTGGTTCAGGGGTAAGATGGAGAATATGTGTTGTTTCTGGCAAGTAAAAGAGGTCAGGGGTTTAGCTATGCCTTGTTAGAATGCAGGTTATTCAGTCCTGAGGTTGGCTTTCAGGTTAGTTCAAGTGAAGTGCATAATCAGCATGTGTGTGTGTGCTATGGTGTAGCAGGGGTTTAGGAGGGAGTATGCAACTGTGCAGCAAGTAATATCAAGGTGCAGGGGTGAAAAAGGGCTGCTTTGGCTTTGTGAGTTGAGAGGTTTGGTTTGTAGCCTGCAGCAGTAGCAGGAGTTCCGGGAATTCCTCAGGTGCGTGTGTGTAGTGAGAGAGGTGTGTGAGGTCTGAGTCTGGTCTTTGTTCTTCATAAATTCTTGAAGGGCTTAGGTTGTTATGTTTCTGGTGGAAGGTTCATTATTTAAGCTTGTTCCTGGATAAAATGTTGTTTGCATCAGCTTTGCCTTAGCCATTTAGCCTACATGTAGTACCTATCCAGCCTGCCCTGTTATTTGTTATGTTGCCTGCCGCTTGAAATAAAGAGTATGCTTGGTATTAATTAAATAAACCTCTAAATAAAGTTTGTGTTATCTTTGAAAGTTAATGGTTCTGATCTTTACCTCTGGTAATAAAAGTTTAAGTTAGCCTTTTCAATAAAGTTCCTTAAATCATATATTTGTGAAGGTATTGCAACCGATGTCTTAATATGCATTAATCCTCTGTTTCATTATTTGACATATGACATTATGAAAAAGAGACCCGCCGAGCAGTGAAGTGTCAATTTCTTTCCAACAATATACTTATTAGAGAGTGCCCTTTTAGTTTGCCTTGGCCTATTTCCTCTCTGTCTGCATCTATATCCGTTGGAGATGTTTGTTCATTTATTAGATTTAGGTTGGATCAATTTGTTGTGCATGAGCAATTTTAGTGGTATTTCTTTCAATTTGCTCTTATATTTTTCTTTTTTTTTTTTTTTTAGAACTTTACCACTTCAAAACCGTATGGAATGTGTTAGTGTTTGTTTTGGTCCAGCGTTATAGCTTAAATTGTAAGCTAGTTTCAAAGATATAGTGAAGAATATGAGATGTTCTTCGATTTCTCATTTTAAGTGCAACAATCTGTGAAGCTATGGTATTATTTTAGATTTGGTAAAAGTCTTGAAAGTTTTGTTACTAAAGAAGCTCTCCTTATTTACTGTCATGTTATAAGCTTAGCTTGTTTTAAGATTTACTAGTTAAATAAGTTGCATTTTTGTTTATAATGTCTGCTGCTAAGAGAATATATGCTACATTTTCTGTTAGTGAAGCATTTTTCTACTACATGGGTTATATCTTACATTTATCACCATCCCCTTTATAGTGATTAAGATTTCTAATATTTATCTCCTTTTCATTGCATAATACACCCTTGGGATCGAGTTCGGCTAAAACTCACCAATTGGGATTGGCTTATTGGCTTGGAGTTGCATTGGGGTCGAGATTCGGGCTCAAGTTTCCAGACTTTAGAAATTTTAGAAAAATCAAGGCTCCCGCGAGTTTGTCAAATTCCCGGCTTTTATCTTTCAACTCTTATCTTTCCATTTGCTTAGAATATTTATGTAAACTTTGTAGAAACATTTTACTAATATATATATATAATTTGTTTGAGTTATTTATTTACTTTATGTTCATTATCCTTTACTTTGGAGTTGCTATTTTATTTATTGCAAATCAGGCCATTTAAGTAAATGCATGCAAATCTTCATAAATTTTCAAAACCACGATTAATAAATGACTATAAGAAAAGGCTTCTATCTTATTGATATGAAGTAGTTTCTTTAAAAAGTCAAAATTTATAAAGAAGTTTTAATTAACTTCTAAACGTCCCGATATAACTTTGCAAAAAGCGACTTGAAACTTAAGTTCCATCTTATGATGAGAAACCCCGGTTTTAAAGTTGAAATTAAGCAAGTGCCATTTATGCACTGTCACATACGAGTTGGCAAAGAAATTAGGACGATCAAATCGTTCATTTTCAAAAGAAAATGCGCTTTATTTATTTATTTATTTTATTTTGAAAATAATTAAAGCTTTTAAATAGAATTGTAAAATCTTTGAAAACTTACTAAATTTAATTAGTTGAATTAATCAATAGTTCTATTAATTATTTTTTTTTAAAAATGCATAAATAGCACTTGCAAATATTTTGGAAACCTGTCAGATTATCCATTTTTAACGGAATTTCGAAAGTGCCTTAAAAACCTTCTTTCAAAATTCGCAAAACCTCTTACCTTTAGAATCTCTGAAAGAAAGACCGTCTTTTATAAAAACGGAGTTTTGCAAGCATTTGTTTATCTGGTTCCCTGTTTTTCCTTAAATTGGGTGGCGACTCCAAAAACTCCAAAAGAGTTAGTCCATCCTGTCGATATTCCTGAATTTAGCCATTCGGGGTTAATATTTTTGGGGGTTCAACAGCATGGTGACTTCGCTGGGGAACAATAAAGGTTTTGACCATAAAGGTTTCTAATTATTTGCAACTAGCATGCTTAATTTATTTTGCTTTATTATATCTGTTTGTTTGTGTGCCACAAAAAGCATGTCACTACACTCTTATTTGTGCACATATAAACTGGCATTCCGTTCATACTTCCCCCACTTCTGGGAACCTCTTGCATTCTCACTCAAATATCCGTGAGGTGCACCCATGTGCACCCGCACCTTCTTCCACTAAAGAACCCTATGATGAGTTGGTACACCGGCGGCCATCGTAGGAGTAATTCGACTGCAAGACCGCTTGCCACTCACCTGTTAGCCTCAACTGTTAACCCACTCTTAGATGGAGCTTGTAGGAGCATGCATGCATTTACACCGTAGTCTGGACCCGGTCCTTGGTACCGCCTCCATAGTTAGGAAACCACCCTTACGTCAGCGGGTTCTTGAAACCCAACGACAATGCATATTATGTGCTGTGTGATAACGAAACCTCAGTCCTAGCCATGTTTTGAGCAAAATCATATTTAGAATTTTGTCTCCTATTTTGTCTTTTAGGTTAGAAAGTGGAAGAATTTAGCAGAATCTGTGTGGTCATAGCAGTCCACGGAGAATTCGACATCATAGTGCAGAATTTTGTGAAGAAGACAGAAGTGTAGTCCGGGGAAAGTTAGGCAGATTTGGTTGGTTTGTGTTTTGGAGATGGCCTGGTGTAGTGAGATCTAAGAGGCGAAGCCCCTGGTGTCTTTAAAAGGATCAGTGGGGTCCCTCACATGAATGGCTCTCGTGAATGGCTTTGCGTGTGTGCAGGCCTATGTTGACTGTCCAGCTGCATTTATGAAAATTGAAGTATGCTTGTCGCATACTAGGAGAGTGAAACCCTTATGTCTATAAACGACCAATGGGGTCCCTCCTTGAAGACCAGTGAGGTCTTGGCTACCTAGGAAACTGAGAGGCTTGATTTAAGCCGAGGACCGGTGAGGAGCCCTATGAACAAGGTCTGTGAGCCTTGGAAAACCTAGGAAGCTGAGAGGCTTGACCAAAGCCAAGGACCAGTGAGGTTTTATTTGTAAAAGGTCAATTGGAACCTTTTATGATTTGCAGTCTGGCATTGTGAAGGCAGTTGGAAATCTCACCCCTAGATGTTATAAAATAATTGGGAGTTGTGCTTGGAGGAGCGAGGATGTTTGCAAAACATGTGGAGGATTGTTTAAGGTTAGGCATTTGGGTTTAGAATTCTGTGCAGATGTTGTGGAGAGCATGAGCTGTGTTAGAATTCCGAGTTGACACTAACTTTTTGAAGTTAGTTGGGATAACAGAATTGCAGTGACAAGGCGGAGAGATGATTGTTATCAATTATTGTTATTGTTGCTTACTCTAAATCTGAATTGCTCAAAACTGGCATGAACTATTTTTCGTTACCACTTGTTTGCGCGATTAGGCTTACCTCTAGCACAAAGAGGCACCTTACAGGGTAGGACGCGTCCGCATTTTCATTTACGCTTAACTAATTGTGATTGCCACATGTCAAACTTGTTTAAAATGCAAAGCGCTACGTGACGCGCGCTACGTGATTGTGTGCAATTATGCCAATGATCTGGAAACTAACATAGTTACCTTTTGATTTTTTTTCTTTTTGTTTTGATTATCCCCCAAAAAGAGAGAGTTTGATTCGTGTTGACTCCCGAGTTAGTGAAGCGTCTAATCCTTTGTGAAGCAAAAATGGCTGATTTGACTAATGATCAGACTGGTGTCCCTGCATCTTCTAATGAGCAAGCAGTTGTTGTTCCTGATGAACAAATTGCTAGAATGGCTAAGCAGATTGAGTGTATGCAAGCTGAGCTAGAAAGAATGAAAGGGTCGAGCCACCAAAATGCGCCAGCCGTGCTATCGACTCTGAACCCCAATGTTGAAACTGCCAATCCAAACACGCCTTTAAATTCCAGTGTCATTCATGTGCTTGCACCAGTTAACAACATTCCGAATGCATTCATTAACCAGAACAACTTGCCTCACTATCAATATTTACATGCCAAAGATACTCCTCGTCCTCCACAATCCAAAGCACCCATTTAAGTGCCCATAACTGTAGAAAAGCAGGGAAAGACAGTTGAGCAAAAGGAGATAATCCAAACGATGAAAATCATGCAGCAATCCATCAAGGATTTGCAAGTGTCTAGAGGACGTCAAAGCATCTCCTACCTCAATCTTTATCTATACCCTGACGTTTCTCTTCCTCCTGGGTTTAAGGTGCCAAAATTTGATATGTATGATGGTCATGGTGACCCATTTGTTCATTTGACCAAATATCTCAACCGAATGAGGGTTGCGGGAGGTAAAGAGGAACTTCTGATGGCCTTCTTCAGTCATAGTCTGGAAGGTATTGCAGCTGAATGGTTTGCAAGACAGGATATAAGCAAGTGGCGTGGGTTTGATGACATAACCAATGATTTTACAAAGCAGTTTGAGTACAATGTCGACATGGCTCCTGACCTTATAACCTTGTCCAATCTGAAGAAGAAACCAACAGAAACCTTTAGGGAATACGCACTGAGATGGCGTGAACAGGCTGCAAGGGTGCGACCACCAATGACTGAGGAAGACATGGTAAAGTACTTCATCCGAGCTCAAGATGATTCTTATTACATGCACTTGCTCCCTATGATGGGTAAACCTTATTCTGAACTTCTTGTGATGGGAGAGATGGTTGAAGAAGGGGTTAAGACAGGGCGAATTGTAAGTTTTGCTGCAATGAAGGCAACTATGCAAGCCATCCAGACTGGTATGGGCAATTTTGAGAAGAGAAAGAGGGAAGATGAATTTGGAATTGATATGGCTGATATCGACCAAAAGCCAAACAAGAAGCCAACCTTCAGAAACTCATCAAACCAATCTATTTACAGAAGCACACTATATCCAACTTATCCAAGTCAGCATCAAAATCCACCCGCTCCATATCCCGTCTACAATACTCAACCCAATTACCATCAATCTAGAATACCCGCTTATCAGCCTTATTCACTAGCGCAAGCATACAATTACCCTCAACAACACCAGTTAACTGTAGCCCGTCAGTCTATGCCAGCAGGGTCTCGTCCCAAATATGAAAAGAGACAGCGCCGAAAATTCACTTCTTTAGGTGAACCACAAGCTCAATTGTATGAAAGATTAAAAGATATGGGAGTGCTAAACCCTTTAGCAGGAGATGGTACGTTTGACCCTCCCCCAGAATGTGTTGATGGAGCCAAATATTGCGCTTACCATGCAGAATTTGCCAAGCACGACACTGAGGAATGTGTCCTTCTTAAACATAAAATCCATGATTTGATTGAAGACAATACAATCCAGCTGAGTGAACCAACGCAGGAGACTTGGCTGTGAACTAAAAGCACTTTGCAAATTTCGATTCGGATTGAGGCCCCGAATCATGCTGGTTAAAACTTTATCATTTTGCCTCAAGAAAATATTTTTCTCATTTCCATGTAATTTTGATTGTAATGCGAACTACGCGTAACCTGATTCCCAAGGCGGGATACGTAGTAACTCACATAGAGTTTGGTGGTATTGATATAAGAATTTCCCCCATTTCCTCTTTTATGTAAGTTTGAACTACTTTTGGTCTGATTTCTGGAATGGCAACAGGATAAGTAAGCAATCCACATCGGATTCGATCAGATTTTGTAATGCTTTAGGGCTTGTTTATCTTTGATGATGTAATTCCGAACTATGCATCTGGGCAGATGTGTAGGCATTCCTATTCGGATTCGGCTTCGGCTTCGCACTTAGATTGCCATATTCCCCAAACTTTATGTAAGCAGAACTACGCACAGTCTGATTCCCGTGGAGGGATACGTAGGCGCTCTTAACGGGCTCGACTCTATAATATTAAAATTTCCAGTTTCTCCTAAGGCAAACAACTGGGGCAAATTTTGCAAAACGATTTGAAGATATGGAAGATGATAACTGGGGCAAAATCTTGCAAAGCGAGTTGAAGATGTAAAAGATCATAACTGGGGCAATTTTTTTGCAAAAGGTGGTAATTCCCAATAGAAGATGAATGGACAAAATTCTGAAAGTGTTTGAGAATGGTGCAAAGTGGCAAGATAAAGGATGTTCAATTTGTTTCAATATATGTCACCATCTGAAATACAACAAGGGTTTCAAATTAACATAAATGTTACACGAAAATCCTTTTCAACTATGCAAGTACTTGTGTCAGCTATTTGAAACTTATTGTGCTATTAGTTCATTGGCCAAGTCTCAAAAGATGGATCGCAAATCTAGACAAAGGGAGAAGAACTAAGCGGTTGAAGGATGAAGGCTCGAGTCAGCATAAATCAAACGCTCCCCCTCTCTCCCAAAACTAATGATTTTTTCTTTGAGTGCAGGAATTTTCAAAGCAACAAGATGAGGAAACTAGCAACTATCAATTCCTCATAGAGTATTTGTCATACACATTGAACAATGTTGCCAAGATAACCGACCGAGATTGAAAGCGTTATCTGATTCATCGCATACGTGAAACGACTTTATTTTCTCTCTATTTTTGCCCTTGCCTAATCAAAATTCATTGCTTTATTGACAACTTTACTTTACACTTTGCAGGAATTAAGCATTAACTCAGTTTTTCTCAAGGATAACACTCAACTCTTTATGGCTTAACCAAATATAAGCCGGACGGCTTAAACTCTCACTTTATATCTCCTTTATCTTTGACATTTTCTTGTCTATATGAATTTAATGAAAACTTTATTTTGCAGGCTAATCTACCATTTATTTTACAAGTATCAACATCAAGTCTATCGTAAAACAATCGAAGGAACTATTGTTAAGAAGCCTACCGTAGAAAATGAGAGACTCGATCACGAGTCATTGCCGAAAGGCGGCATTTCTATTTCCTATGATTATTACAAATAGTTAAACATATCCGTTTCATTTCTCATTCGCTTTATGAAAACACTTACTAACGTTCCATTTCTTTTATAATTTACAGATATTGCCAATCCTGGGGGCTCACTTTGTTTTTTAGTCAAGGTCATTCCTCCATGGAAGAGTTCAAAGAGTGCAACGCATTCACGCTTCCGAGAAGCGTCATTATATTCCACGCTTTCGAGAAGCGTCTTTATATCTCACGCTTTCGATAAGCGTCTTTATTTCACGCTTTCGGTAAGCGTCTTTATGTGTCTACGCTTTCGATAAGCGTCTTTATATTTCACGCTTCCGGTAAGCGTCTTTATGTGTTTACGCTTTCGATAAGCGTCTTTATATTTCACGCTTCCGGTAAGCGTCTTTATGTGTTTACGCTTTCGATAAGCGTCTTTATTTCACGCTTCCGGTAAGCGTCCTAATGTGTTCACGCTTTCGATAAGCGTCTTTATTTCATGCTTCCGTTAAGCGTCTTTATGTGTTTACGCTTTCGATAAGCGTCTTTATATTTCACGCTTCCGGTAAGCGTCTTTATGTTTTTACGCTTTCGATAAGCGTCTTTATATCACGCTTCCGGTAAGTGTCTTTATGTGTTTACGCTTTCGATAAGCGTCTTTATTTCACGCTTCCGGTAAGCATCTTTATGTGTTTACGCTTTCGATAAGCATCTTTATATTTCACGCTTCCGGTAAGCGTCTTTATGTTTTTACGCTTTCGATAAGCGTCTTTATTTCACGCTTTCGGTAAGCGTCTTTATGTGTTTACGCTTTCGATAAGCGTCTTTATTTCACGCTTCCGGTAAGCGTCTTTATGTGTTTACATTTTCGATAAGCGTCTTTATATTTCACGCTTCCGGTAAGCATCTTTATCTGTTCACGCTTTCGATAAGCGTATTTGTATCACCTCGAAGGTGTTAATCATTTGAATGCCTCTATGGCGTAATTTTGTCGCCTCGATAGGCGCTTTAATATTTGTCACTCTCTTAATTATATTTTTGTAAGCCTCCTGAGGCGTTAGCATTTGCTTATACCTACTTTAATGACCTTATGTTGCTAATAAGTTTGTTAAGACATGTAGGATAATGTGAATACTTCGGACGTATTCCTACTTTTGGTTGGAGTGCAATCCAATATTATTTTCAAATTGTCTCTTCATGATTTAAAGCCGTAGGCTTTATCATGGTTATTGCCGAAAATGCGGCATTTTTATCCTCATTATTTAGAGTTTAAAGTTCACTTTACGTTCCTATTAATTGAAGCTTTTATTGTTTTATCTTCAGTCTACCAACGGCCCCGAAGTCGTCTTGCCTCACAAAGCCAGATTTCTCCATTAGTCGATTGGAGACAAGCTTATCATTGATATTGCAAACAACATCTACAAGTTTTATTATCGTTATTCCTTTATTACTTCATTTTTTAAGCTTTATTTGCAGTTACTCGCTTACCGTTTGTCAAGTTTATTACAGGATTTAGCAGCACCGCAACAGCATTTGAAGCATAACATGGAACTCTTTCTTAGCAGTGAACTGGGGCAATCGTTGATATGAGCTAGACTCGTCAACGAGGATCTGAAGAATCGCACTCGAACAAGAAAGTCTATCATAATCTTTCATTTCAGATTAGGATGTCAGTTCGGTTTCTTCTCTATACGTGCGTCTTTTTTGTCGATCGTGCGAGTCTTCGTATCTAAGTGTCGTCGAACTACATATGGCCTGATTCTCTTTCAGCCCGAGATATGTAGGCAACTCAAAATCCGGAGTTCGGCCATGTCCATTAGCCTCGCACTTTGGTCCTTGGAAATCATAGTACTTGTCTTTGTCGTGACAAAATTGGTTTCTCGTCAACTTCTTTACCCTAAAAACTCTTTCATCCTTTTCGGGTAAAGAGGGGCAGCTGTTGACACCCAATTTTATCCCGAAAATTTTAATTAATGCTAATCATTTAAATAAAAATGAGTTTCAAATTTTAATGTGAATTAATGAGTATTTTGAAGAAAATGGCTAAAACCGTTCTAAGTTTTAAAATCCAGCCTATCCCCACAAAATACCTATAATCACCTCTCACACACCCTTAATAACAATTTTTCCCAAAAAATTCAGATAAACCATGGAACCCGGTTTGCCTTCACCCCAAGACCCGCGACCCATTTTGAATTTCTCCCAAAATTTTAAGTCAGATTGGCCCAAATCTCTGGTCCCCCTTCTCCAACTCAGCAATCTTCGTACGAACCTTATCCAATTAGATTCGTTGGAGGGTTTTTCAGTATTTTCACAACCCATAGAACCCTAAATCGTGGAGAGATATAAGGGGAAGTTTCAAGCAGCGAGAAAGGAAGATAGAGAAGGGGAGAAGAGAGAGAGCAGCAGCCGTAAATAGGAACATAGAGAAAATATACAGCATCTATACTTATAATTTTTTTAGTCGAAGAGATTTCGCTACTGTTTTCTGCAAATTTAGATTTGTGTATCGCTCATGTTCGTGTCATCGACTTCGTTCAACTCGTCGACCTTGTTCGAGTCGTACTCATCGATCCTCGCCCCAGCTCGCTGCTCGCAAAAAGGTAACACCTATTTTCATCTATTCTCAATATTGGTTTCTTATTTCCGGGCAACGATTATGCTGGTAATTTAATGTCGATTTCATATTCGAGCTTGTCTAGTTCATCTGAGTATATAGAGAAGAATGTATGATTAGTCGATTTGATCATTCGTGAGAGATCTTAAAGCTGCATTTCTTGGTAGTAATAAGCCTTCAAAGTTGTTATCTTTGTGTTTATTTAATAATGTTATTATAAGACTTGATTCAGCAACTCTAAATTAATGATTCAACCTTATAATCTAGACATGGATGATCCAGTAGTTTATTAAAAGCAGCAACCTGTTTAATGGTAAAACTTGTTCTTTTATGTCTTCTGTTTACCATATTAAGAGTGTAAATTCTGCTGGTATAACCTTGGTTTCCATATGAGTTCCTGGTTGTTCATATCATCATGAGTGGTTAGCATTTAATGATAGAAAAAGGGTAAGTTTTTTTTTTCTTTCTTGTTGTCCTACTGGTTTAATTCTAGTAGTCGAGCAGCCTTTGTTTTAGCTTACTTCTGTATTTTCCTAGTAAAATGTGCTCTATTCTGCATTGAGTTATTGGCTTGATTAACTGGAGATATGAGGTTGTGAGTAGGAGTTCCTGTAGGGAAAATCTTTCAATTTTGTAGGTGTGTGTATAGCAAGAAGTGTTATTGTGATCTATGTGAAGTAGTGAACAGCTGAAGGCTGCTGAAAATGTGTTTGGGAGGTGAGGAGTCTGCTGATTCTTTTTCTTGGGTTGATGTTTTGGCTTGTGCAGTTCTGGGATGTTCTCTGTTTTCACAGTGTTTAGGAAGGCCATGTTGTTCATTTAGGTGGTGTTAGATTGGTTCAGGGGTAAGATGGAGAATATGTGTTGTTTCTGGCAAGTAAAAGAGGTCAGGGGTTTAGCTATGTCTTGTTAGAATGCAGGTTATTCAGTCCTGAGGTTGGCTTTCAGGTTAGTTCAAGTGAAGTGCATAATCAACATGTGTGTGTGTGCTATGGTGTAGCAGGGGTTTAGGAGGGAGTATGCAACTGTGCAGCAAGTAATATCAAGGTGCAGGGGTGAAAAAGGGCTGCTTTGGCTTTGTGAGTTGAGAGGTTTTGTTTGTAGCCTGCAGCAGTAGCAGGAGTTCCGGGAATTCCTCAGGTGCGTGTGTGTAGTGAGAGAGGTGTGTGAGGTCTGAGTCTGGTCTTTGTTCTTCATAAATTCTTGAAGGGCTTAGGTTGTTATGTTTCTGGTGGAAGGTTCATTATTTAAGCTTGTTCCTGGATAAAATGTTGTTTGCATCAGCTTTGCCTTAGCCATTCAGCCTACATGTAGTACCTATCCAGCCTGCCCTGTTATTTGTTATGTTGCCTGCCGCTTGAAATAAAGAGTAAGCTTGGTATTAATTAAATAAACCTCTAAATAAAGTTTGTATTATCTTTGAAAGTTAATGGTTCTGATCTTTACCTCTGGTAATAAAAGTTTAAATTAGCCTTTTCAATAAAGTTCCTTAAATCATATATTTGTGAAGGTATTGCAACCGATATCTTAATATGCATTAATCCTATGTTTCATTATTTGACATATGACATTATGAAAAAGAGACCCGCCGAGCAGTGAAGTGTCAATTTCTTTCCAACAATACACTTATTAGAGAGTGCCCTTTTAGTTTGCCTTGGCCTATTTCCTCTCTGTCTGCATCTATATCCGTTGGAGATGTTTGTTCATTTATTAGATTTAAGTTGGATCAATCTGTTGTGCATGAGCAATTTTAGTGGTATTTCTTTCAATTTGCTCTTATATTTTTCTTCTTTTTTTTTAGAACTTTACCACTTCAAAACCGTATGGAATGTGTTAGTGTTTGTTTTGGTCCAGGGTTTTAGCTTAAATTGTAAGCTAGTTTCAAAGATGTAGTGCAGAATATGAGATGTTCTTCGATTTCTCATTAAGTGCAACAATCTGTGAAGCTATGGTATTATTTTAGATTTGGTAAAAGTCTTGAAAGTTTTGTTACTAAAGAAGCTCTCCTTATTTACTGTCATGTTATAAGCTTAGCTTGTTTTAAGATTTACTAGTTAAATAAGTTGCATTTTCGTTTATAATGTCTGCTGCTAAGAGAATATATGCTACATTTTCTGTTAGTGAAGCATTTTTCTACTACATGGGTTATATCTTACATTTATCACCATCCCCTTTATAGTGATTAAGATTTCTAATCTTTATCTCCTTTTCTTTGCATAATACACCCTTGGGATCGAGTTCGGCTAAAACTCACCAATTGGGATTGGCTTATTGGCTTGGAGTTGCATTGGGGTCGAGATTCGGGCTCAAGTTTCCAGACTTTAGAAATTTTAGAAAAATCAAGGCTCCCGCGAGTTTGTCAAATTCCCGGCTTTTATCTTTCAACTCTTATCTTTCCATTTGCTTAGAATATTTATGTAAACTTTGTAGAAATATTTTACTAATATATATATATAATTTGTTTGAGTTATTTATTTACTTTATGTTCATTATCCTTTACTTTGGAGTTGCTATTTTATTTATTGCAAATCAGGCCATTTAAGTAAATGCATGCAAATCTTCATAAATTTTCAAAACCACGATTAATAAATGACTATAAGAAAAGGCTTCTATCTTATTGATACGAAGTAGTTTCTTTGAAAAGTCAAAATTTATAAAGAAGTTTTAATTAACTTCTAAACGTCCCGATATAACTTTGCAAAAAGCGACTTGAAACTTAAGTTCCATCTTATGATGAGAAACCCGGGTTTTAAAGTTGAAATTAAGCAAGTGCCATTTATGCACTGTCACATACGAGTTGGCAAAGAAATTAGGACGATCAAATCGTTCATTTTCAAAAGAAAATGCGCTTTATTTATTTATTTATTTATTTTATTTTGAAAATAATTAAAGCTTTTAAATAGAATTGTAAAATCTTTGAAAACTTACTAAATTTAATTAGTTGAATTAATCAATAGTTCAATTAATTATTTTTTTTAAAAAAAATGCATAAATAGCACTTGCAAATATTTTGGAAACCTGTCGGATTATCCATTTTTAACGGAATTTCGAAAGTGCCTTAAAAACCTTCTTTCGAAATTAGCAAAACCTCTTACCTTTAGAATCTCTGAAAGAAAGACCGTCTTTTATAAAAACGAAGTTTTGCACGCATTTGTTTATCTGGTTCCCTGTTTTTTCTTAAATTGGGTGGCGACTCCAAAAACTCCAAAAGAGTTAGTCCATCCTGTCGATATTCCTGAATTTAGCCCTTCGGGGTTAATATTTTTGGGGGTTCAACACCTATGCAAGCTTGCCACCTTCTATTTAGGGAAGAAAGTTTGTGCTCAAATCCTTGTCGCCAAGCAAGTTAGTAAAGACTACAAGCGTATGAGGGAGTTGAAGGAAGCGGCTAAGGCTAAGCCACCCATGATACTTGAGCCCGAAGCCAACAATCTTATTGTCTTGCCATTGCATGTTGAAAATGGGAGTCACTCTACTGCAAAGGAAGACACTCTTGAGTCTCAATCCATTATACTTGAAAATGAGAGACAAAAGAAAGAGAGAAGTGAGGGAGTGACCGGTGACAATCCAAGAGAGGAAAAAGAAGAGGATTTGAGGAGTGATGTGAGTGGATTGTCACCTCAAACTGCACTTGACCTTGAGGGAAAAATAAAAGAAAAGAGAGGTGAGGAAAGAAAATTTGAGAGTGAGAGAACCCATTGTTCTAACTATTATTCAACTTCTACTTTTTCTTGTGTTAGCTCTTGTGTAGGTATATTTGAAGACGAGCCATTGGAGCCTCGACCATGTGCTTGGAAGGAAAGACAAGAGGAGGAAAATCTTCAATGTAAGCTTCATGAAGGAGAAGTTGCATATGACACTTCAAGCCTTGTGAGTGATCAAGAAAGTACTTCAAATGTAAGTGTTGCTTTATCTTTTCATGAGCCTATAAGTTACTTGTCTTGTAATGACTCAACGCTAGATGGTGCTTGTGATGCATCTAGTGAATATGGCACTAGTGAAGAGTCTAGTAGTCAACTTGTGTGTGATTGTGTATCACTAGTTGAGAGAGATGTTATGCCACATCATGATGTGAGCTCATTATTCAATGAACCTCTCCCTAGTGTAGATTTGACTTTGATTGTGACCTTTACTATGACACATCACCAATCTTTGACAAAGGGGAAGATGAGATAGTTGATCATACCCTTATTGATATGTTTCTCTTTGGTGGGCCAATGTGTTATGGTAAGGATGGAAGTGACCTTGAAGAGTCCAAATTGCATGAATTGGATAAGGTTGTCTATGATGACTCCTCAAGTGAGAGTAATGAACCTAGTCTTGATATCTTGCCTATGCTTAATCATGACATTGAGATGCATGCTTTTACTAGTCCATTGTTTGAAGGCATCCTCACTTGTGGTAGTGACTTGTATCGGACTAGGGTTGGTAGTAAAATAGAACCTCTGTGGTGTGAAGGATTTGACTCCTTAGGCAACCTATTGTGTGAGAATTTGAGTGAGGTAAATGACTCTTTGAGTGACCCTACTATTGCTTGTTGGGGTTATGATGAAGAATAAGCTATTATCAATACCTTCCTTGAGAGCTTGTCTTTTCAGAAGGGTTGCTTAGGTGATGAAATTGGAGATGAAGAGGAATCCCTTGATGTGAGTAAGTATGCTCTAAAGAAGGGGAGTGGATCAATTGATGCTACTTGTTGGTTGGGATATTTGACTCACTCTACTCCGCATGTTGATCGCACTTTGAGGATGGATTGGTGTGTTGAGCGTGACCTTAAGGTTCAAGGGGATTTTGATAGCTTGATCTTGCATTTTCCATGTCCCCAAGCTCTATTTGCTCATTCTTGTGTTGAGTGCATGTTTTCATTAAACCAAGTACTTGATGATCTCCTTGGAGACTTGATTTTTGTGCTTATTATTGATGCTTGGTTATACCACACGACTGTGTTTTCCACATTTATTGAACTAACCTATTTTCGAAGTAGGAAGTTTTGTGTTTGCTTGATGTTGCTTGTAGGTCCTAAGCTCCATGCTAAGGCAAGGGAGTAGTTGGAAGAAGCCTATGTCAAAGTGGCGTTCAAGAAAGTCATAGGAGGAGAGCATTGGACACCACGAGAAGCTGATGATGCCATGAGAGAGAACGCCTTGATTTTGAGGACGAAATCTTCTCAAGAAGAGGAGGATGATGCGGGGAAAATTGAGCAACCATCCAAGGCCAAGGAAGAGTATTTCAAGACCATTTTGAGCCGTCCCAAGACCTCCCAGGAAGAGGCAGACCGCCTGAAAAAGTAAGAGGACCGCCTGCTTGAAAATAGCCGAAATTTGGCTAAGTATAGAATGGGAAGCTCTCTGAATCTCAAAGGGGCGGACCGCCCTTGTGTAGAGGTGGACCGCCCACTACACAGTGTGGCCAAATGGTGCTCAGTAGGAGGCGGACCGCCTGGTCCAATGGGCGGACCGCCCAGTCCCCCTCCCCCTTCCCTCTTTATTTGACGGGAATTATATTTTTAATGCTGTGTAATTCCTATTCTAGACCTGCGTGGCTTCTATCATTTTAGCCCACTTTAAGGGTCTTTTAGACTTTATATTATGTGTATGAGGCACCTATAAAAGGGCCCTTAGTCATTCATTTTACTTAGATTACCCTTTATGAATGATGAACACTTTTGAAGAGTAGTATCTCTTGAGTTAATGAAAGAACCCCTTTTTTGGTTTGAATCTTCTAGCGGATCTAGTTGAACCTCGAACCAAACCCGATCATTTTATTTGCGAGTCCCAAGTGTGACTCGAGGGTAGTTGCATAGGGTTAGGCAACTCTTGACCTTAATCGAAGGTTTCACGAGACAAGTTCCTCGTGGATACCTCGTAGGGAGTTCGAGATGAGTCTCGCTCCTATCATTTCTAGTGTCTTATTTTTTATCCTTATCAAAACATATATAGAAATTACATTAAACTTTAATAATTAAAATAATTCTACAGAAAGGAAATACAAGTTGTATACAGTGTAATAAAAATTGAAAATATATTGTTTAGAATATATCATCATCCAAGTAGGAAATATCATTGTATATTACAAGAGTATATTGTATATCCTTAGGCATATCCCAAGAGTATACATCGATAATTTAAAAAAAAAATAGAACATATTATCACCAAAATTGATAAGGATCAATACGACAAGACAAAAAGAACGATAGGAGAGCGAGACACTTCTCGAATGATAGGAGAGCGAGACACTGGGGAACTTGTCCCGAGATACCCTCGAATCGGCGTCTAGAAGGACCTACACTATGCAACCACCCTCGAGTCATACCCGGGACTCGCAAGTAGAATGATCGGGTGTCGGTTCAAGACTCAACTAGGATCCGCTAGTGAATTCAAGCAACCAAGAAAGGGTTTCTTCATAAAAAGAGATAAACTCTATTCATCATTCATAAGATTCAAAGGTAAGCTAAGGTTTGAAGAGGTTATGTGAAGTATTTATAGACTTCACTTACACATAATGAAACCCCCAAAATACCCCCAAAGTGGGTTAAAATAATAAAGGCCACGTAGGGCTATAATTGTCAAAGCATAGCATAAAAACTAGAAATCCCGCAACACTTCAGCAAAGTAGGTGCCCAACCTACTAGCACTAGGCGCCCCGCCTGTTGACTGGAAGGCTGAAGGAGCCAAGCAGGCGCCCCACTAGGCGGTCCGCCCCTTTAGTGGGCGGCTCAATTTCCAGAGAGCTCATTTTGAGTAGGCGGTCCGCCCATTTGTAGAGGCGGTCCGCCCACTCCTGGTACTTCTTGAATTGCTCCCGAAAGTGCCCCGGATGCCTCTCCAAGTGGCCTAGGCGATCCTCCATTCATGGCTCTCAAAAGCATGATCTTCAAGCTACTCTCCGAGCCTTCTTCCAAGTCCCTCCACGTCAAGTGAAGATGGGTGTCTTGAATCAACTTGGCTTGACTCCTAGTGAACGGCCTTGAGGTATGCCCCGCATCATTCTCCCCTTCTTGGGAAGGTTTCGTCCTCGAAACCATAGCTTCCTCCTCTCCGGCATCACCATCCCCTACATCAAAAGGGGTCACGTCAGTCAAATTATAAGTATTTGACACATTGTACTTACCGGGTAGATCAATCACATAGGCATTGTTGTTGATCTTGGAAAGCACTTGAAAAGGTCCATCTCCACGGGGTGCCAACTTCCCTTTCCTAAGGTTTGGAAACATTTCTTTGCGGAAGTGAACCCACACCCAATCTCCCTTTTTGAGCTCAAGCTTCTTCCTTCCCTTGTTCTTCTTGGAAGCAACCTTTGGATAGGCTTCCTCCAAGTTCTTCTTGGCTTTAGCATGAAGTTCAATCATAGCCTTTGCTCGGCTTTTCCCTTCAAAATTAGCAACCATTTCCCTTGGCAAAGGGGTTAGATCAAGGGGAATCAAGGGATTAAAACCATACACATATTCAAATGGAGTCATGCCAATTAAGATATGCAAAGTACGATTATAGGCAAACTCCATAAGAGGCAATTTATCAACCCACGTCCCAGCCTTACCTCGGGTCATGGCCCTAAGAAGAGCACCCAATGTCCGGTTTACCACCTCGGTTTGCCCATCTGTTTGTGGGTGGTGGGACGTAGAAAACAAGAGCTTGGTACCAAGAGCACCCCACAAGCTCCTCCAAAAGTGGCTTAGGAACTTGGAGTCCCTATCACTTACAATGGTTTGAGGCACACCATGCAACTTTAAAACATTATCAATGAACAAAGAAGCAATATGTTGTGCATCATCACACTTCTTACATGGAATAAAGTGAGTCATTTTGGAGAACCTATCCACGACAACATAAATGCTATCATGCCCCCCTAGACCGTGGCAAGCCCATCACAAAATCCATTGATATATCAACCCACAGACTAGTAGGCACGGGGAGAGGAGTATACAAACCATGGGGGTTAGCTTTAGATTTAGCATGCTTGCACTCAAGGCAATTTTTGCAAAGCTTTTCAACTTGAACCCCCATCTTTGGCCAATGGAATTGCTCCATGAGAATGGCCAAGGTCTTGTTCCTCCCAAAGTATCCCATCAAGCCCCCACAATGAGCTTCACGAATCAACAATTCCCTCCAAGAGAACTCAGGAACACATACTTTACCATTTTTAAAGATATATCCATTAACCCATTGGTATTTTTCAACCCTTTCTCCCCTTTCAAGGGCTTCATGAATGCTCTTTAGCTTAGGGTCATGAGCATATATCAACTTAATGCTCTCAAAACCCATTAGCTTGGAGGCAAGGGTGGTGGCTCAAACTTCCGAGAAAGTGCATCCGCCACAACATTGTCTTTCCCTTTCTTGTATTGGATAACATAGGGAAAAGAATCAATGAATTCTACCCACTTGGCATGACGTTTTTTCAATTTCTCTTGGCCTCTAAGATGCTTGAGTGACTCATGGTCACTCTTGATTACAAAGTCTCTAGGCCAAAGGTAGTGTTGCCAATGAGCAAGAGCTCTCACCAAGGCGTACATCTCTTTGTCATACGTAGAGTAGTTCAAAGATGCACCCTTCAATTTCTCACTAAAGTAGGCGATGGGTTTGCCATCTTGCATTAAAACACCACCAATTCCCACCCCGAAGCATCACACTCAACCTCAAATGCCTTTCCGAAGTCGGGCAATTGCAATAGAGGGGCGGTACTCAACCTGCTTTTCAATTCTTGGAAGGCCTTCTCTTGAGGCTCTCCCCAAACAAAAGGTTTGTCCTTCTTCACCAATTCGGTGAGTGGAGCGGCAATGGAGCTAAAGTCTTTCACAAAGCGTCTATAAAAACTAGCAAGACCATGAAAGCTCCTCACTTGAGTCACGGTAGTAAGAGTAGGCCAATCACGTATGGCCTCTACCTTAGACTCATCCACTTCCACTCCTTGGGCAGTCACAACAAACCCAAGAAAGACTACCTTCTCAACACCAAAGGCACAATTTGTAAAATTAGCATAGAGCTTTTCGGCTCTCAACACTTCAAACACTTGTCTAAGGTGATCAACATGATCGTCTATTGATTTACTATAGATCAATATATCGTCAAAGTAGACGACCACAAACTTGTTGATGAATGGCTTTAGAACATGGTTCATTAGCCTCATGAAAGTACTAGGTGCATTGGAGAGCCCAAAAGGCATCACCAACCATTCATAGAGACCAAACTTGGTCTTGAATGCGGTTTTCTATTCATCTCCGGGTTTCATCCGGATGTGATGATAGCCGGACCTAAGGTCTATTTTGCTAAAAACACATGAACCACTTAATTCATCTAACATATCATCAAGTCGGGGAATGGGATGACGGTACTTTACCGTTATTTTGTTCACGGCCCGACAATCAACACACATTCTCCAAGTGCCATCTTTTTTGGGAACAAGGATCACGGGTACGGCACAAGGACTCAAGCTTTCCCTCACCAAGCCTTTAATAAGCAATTCATCAACTTGCTTTTGCAATTCTCTTGTGTCATCCGGATTGCTCCTATAAACCGGCTTGTTTTGGATTTGAGATCCCGGAACAAAGTCGATTTGGAGCTCAATACCCCTCAAAGGAGGTAATCCATCCGGCATCTCATCCAGGAACATGTCCTCAAAATCCTTCAAAACATTCTCAAACACACTAGGCAAAGGGTTAGTAGAAAAATCAAGATCGGAGGTAAGAATCATACCTTTGTGCACTAGGCATATGAGTAGCTTGTTTCCATAATTTCCTCTCAAGATCTCGCCCGGTTGCATTATGGCACTTATGCTACCGGTAGAAGATGGTGGGATTGCCACCAAGCTTTCGAATAAAGGGCTAGTCTCAACAACCGACTTAGCCTTGGTCGCCTCTCTTAACTCCCTCATCCGCTTGTAATCATCACTCACTTGTTTGGGAATTAAGGGTGTAAGCACAAACTTCTTCCCCTCATGCTTAACCGTATAGGTGTTAGCACGGCCATCATGAACCACATGTCTATCAAATTGCCATGGCCTTCCAAAGAGAAGGTGGCATGCTTGCATAGGCACAACATCAAACATGTGTTCATCCACATAGTTCCCTATCTTGAACTTGATTATGCATTGTTTGACCACCTTCAATTCACCACACTCACTAAGCCATTGCAAACGGTAAAGATTTGGGTGTTTTAAGGTGGGTATTCTCAATTGGGAAACTATTGTTTGGCTAATGACATTGGCACAACTTCCTGAGTCAATAATCATGGAACAAATGAGACCCATGACTCGGCATTTAGAATGGAAGAGGTTCTCCCTTTGCAAAGTCTCACTATCCTCCACAAATATGGCTCTTAAACTCCTCTTCACAACAAGGAAGGCATGGGCATCATCATCATCCTCCATTGCAACCTCCCCATCATCAACCTCCTCATCACCCTCTACTCCCTCTTCTTCATCGGGTTCACTATCTTGTTCATACACCAAGTCACCCACAAGAACCATAGTTTTCCGGGTAGGGCAATGTTTGGAGATATGTCCATAACTCTTACACTTATAGCATTGAGTAGAAGTAGAGATAGGATTACTCAAGTGAGTTTTAGAGTTACCTCTCACATGTTGTGTAGACTTCTCATAAGACTTCTTCACATCCTTGCTAGCACTTGCACCACTTGCATTTGGGAATTTGGCATTTGTTGTTGGAGCCTTCCACTCCTTTGGCTTGCCCAAGGGAGTAGTAGTACTACTCTTGTAGCGAAGGGATTTCTCCTCTTTGAGCCATTTCTCGGCTTCAACCGCATCTTCACATAGCTTATAGTGATCATTGTACTTGTGAAGCTTCAAAAGTGAAGCTATGTCTCGGTTTTAAACCCCCTTTGAAACGGATCATGGCCGTCTCATTATCTTCCTCATCCAAGTCTAGATTCATCCAGACTTGTTCAAACTCATTGAAGTACTCCCCAACCGATTTGTAACCTTGCTCCAACTCATAGAGACGTTTTTGTTGTTCCACTAGGTATTGGTTAGTCAAGTACTTTTCATCCATCACACAGATCAACTCTTCCCAAGTAAGATTGATAGCCATTCCCGTCCTCCTTCTATTCCTCTTCACCGAATCCTTCCAAGTAGAAGCAAAGGATTCAAAGGAAGATATAGCATACTTGGTCTTCTTCACTTCGGGCATATCATTGGTGTCAAAGATACGCTCCATAGACGACTTCCAATCAATGTACTCCACCGGGTCACTACTTCCTTTGAAAGAAGAAATAGTGAGCTTCACACTATTAAGATTGTTGTTGTTGTCACGACCCCCATGGAAAGGCTCCGGTTGGCCTCCATATTGGTCTCCATATCCACCAAGATCCCTCCTTGCATTCCCTCCAAAGTACCCATTGGGTGGACCTCGACCTCGGCCTCGATCCCTATCCACATTCCGTCCCCTAAATTGATAGTGGGCATCATACCCACCATCACCATAATCATCCTCCTCCCCTTCTTGAGCTTGTGCAACTTGCTCAAGAGGTTGAACATTTCGGATTGGTCCGGGAAGTGGAACATTCCTTTCGGGATTTCCCATAAGGTTTGGAATAGTCACTCGTTGGGTATTGCCCAACAATTGGTCAATTCGATCACGATCCTCCCTTACCCGTTGTTGGTGATGAAGCAACTCCGCAACTTGTTCCGGGGTAAAGGTCGGACTACTTGTGCCTTCTCTGGCCTCAACTTGGGCACTCGGGGCCCCTTTCTCAACTTAGACACTCGGGGTCCCTTTCTCCGATTGGACATTGGAAGTCCCTTGCTCAACTAGGGCACTTGATGACACCCTCTCAAGGTTTTCAATCCTCAAGTTCATACTATCCCATTTGGCAAGGATAGTAGCAAGGGCACTCTTAGCAAAATCTTCTCCTTCGGTGGACATTGTACCTACACACGAAACAAACGTTAGCAAAACAACCTCACTCACTCCCTCACAAGTGTTTCGCTCGGATCACTCGTTTAGTGGTGGTGGTTATTTCACTCTAGCTTGAATCCAAAGCTTCACTAAGTTGAATAGAAAACCTCAACTTAATCACTCAACTCAAAAGCCAAATGCACTCCGGGGTGAGTGGAGTTGATATGACTCTATTGGAATGATAAGCTCTTTTAAGTGCGGACTTGAGCCAAATGAGACTACGAGTCTTCTTTGAATTCTAGTCTCCGGTCTAGGCTTGAGTTTCCTAATAGCTCAGAAGGGCTAGCACACTCCAAGTAGGTAAGATTACTCAAAGAAGTACTAGCTAGATGTAATGCAATCAAAGAAACAAGAGATTCTACGAAAAACTACCCGTTCCCACCAACCAGTAAAACAGGCGCCCCACCTACTAGCACTTGGCGGTCCGCCTGGCTGAAAATAGGCAAAGTGGGCGGTCCGCCTGAAAAACAGGCGGCCCAAAATCCAGAGGCTGAGCCAAAAGTGGGCGGTCCGCCTCCCTACTGGGCGCCCCGCCTACTGCAAGTTTCAGCACAGTTTCAAACACGATTTTTTTGGTTTTGCACCCAAAAATTCAACAATCCTCACGTTGTTTTAGCGATTCAAAGGTACCCCAATGTTGTTTCAATCACAAAGAACCAACCCCGACAACTTTTATCAAACCCCAATAAAAAACAAGCAATCTACCATGTTCATCAACTTCAAGCTTAGGGTTTCAAGTTTTCAAAATTTTCAAAGGGTTTCAAAATTTCAATTCTTGTGTTTCAACTTCAAATTGGGTGTTTAGGGTACCAAAAGAATGGGTTTACAATAAAGAACAAGCCCAGTAAAAATCACACAACGGGACCAACAAACCAAGAATCCATGATCAAAATTTTTTTGGTGTTTTTCAACTTTTTCTATTTTTTTGTGTTTTCTTCTTTTTCTTCAATCAACAAACAAGAACCTAACGTAGAAACTAACCTAGGCACGATAAATCAAGGGTCGGGGGTTTGTAAAAACAAAACCCGAGCCTTGCTCTGATACCAAGATGATAAGGATCAATACGACAAGACAAAAAGAACGATAGGAGAGCGAGACACTTCTCGAACTCCCTTCGAAGTAACCCCGGGGAACTTGTCCCGAGATACCCTCGAATCGGTGTCTAGAAGGACCTATACTATGCAACCACCCTCGAGTCGCACCCGGGACTCGCAAGTAGAATGATCGGGTGTCGGTTCAAGACTCAACTAGGATCCGCTAGTGAATTCAAGCAACCAAGAAAGGGTTTCTTCATAAAAAGAGATAAACTCTATTCATCATTCATAAGATTCAAAGGTAAGCTAAGGTTTGAAGAGGTTATGTGAAGTATTTATAGACTTCATTTACACATAATGAAACCCCCAAAATACCCCCAAAGTGGGTTAAAATAATAAAGGCCACGTAGGGCTATAATTGTCAAAGCATAGCATAAAAACTAGAAATCCCGCAACACTTCAGCAAAGTAGGTGCCCAACCTACTAGCACTAGGCGCCCCGCCTGTTGACTGGAAGGCTGAAGGAGCCAAGCAGGCGCCCCACTAGGCGGTCCGCCCCTTTAGTGGGCGGCTCAATTTCCAGAGAGCTCATTTTGAGTAGGCGGTCCGCCCATTTGTAGAGGCGGTCCGCCCACTCCTGGTACTTCTTGAATTGCTCCCGAAAGTGCCCTGGATGCCTCTCCAAGTGGCCTAGGCGATCCTCCATCCATGGCACTCAAAAGCATGATCTTCAAGCTACTCTTCGAGCCTTCTTCCAAGTCCCTCCACGTCAAGTGAAGATGGGTGTCTTGAATCAACTTGGCTTGACTCCTAGTGAACGGTCTTGAGGTATGCCCCGCATCAAAAATGAGAAAAAACTAATGTATATTGTTAAAGTATATTTTATACTCCAACGGTGTACAGTGATAACAAAACAAAATGGAGTATATTGTTCTAGAACATAGCGGCACCAAAGAAAAACTAGAAGTTTAAGAGTATATTGTATACTAGTGTATATAATATACTTATAGTATATAGTGATTAAAAAATAAAGAATAAGTCAGGGTACACAATGATAATAATCTAAAAATAAATAATAAGTCAGGGTATGCAGTATACTACACAGTATACAGTAACATCATTTTAAAAATGAACAATAAGTCAGGGTATACAGTATACTCAACAGTATTCGGTGATAACAGTTTAAATATGAAATATAAGTCGTGATAACAAGATAAAAATCAAGAATAAGTCAAGGTATACAATTATAACAATCTAAAAATGAAGAATAACTTAGGTAATACAATGTTTATTCATCAAAAAAGAAAAGGAACACGAAAAAAAGAATCCTTTAATGACACTATACCCAAATTTACACATTCTTTATATTCTTTTGCTAAAAGAATTGGTATAAAATTAGAACTAGTGGAAAAATAAAGGATTGTTATGGTTTTGAAGATGTATGTCGAAAAAGAAAGAGAGAGGATATAAAGAAAAGTGATCTTGGGAAAAAAATATGTGCTTTGAGATAAATGGCTATGAAATATTGAAAAGTGGTTGAATGACCAAGTCGTTAACACAAAAGGAGTTTTTACACAAATATACAAATTGCACCCTATATTACAAAAAGATAACAATATTTTTTAAATTACAAGATATAGCAATATTTTTTTAGCACATTTTACAACAACCAACACATTCACTTTCATTTCCCCAAAATTGCAGTATCTCATATTCTCACTTACTCTCTCTTTCTCCATCACCCCACCCCCACCACCCAGCACCATCACCATCACCCTAACCCCATCGCCACCATAACTCTCCTCCCCCAGTTCACCACAATCCAATTACGAGATGCTGCCATTGCCGTCTTAATGACGATTCTGTCGTCGCCGCTCACGACTATCCAATTTCTCTTTGAATCACCTAAAATGGCAACTGGTTATTTGCTCCGTCATGTAATTTCTAGGGTTCCGTCATCACCAGCGTCGAAGCTTATGATAACCCGAGCCCACACATCACATGTAGATTTTGTATCAAAGGCAAACATCAAAAGGGACACAAATAACAATATGCACGCTGACGTCGACGATGTTTACAGTGGCTCATTCCGATTCCGGCATGGGTGAGTTGAAACGCCACAGTGTAGCGTTGTTGACTCCATTTTTCGGGGGGTATTATAGATCGCCATCGTCGACTCCATTTTCCGATGAAAAGGATAAAGTGAGCCGCCGAGGATTTTGGATCAGAGAAAAGTGGAGCAAACCTTGAACTGCCGTTAACAGCAGCCGACGACCTCAGATCTGACGCTCTCCATCGACGCCACCGTCGATCTGACTGTCGTCAACAACTACGATCAACACTCTGTTTTTGTAGTTCCTTAATTTCTGTATTTTTATTTATTTATTTAAATGTTGAATTTTGTTTGGATTTGCTTAATTTTTAAGGTTTCTATGATTTTTTGGATCCAAAATTTATTGTCAGCTAGTAGAAAGGTTTTTTTTTTTTTACATTAACTGAAAGTTCAATTTTCGTCAGTCTATGGCAGATATGTTATTCTTGAATTTGATTGGCTGGTTCATTGATTTTGTGTCTCTGTTTCCGGCACTGAAACAGTATGAAAACGGTGCTGAAATAGTTAGATACACTTAGATATGGAGTTGAAACAGTCTGAAACGGTATTAAAACACTATGATACAGTCTGAAACGGAGTTGATACAATCTGAAATAGAGTTGAAACAGTCTGAAACAGTGTAAAAACAGTTAGATACAGTGCTTAACACAACTTGAAACGGTGCAGAAACAGTTAGATACGGAGCAAAAATAGTGCAGATACAGTTCTGAAACAGTCTGAAACCGCTAGGAAAAAAGTCTGAAAATAAAATCTAAAAAATAACGTGAAACAATGCGAAAAATGTGTAATATTTTAGAAACATTGAGAAAAAATGTACAAATGGGATGAAAGAAATACTAAAACGGTCTAGAAACAGCTAGATACAGTCTTAAAATAGTTAGATACGGTGCTGAACCACCTGAAATGATGCCGAAACAATCTGAAATAGTGTTGAAACAGTGTAGATACAGTGAGATACAGTTTGATATGGAGCAAAAATAGTGCAGATACAGTGAGATACAACGCTGAAACAGTCAGAAACAGCTAGTGAAAAAGTTCAAAACAAAATATAAAAAATAATGTGAAACAATGCAAAAAAGTGAAATAGTTTAGAAACAGTGAGAAACAACGCACAAATGGTTAGATAAGAGGTGGTTGGTAGTTGAGATACAATGAGATACGATGTGCTTGGTAGTTGAGATACGATGAGATACGATGTGGCTGGTAGGCGAGATATGGTTAGATACGAGGTGGTTGGTAGTTGAGATACAATGAGATACGATGTGGTTGGTAGGCGAGATACGGTTAGATACGATATAGTTGGTAGTTGAGATACAGTGAGTTACAATGAGATACGATGCGGTTGGTAGGCGAGATAAGGTTAGATACGAGGTGGTTGGTTGTTGAGATACAACGAGATACGATGTGATTGGTAGTTGAGATACAATGAGACACGAGTTAGTTGGTAGTTGAGAAACATCGAGATACAATGAGATACAACGAAATACAGTGAGGATGGGATGAGGAAAAGTGAAATTGGGGGAAATGAGAGGAGTAAAAGTGAAATATGAGGAAATGGTGGGAGGAAAAGTGAAATTGGGGGAAATGGAATGAGTAAAAGTGAAATAGAGGAAAATGGGAGAAGCAAAAGTGATTGTGGGGAAAATAGGAGGAAGAACATAAGGGTTTGGTATGTTATGAGAAAATATTGCTATGTTTTTGTTATGTTTGTAATTAACTTGTGTTTTCTCCTATATAAGGTTATTTTACTAAAATGTTGCTATGTTTGGTAATTAAGTTATAAAAATTGCACTTTTGTGTAAAAATTCCAACACAAAATATGACTAAAAAGTGTTTAAATTATGGCAGAATGGCCAAGTAGGGTGAAAATCCCTTTAAAATGTCTACTACTGAATATATAGGCTGACGTAACCCGATGCGCGAGCAAGCCATTTACAAGGAGCCAAGCACGAGAATTTCAACAATTGCAGGCCACATTTGCACAACTGAAGCTGCTGAGGTAGTTGTTAGAGGCTTCAGGACCTGTTGGCAGGCTTACTGCCTCAAACCTAGGAAATACTCTACGCGATCGCGAGTCACCAGACTCGATCGCACAAGGTCAAAAATATGAGCACTGCGATCGCGCATCAGCAAACGTGATCGCGCAAGGAGGAAATGATGAACGATGCGATTGCGAGGCCTCAGACGCGATCGCGCAGGATGCTGAGAATGAATGAAAGCCAATGCCTTCGCGATCGCGTGACCATAGCCGTGATCGCGAAGCCCTAATTAATCAAGCAACGCGATAGCGCGCATCGTAGCACGATCGCGCAGTGACAACGATCAGAACACTATTTTTAGTTAATGACTTATTGCAAGCCCATTATCAAGGGTAATTAAGGAAATTGTTGCCATTTTTAGGAACCATATATATATATATATATATATATATATATATATATATTATTGATTAAACAGAAAGAGTACAAGGAAGAGGGGGGCATAAAACCAAACCTCTTCAAGCCTACATGAGGGATGAACATATTTCTCCCTTTACAATTAGCCAAAAAAATTTATTAGTGGCTGTGTAAAGACAACCTAAGCTAACTCTAATAGCATAAATAAATGAGAAGGGACTCCTTCTTTACAATTAAAGCTTTCAAAAAGACCAGACCTATTATTTTCATCAATGATCAAAATAAAATTTTCTTTTCTGAGGTCTAATTCTGAAGTTCTGGATGTTGTTTTGATCCATCTTTATAGCACGTCTAACCTGCCTGGGTAAGGAAGTTGCTACTGTGAAGATAGATCTACACTTGAAAACTAATGCAAGATTAGCCATAGTGTCTGCAACAATATTAGCTTCTCTAAAACAATGTTTGACCTCGAAGTAACCCTGCATCATATAATTCTTGATTTGTCTAGTGATATCCTTCAGATGCCAAGATGGTTGAATTTCCCTATTGATCATCTTAACAATCATCAGAGAATCAGATTCAATATTGACAAATAGGTAATGATTTTGAACACACCAAGTGACGCCAAAAAGCATAGCTTTTGCTTCTACCAAGTTATTGGAGCAATGTCCATAATATTCAACAAACGCCATAACTAAGTCACCATTATGGTTTCTGAGCACACCCCCACCTCCAACTTGACCAGGATTACCCTTAGAACAACCATCCAAATTGAGTTTGAACTCAAATAATTCTTGTTTATCCCATTTAATTGCCTTGATCATAATATGCTACTTTACCTTTTCAATATTTGAACACATATCGTACCAATTTTCTAGAAAAACTAAGGTAGGATATGCTGATGTTAAGAACATTTTCATAATGTAATTAATTTGATTAATTAGATTTCATCATAGATTTTTAGACACTCATATTTGAAGGCACACCTAGCCTTCCAAACTTCCCAACACAAGATTGCAGGAAGGCATTGCAACAAGGATTCATGAACCTTGTTCACTGGTTTATAAAACCACAATTGCATGACATTTTATCTAAGAGTTGATTTGACAGAAATCCCACAAGCATTACCAAAATAACTCCATACCTTGGTAGCAATATCACTGTCCCCAAATAAATGATCCACAGTTTCTTGTTTATGTTGTTTATAAGAACAACATATCGATGGCCCATGGACATTATATTTTAATAAAGTTATATCAATCGACAGTTTGTTAGACAATGCTCTCATCATAAAGAATGAAATTTTAAATGGAAGTTTGTTGTGCCAAACTTTCTGGCATGTCATTGATTGATTTTTAACCTTTTTTAAATAGCCTCCACGCACTCCTACAAGAGAACTTGCCATTTTGATTAACAGTCCAAACTGGAGTGTCAGTGTCGTGCTCAACAATATCAATCTTAACCAGCTTATGAACAATATGAGCACTCACACAAGTCAACAACTTTTCTCTATTCCATCTACCTTGATCAATAAATTCAGAGACCAAAGATTTCCTAGATCTAGGAGGATTTGATACTTTGTCAGCAATAGGACTGTAATACCCTATTTAAAATAAGGGCAAACTAGTAATTTCATAAGTTATTAAAAAAAAAGAAAAAAAGGGAAAGAAATGAAGCTAAAGCAAAACAGAGACTCTGTAGAGTCCAACTACAAATAAAATTGGTAGCAGGGATATTAGGGGAAAGGGTGACGCAGCCTTTACCAAGTTACAACAATTTCAACAATTGCAAGAGAAATATTGGAGAAAGAAGAGCTCGTTAGGCACTTGGGTTAAGTCTCGCGGGAACCATTAAACTGGGAGACATTTTAGGCTTGATAGGTGTAAACTTTCCATTGTCTTTTTAATCTTATTCTCTGATTTATTTAATCTTGCTAGGCATAAAAGAATTTAAAGTACCTATGGAATACCTGGGCAGTGACTTTTGTTAGGCTCTAAGCTTATGCACATACTGGTTAAATAAGTAGTATTAAACTGAATGGAAAAGACTATAGAAACAAGATGGAATTGCTTGAGCATCAGTTAGATTTATTGATCACAGCAGGGAAAATATATTGGTCTAACTGAAAATCAAATATGAAACTCTGGGTTCTTTATATTTGTTAGGGATTTTCGGTTAGTTTGAAAAAAAAAAGAAATTAACACGAGATCGATATGATGTGATTATAGATTGATTGGAAGAACTGTCGTACTCGTAGAAAATACGCTTGAGCCACACGCGTTTGTACTGTGAGTGATGACCTTACCACAAATTTGTATTTCCATAACCTTCATGATTTCTACTTGATTTTGAAGTAAAATATATTACTGAATAATATAAATTGCATGGGAGAAGTCCTTTTACAAGATATGTACCGAGATATTTACTTGAATTATTTTACCGTTACAGGATATGATTTTTACCGCTACTTGACATGTTTTACCGCTAGGTAAAATATTGAATTGTTCTTGAAATGCCTTCTACCTGGTATAGGGATTATATATATATTTTTGGGATGAACCTTGCAGACCCCCGTAGCTAACGACGGGTACGTTAGACTTGGTGCACCTTGTATACTCCGGATTACCGTTACAGTCCAAACTGAAATGTTTAGAGTATAAAAGGAAAACATGTATTCTTTTTCGTTATTTCCAGAACATACACGATAGAAACAGTGCTCCCATGAAGGTTTAAGCCACTTTTGTGTTGGATGGAAGGACGCCAATCTTAACTCGAAATTGAAGACGGATTGCGTCAAAATGCTCTACGCGATTAAGGTAACGTTATGCTACCTTCAATTTTGTCTATAGTTTGAGTTTTAAAATTACTTCATGGCTAAGTAAAGTACCTAAATTTTATGTTATAGCTTATTTAAGCTTTAGAAGGTGTGGAATACAAGGCAAACAAAATTTAGAAGCAAGAAACATCAATGGTATGTAAGGCTAAACCTTTCTTTTGGCAAGGCATGTATCAGTCACCAGATCTTACTGTCAGTATCAATTGACCACTAGTATCAGTTTTAGTTTCTAGTTACCAGTGACCGGGTGTCATTCACACACTCTGACCAGAGAGACTAGATATTACTAGCTGGGGGGGGACATAGCCCATAACACCCGCCAAGTTTGTTAAATATGTGTATATAGCCACAGTATGCACTGCATGATTATATGTGGGGCTAGTTCAGATGTTCAGCGACCTGTATTTGGGGGGACATAGCCCATAACACCAGACAGGTACTAGTTCAGATGTTCAGTTACCTGATTTGGAGGGATACAGCCCATAACACCAGACAGGGCTAGAACTGAAATGTTTCAAGTATAAAAGGAAAACATATATTCTTTTTCATTATTTCCAGAACATACACGATAGAAACAGTGCTTCCATGAAGGTTTAAGCCACTTTTTTGTTGGAAGGAAGGACGCCCATAACACCAGACAGGTACCAGTACAGATAACAGTTCAGTTTTAGCTAAGTACCAGTTATTAGTCACCAGATCTTACTGTCAGTATCAATTGACAACTCGTATCAGTTTTAGTTTCTAGTTACTAGTTATCAGTCATATTATAGTTATTTATCAGTATAGTTCAGCTCAGTCTTCAGTTTCAGATTCAGCTAGACTTCAGTTTATATTCAGATCATATTTAGTACGTTCTTCAGATTTCATGCTACAATGCTATGCTCCAGCTAATATCTACATATTTATATTCCAGCCTTACAGTTTCATTCAACTATGATATATTATATGCTCATGCCTTACATACTTGGTACATATCGTACTCACGCCGTTTTCTATGGCGCTGCATTTCATACCGCACAGGTGCGGATAGATCAATGCTTGGACCACGTTAGTAGGCCATCTATCAGCTATTGGAGTCACTCTGCTTACTCCCAGAGTTACTTATCTTTTGGTATGTGTATTGTCAGCCAGTTTGGGTATGGCGGGGCCTTGTCCCATCCTTTGTATATTCAGTTCAGCACTCTTAGAGGTCTGTAGATATGTCCCTGTGTGGTGCAGTCAGTATGTTATTGACTGACACGACCCAGAATCCGGTTAGGCCGTGCGGGCACCCGACGTCCTCGTCCTAGACCCGTCGGGCGAACTCTTACCAATTAAATTAGGAAAATAAATATAATAATTCATAAATAAGGACTAGACTAAAAAAAATCACAGACATACTGATACCTCTAAGCTGTAAAAAAAAATTACAACCGTCTACCCCAACATACTAGGTTTAGGACTATCCAGACTAGACATCTAATAGTACAAAAGAAGACAGATACCTCCTGAAGGGAGAGAATGCAACTGAAATAATAACCAATAAACTGGTGGCCATCCGGAATAAAAGCTGGCTCACCCTGACAGCTGGAGTCGTCTTCGCTCCTAACGTGGCGAACTCAATCCTGGAGCGAACCTGCCGAAATGAAATAGATAGACAAAAACAAACAACAAACAAGGGTGAGTCAAAAGGACTCAATAAGTGGGGCAGACTAGCCCACATCAAAGAATAGGATAGCTAGCCAGGGAGAAAAGAAACAGATAAACAAAATTCCTCTATTTAAATTATGAAAAGGCAGAGCCAGACAATAACTAGAAACACGTATGGAATCACAGAACTCATTAAAACCAGGAACGTAAGATAGCCAGAACATATAGGTATCCCGAACATATCAACAATTAGAAATGCATCCTGTTGCAGCGTGCAACCTGATCCATATATTCACACTGTCGCAGCGTGCAACCCGATCCATATATTTATACCGTTGCGGCGTGCAAACCAATCCGTATATTTATACCGTTGCAGCGTGCCACCCGATCCCCGCAACCCAGAATACGAGCCATAAATATATAGACAAACTGAGATATGTCCACGACATAGTATACATACCGCATACATAAAACACAACACAATACGTACAATAGTCAGTATGCGGTGTAATGAAATGGGATGAATGCAGTACGATGCAATGCAGTCACATATGCCTGAAACCTATCTCCGACGCGGGACTCTCATCGTCTACCAGGAGATATATGCAATAATTACCCTTCACCGGCTTGGGACTCTCATCGATTACCGGGAAGTATATGCAATAATGACCCTTCACCGGCACGGGACTCTCATCGCCAACCGGGAAGTATATGCAATAATGATCATTCACCGGCTGGGGACTCTCATCGATTACCGAGAAGTATATGCAATGATGACCCTTCACCGGTGCGGGACTCTCATCGCCAACCGGAAAGTATATGCAATAATGATCTTTCACCGGTGCGGGACACTCATCGCCAACCGGGAAGTATATGCAATGCTCAAAACCAGAGTGCAATACTCATATGTTTAATACAATACCAACAACAGGGCTTAACATATAATATACAATATAAATTCAAAACTAAGGCGTAATGAGTACGCCTATCGGCAGCTACACACGTAAGGAACATGTGGTTGAATATCCACAAGGCCAAAGGCCTCCAAAGAAATGGATGCAAACACTTACCTTGTTACAAAGTTAGTACATCCACTCAATAACCGCTTGTCCTTTGGTTTCATTGCCAAACGATCCCACTCTATTCAATAAGCAGAAAAATATATCAAATTAGGCTAAAGGCTTCATTCCTCACATCTTAGGGCAATCTAGTTAGGAACCTGATACCCTATTCGCATACGCAATATGCAGGCCAGACCTATATACAGGGTTTAAGGCCACATAACCAAACCCCAAATAAATTACATTTATGGGTTGCCCATAACTCACTGAGTACGAATATATAATCAATTTCATTATCGGGGTCCATTTGACCCTTTAAACTATTAATTGAACTTATTAAAATGATGTATAATATTTCAAGTTTTACCGTTAAAACATATTCAAACACACGTAATAAACTCAAATAATATATTAGGATCATTACCTGAATCTTTTGGGGTAAAAATTCTATCTTTTTCTGGCTCTTTTTTTATTTTCTGGTATTTATTTTTTGGTTGTCTCTGCTTTCTATTCTATATTGCTCTCTCTGATTGACCTTAGCTTTTAAGGCTAAGGATTGCCCGCGCCGCCTAACTTTTGTCCTCTTTTCCCTTTTTTTTTCTTTTTTTTCTTTTAAAATTCGCTGGTACGGTTAAAATTAAAACGGTACCCTACGATATTCAAAATAATTTCAACTTTTGCATACAAGTTATACAAAATATATGTAACATACTCGCGAAGGCGGATCTCAAATCGGGTGCCCGAAACTCAAGATGCGAATTTAAATGGAAAAAGGTCAAATTATTTAACTTTCGGCATTTTAGTGGAAACTAGCCGAACAACATCGAAATTCACTTTCGAAAGTTCACAAAAGTCACAAATAATCATACGAACCTAACGGCGCTTTCAGTTCGAAATCGGAGCTCATTCGCCAAAACCGAGCTGTAAAATCTCTTTTTAATATTTATCGATAATAAAAACTGAAACCTTCTTCCGATGCCTACCAAACGAGGTCTGATTTAGCTCAAATTTTACAGATAAATCTTAATGGTCCTTACGAATATACTAAAATTATCGGCACGCCAATCGGATCCTAACTTTCGAAATGACTAACCGAGGTCGTTTCATTCTCCTCCACTTAAACTCTCGTTCGTCCTCGAACGAGCCTAAGTCTAAAGAAAAATTCGTATAGATAACAAGAGAACTTGCATGACCTTCATAAACTACTCCACGGGCATTATCTTCCGATTATAGAATACACGCACACCGGACTCTTGGAATAAAATATATCTTGATAATATCCTCACATTGTTGCCTAGCTTATTCTGACTAAGCCGATCCTTCCTCGATCACGAGAGGAGAGTTCTTATATTTTCGAAACAAAGATACACGAAACTCTGGATGGATTAATATGATTCTGCCGACAAATCACCTCGTCGATATATTTTACGATATAGAACAAGTCGATGAAACTAAGAATTAGCTTACTCTTCAGCAACGCCTTAGAGATTTAATATTATGATTCGGTATCAATTGGAGGGAGACTTCTCCACTTAGAGCATTAACTCATACCGCTAACTTGACTAGAAATAATCATCCTCGCACAGTCTACCGGACTACGGAAGACATAGCTAAAAATAGAATGCGGCTCAGACCTGAGCTACCAAATTACCCTCTCAAGTTGCCAAACGATTGCAACTCCCTGGATCACAACTCTATATCTTTTTCATAAGTACTACCGCCTGATGGATCAAATCAGAGGTCAAATGATGCCCCTCATTACCTTTAGTAGTCCTAAACACAACAATGCGCTTACCCAGCTACCTTGACACGCACTCTGGTTCCACACAGGGAACATCATAAGAGGCTACTGTCCGCCTAAGCTCACCAGTGCCGAAAAAAGAAGAGATGATAATGGATTGAGGATAGAAATAATTAGAGCTTCAGGAAGCTCATCTTTTTATTTGCTTGGCTCCCAGAGCTACACTACTTCCGTGTCAGGCTAACCAAAGAATCGCAATTAAAGAAATAGATATTAAATGAGCTTTATGGAACAAAATTTGTGTCAATTTAACCTTCCTATAAAAAGGAAACTCCGACAATTTACCAGAAAACTCTTTTATACCGAGACAAACTTATAGAATAACATGACTCTACTAGCGTCTCGAACCAAGAGGAGACACGAAGATCTAGTATTACTTACTAACCACTTTACACCGAAAGAAACAACAACATTTTCTGAAGGTAACGGATTAGGATCCCATTATCCTACCAACATTGAATTCCGACGAAGGAGGTAAACTGATTTGACATAATAACAGAAGGTGGAACAACAAGATGCAAGGCAGCCAATACCGACACTTACTGCCAAATCTCTCATATTTAGACTAGAAAAATTAGTAAGGTCTCACAAATGCAAAGAATAAATCATACCAGAAGCTCGCCCCTCTACCGCAACCGATTCTTAATAGAAACAATTTCCAATAAAACCATGGTGAGATAAACGAATTCCAGACCAATCTGAATAATCAAATCTTACAAACATATAATGGAAGAAGAAATACATGGGTGTACTACATCGGATACCTCCGTATCCTACCAGACTGACAGTTCATCAAACTGCCTCCGCAGCTGAGCTGAGCCACTACCCTGGTAATCACCTTCTGAAGAACCACTGCCACCACGCTCTCAACCTCTACTGGATGGTGGCATTTCTCTGGCTGATTAAGATCTAAATGAAATCCCTGCGACTGCGCAGATGCATGATGACGAGAGAAAAGACGACCGCCTACTTGCCGGACTAAGGGAAAACTCCTCAAAGGATAGCCAAACTCACGACAATGATAACAAGAAAACTCTTCAAAGGATAATCAGACTCACGACAATGATAACACATTTTCGGCTAAAAATGAAAGCTGGAAAGATTGTTGATAGCTGTAAAGAGAAGACTGAATCTAATCTTGACGAGCTACTGGCGCACTCTAAGAATCACGTGACACAAGCTGAGATAATCTGGAAGGTGACCTCCCAAAATAATCAGAACTCTTACCTCCAAATGAGGTATCAAGGTTACCCACTAGGGGCACGGGATCTCTTGCTCTCCTGCTCTAACTCTTTCCCCCTCTAACTTATGGTATTCCTCGTACCTTCAGGCAATATCAACAATAACATCAAATAAAATCCCGACCTTAATCTCTCGAGCCATCTAGGATCTCAAGGAAGAAGAAAGGTCATCAATAAATCTTTGAATCTCTCGAAAGGCTCACGGACTAGTTCTAATGCATATTCAGCCATTCTATAGAATTCAATCTCATATTCTGAAACCAACAGACTAACCGACATGCTACCCTGTCTAATCCCCTAAACTGGCAACACTTTTCATCTTGCTCACTACTCGAAAGGAATTTTTCCCACGAATCTAGAAGAAAAACCAAACTAATTTAGCTAATAAGAGAGTGGTCAATCAATTCAAGACTGGACCCTTGAAACTGGAAAGCAGAATAATCAACACCATACCGCTCGATATAATCAAGAGCCTAAAGGATACACTGACATCATTTTATTTCTTCCATTTAAAAATTCACGGGGATTATCTGAAGCATGGCCTGAAAATATCAAAAGGTTTAATCGAGTAAAATAATGCAGCCTCTTCAGATACTCGGACCCAATAATTACCTCAGTTACCTAACCAGCCAGAACAACTGGAGGCACAACACATGCTGCCTCCGAAACATACTTTACTGCGGCATTATTAAGAACTGGAATAGGAGCTCCCTGAGACTGAACATCTGCATCTGCGGCAACCTGATAAGCTGCCTAGCGAATAATAGGTTCTTGCGGTATATGCGTCGCCAAGATTCTCGTAAAAGCATCGTAGAGAGCTAAGGGAACCACAAGGCCCTGCTCCCTTGCCCATCGCGAGCTCGTACATCCGTAACTAAATCTTCAGCACGATCAAAACTCTTGGGGGTTTGTCAGTGCTAGCCACAGGCTAGACTACTTCGTCTTGAACTCATACCGTTTGCTGATTTGTCACACGAGGGTTCCACAATTACCACGAACGAATTAACGAAAATACTTTTGCATCCTAGATCGGCGCACGATCAAAAAAGAAGAAAGTGAAACTTCGTAGATGCCATCATAGCATCTCGTAGATAAGTACGGACGTCTACGTACCCATCAGTGAGACTCTACTAGGCATTCTATTAGTCTGGATAGACTCTAAACTCGAAGCTCTGATACCAACACACACGACCCAGAATCCGGTCAGGCCGTGCGGGCACCCGACATCCTCTCCTAGACCCGTCGGGCGAACCCTTACCAATTAAATTAGGAAAATAAATATAATAATTCATAAATAAGGACAAGACTAAAAAAAAAATCACAGACATACTGATACCTCTAAGCTGTAAAAAAAATTACAACTGACTACCCAAAATACTAGGTTTAGGGCTATCCAGACTAGACATGTAAGAGTACAAAAGAAGACAGATACCTCCTGAAATGAGAGAATTCAACTGAAATAATAACCAATAAACTGGTGGCCATCCGGAATAAAAGCTGGCTCACCCTGACAGCTGAAGTCGTCTTCGCTCCTAACGTGGCGAACTCAACCCTGGAGCGAACCTGCCGAAATGAAACAGATAGACAAAAACAAACAACAAATAAGGGTGAGTCAAAAGGACTCAATAAGTGGGACAGACTAGCCACCTCAAAAAAATAGGATAGCTAGCCAGGGAGAAAAGAAATAGATAAACAAAATTCCTCTTATTTAAATTATGAAAAGGCAGAGCCAGATAATAACTAGAAACACGTATGGAATCACAAACTCATTAAAACCAGGAACGTAAGATAGCCAGGACATATAGGTATCCCGAACATATGAACAATCAGAAATACATCCTGTTGCAGCGTGCAACCCGATCCATATATTCATGCTTACGCGGTGTGCAATCCGATCCATATATTTATACCGTTGCGGCGTGCAAACCAATCCGTATATTTATACCGTTGCAGCGTGCAACCCGGTCCCTGCAACCCAGAATACGAGCCAGAAATATATAGACAAACTGAGATATGTCCACGACATAATATACATACCGCATACATAAAACACAACACAATACGCACAATAGTCAGTATGCGGTGCAATGAAATGGGATGAATGCAGTACGATGCAATGCAGTCAAATATGCCTGATACCTATCTCCGGCGCGGGACTAGACTCTCATCGTCTACCAGGAGATATATGCAATAATTACCCTTCACCGGCTCGGGACTCTCATCGACTACCGGGAAGTATATGCAATAATGACCCTTCACCGGCTCGGGACTCTCATCGATTACCGAGAAGTATATGCAATAATGACTCTTCACCGGCGCGGGACTCTCATCGCCAACCGGAAAGTATATGCAATAATGATCATTCACCGGCTCGGGACTCTCATCGATTACCGGGAAGTATATGCAATGATGACCCTTCACCGGTGCGGAACTCTCATCACCAACCAGGAAGTATATGCAATAATGATCCTTCACCGGTGCGGGACTCTCATCGCCAACCGGGAAGTATATGCAATGCTCAAAAACAGAGTGCAATACTCATATGTTCAATACAATACCAACAACAGGGCTTAACATATAATATAAAATGTAAATTTAAAGCTAAGGCGTAATGAGTACGCCTATCGGCAGCTACACATGTAAGGAACACGTGGTAGAATATCCACAAGGCCAAAGGCCTCCAAAGAAATGGATAAAAAAACTTACCTTGTTACAAAGTTAGTACATCCACTCAATAACCGCTTGTCCTTTGGTTTCATTGCCAAACGATCCCACTCTATTCAATAAGCAGAAAAATATATCAAATTAGGCTAAAGGCTTCATTCCTCACATGTTAGGGCAATCTGGTTAGGAACCTGATACCCTATTCGCATACGCAATACGCAGACTTGGCCTATATACAGGGTTTAAGGCCACATAACCAAACCCCAAATAAATTACATTTATGTGTTGCCCATAACTCACTGAGTACGAATATATAATCAATTTCATTATCGGGGTCCATTTGACCCTTTAAACTATTAATTGAACTTATTAAAATGATGTATAATATTCCAAGTTTTACCGTTAAAACATATTCAAACACACATAATAAACTCAAATAATATATTAGGATCATTACCTGAATCTTTCGGGGTAAAAATTCTATCCTTTTCTGGCCCTTTTCTGGCTCTTTTCTTATTTTCTGGTATTTATTGTTTGGTTGTCTCTGCTTTCTGTTCTATGTTGCTCTCTCGTTTTGACCTTAGCTTTTAAGGTTAAGGATTGCCCCCACCGCCTAACTTTTGTCCTCTTTTCCTTATTTTTTCTTTTTTTTTTCCTTTAAAATTCGCTGGTACGGTAAAAATTAAAACGGTACCCTACGATATTCGAAATAATTCAAAATTTTGCATACAAGTTATAGAAAATATATGTAACATACTCACGAAGGCGGATCTCAAATCGGGTTCCCGAAACTCAAGATGCAAATTTAAATGAAAAAAAGTCAAATTATTTAACTTTCGGCATTTTAGCGGAAACTAACCGAACAACATCGAAATTCACTTTCGAAAGTTCACAAAAGTCACAAATAATCATACGAATCTAACGGTGCTTTCGGATTTCGAATCGGAGCTCATTCGCCAAAACCGAACTCGAAAATCTCTTTTTAATATTTATCGATAATAAAAACTGAAACCTTCTTCCGATGCCTACCAAATGAGATCTGATTTAGCTCAAATTTTACAGATAAGTCTCAATGGTCCTTACGAATATTTTAAAATTATCAGCACACCAATTGGAGTCCTAACTTTCGAAACGATTAACCGAGGTCGTTTCAGTTATGTGTATTAGCATGTTATAACCTTGTCATCTTTCCAAATTTATGTTTTCAGTAAATATTTATGTATTCATAACCAGGTTGCCAGTTCATCTCTATAATTCATAGATTATCAGCAGGATTAGTGATGATCGAAACTATAAGAATTGCATCACTACATGGATTCGAAGAAACGTTTGCACAAATATTGATCGTCTGCTTAAACATGATCAAAACTATAAGAACGTTTTAGTCTTTACCTTTTCTCGTTTTTTTTCAGACTATGGCTGCAAGAGGCACACTCCAATTTGAGATTGTTTCCCAACCTCCTCACTTGATCAGACTCTGGTGGGACGATTTGGCTTTCGTCTGTAAGGCTCACATTCAAAAAGTGTTGGGGGAATTAGTAGCTCTCAAGGCCTAGACTGCCATGCCTGGTTTGGTTGAAGCTGCCACACATTTCTGGGACTACAAAAGGGCAGTTTTTCATTTCAATAGTTTGGAGTTGGCAGCAATATTGAAAAAATTTGGAGGACTAGTAGGGTTAGAGCCTGGACCCGAGACTATGATTTATCCCCGAGACGTGGACACTAAGGAGTTCATTGAACTGCTAGGTGCTCCTTATGATCCATACGTCGAGGGAGTGCATGATTGAAAAGTCACGTTGGAATACTTGCATTCTAGATTTGGAGATCCAACTCTTAAGCATGATTGGACTGCAGCATGGGAAATTCAAGACTGGGAATGGACTGAATCAAATGCTTTCATCGTTGCTTTTCTGGGAAGCATGGTCTTCCCCCAGAAGGAAGGAAAGATCGACATAAGGTTGGGAAGAGTAGTATAAGGGTTATGTAAAGGTGCTCTCAAGTGTCAAGTAAGCTTGGTTCCAATGATTCTGGGGGAGGTTTATAGGGCTCTAACCAAATGTAGAAGAGGAGGAGACTTCTTTGAGGGGTGCAGCCTGTTGCTGCAAATATGGTTGATAGAGCCTTTGCACAGTGTCCCTGTCAGTCTGGTAGCACCAAAACCATCTTAAAAAGGAAGGATCTGCTTGCATAGCACCCGCATGGCTGGAACAGCGGCATGGGAAGACCCCACAAACATGGAAGGATGGTACACCAAGTTTGAAGAGTTGCAAGAAGTATAATGGGTAATTGAAAGCTGTGCTAGCTTCATCGTTTCCATACAAGGTCAAGACATCACTTTCTTGACATTGATTGGATTCCGAGGAACTCATCACTATGTTCCTCTAAGAATCCTCCGACAAGTAGGAATGACACAACAAACTCCATAGTTGACTGAAGGGAGAAGCTTCAACGTTGACATAAAGGACATCGAGCATCCGATGGTTGGCACTATATTGACAATGTGGGAAAAGAGGCTTACTATGCAGTTTTGTCGTGGTCGAGATAGTAGGGTGAACCCTGCAGCTACTCTGGCTTATCCTCGGTGGCTCCGCATAGATAAGGTGAGATTCCGATCAAAGACTACACTAAAAAGGAAAGCCAAAGATCCGAGTGCTATTGAAAAATACAAGAAGCTGAAACACGAGTTTGACCAAGGAAAGAATGAGTTAAGGGTGACACAAGAGAGGGAGATGAGGAGACAATATAAGGATAGGATCAAAGGGGATGAACTCCAGTATTTGACCAGCAAGGTCATGGCAGCAAGGCAAGTTGCTAGGAATTTACAAGATTTGCTCAAGGGAAGGGGAGAGTATTTTAAGGTAGTACCACTGGAAAAGAAGGAAGCAAAGGGAATAGAAATCTGCGAGTTCTTCATGAATGCTCTAGGTGACATGGAAGCTGGGAAGGACCTGATGGAGACATTCACTGATCCTCCACCCATGAGCTTGGTTAACAAGCCCAAGGAAGAAGCCAAAGAGAAGAAGGAAAAAGAAGACGTTGGAACTGATGGTTGATCTAAAGCCTCTTTGCTTGGCACGTAGTCTGGTCGTATTGAGTCGAGTCGTCTTGTCCTTTTTGTCATTATTTTCATTTTAATCGAGTCGTTGTCTCAAATTGGTGGTTGTAATAAAGCCAAGCAAATCAAATAAAATTTCGTTACTTTTTGGGTTTTTAGGCTTGTGTTGATTACGTTTATGAAAATGAAATGATGTGTTTTGTGCAAACGTTACTTCGAATCTTCGATAGGCCTACCTCTGGCACAAAAGAGGTCACCTGCATGATAGGACGCGATATTGTTTAAACTAACGTATACTCACATTTCTTTCTTTGTTTTTGGTGTAGAAATCCCCAATTCTCTGATAGTTTTGTTTGTGCATTCTAGCCACGCCGCAATACCGGTTGAGATTTAGAGGATCAACCCCAACACCTCCCTCTTTACCTACAAGGACAAGGACGAGACGGAATATCATGGGTGAGTTTGACAAAGTTCAAAATGGAACTCCTGACAAACAAGATGTGGTTGCCTATGAAGACTATTGTAAGTTGGAATAGAGACTGTTCGAATTAGAGAATAGGATCTCTCTTGCCCGTACTGATGAGACCGTTGAACCAAACAAAACTACCCGCCCTCATGGCAAAGATCCACTATACCCTGAAAAAGACATTCCTTACCCTGCCTACACCGCACCACCAAAAGCACCACAATACAACTTACCCTCCTTCACTATTGAAACAAAAATCATTGCATCACCGACCAAAGGTCATGAAATGTATGCATGGACAAAGGAAGACCCAGACAACACCAAGGAGCAAGTCCAACGGTTGGTAGAGAAGTTCAAGCAATTCCAAGGCACCAAAGGAACCCGAGGGCTAGCTTATGAGGACCTCTAGTTGTATCCTGACCTGAAGCTGCCTGAAGGCTATAAGACGCCCAAGTTCAATATGTTTGACGGCAGTGGAGATCCAATGACTGATTTGAGATCTTATTGCGACAAGTTTATTGGGGTCGGGCATGACGAAAAGATCCGCATGCAATTGTTCAACCGCAGTCTGACTGGAGATATGCTGGTGTGGTACTCTAAGCAACAAGCAAAGAAGTGGACGAACTGGAAAGCAATGGCTCGAGACTTTGTTGATAGTTTTGGGCACAACACTGATGCTATGCCCGACCGGTTCTATTTGGAAAAATAGAAGAAGAACCCCACCGAAACTTTCAGAGAATTTGCAACTAGGTGGAGAGCTGAAGTCGCCAAAGTCCAACCTCCCATGGAAGACGCCGAGATAGTAGAAACTTTCATCCGCATACAAGAAGATGTCTACTTTGACAAGATGCTGAAATTGCAAGATAAGATGTTTGGAGATTTGATCAAGATTGGGGATATATTCGAAGATGGACTGAAGACTGGTAGGATCATTAGCTTGGCTACACTACAAGCCACTAATAAAGCCCTACAAGCTGGAAGCACTACCACATCCAGAAAGAAGAAGGACGATGTCTCCTTCGTGGCTGCATCACTTGACTACTCTCCTACCCATAACTAGTACTACCAAACACCTCCTCCATCTTACCCATACATTCCACCCACATCCACCTACCCAGTCTACAACACTCAGCCTGTGTACCAAAACCCGCCACCACAAAGACCACCATACCCATAAAGTCCCAACTATCGAAACACCAATGCCTATTCACCAAGGCCTCATGCCAACAACAGCTCAAGACCAAAAAGAAACTATACCCTATTGTCCAAGTCCCGTACTCAGTTGTTCGAGAGACTCAAAGCAGCCGGCCATATACAACCCGTACCATTCAAAATTCCTGATAGGGTGACACCCTATTTTGACCAAACCAAAACCTGTGCCTATCACTCTGGAGGACCTGGTCACGATACAGAAAAGTGCTACGCTTTGAGGGACAAGATACAAGACTTGATCGATCAAAAGGTGATACACTTGAAAACTCCAAATGTGCACAACAATCCCTTGCCTAACCACGGAGACAATAGGGTGAATTTAATCGAGTTAAATGAAAAATGCATCCTGGAAGGGACCATTGTTAAAGCAAAAGGAGAGCCTCAGTTGCTCAAGCCGCTACAGCACCAGAGCCCATCGAGGTAGAAATAGATCCAAAGCTCTATGTTGACGTGGTTGCCTTGTACAGTGACAAGGCGGTACCATGGGACTATAAAATGGAGAAAAAGAACAAATCAACGGTTGAGACTGTTGCTGCACAAGGAGTGACTAGGAGTGGGAGAATTTATATTCCTGAGCATCTCGTTCAAGGTAGACGAGGCATCAGTGAGGAGGAGTCCGGAGAATTGTGGAAGAAAGTACAAGCAAAGGAATACTCTGTGGTTGAACACTTGGGCAAAGACCCCAGCGCAAATCTCTGTTTTAGCCTTACTCCTCAAGTTGGAGAGCCACCGAAATGCTTTGATGAAAGTGTTAGACGAAGCACATGTTCCGGCGGACACCTCGGTTGAAAACTTGGCTAGAATGGCCGGACAAGTCATGGAGGCCAACCGAATTGCTTTTCACGAAGATGAGCTGCCACTTGAAGGGTTAAGCCACAACAAGGCTTTGCACGTTTCTATCGAATGTAAAGATTGGTTCGTAGGAAGAGTCCTGATCGACGGAGGCTCTGGTCTGAACATATGCCCGTTCATCACTATGAAAAGAATGGGAATTGACCAAAGCAAGATAAGGGAGAGCGACATGAAGGTGAAGGAATTCGATGGATCGCAAAGAAGCACCATTAGGGAAATTAACTTAACTATCATGGTCGGTCCTGTGGAGTTCACTACTGAGTTTCATGTTATGGACATCTCTGCTTCTTACAACCTGCTACTGGGAAGACCTTGGATCCATATGGCTGGTGCGGTGCCTTCTACATTGCACAAAACAGTGAAGTTCGAGTAGGACTACAAAGAGGTGGTTGTGTTCGGCGAAGGGAACAACTCCATTTACAATGAGCAAACCATACCAGCGATCGAAGGGAATGCTCCTGATGGGCAGACCTTCTATACTGTAGAACTCGTGGGAGCGGTGCAAGGCACTCGAGGAGGACGTCGCAAGAACTACAACTCGAGTTGGAATCCCACAGACACGATCCAAGGGGGTATACTGCACATTTCGCTCCCAAGTTGGTCAACACACCACTTGGGGTTGAAGAAAGGAAGAGAAACTTTTACAGCGCCTACTGGGATGGCCGAGGCAAAGGCTATGAAGGGAGGAATTTGGTTTGGGAGCCAGTAATATCTAATTGGGGAGTGCCCTCACGTGAATTTCGTGAGACCTTACCAGCTAAGACAGAGAAGCGACCAATGTACTCACCTAATGCCCGTCCCAATTGGAAGCGCATCTCTGAAGAAACAAAAGGAAAGCAAGTGCGGATACCCAAGGCACCCGAGCCTATGGAGGTAGTGATTGAAGAGCCATATGTACTCCCACAACCTGCAAAGTGGACCGGAGACTGGGTCGTAATAATCATGATTAAGCAAGGCTATGAACCTGGTAAAGGTTTGGGCAAGAACCTGGATGGCATGGTTGAGTCGATCAAAATTGTGATGAGACCCGACGACGAGAAGGCTGGTGTAGGGTACATTGCGACCTACGAGAAGAGCATAGAAGAAGCATCACTGGACTTCAAGTTCTATAAGAAAAGTACCAAGAATCTCTTATATATTTTCGTCTCGTCTTGATACTTGGATGGCCGAAAAGGGGAGGTGTCCGCAGCGCAAAGGGTGGAGCCAAAGATGGTTGATGCTGAAGAGGATCTGCTGGCGAGAGCGCAAGAACTGTTCATATCCGAAGAAGACTGCTGCGTGATCCTAGAAGAACATATTGAACCTCCTGGACTGACAAAGGTTGGATCTGGAGCTGCATTGAACAACTGGATCAGCAACGGGGCCCGAGCTTACCGTGGACCTTGGTAGAGCTGGGGGATAGAATTTATTCTATGTTTTCCAAAATAAAACCCGACTTTGAGTCGTACAACTTGCATTTTTATTTCTTGTTGCACATGTCTCCCTACAAACATTGTTTTGCAAGGATTAATAAACAAAACATCACACTATTTCCCGTTTAACTTTTGTTTTAATTTTTAATTTTGCAATATTTTTGTTTTTTCAGCATTCAAACTAATAATCCCATTGAGTCCACAATCGCAACGTGTAATGAAATGATGGAGCTTGAGGAAACTGGAGTTGATTATAATGATTTTGATGAAACCACACAAGAAGAAATTGAAAGATTTGAAAACAAGCCTAATCCAAACGTAGAGGAAACTGAGGTGATAAACCTAGGAGATGAGAAAAATGTGAAAGAGACAAGGATCAGTGTGCATCCCACCACCGAAGATAAAAAGCAATATACTGAGTTTCTTAAAGAATATGAGGACGTATTCGCCTGGTCGTACGATGACATGACTGGTATAAGCACGGATGTGGTAGTTCAAAAATTACCTATCAATCTGGGCTTTCCGCCGGTCAAATAAAAGGCCCAAATATTTAAGTCATCTGTTCGGTTGAAGATTGGGGAGGACGCAACGAAGCAGCTCATCGCAGGAATTTTAAAAACGGTCAAATACCCAACTTGGCTGGCTAACATTGTCGCGGTGCCAAAGAATGATGGGAAACTCCGAGTTTGTGTGGATTATAGGGATCTGAAATAGAGCAAGCCCGACAGATGATTTTCCTTTGCCAAATATGCACATCTTGATTGATAATTGCGCGAAACATGAGCTACAATCGTTCGCGGACTGTTTCGCCGGTAATCATCAAGTACTCACGAACGAGGAGGATGCCGAGAAGACGACTTTCACTACCTCTTGGGGAACCTATTGCTATAAGGTTATGTCGTTTGTGTTAAAGAATGCTGGAGCAACTTATATGAGGGCAATGAAAACTATGTTCCATGACTTGATGCACAAAGAAATCGAAGTCTACGTGGACGACGTGATCATCAAATCAAAGAAGAGTTCAGAGCACCTTGACAACTTGCGCCAGTTTTTCAACTGCTTGCAAAAGTATAATCTGAAGCTAAATCCAGCTAAATGTGCTTTTGGTGTTCCGACAGGGTAGCTCCTAGGTTTCATCGACAGTAGAAGGGTTATCGAGGTATATCCATCTAAGATCAAAGCCATAAAAGAATTGCCGCCGCCAAAAAGTGAGAAAGAGGTTATGAGTTTCCTGGGAAGGCTCAATTACATCAGCCGGTTCATAGCACAATCCATTGTCATCTGTGAGGCGATTATCAAGTTACTAAAGAAAGACGCAGCGATCGAGTGGACAGAGGACTACTAAAAAGCATTTGATCGGATAAAGGAATACTTGTCTTGCCCGCCTCTGCTGGTCCCACCTGAGCCTGGGCGACCTTTGATCTTGTACCTGTCTATAGTAGATTCGGCATTTGGTTGTGTATTGGGACAACATGATTCAACTAGAAGGAAGGAGCAAGCCATATACATTGTTGAAACCAACGTGTTGTGCGCTGACCTGGGTAGCACAAAGGCTGAGGCACTACTTGAAATCTTACTCAACATTGCTGATATCGAGGATGGATACACTCAAGTATATTTTCCAAAAACCAATGCCTACTGGAAAGCTGGCTAAATAGCAGATGCTGCTCAGTGAATTTGACATCACTTTTGTCGCTCAAAAGACGGTGAAATGTCAAACCTTGGCTGATCATATGGCCGAGAATCCAGTAGGAGATGACTATGAACTGTTGCACACCTATTTCCCCGACGAAGAAGTTATGTTCGTATGAGAAGATATTACCGCAGAGTATGATGGTTGGAGGCTATTCTTTGATAGAGCAGTAAATTACAAAGGAGTCGGCATTGGAGCGGTATTGGTCTCGGAGACTGTACAACACTACCCTATCACAGCCAAATTAAGGTTCCCTGCACCAACAACATGCGGAGTATGAAGCTTGCATCTTGGGTCTTAGATTGGCGGTGGACATGAACATACAAGAGCTGTTAGCAATCGGAGATTCTGACTTGTTGATTCACCAAGTCCGAGGAGAATGGACAGTAAAGAACTCCAAGATACTGCCGTACCTGGAGTGCATAAAAGAGCTGAAGCAACGATTCACCAAGATAGAGTTCCGGCATGTCCCTAGGCTGCAAAATGAGTTCGCAGATGCTTTGGCCACCATATCTTCCATGATCAAACATCCAGACAAGAGCTACATACTCAATACCCGTGACAATGAGAAAGCAGCCAACATACTACTATCATGTAGAAAAAGAATCAGACAGAAAACCTTGGTTCCATGACATCAAAGTGTTTCTCAAAGACAGAATTTACCCAAAGGATGCAACAAGTCTCCAAAAGAAGACATTGAGGAGGCTAGCAAATGGTTTCTTTCCGAACGGAGAAGTTTTGTACAAAAGGACACCCGATCTAGGATTGCTGAGATGTGTGGATGCAAAAGAAGCTGCTAAGTTGTCGGAAGAAGTACACTCTGGGATGTGTGGCCCACATATGAACGATTTCGTGTTTGCAAAGAATATTTTGAGAGCTGGCTATTTCTAGATGAAAATGGAGCATGATTGCATAAAGCATGTGTTGCTCCCAACGCACACGCAAGTATACGTGGTCGACAAGTACTAAAGTGATAAGTAGAGTATCGTTCCCACGAGGACTATTCAGACTGGACTCCTAACAAACAATTTCTTAACAACTATTCAGGGATCTTTTCCCAATAGTGAGGATTTTATTAACTAAAGAACAGTAATTTAAATGGTAGAAGTGAATTCAAACAATGGAGCAAAAGTTGGTTGTAAACAGTATTAATGAGGCGGTTCAGGGTCAGAGTTATGAACAATCCAGTTGAGTTTACCAATTGATTCCACTTCTCAAATCCCAGATTACTAACTAACAGATTAAATGTACCCGTGAAAACCTTTCGATTCTTCACGGTCTATGCAGACTAATCCAATCCCTATATGTCTATGGGTTGAATCACGTGAACGCATTAACGAATTCTGCAATTAGTTAAGCTAGGCAAGCAAGTATATGTCTATCCTACTCACAAATTCGTTCCCCGATGCCTATGTTCACAAACTAGCCCTACTCTTTCTTATTGCGTTCATAAATTCCCTCTTTCGAGTTCAATCTAAAAACCATAGATAATGCGTAATAATCGGGCCCTGACAATTACATAAGTGAAATCAAGAAAGAATAAGCAATCCGTTATGGATTCAATTAATGGAAATCAATCTTCAAACATCAATTTTCATGAAATATCCTAACCCTAGGACGAAGGAATTAGCCACGCATACTCATATTCACAAGACAATGATTTGATGAAATAATGATGTAATAAATTAATGGAAGGAAGAAAAACCCTTGTTCAAGATGTTATGAGCTCTCCAATTTGCTCCAAAGTCTGAACTCCCTTCAAAAACGAAGTAAAAGAGCATTTATAGGGTTTACAAAGGCCTAATAATAAGTTACACCTAAGCCTACACGAAATAGGAAGTCCAAAAATGCTCCAGGGGCGCTGTAGCTGGAGCCCCGCGCCCCCGAACGTGCTAACCCAGGCAGAACCCGTCGAAACATGGGCGCTTTTAGGGCGCCCCGCGCCACTCAAAGCGCCAGAAGGCTGGGAAATTTTTGGGGCGCCCCGTGCCACTTAAAGTGCCAGGCATTTTCCTGCTTCCTACATCTGCAGCTCGCGTCGCGTTGTGCTTTCGTATGTTTGATCCAATCCTCAATCTAAATTCAATCTTTTCTTGCTCGATCATGCTCTTTAAAGCTCCAATTGCACTTCATAACAACCTACAATCATACGACATAAAATCAGTGTAAAATCACATTCATTAACTAGAAAACGCGCGAATAAAGTATCCAATCGTAAGGAAATATTAAGGAAATGTAGGCATAAAATGCCAAACATCACCACCCCACACTTGAACCTTTGCTCGCCCTCGAGCAATCATAAATAACTTCCCAACCTCGGTAGAACAGGTCTGCCTATGACTATGGTTGATACCGACTATTGAACAAATGCATACATGACTACTATGGGTCCAACAAATATGCCAATAATATAACGACCTCAAAAACATGAGAACAACCACCCAAGACAACTCAATTGCACAAACTCAACTCATTGCAACCATGCTCCCACAAAGTCACCCCTACCTACTCAACTAAGAAGCCACGACTTTACCTATCTCATGCAAACCATGTGCCCTCACCAAAATGAAGCAAGAGAGGGTCCCCCAAATATCACACACAACAATGAATATCAAGAATAGAACGGGGACAATACCATAGAAAAAATTCACTCACTCTCATGAAAAGCTCACATGTCACACATGATGAACCATAAGCTTGCCCGCAGTGTAGGACTCCACTAATGTAGGCTCACCCCAATCGGGATTAACTAGGACTTTAAAGGGTTAAAATGTAGGCTAAGGGGCTGGTAGGATACATATGGATAATAGTGACTGCCTCCCTAAGCACTTTAATACATCAAAATTAATTTAAGCACTATTCTCATCAAAGCCACCCAATCAACAACTTTCACATACACCTTCTCAACAAGTAGTAATTTTTCTTTTAAGCACACACTAGCAAGGATGGCTATTCTTCTCTCTTTATTTTTTTTTCTAATTTTTTCCTTCCAACCCTTGCCAGTGCTCCTTCAACTACTTCACAATTTTGCACATATTCCCCTCATTGGTTCCATTGAAAAACCTCCCAATATTTCAACCTTAAACTCCACAATAATATGAAATCATCAATTAAAGTGCTTAAGGAGTAAAGGGTCAAAAGAAAGCAATTTAGAACAAGTGGGTAGGCCTTCGGTGTGGGTGCCAACAAAAAGTTCAAAGAGGTCCCAACAATCAAGTCCAAGGTATATCTGTAAGGGTAGGCAAATCAAAAGAACGCCTGTATCATTTCCCGACTAGAGCAAACCTAGGATTTCGCTTTGCACACACACGGGGCAAGTTCTAGACACCAATATGCAAACATGGAGCACAATAGAATATGCCTCACAACACAATTTGCACACAGTCCACACAAAAAGGCTCCATCACAACTCTCAATCAAGCAAATAGAGTGCAACTTGTGGAAAATTAAGCACTAATGCACAAAGGTTCCCAACAAAGTCAAGTGAGTGGACTCAAGCATCTCAAGGGGGTCATTCCATTTTTTCTAGGCATGCATCACAATTTAAAACCAAAGGACACCACAAATAGCACATGCAACAAGTTCAAGTCCACCGGTATCAAACAAATCAAAGGCACCTAGCATTCTACCTATTTCATTCGTCTAGGGTCACCTATAACTAACTACTCTAATCCTAATAAAAATAAAAAACTACCCGTTTCAAAGGCCTCCCCGTGGAAAAGAACCGAGGTCATAAGAAAAACAATGGGGTGGATGATATGTACCACTAACAAAGACTAAAAAGAAAATCGTTTTGTAAATTTTTCATTAGTTTTCTAATATTTTTTTTTTCATATATTAAAGCAAGAAACAACTAAAAATAAAGTCAAGTGACAAAAAAAAATCCTAACGGTACATGCATCCCTAACCTCAAAAATAAAGGGGAGTTCCCCCACCCCACACTTAAAACAAGCAGTGTCCTCAGTGCTGAAAAATAAATAGTGCAAAGGTAAAGAAAACTTCCCTGAAGACCGATCGGCCTAGCCGTTGGCGCTAGCATCCTCCAAGCTTCCGTATAGCATGAGGTACTCATACTTCCCCCAGCAGGTCATCAATATTAGGCAAGGGTGAGGACACCCCACACATAAACTCGACATTACATGAACCTGCAATCCAAAGAAAAACAAAAACTACGTGACACTATAAATAAAATAATACAAGTACAAACTTGGGTTGCCTCCCGAGAAGCGCCTTAGTTAACGTCGTGGCACAACGACACTTTTAGCTCACTTCCAGCATTTATGTCTTCTCTTCTTACGACGAACCTTTGCTTTCTTCCTTTCTTTGGGAGAATCCATTTTCAACTTCACATGTGATGTTTCACTGCTATTTTGTTCCACATTCTGCTCACACAGGTCATTTGGTTTACTTCCATGTTCTTGTTTGACACATTCAATCATAGAGCACTCTTCAACCTTAGTTATGTGCTTCTTCTCATTATAAACCTTGTAAGTAACCTTTTCTCCATGCGCTCTAACAGTCATCTCTCCCAGCCCCATGTCAATAATTGCCTTCGAGGTGACTAAGAATGGTCTCCCCAAAATGATTGGAGCTTCTCAGTCCTCTTCATAATCTAGGACTACAAAATCAACAGAGAATGTAAACTTACCAACTTTAAGCCACACATCCTCCAACTTACCATCAGGGTGAGTGAGTGATCCATCCGCCATCTTAAGAGTAACTGAAGAGGACTTGATTTCTCCTAGCCCTAACCTTTTGCAAACAGATAGAGGCATGAGATTTATGCTCGCACCCAGCACACAATGCACCAGTGATATTATGCCCTCCAATGGTGCACGGAATAGTAAACCTCCCAGGATCTTGAAGTTTTGGAGGTAACTTACTCAAAATTGTGCTGCACTCCTCGACTAACTCAACTGTATCTATCTCTTGAGGTTTTTTCTTCTTGACTAAAATCTCCTTTAAGAACTTCACAAAGGATGGCATCAATTCAAACACATCAGTCAAAGGAATATTAACTTGAAGCTCTTTCAACATACTCACAAATTTTTGATACTGGGCCAAATCCTTCGATGGTATAAGTCTCTGCGGGAATGGTGGAGGCGGCAGAGGTGTCTCCTTTCTCTCTTCTTTCTTCCTTACCTTCTCCACTTTTTCAACTTTTTCTATTTCAGCTCTCTCCTCAGACTTGGCCATCAGCTTTCCACCTTCAATTAAAGTCACTGCAAGGCATTGCTCAGGCCCCTTTTTAACAGTACTTCTTTCTCCCATCAACTGCCCCAACTGGTGCTCCAGGATCTTTTGAGCATTGGCAAGATCTTGTATGGCCTGTGCATGGGCTGCAGTCTCAGCTATCATTCTCTATTGGCCCGCCATTATCTGCTTTAGCATATCTTCAACTGAATTGCTAACCTGCTGTGGTGGGCTGGGAGTGGGTGGTAATTATTGGGGCTCTCGTATTGCCTTGATAATAAGCATTACCAAACTGATTTTGACCCTGCAGCCTGTTTTGATTACCCACGTAATAAACTGACTCTGGATTAGAGGAGCAAACCTCTGTAGCATGATCTTGACCACAAACCTCACAAAAACTCTGGAGTTGTTGCACTGGAGCCACTTGTTGCTGAGTCTTTGGCAGAGCTAGCTGGCTAATTTGATTGGAAATAGCATCCATCTTCACCCTCAGCTCTGAGACTGCATCTAACTGAAGTACCCCAGCAGATTTATGTGTAGTAGCTCTACCATCTCCCTGCCAGTCAGGATTGTTCTGCGAAAACTTGTCTAGTAATTCATAGATCTGGTCAAAGTTTAAGGCCAGTACTTGGCCTCCAGCAGCAGCATCTACCACGATCTTAGTATGCGCAGTCAACCCCTCAACAAAAGTATGTGCCAGTACCTCATTTGATTGGTTATGGTGTGGACAATCTCTCAGTAAAGCCTTAAACCGCTCCCAGGCTGAATACAAAGACTCTCCTTCTATCTGTCTGAAGGACATAATTTCACTCCTCAACCAGGCTGTCTTGGCAGATGGATAAAACTTAGCTAAAAACTTCTTAGCCAAATCATCCCAAGTAGTGATAGACCCAGACTTTTCAGCCTTTAACCACCTCTTTGCTGCCCCAATCAGTGAAAACGGGAACAATATCAAGCGAACATAATCAATAGGAACTCCCGTCGGTGTGTAAGTATCACTGATCTCCAAGAAATTCTGAATGTGTTGCTGCGGATCTTCATGAAGTAATCCTCTATATTGCCCAGTCACATGCAGCAACTGAATCATGCCGAACTTAATCTCAAAGTTTCAGGTAATTTCAGGTTTAACTATGCTCGAGGCTACTCCCTCCAGGCTGGGGAGAGCAACATCTCGCACAGCTAAAGCTCGCTCTGCTGCCATTCCTGTAGGTAAAGATCAAGCAGGACCTAATACCTGAAACAGCAAAAAACTCAAAACAAAAATTAAACCTGAATAGATAATAAGTAATCGTCTGAATAGAAAACAATCAATTATTTAGTGCCCGGCAACGGCGCCAAAAAACTTGTTGCTCCCAATGCACACGCAAGTATACGTGGTCGACAAGTAATAAAGTGATAAGTAGAGTATCATTCCCACGAGGACTATTCAGACTGGACTCCTAACAAACAATTTCTTAACAACTATTCAGGGATCTTTTCCCAATAGTGAGGATTTTATTAACTAAAGAACAGTAATTAAAATGGTAGAAGTGAATTCAAACAATGGAGCAAAAGTTGGTTGTAAAAAGTATTAATGAGGCGGTCCAGGGTCGGAGTTACGAACAATCCAGTTGAGTTTTCCAATTGATTCCACTTCTCAAATCCCGGATTACTAACTAACAGATTTAATGTACCCGTGAAAACCTTTCGATTCTTCACGGTCTATGCAGGCTACTCCAATCCCTATATGTCTATGGGTTATATCACGTGCACGCATTAACGAATTCTGTAATTAGTTAAGCTAGGCAAGCAAGTATATGTCTATCCTACTCACAAATTGGTTCCCCGATACCCAGGTTCACAAACTAGCCCTACTTTTTCTTATTGCGTTCATAAATTCCCTCTTTCGAGTTCAATCTAAAAACCATAGATAATGCGTAATAATCGGGCCCTAACAATTACACAAGTGAAATCAAAAAAGAATACGCAATCCGTTATGGGATTCAATTAATGGATATCAATCTTCAAACATCAACTTTCATGAAATACTCTTAACCCTAGAACGAAGGAATTAGCCACGCATACTTATAATCACAAGACAATGATTTGATAAAATAATGATGTAATAAATTAACGGAAGGAAGAAAAACCCTTGTTCAAGATGTTATGAGCTCTCCAATTTGCTCCAAAGTCTGAACTCCCAAAAAACTTGTTGCTCCCAACGTACATGCAAGTATACGTGGTCGACAAGTAATAAAGTGATAAGTAGAGTATCGTTCCCACGAGGACTATTCAGACTGGACTCCTAACAAATAATTTCTTAACAACTATTCAGGGATCTTTTCCCAATAGTGAGGATTTTATTAACTAAAGATCAGTAATTAAAATGGTAGAAGTGAATTCAAACAATGGAGCAAAAGTTGGTTGTAAACAATATTAATTAGGCGGTCCAGGGTCAGAGTTACGAACAATCCAGTTGAATTTTCCAATTGATTCCACTTCTCAAATCCCGGATTACTAACTAAAAGATTAAATGTGCCCGTGAAAACCTTTTGATTCTTCACGGTCTATGCAGGCTACTTCAATCCCTATGTGTCTATGGGTTGAATCACGTGCACACATTAACGAATTCTATAATTAGCTAAGCTAGGCAAGCAAGTATATGTCTATCCTACTCACAAATTCGTTCCCCGATGCCCAGGTTCACAAACTAGCCCTACTCTTTCTTATTGCGTTCATAAATTCCCTCTTTCGATTTCAATCTAAAAACCATAGATAATGCGTAATAATCGGGCCCTGACAATTACACAAGTGAAATCAAGAAAGAATAAGCAATCCGTTATGGATTCAATTAATGGAAATCAATCTTCAAACATCAATTTTCATGAAATATCCTAACCCTAGGACGAAGGAATTAGCCACGCATACTCATAATCACAAGACAATGATTTGATGAAATAATGATGTAATAAATTAATGGAAGGAAGAAAAACCCTTGTTCAAGATTTTATGAGCTCTCCAATTTGCTCCAAAGTCTGAACTCCCTTCAAAAACGAAGTAAAAGAGCATTTATAGGGTTTACAACGGCCTAATAATAAGTTACACCTAAGCCTAGACGAAATAGGAAATCAAAAAACGCTCCAGGGTGCTGTAGCTGGCGCCTCGCGCCCCCGAACCCGTCAACCCAGGCAGAACCCGTCTAAACTTGGGCGCTTTTGGGGCGCCCCGCGCCACTTAAAGCGCCAAAAGGCTGGGCGCTTTTGGGGGCGCCCCGTGCCACTCAAAGCGCCAGGCATTTTCCTGCTTCCTACATCTGCAGCTCGCGTCGCGTTGTGCTTTCGTATGTTCGATCCAATCCTCAATCTAAATTCAATCTTTTCTTGCTCGATCATGCTCTTTAAAGCTCCAATTGCACTTCATAACAACCTACAATCATACGACATAAAATCAGTGCAAAATCACATTCATTAACTAGAAAACGCGCGAATAAAGTATCCAAACGTAAGGAAATTTTAAGGAAATATAGGCATAAAATGCCAAACATCACCACGCAAAGAAATATCATCAATGACAAGTCCATGGAGATATGATTCGAGTGCCTTCTAATGAATTGAATATCATAGGGTCACCTTAGCCTTTTGCCGCCTGGGGAATGGATGTCATAGGACCTATCAAGCCAGCCGCTTCCAATGGACATCGTTTCATACTGTGGCCATCGACTATTTTACCAAATGGGTAGAAGCTGCATCGTATAAGATGATCTGCCGATTTGGCATCCCTGAGTCGATCATCACTGACAATAGGTCCAATCTCAATAGTGACCTAATGAAAGCGACCTGTGAGGTTTTCAAGATCAAGCACCACAAATTCCATCGCATATAGACCTCAAATGAATGGTGCGTTCGAGGCGGCCAATAAGAACATCAAGAGAATATCGCGCAAGATGACAGACAATTCGAAGAAATGGCATGAGAACCTACCCTATGCTCTGTTATGGTACCGCACCACAATGAGAACATCAACTGGGGCTACTCCTTACTTGCTGGTGTATGGCACGGAGGCATTGACGCCCGCGGAGGTCAAGATACCATCTTTGAGAATCATTCAAGAGACACAGTTGAAAGACGCCGAATGGATCAAAGGAAGAATGAAGCAATTGGCCCTCATCAATGGCAAGAGACTGAATGCGGTATGTCATGGGCAATTATATCAGAGGAGAATGGATAAGACATTTAACAAGAAAGTTCGAGAAAGATCCTTTGAACCAGGGAAATTAGTACTCAAGAAGATATTTCCAAGTCAAGAAGAGGCAAAAGGCAAGTTTGCACCAAACTGGCAAGGGCCGTACATGGTTCACCGAGTTCTAAATGGAGGAGCATTAATATTGGCAGAGATGGACGGAGAAGTTTGGCCAAATCCAATCAACTCGGATGCTGTCAAAAGATACTATATATAAAAGCCTGTACTAATTAGTGATTTTGCCATTCTGCAATACATCATGTAATTTTAACTACGTCACGACCTGATTCCCTAAGTGGGATACGTAGGCAACCTACTCAAGGTTCGGTCACATAAATACAAATATTTCATATTCCCACAAAGCAAACACTGGGGCAGAATTTTTTAGGAACTCTAAAAAATTCCTAGAGGAAAAACTTAGTCGGCACTGGGGCAGAATTTTTGAGAAATTTCAAACACAAACTGGGGCAGAATTGATGAAGTTTGGAACAGCATGAAGAGCGACAACTATGGCTTTACATAACACGACTCGTGACTCAATGGGATAAAATATTTCATTTCATTTCTCTCTTATAAAAGTTTTTTCAAAACATTCGCATTATTTACTACTTTATGCATATCCCTATCAGCTCGGCCAAGATCCCGGCACTCGTGGACACCGAGCGTCAAGCAAGCCAAGAATGCACAAACCAGACCACCCCGCACAACTCACCAATCTTTCTTTGGATGCAAGTACAAAAAGATACGAACCTCAACAACACACGACAGACATGTTTCAACAAAGGTTTGCATTTAAATTAGCTGAGGGTACTCAGCCCGAAGCGTCGGTTGAGGGTACACAACCCGATATTGATCTATATTTCAATTAGTTGAGGGTACACAGCCCGAAGCGTCGGTTGAGGGTACACAGCCCGATACCGATCCGCATTTAAATTATCTGAGGGTAAATAGCCCGAAGCATCGGTTGAGGTTACACAGCCTGATATCGATCTACATTTAAATTAGCTGAGGGTACACAAGCCGAAGCGTCGGTTGAGGGTACACAGCCCGATACCGATCTATATTTAAATTAGCTGAGGGTAGACAGCCCGACGCGTCGGTTGAGGGTACACAGCCTGATACCGATTTGCATTTAAATTAGCTGAGGGTACACAGCCCAAAGAGTCGGTTGAGGGTACACAGCTCGATATCGATCTGTATTTAAACTAACTGAGGGTACAAAACTCGATATCGATATGCATTTAAACTAGCTGAGGGTACACAGCCCGAAGCATCGATTGAGGGTACACAGCCCGATATCGATCCGCATTTAAATTAGCTGAGGGCACACAGCCCGAAGTGTCGGTTGAGGGTACACAGCCCGATATCGATTTACATTTAAATTTGCTGAGGGTACACAACCCGAAGCGTCGGTTGAGGGTACACAGCCCAATATCGATCTGCATTTAAATTTGCTGATGGTACGTAGCCCGAAGCGTCGGTTGAGGGTACACAGCCCGATATCGATTTGTCATCGTAATTCCTTGCGAAGGGTACACAGCCCAACGCATCGACTGAGGGTACACAACCCGACGTCGAATCTAACACCTAACAGCAAAGGACACACAGTCAAGCATAGCAGACGCAACTACATACAGTAAAAATCCTAGAAAGACAATCCAGCCCGACGGGAAGGCACGTTCTTCATTTCGCTTATACACACATTATTTTGCAGACTTAACTTTGCGGCAGAGCATACACTCGGACAATGCGAGCATTATGACCTCATTTCCCCACATTCTCTTAAGTCATAGGAACTCCTCTAGAGTCATTACAAATTGGTCGTACTGTCAACGTCTTTACCCGAAGACTCTTTCATCATCTCCGGGCAAAGAGGGGCAGCTGTTGACACCCAATTTTTTCCCTCTTATTTTTTAAAGTAATGGGTTTTAAATTAAACCCGTGATCGTGCGCTTATTCTCGCCCCGTCCACTCTTCCAGAATTATCTTCTCATAATAGCCTTGCAATCAAAGCCATTTTCGAAAGCATCATCGCAAACTATAGTAGTGTTTACAAAATATACGCTTCCATTTTAAAATTCCGCAATTACTTCTATTTTTCGACAAAATTACCCAAGTCATTTTAAACCCCAAATTATATTTTTCATATGCTCCGCTAGTCATCGTAATGCTTTAAAATTAATTCCATAATTTTCCTATAATTTCATACCTATTTTATACAATTTTCATACCTATTTTATACTTAATTTGTAGGCTTTATACACTATTTATACACTATATATACATAAATACATATACACACGTGCACTCACACATCAACCCATTTTTTAACACATCAGCGCCTACGTGGATCGATCTCAGCCGTCCACGTGTACAATCAGCGCCTACGTGGATCCGACGGCTGAGATCAAAACTTTCCTCTTACTCCCCCAAACGACCCCTAAACCCCTCGCCTATTCCTATTCCCTCACCTCACCCCGATAATGACCCCCTTTTTCTCTCTCATCGGCGACATGTCACGCCACCACTGTCGATTGATTTTCCAGTCGATTTAGCCAGACAAATTTAGGGAAAATGGTGTCACTGTACTCCCCTCGTTAACCGCTACAAAACCTATACACTTTCGACGATATTCGGACGAGGTCATTTCCTAACCCTCGTTGATGGAATCATCACTGCCGGAAAATATCTCGAAAGCGGTCTAGGGTGTTCTAACTAATGCTATCACCTGAAAAGGGGTAAGAAATTCTCCATGCGACTTCAATTGAGACGGGTCGATTTGACCAGACTCCGATTCGATAACGGTAACCCTTTTTCTTTCCTCGTTGTCGTGAATACCTCTTATGCTGGATTTGGTTAATTTCACTGATTAACTATGTATTAGCATGATTATTTGACTATTTACTCCATGTTAGTCAATTAGGGAAATGTATTCGCGATTTGATTATTTTGTTAATATTTTTGTGAGCTTTTGGAATGCCTGGATTTAACATACGTATTTGTTCAATTTTTATGAAACCTTCATTAAGTTCAAAACTTTGAATCCGAGATTTGATGTTTGCAGTGGTTTACCTATCTAAATACATAACTCCTTTCTTTGCACGTGTGATTGTTAAAAACTAAATTTCGTATAGTAGTCTAGCATACGCGATTATAGGATCCTAATTAGCTAAATTTGAACTCTTTGATTGGAAATCTGTTCTAGTAATTGGTTAGCATTAATTTAAAATTTGATTGGAATTTGTCAATGCTATCAAGGAGATTCTGAGCCTAAATTAGTCTGGAACATCCTTGTACACTATTTTCTGAATCTAGATAGTGTTTTAAGTTAAAAGGGGAAGTCCAATTTGATTTAGGATTGGGTTTTGCCTTTAATTTTGGAGGCTGACTAATCTAATTTTGGAAAATATACTTAGGGGTGGTTGCCCTGTTCTGGAACAATATTCCTTACCATTCTTAATCTTTACCCGTTTGAATTTAAATTCCCACACCCACACCTATATAAACTTGGCCTCTCATTCACTAGAGACACAATTGAATACAAAATACACACACAATACACGGCTAACACAAAAGAAACTGGAAAGAAAAGGCTGAATTGTGGTCTTTATCTCTACAATACTCTCTCTCACTCTTTCTGGACACCTATCTGGGAAGAGACTTGATATTACCTGCACTGCTACCTTCTTCTTGTTCTTAAGCTAATTAGAAGGTTAATAATCATGGCTCTCACTCCTACTTTCTCTTATATCTGACTGTCCATGCTTAAAACTCTCTATGTGCCCTTCCCCTACTCCTATCTGTGTCTGTTTGGGGCTTTCTATTTGCCCCTTTGCTAACCATTTTGTGCAGAGTATGTGTGGATATCCTTAAGGATATACCAAGGCTTAGTTAATAGGTATTTTGGCTACTGGAGAAAGCCTGGTAAGGGCTCTCATTTTCTATGAAACTCAGGCCTATACTAGCCCTGTTTGGAGTGTAAATAATGCAACGTTTCTTGTCTTTCTCCCCTCCTTTTAGCTTGCCCCCTATGTGCATATTTGATAGGATACGCCCTGTTTGTACCTAATTAACACAGGCTATATAGTTACAAGACTGTGTAATTGTCCACTCAGGGGCCTCTTCTTATTCTATTCTTTTATGTGACTGCATCATCCTCATAAACTATGATTTTTGAAAACAGTCGTATGGTGATTTTGAAAACGGGCATTCGCCTTAATTTAGAAATTGAAATCCTGAACTTGCACACATTGAATTAGAACGTGACAGTAACGACTTATGTCTAGTATATGCAATGTTCTTAAACCCACTTCGAAGTAAGTAATTCTGTGAAAACTTGAATTTTTAAAATAAGGGCCACATGTGCTAACGTTGTCTAATCTGTGACTGTTTTCTGCAAAACTAAATCTGCCCTTCTCTTGCATTAGTAATACATGCCCAAAAACTCTTTCAAAATTGGCTTGTTTCTTGTGTTCTCAACTCCTATATGCTAATATAATAGTGTGTAGGGGTGTATAAAGTCTTTGGGGTCAAATATACAATCTACTATACATATTTTCAAAGATATACCGCTAATTATTCATGTATCTGCATGCTTCTATCAATAATTATGTGCGACAGCCTTTGTTTGCATTTATGTGCTTATATGAAACCCATTTTAGAAATTAGCTCCTTCATCTATATATTTTCAAAACTGACCCCTAAAAAATAGCCATTAAGATTATGGCTCGATAATTAATGACGAGTCACACCGATCCTAAATGGCTAACATTTCGTTTTAAAAACAAAACCCATTTAGTTTTGGTCCAAATCTGAAAATTGTTTGTACAACTGTCTACTTACGCAAAAGAAAATTGTTTTAAATGTTGAAGTTGCACGAGTGAATCGAAATTCGTTACTCCTTTGTTGGATTAGCCTTACATACGATTAGGCATTTGTATTAGAGGCAATAATATGCGATTAGGCTTAAATGTAGATCGTATATGAAACTTATTTGCATATGTGTGGATTAAAATTGCACAGACACATTATCTTCATGAATTAGATACGAATTAAACCTCCCAAGTTAGTAGGGATTTTTGGGTGAGAGAGACTCCTAAATCTTTAAATAGTTTTTTGGGACTCAAGTCTTAAAAAATAGGTAAAAATGACACTTTTAAGATTAGTACTAATTACTAATATTTTAAAAGTCCCTCAAGTTTTTTTATTTACACAAAGCCCCCACCTCTCATCACCCACCCCCCATCGACCCTTACCTCCCATCCGGCACCCACCCCCTCCCCCGCCCATCCACCATTCCACCACCACCCTCCACGACTCACCGCCACCTTTTACCATCCCTCCACCACTCACCACCACCTCTTACCACCCTCTACCATCCACCACCACCTTCTACCACCCTCACCACAAACCACCACCCTCCACCAACACCCCACCACCCTCCACCACTCTAATAAAAGAATGTGTACATATCAGTCGAGATGTGTGCACATATTTTCATATGTGTACACATATAATATGTGCACACATCTCGTCAGTTGTGTACACATATTACACATCTGACGAGATGCATAAACATTTTTTTTAGCCGTGAAAGTATATCCAAAAGTGTATAAACATATAGAAATATGTTTACACATCTGAAAAGATGTATAAAATAACTAGAATTAAAAAAATTAAAAAGAATGAAACGGCGACGAAGAAGAAGAAAAAAAAATGGATACGAAAAAGAAGAAAGAAAAATAACAAGGATGGTATATAAAATGGAATTTGAAAAGAAATTAGAAGAAAGAATGAAAAGGAAGAAGAAAAAAGAGGAAGAAAGAAGAGAAGAGAGAGAAATAAAATTTGAAATGATTTGAATAAGGAAAGAGAGTGTAAATGTCACGACCCAATTTTCGGGGCCGTGATGGCACCTGAGTGTTACATCCTTAGGCGAACCACGAATAATTAAACTGACTCATAATGATAATTTAGATAGAAATATATCAATAATATGTAGGTGTAGACATCCACCCGAAATACAGTGTCAATAGAGCATCTACGAATTCTGACATCCGATATATATAATATATAATACAAGATGTAGGAAGCGACTAAACACTAAGGTGGATCAGACGGTATGCCACCGCGAACCATGCGGTTGGCTCACCTCAAGCAAAAATAGCCACAGTCTCGAACGGATCAGATAAGTCCAGCTGTCTGACTAGTAGAAGGATCTGCACATTTAAACAGTAAGTTATGAGCCAAAGCCCAGTAAGATCATCGGGAGGCCCGCTAAATTACCCTTTCGGGACAAGTCTTTGATAATGCATAAGCAGATAATGGAAGTACAATCCACACCTTTACAGTAACCCATAAACATTACATACGATAATATAATTATACAACAACACAAGCAATAATACGCGAATACATAACATGGTCAATAATATAAAGATACATAATATAGGCAGCATATACAATATTATATTGATACTATGGCATAAGCAATAATATAATTAACACACAGCATAGCGATGATATATCTCGCATACCACATAAGTAATGATATACCTAGCACATAGCATAAGCACACACCCGGTGCGGCTTTGTTTATAGATCATAACGCACCACAGGCCTCTGTCCCTATAAACAACTTTACTTATAGGTCATAACGCACCACAAGTCTCTGTCCCTATAAGTCTCCACATCTAGGTCATAACGCACCACCGGCCTCTGTCCCTAGATGAAATTTCGCTCCTAGGTCATAACGCACCAACGGCCTCTGTCCCTAGAGCATATCAATAATACACCGGCACACAACATCGAATATACACAAGTCACGTTTGTGCTTTCTCCTTTTTGTATAAATATAACGAGTAGTACATAATACTATCTACTAGGCAATGCTAGTCAATTAAGTACTCGACATCTTACTTAGCAAGATCAAATCTTATCCGCAAGCAAAAATAGAGGTCAAGTCTCACTTACCTCAAAATCGGCTCAAGTGGCTAAGGAACGACCTCCTTTCCCAAACGATGTGCCTCCGTAAGACTCCTCTCTGAGCCAAAGAAATAGTGTCGCACTCGTAAGCATGTGAGGAAAGGATTCTAAGCCCTTACGCAATTTAAGAGGCAATTTACCAAAATACCCCCGGGTCGGACGTACCCAAAACCCGTAAAATTTATGTTTCCGGACTCCCCATACTCCCACGAGTCCAAAAGTACCATTATTGTACATACCCGAGTCCAACTCGGTCATTTTTCCCATTTCACAAATCTAGGGTTCAAACCCTCTTTCCAAGGATCGTCACTTTGATCCTCGGATTAAAGCGTTAAAAATGGATAAGAATAGTTACCTTGTGTCTAGGAATGATTTTGGTACTTCAAATTCCCCTTGGAATCACTTTTAGAAGCTCAAAACATGAAAATAAAAATGAATGCCCGCCCTAGTGTATATAGCAGACCGCAGCTTTAAAGAGTTGTACCACATGCTGTCCAAATTGTACCTCACTGGATAGCTTTTGGTAAAATACACATAACGTTTTATAGAAATGTCCAAATGATACGAGGTTGGTGGCATTAGAACCACAACTCAAAGAGATACAACTTTCATGTTTTGACCTATTTCCAATTCCTTATGGATTGATCTGAAATATTGAATTTTTCCCGGCTGAACAGAAAAAAAAAAAACAGAATCAGCAGCTTTTTGGCTTGCACCAGATCAGCCACTGTTTTTGGGTCCAAACGGGACCCTACGAAGCTTGGAATGACCCCAGAATTTGTACACAAGTCATACAAGACTTGTGTGACATGCTCGTCAAGACGAAACTCAATTCGGATCTCTAGAACTCAAAAAGTGGGTCCCACGGGAAAGGGTCAAATTTCGACTTTCGCCAAAATATCGAATTTTAATCAAACGACCCCAGAATCCAAATACGAAAGTTGCTACAAGTCACAAATGACGATACGAACCTAACGGAACCCTTAGATCTCTCATCGGAGTTCGTTTACTCAAATCGAGCTCGAAAACCTCTTTTAACATTTTTAAACTTCCGCAACTGAGACTTTTTCAAAAGTCCTATCAAACGAGCTCCGTTTTCACTTCTGAAGGTTGCTACAGGTCATAAATTACCATACGAACCTAACGCAACTTTCAGATTTCACATCAAAGCTCATTTGCTCAAATCGAGCTCCGAAACCTCTTTTAGCCTTAACGAATATCCAAAACGGATGTCTTTTGTCCGATACCTATCTAACAAAGTTCGTTTTAGCTGAAAAATTTCAGACATGTCATAATGGACCTTACGGAGCTTTTTGGATTTTTGACACGCAAATCGAGGTCCCGATTCCCGAAACGACTATTTGAGGTCGTTACAATCTCCCCCACTTAGACTCTCGTTCGTCCTCGGACGAGCCCGAGTCTAAGGTAAGATTCACATTTTCACGTAAATAATTACACGGATTTCGAGGACTCTCGCTACTACCCGAAATCATAAATAACAACATAACTTTTAGGCTTTAGAGATTGAAATCACACCTGAATTATCGAAAAGGCGAGGATACTTCTCCCGCATGTCGGACTCAAGTTCCCAAGTGGCCTCTTCGCTAGGACGATTCTTCCATAGCACTTTAACCAACGGGATCTCTTTCGACCTTAGCTTACGGATCTCTCTAGCCGCAATAGCAATCGGCTCCTCCAAATAAGCCAAGTCCTCGTCGATCTCGACAGAAGCCATATCAATCACATGGGATGGATCATGAACATACTTTCGGAGCATAGATATGTGGAATACCGGATGAACTGACAGAGATGGAGGCAAAGCAAGCCTATATGCAACAGCGCCAATGCGCTCCAAGACCTCAAAAGGACCAATGAACCTCGGACTAAGCTTGCCCTTTTTCCCGAATCTCATATTACCCTTCATCGGCGATACTTTAAGAAACACCCAGTCACCTACCATAAACACCAAATCTCTCCTCCTCCGATCCGCATAAGATATCTGTCGACTCTGAGCTGTGCGGAGCCGATCCTGAATGATTCGGACCTTATCTAAGGTCTGCTGAACTAGATCCGGACCCAACACCTTCACCTCTCCAGTTTCAAACCAACCAACTGGAGAGCGACATCGGCGGCCATATAATGCCTCAAACGGAGCCATCTGGATAGAAGTCTGATAACTGTTATTATAGGCAAATTCCGCCAAAGGCAAATAACTGTCCCAATGGCCTCCAAAGTCAATAGCAGAAGCCCTCAGCATATCCTCAAGAATCTGGATGGTCCTCTCGGACTGACCATCAGTCTGAGGATGAAATGCGGTGCTAAGATCCACTCGGGTACCCAGCTCCTTCTGAAATGATCTCCAGAACTGAGCTGTGAACTGAGTACCGCGATCTGATATAATAGAGACTAGAGCACCATGCAATCTCACAATCTGCTCGATAAAGATACGAGCTAAGCGCTCCAATGAATAAGTAGTCCTCACGGGGATGAAATGAGCTGACTTGGTGAGACGATCCACCACTACCCATACTGAATCATGCTTGCCCAAGGTCAAAGGCAATCCAACCACAAAGTCCATAGTAATATGCTCCCATTTCCATTCCGGAATCGGCATGGACTGAGTCACCCCGGCTGGTCTTCTATGCTCATACTTTACCTGCTGACAATTTAAGCACCGAGACACATGATCAACAACATCTCTCTTCATTCCCTTCCACCAATATAACTCCCGAAGATCTTGATACATCTTCGTAATACCAGGATGAATAGAATACCGAGAACTGTGTGCCTCTGTCAATATCAGCTGCCTCAACTCCCCAACATTCGGAACACACAACCGACCGTTGAGCCGCAGTACACCATCATTTCCGATCATAAATGAGGTCACTCCCCCACTTAAAACTCTATCACGAATATCACGCAAATATGAATCATCAAATTGCTTTTCCTTGATCTGGGAAGCTAGGGATGACTGAGTCCCTATATAAGCAAAAACTCGGTCTGGCACAGAATCATCAAATCGCACTCCACTAATGGACAAGGCCTGCAACTCTCGAGCTAGTGGTCTCATATCAACATCAAGATAGGCAAGGCAACCCATAGACTTCCTGCTCAGAGCATCAGCCACAACATTAGCTTTCCCGGGATGATACCGAATAGCGATGTCATAATCCTTAAGCAACTCCAACCATCGGCGCTGTCTCCCGTTCAAGTCCTTCTGGGTGAACAGATACTGGAGACTCTTATGATCAGTGAAAATCTCACAAGGCTCACCATATAAATAATGCCTCCACAACTTCAATGCAAATACCACCGCCAATAACTCTAGATCGTGGACAAGGTAGTTCTTCTCATGCACTTTCAGTTGTCTCGAGGCATAAGCTATCACCTTGCCATTCTGCATCAAAACACCACCTAAGCCTATACCAGAAGCATCACAATAGACTGTGAATCCCCCGGATCCACTAGGCAAGGCCAATACAGGTGCTGTAGTCAAGACAGTCTTGAGCCTCTGAAAGCTAGACTTACAAGCAGCAGACCATAGAAAAGGAACATTCTTCTGCGTCAATTTAGTCAGTGGTGCTGATATGGAAGAAAATCCCTCCACGAATCGCCGATAATAACCTGCCAAGCCTAAGAAACTCCGAATCTCTGTAGGAGAAGTAGGCCTAGGCCAATTCTGAACGGCCTCCACTTTCTTGGGATCAACACCAATACCGTACTTGGTCACCACGTGACCCAGGAATGAAACGGTATCCAGCCAGAACTCACATTTAGAGAATTTAGCATACAATTCATGGTCTCTCAAGGTCTGAAGGATAATCTTCAAGTGATGATCATGCTCCCCTCGGCTCCTTGAATATATAAGGATGTCATCAATGAACACAATAACAAAAGAATCAAGATATGGCTTGAACACACGGTTCATAAGATCCATAAAGGCGGCCGGAGCATTTGTAAGCCCAAATGACATGACAAGAAACTCATAGTGCCCATATCTCGTACGGAAAGCAGTCTTAGAAATATCCTCAGACCGAATCCTCAACTGATGATACCCCGATCTTAAGTCAATCTTGGAAAAATGAGTAGCACCCTGAAGCTGATCAAATAAATCATCTATACGCGGTAAAGGATACCTGTTCTTGATAGTCACTTTGTTCAATTGCCGATAATCAATACACATGCGCATAGAACCATCCTTCTTCTTTACAAAAAGAACCGGAGCACCCCAAGGAGACACACTGGGTCTAATGAAACCCTTATCAAGCAAATCTTGAATTTGCTCCTTCAATTCCCTCAACTCAGCAGGAGCCATACGATATGGAGGAATAGATATAGGCTGAGTACCTGGCAATATATCAATACAGAACTCAATCTCCCGCATAGGAGGCAAACCCGGCAAGTCATCCGGAAAGACCTCCGGATACTCGCATACTACCGGTACTCGATCAATAGATACCTCCTCCACTCGAACATCTCGAATAGAAGCAATATACCCTCCGCACCCGCGAGCTATAATCTTCTGAGCCTTCATGAATGATATGATCTTGTTCCTCGGAGAAGACCTGTAACCCTTCCAAATAGCCTTAGGCTCACCTTCGGCACCTATAGTCACGGACTTGGCATGGCAATCCAACGTCGCGTGACAGGATGCCAACCAATCCATGCCCATGATCACATCAAATTCCACCATATCTGGCAACATCAAGTCTACTAGAGACTCAACACCACAAATAGAAATCACACACTCCCGATACCCTTTATCTACACATATAGGATCTCCGACAGGCGTTGCCACCATAAATGGAGCATCAATAAAAACCAGATCCTTGCTCAAGCAAGGTGAAAATCCAGGAGACACATAAGAGAAAGTAGATCCCGGATCTATAAGGGCAAAGGCACTGCGGCCGCAAACAGAAAGAGTACCTGTGATCACATCATTGGATGCCTCGGCATCCTGGCGTGTCCTAGCAAAAACCTGAGCTGAACCTCCAGGACCAGGAGCTCTCTGAACCGGCTGCCTAGGAGGAACCTGAGTGACAGGCCTAGCTGCCTGAGGAGAAGACCGAACCATAGCAGCAGAACTCTGATGTCCCGCGGAGGTAGGTCCAGATGAAGTAACATAGGGGCAATCCCTAACAAAGTGTCTGGGATCCCCACACTGGTAACAAGCCTTACTACCGCCTCCTCCGCGTCCACCTTCGGGCCTGCACTTCCCATAGTGCCTCTGACGGCATCTCCCACAAACAGGTGGAACAGACTGAGATGAATCCCCACGCCTCTGAGACGGCTGAGGCCTATGAACACCCGACGAAGTACCCTGAGATGGTAAAGCAGCGGCCTGGGGAAGCCTAGGCTGAGTATGACCACGAAAACTCTGGCCACCATGTGAAGGGCCACCAGAAGTACCAGAATATTGCACCCTCTTGCTCGCCCTCTCTACATCTGCTCTAGCATGAATGTCCTCCATACGCCTCGCAATATACACCACATCATAATAAGACTTGTTGCCAATATGTGAGGCAACAGCCACCTGAAGACGAGGGTGAAGACCCTCAACAAATCTAAGAACCTTGTCTCTCTCCAGCATAACCATAGCAGGCGCATACTGAGATAACTCTAAAAATCTGGTATCATAAGCAGTCACGGACATGCCTCCCTGTCTCAACAACTCAAACTCGTGTCTCTGGGCATCAAGATGACTCTGAGGCACAAATCTACTCATAAACATAGCAACGAACTCGGTCCAAGTCAAGGGAGGAAGATCACTCGACCTCTGTCTCATCATAGAAGACCACCAAGTCTCGGCATCACCGGACAAACGGAAAGAAGCACATCTCACACCAAGGGTGTCCCTAGTACCCAATACAGAAAATATCTTCTCACATTTCTGAATATACCTCTGGGCAGTGCAAGTAGCTGGGGTACCATCGAACTCGGGAGGCTTGAGCTTCATAAAGGACTCAATCCTCCGAGCTACCTCCTCGTCACTCATAGAAAGAGCAGGAATAGAATGACCCAACTGAATACCCGACTGAGGAGCCAAAGTGGAAGGCTGAGCAATAAGACTAATAACTGGAGTAGACTGAGGAATCGCCGGAGTAGCCTCAGGAGTCGGCGTACTCATAGCTGGAGTAGCTGGCTGGGGTAACGCAGAAGGTACTGGCATATCGCCCATAGGCGAGGCCTGAGATCCAAGCATGCCCATCATCCGCAATAGAACATCTGCAGGAATAGATACCGTTGTGCCCGGCACAAGAGAAGGCATAGTCGATGGGACATGTGCGACGGGTATCTCAGAAGACACCGGTGGCACTGTACTAGTCTGTCTGGCAGCAGGAGGTCTGCCCACAAAAGCTCTGGTAGTAGCCGCTCTCGGCTGAGTAGGTGCCCGCGCACCAGTCCGTGTGCTACGCACAGCTCTCCCACGGACCGACTCAGTCAGTGCGTCACCAGCTCCCGAAGCAGAGGACGATCACGTTCTCACCATCTGTCATAATCACATTAAAGGATTAGCACCTATGTAAGCATCATAGCACGAGAAGAAATGAAATGAAGGGAAACAACTCCTCCTAAAATGCCTTTGCAGCCTCTCGCTTATAAGTATGGTCGACAACATACCCATAAACAAGACTCTGCTCGGACACTGCTCCATTGACTCCCTAAGACTCGACTTACAACCTAGGGCTCTGATACAAATTTGTCACGACCCAATTTTCGGGGCCGTGATGGCACCTAAGTGTTACATCCTTAGGCGAACCACGAATAATTAAACTGACTCATAATGATAATTTAGATAGAAATATATCAATAAAATGTAGGTGTAGACATCCACCCGAAATACAGTGTCAATAGAGCATCTACGAATTCTGACATCCGATATATATAATATATAATACAAGATGTAGGAAGCGACTAAACACTAAGGTGGATCAGACGGTATGCCACCGCGAACCATGCGGTTGGCTCACCTCAAGCAAAAATAGCCACAGTCTCGAACGGATCAGATAAGTCCAGCTGTCTGACTAGTAGAAGGATCTGCACATTTAAACAGTAAGTTATGAGCCAAAGCCCAGTAAGATCATCGACAGGCCCGCTAAATTACCCTTTCGGAACAAGTCTTTGATAATGCATAAGCAGATAACGGAAGTACAATCCACACCTTTATAGTAACCCATAAACATTACATACGATAATATAATTATACAACAACACAAGCAATAATACGCGAATACATAACATGGTCAATAATATAAAGATACATAATATAGGCAACATATACAATATTATATTGATACTATGGCATAAGCAATAATATAATTAACACACAGCATAGCGATGATATATCTCGCATACCACATAAGTAATAATATACCTAGTACATAGCATAAGCACACACCCGGTGCGGCTTTGTTTATAGATCATAACGCACCACAGGCCTCTGTCCCTATAAACAACTTTACTTATAGGTCATAACGCACCACAAGCCTCTGTCCCTATAAGTCTCCACATCTAGGTCATAACGCACCACCGGCCTCTGTCCCTAGATGAAATTTCGCTCCTAGGTCATAACGCACCAACGGCCTCTGTCCCTAGAGCATATCAATAATACACCGGCACACAACATCGAATATACACAAGTCACGTTTGTGCTTTCTCCTTTTTGTATAAATATAACGAGTAGTACATAATACTATCTACTAGGCAATGCTAGTCAATTAAGTACTCGACATCTTACTTAGCAAGATCAAATCTTATCCGCAAGCAAAAATAGAGGTCAAGTCTCACTTACCTCAAAATCGGCTCAAGTGGCTAAGGAACGACCTCCTTTCCCAAACGATGTGCCTCCGTAAGACTCCTCTCTGAGCCAAAGAAATAGTGTCGCACTCGTAAGCATGTGAGGAAAGGATTCTAAGCCCTTACGCAATTTAAGAGGCAATTTACCAAAATACCCCCGGGTCGGACGTACCCAAAACCCGTAAAATTTATGTTTCCGGACTCTCCATACTCCCACGAGTCCAAAAGTACCATTATTGTACATACCCGAGTCCAACTCGGTCATTTTTCCCATTTAACAAATCTAGGGTTCAAACCCTTTTTCCAAGGATCGTCACTTTGATCCTCGGATTAAAGCGTTAAAAATGGGTAAGAATTGTTACCTTGTGTCTAGGAATGATTTTGGTACTTCAAATTCCCCTTGGAATCACTTTTAGAAGCTCAAAACATGAAAAAAAAAAAATGAATGCCCGCCCTAGTGTATATAGCAGCCCGCAGCTTTAAAGAGTTGTACCACATGCTGTCCAAATTGTACCTCACTGGATAGCTTTTGGTAAAATACACATAACTTTTCATAGAAATGTCCAAATGATACGAGGTTGGTGGAATTAGAACCACAACTCAAAGAGCTACAACTTTCATGTTTTGACCTTTTTCCAATTCCTTATGGATTGATCTGAAATATTGAATTTTTCCCGGCTGAACAGAAAAAAAAAAACAGAATCAGCAGCTTTTTGGCTTGCACCAGATCAGCCACTGTTTTTCGGTCCAAACGGGACCCTACAAAGCTCGGAATGACCCCAGAATTTGTACACAAGTCATACAAGACTTGTGTGACATGCTCGTCAAGACGAAACTCAATTCGGATCTCTAGAACTCAAAAAGTGGGTCCCACGGGAAAGGGTCAAATTTCGACTTTCGCCAAAATAGCGAATTTTAATCAAACGACCCCGGAATCCAAATACGAAAGTTGCTACAAGTCACAAATGACGATACGAACCTAACGGAACCCTTAGATCTCTCATCGGAGTTCGTTTACTCAAATCGAGCTCGAAAACCTCTTTTAACCTTTTTAAACTTCCGCAACGGAGATTTTTTCAAAAGTCCTATCAAACGAGCTCCGTTTTCACTTCTGAAGGTTGCTACAGGTCATAAATTACCATACGAACCTAACGCAACTTTCAGATTTCACATCAAAGCTCATTTGCTCAAATCGAGCTCCGAAACCTCTTTTAGCCTTAACGAATATCCGAAACGGATGTCTTTCTCCGATACCTATCTAACAAAGTTCGTTTTAGCTGAAAAATTTCAGACATGTCATAATGGACCTTACGGAGCTTTTGGGATTTTCGACACGCAAATCGAGGTTCCAATTTCCGAAACGACTATTTGAGGTCGTTACAATCTCCCCCACTTAGACTCTCGTTCGTCCTCGGACGAGCCCGAGTCTAAGGTAAGATTCACATTTTCACAAAAATAATTACACGGATTTCGAGGACTCTCGCTACTACCCAAAATCATAAATAACAACATAAGTTTCAGGCTTTAGAGATTGAAATCACACCTGAATTATCGAAAAGGCGAGGATACTTCTCCCGCATGTCGGACTCAAGTTCCCAAGTGGCCTCTTCGCTAGGACGATTCTTCCATAGCACTTTAACCAACGGGATCTCTTTCGACCTTAGCTTACGGATCTCTCTAGCCGCAATAGCAATCGGCTCCTCCAAATAAGCCAAGTCCTCGTCGATCTCGACAGAAGCCATATGGGGACCTTTCCTCTCTTTTCTCTCAAGTTAGTATTGCATGATAATATTAACCACTTTATCCCAAAATATAGACTCGGACGGGAACCACTTTTCGTGGGACTTGGGGAAGTGCCTAACACCTTCTTCCCCGAGTCATTTGGACTACTTATCCTTTTGAATCTCTGAAACCAGACTAGTATGGTAATTAAGCTCAACCTTAGACACTTAGGTGGTCTAATACACCTTAGAAAACTATATTAGGTGGCGACTCCAATTTCAGAACTCAAACGAGTTATCCAGTCAAATCCGAAACTCGACTCGCTCCGAGTTGAGTCTAAAAATTAGATGTGACAAGGTATTGAGTACACTTATGGTTCGTCGTTAACAAAAAATGTCCTTCTTTGTTGGTTGTATACAATCCGTTCACCAACAACGATCTTGTGTTATATATAGATGATCAGACCAACTTCTCTGACACAAATATTACCTCCACTAGAACTCTCTTTCATTTCTTTCAATAACTTTGTTAGCTTGAATAAGCTTGGAAGTTTTGACTGATGACGAAAGAACAGATCCAAGGACTTGTTCTTCTGGAACACTGCAGCTGAATAAATAATTATGCAAAATCATTTAAGCGGGAACATTAATTGTTATCTTAAAATCTAATGTTAATCTTGATAAATATGTAGGGATGTACGAGATACGAAAAGATTGGGATAAGGCTTGAAGATAAGCAAGGAGTTCAATTAGGACTCAAACACTTAAAGGGCTTTGGAGTTCTAATTGCTCAAGACTTCGTAAGTATTCAATGCTATAAATTGAGAAGCATTTCAGCTGTTGGAGCTACGGACAAATACAGAGAGTTTAGAGCAGCAACATAGAAGTGATTCTAAATTGTATTTGAGCAGTCATCTAGCTACAGGGAATTAAGTGAAGAACCTATTCCATAGGATTGAGTTGATATTGTTCTTAGTCTTAGTTCGTCTGTAGTAGGATCTATCGAGTTGTACTATTTACTTTCATAGAAGTTCTGTAAGAGTACACATTATTCAAGTCTTGTTCTTGGAGAAACTTCACTGATTGTGAAAAGGGTCATTATAGGATTAGAGTTAGTCCTAGGTTAGAAAGAAGGTAGTCTTGTAACCAAGTGAGTCGTTCAAATAGTGAAGTTAAATCCTACTTGAGAGAGTAGGTCGTAGTTTTTTATCCTTAGTTAACGGGGTTTTTCCACGCTAAAATACAGTGTTCATTTACTTACTTTTACTTATTCCGCAATTAACCAATAAAGGAACACATAGAAGGAACTGGTCCTTCCTTAGTGGTGTGTCTTGGAAAATAAAAATTGGTATCAGAGAGGGTTATCCTTAAAGAGGCTAACACCTTGGATTAGAATGAGGACATCACAAAAAAATGGTGACGGTCAGTCTACTGTTAGGGCACCTTTGTTCAATGAAAAGTACTACTCGTGGTGGAAAGAAAGAATGAGAGATCATCTTCAAGCTGAGGACTATGAGTTATGGGACATAGTCACTGAAGGTCCCATGATTCCAATGAAGAAAGATGCTTAAGGGAATGATGTTTCCAAAATCAGAAAGGAATGCACAGCTGAAGACTTGAGGCAATGGGAAAAGAACGCCAAAGCTAGAAAGTGGCTTGTCTATGGACTTAGTCCTGATGAGTGCACTAGGATTTGAGGGTGCACTGCTGCCAAATAAATTTGGGATGCTTTGCAGGTTGCTCATGAAGGAACAAGTTAAGTGAAAATATCTAGAGGTACACTTCTTTTTGTTGAATATGAAAGTTTTAAAATGAAAGAAGGAGAATCAATTTCTGAAATATGCACTAGGTTTAATGCTATTTCGTCTGAACTTATTTCTTTGGGAAGGGTTTTAACTGTTGAATATAGAGTTGAAAAGATCCTAACTAGAGTTCTTCCAGACTCATGGAAAATTAAGGCATGTGCCATTATTGAAAGTAAGTATCTTACCACGCTTTCCTTAGATGAGCTTATAGGTAATCTAAGAACTTATGAACTAAGGAAAAAGGTTAATAACATAGGAGAACTAGCTAAATCTGAACCTAACTTAGCGGTAACTGCTGATGATAAGTCTATTGATGATAAAAAAACTGGTCCTAATAGCTAAAAGTGTCTAACGATACTTGAATAAGAAAAAGGGGTCTAGTGGACAGGGTAGGTCTTCTAACATGAAACAGGCTGGAGAATGCCTCAAATGTGGAAGTACGGAACACTACATCAGCAAATGTCCAGTGATGGAAGGAGAATGGAAAAGAGATATGTTGAAGAAAGAAGAAAGGCTAAGGAACAAGTCCACAAGAAAAGTTGAAATCCCAATGCTATGGTTGCTGGTTGGCAGGATAGTGAGGATGAGCAATCAGATGATGATCTGGATGATGAGCTTGCTCAAATGGCTCTTGAAGATTCAGATAATGAAGTAGATGTTGAGGTATTTGTTTCTATACTCAAAGAGGATGTGAAAAACATGCCTAGAGAGAAATTACTTAAAGTGTTTCACACTGTGCTAAATGAGTTTAAATCTCTAAGGGATGGTAAAGATCAACTGCATGATAAAATTGAAAGTATAGAAACTGAATACAAAAAGGTTGTAATTAAGAATGATACTTTGAAAAGGAAAAATAGCATGCTAAAGGAACAGGTCCTCACACTTGAATCAACTATTCAGGAACTACAAAATGAGAAATTGGAAGTCAAAACAGTTGAAAATGGTAAGGGCATTGCTAATTCTCATCAGCTCATTGTTGAAGAGAAATTGAAAATCACAGTTGATGAATTGTATAATAAAGATAAAAAGATAAGATTTTTAGAAGAGGACTTAGTTAAAATAAAAAAGGAGTTAAACAAAACTGTAAAATAGAACAAGTCCACAGATATATGAGAATGGTTACAGGAAAATCATAGTAATAATAGGAAGGGCATTGGGTTTATGAAATCTCAATCATTAACCAAATGGGATCCAAAGAGTAAGTATCTAACTCTTCCTGAAAATTGGTTATGCACACACTGTGGAACACTGGTCACTTGAATAGAAATTGCCAATATCTTGCAAAGGCTACACAAAGGAACAAGTCCCATAAACCCGTTCAAAACTCTGTGGCAAAGAAAACTGTTCACATACAGAAAGCATTACCATTCGGGGCTAAGAGAGATTTGATTCATAATTTTTCTCAAGGAAAAGTACCCAAACTAGTTTGGGTTCTTAAAATTAACCCCTAGTTTTCTTTTGCAGGCTAGAGTGAAGGTGAGGAACCACAAATAGTACATAGACAGTGGTTGCTCAAGGCATCTGATAGGACATAAGGAACTGTTCCTTTCACTTTCAGCCTTTCAAGAAGGAAGTGTTTCGTGCAGTAATGGTAAGAAAGGGGAAATTATTGGCATTGGGAAGGTAGGTAGGTCTGATTCATGTAGCATTGATAATGTTTTTCTAGTAGATGGACTGAAACATTGTTTACTAAGCATATCTCAATTGTGTGACAAATGTAACAGTGTGAATTTTTCTTCTACTGGTTGTACTGTGACTAACCAAACTTCTGGAGAGATTATTTTACAGGGAAATAGGCATGGAAATATCTACAAAGTAGACCTATTGACACTAGCTGATAGCATCATGAGTTTTCTAAGTGTAATGCAAAATGATCCCCTCCTATGGCACAAAAGACTTTGTCATGCCAGTCTTTCACAATAAAACAAACTAGTTTCTAAGGACTTGGTGAGAGGACTCCCTAACATCAAGTTCAAGGAAGAAAGAATTTATAGTGCTTGTGCTAGGGGGTAGTAGGTAAAGTCATCCTTTAAACCAAAGGAACAGGTCAGTACTACCAAACCTTTGGAACTGGTCCATATAGATTTTTGTGGACCAATGAGATCAATGAGGAGTCGGAAAAAGAAATATGTTATGGTACTAGTTGATAATTATTCTAGATTTACATGGACCATTTTTCTTGCATCTAAGGAAGAAGCATTTAATGCATTTTCAATATTTGCTTAGAAAATTCAAAAAATACTAGATAGTCACATTGTTGCTATAAGGTCAGATCATGGTACTGAATTTGAAAATGAAATGTTCTTTAACTTTTGCAAGAAAATGGTATTGATCATAACATCTCTTCACCTAGAACTCCACAATAAAATGGAGTAGTTGAAAGGAAAAATGGGACCTTAGAAGAAATGGCTAGGACCATACTATTATCTGGAAACCTTCGACAAAGTTTTTGGGTTGAAGCTATTAATACTGCTTCCTATGACCATTGTTAGAAAAGACCCCCTATAAGTTACTTAAAGGAAGAAAACGTAATATTGCTCACCATAGGGCTTTTGGTTGTAAATGTTTCATTCACAATGATGGAAAGGATGTCTTAGAAAAATTTGATCCTAGAAGTGATGAGGGACTCTTTGTAGGTTATTCCTTATATAGCAAGTCATATAGGGTATTTGATGAGAAAACTATGAAAATAGAAGAAAACATGCATGTTAAGTTTGATGAATCCGACAATCCATTGTTGACACTCAATTTTGTCCCGGAATCTTCAATTAAAGTCTAATTATTTTTAAAATAAGGTTAATTTTTAGGATAAATTAAGTTCATAATTTTAACGGAAAAAGGGCCATAATTGTTCTTCATTTTAAGTCCCGGCCTATTTACGCAATACACATTTTCTATATTTCCTAGCCCAACTCTAAAAACCCTCATCCTCACCCCTATAAAACCTAAAACCCTAGCCTCTTGCAACTATTCATCATCTTCCTCACTTAAAAAAAAAACCCCCCTCTCCCTACATACACAACACAAAAAAAAATCATATCTAGCCACTCCCTTCCCTCTCCTCTCTATACAATACATACACACACACCCCAGTTCTTGATCCTCTCCAACAGATACACACACATCTACCACCACCAGTTAGCAGATCGAAAACCAAGGAGAGTCGGGGAATCAGATCGAAAAACCATTGACGGCGTAGGACGGAGTAACATATCGAGATAATGGGGGTTAGGAGTGGTTCAGAGCAAAGCCATCACTGGTGGTCCTCGTCTCTCTGTTTGTTGTTGAAATTAAGAAAGTAAAATAAAGAAAGGGGAAGGAGTTGTAGCAACGCCGCGGGTGGTCGCCGGTGTCCCTCTTCCTCCGTCGTACTTGGCTGATTTTGTTCACTTTCCTCATCGTTGATGCGCCAGAAAATCTCTCCAACTCCCCTGTGATGGTGATGATTGTTCAGTTTTATTACCATCGTTCTTTAATCGGGAAAAGATATGACTCGTTATTATTTATTTTTCATTGGAGCCGGCTGGATTTTGACCGGTGTTTGTTCACTATTTTGCTGAAATTTGCTGAGTTTTCCAGGGTTATAATCGAAGTTTTGTTCCATTGCTTCCTTGAAGTTTATTCTATTTGAAAGCCTTACCCATTTGATTCTGGTGTTGGATTGCGATTATTGTTGCTTGTTCTAGTTTGGTTATGCAGTTCATTTGTGCACTTTATATCCATTCGAATGATGCCATGCTAAGCTGCTATGAAATGTTCTGAGATGTTGGCTGGTCCTGTTTTAGGATGTACAGCTTAGAAATGCATTTTTTTGTAAAATCCTTTGTCAGATCTTACTAATTTTGGACATGATACTACACTCCTTGGCCTATGAAAATATTGTAATTTGAGGCCTACACAAGGATTTGACCGAAATAAAATAAATTGACAGATACTATTGACTGATTTCGAATAGATAGTACACTTGAACAGTCCCATCTTCGTGTCCCTAAAACAAATAGGCGATGATGAATGTATGCACTTTAATGCAAAGCAAGTCGAACTGAGTAACGAGATTGGTACTTGGCATTGCAACACGATCGGCCGGCGTGTTCGCAGCCGTACCGACATCCCTAGCCTCTACTCGACCTATCATACAAACCTGAGCCTAAATTTTACAAAATAAAACCCCTTACTTCTTTTTATTATTATTGTTATTATTAATAATATTATTATTATTAATATTATATATTTTATCATTATTATTATTACTTTATTACTTTATTATTATTATTATTTTATTTTCATTAAATATTACACTTTATTATCGTACTAATCCAATTACATTTTCATATTTTTTGCGAGGTATATTTTGGCACGAACAACTTCGGGCGAGTTAGGCTAACTCACAAATGGGGATAGTCCATTGCATTGGGGTCATTTGGGATTGAATTCGAGCTCAAGCATTCAAGAAATATGACTTTAGAAATTTTAAAAAATTCAAGGCTCCCGCGAGTTGATCAATTTCCCGGGTTCTATCTTTAACTTTGCCTTCATTTTCTTAGGGATATTTATGTAAATAAATGTGTAAAATATTTTATTTATCAATAATATTTGATTGTTTGTATATTGCTTTACTTTATGTTCATTACTTTTTATTTTGAAGTCGTCATTTAATTTATTGCAAATTGGGGCCATCTTAGCAAATGTGTGCAAGTAAAAAATATTTTGCAAATAAGCTTTTATTAGATTAATTATTATTATTATTATTATTATTTATTATTATTTTTAAATAATTCTTTCGCAAGAAAAGCGCACTTGCAAATTAATTTTAAAACCTGTCGGATTAACCGTAATTTACGGAGTTTTGAAAGTGCCTTAAAAACCTTCTTTCAAAACTAATAAAACCTCTTACTTAGAATCTCTGAAAGACTGCCTTTTTTCTAAAAACGGATTTTTGCACGCATTTGCTAATTTGGTTCCCTGTTTTCCTTAAATTGGGTGGCGACTCCATAAACTCCAAAAGAGTTAGTCCATTCAGTTGATATTCCTAAATTAGCCTTTCGCGGTTATTTTTGGGGGTTCAACATCCATCTCAGGAATTAGTACGGGAGGATGAAGAAATTAGAATGATGAGGCATGGTGAACTTGTTCCTCAACAGTTACAATCTGTATCAGGTGAATCAATGGGTAGTGAATCACAAGGAACAGTTCCTTCAATTGAAACTGGCATGGGTAGCACAGAAACAGGGGGAAATGCTACTATATGACCACAAAATGGATTGGTGCCAAAGCCTTACAAATATCCAAGTTCACATCCTGTGGATCAGATAATTTCAGACAAAGATGCTGGAATTCAAACAAGATCTGCCGTCACGAGTCACAATCTGTGTGCCTTTACTGCCTTCTTATCTCTTGTTGAACCCAAAAATATAAAAAAAAAAAGCACTGAAGGATGCAGATTAGATCAATGTTATGCAAGAGGAGTTGAATCAATTTCAAAGAAGCCAAGTTTGGCATCTGGAACCAAAGCCAAGGAACAGGTCCATCATAGGAACCAAATGGGTTTTCAGGAACAAATTTGATGAGGATGGCATGGTAACCAGAAATAAGGCCAGATTAGTCATTCAGGGATATAGCAAAATGGAGGGCATTGACTATGATGAAACTTTTGCTCCAGTTGCAAGATTGAAAGCAATAAGACTTCTTATAGCTTTTGCTACTTACATGGATTTCACTTTACATCAAATGGATGTTAAGAGTGCCTTTCTGAATGGTTATTTGAAGGAAGAAGTATATGTCAAACAACCACCAGGTTTTGAGAATGAACAGTTCCCTGAACATGTCTATAAATTAGACAAGGCTTTGTAAGGACTCAAGCAAGCACCAAGGGCTTGGTACGAAAGGTTGTCAAAATTCCTACTTCAGCATGGATTAAAAAGAGGAAAATTGATAGCACGTTGTTCTTAAAAGAAAAAAGTAAACATCTCTTAATTGTTCAAATTTATGTAGATGATATAATCTTTGGTGCTACTTGTGAAAATTTAAATAAGGAATTTGTAAATCTGACGGGGAGTGAGTTTGAGATGAGCATGATGGGTGAACTCAATTTCTTTTTGGGTTTACAAATCAAGCAAACTTCAAATAACACTATGATCCACCAACAAAAATATGTTAAGGAATTACTTAAAAGATTTGACATGGATAATGCTAAGGAAATTGATACACCAATTGTCACTGCTACTAAATTTGAACTTGATGAACATGGTAATTCAGTTGATCAAAGATTGTATAGAGGCATGATTGGTTCTTTGCTTTACCTAGCTGCAAGTAAACCTGATATTGTATTTAATGTTGGATTCTGTGCTAGATTTCAATCAGATCCTAAAGAATCTCACTTAAAAGCTGTTAAAAGAATTTTGAGGTATCTGACAGGAACAGGTTCCTTAGGACTTTGGTATCCAAAAGGTAGAAATTTTAATCTTGGTGGATATAATGATGCTGACTATGCAGGATTTCTTGTTGATAGGAAAAATACCTCTAGTATGGCACATTTCCTTGGTGAATGTTTGGTTTCATGGGGAACCAAGAAAAAAATTCAGTGGCACTCTCTACTGCAGAAGCTGAGTATGTGGTTGTTGCCTGATGTTGTTCTCAATTGTTGTGGATAAATCAACAATTGCAAGATTTTGGTATTGATATAGAAACTGTTCCTATCTATTGTGATAACACTAGTGCAATAAATATGACTAAGAATCCAGTGCATCACAAAAGGACTAAATACATTGATATAAGACATTATATCTTGAGGGAAAATTATGAGAAGGGGTTGATTACTATTGCGTTTTGCCCTACTGATAAACGAATTACTGATATTTTCACAAAGGCATTAAGTAGAGATCATTTTGAAAGAAACAGATTAGAATTAGAAATGATTAAATTCATCTAAATCTACATAGCTTTACTTCAAAAATTGGCTAGAAAATGTCCAAAAAATTATAATATATCTAAGTCAATTTGAAGTTGCAGCTCCGTTTCATACTTAACTGTATACTCTATTGAAAGGACCTCGGTCAGTCGTTTCAACAGTTAGAACTCCGATTGGTGTGCCGATAATTTTAAAATCTTTATAAGGTCCATTGGGACTTATATGTAAAATTTGAGCTAAATCAGACCTCGTTTGGTAGTCATCGGAAGAAGGTTTCCGTTTTATTGTCGATAAATATTAAAAAGAGATTTTCGAGCTCGGTTTTGACGAATGAGCTCCGATTCGAAATCCAAAAGTGCCGTTAGGTTCGTATGATTATTTTTAACTATTGAGATTTTTAGAAAGTGAATTTCGAAGTTGTTCGGCTAGTTTTCGCTAAAATGCCGACAGTTAAATAATTTGACCTTTTCCATTTAAATTCGCATCTAGAGTTTCGGGAGTCCGATTTGAGATCCGTTTTAGTGAGTGTGTTACTTATATTTTGTATAACTTGTATGCAAAAGTTGGAATTATTTAGAATATCATAGGGTACCATTTTAATTTTCGTAGCAGAAAAAAAGACAAAAAAAGAAAGAAAAGTAAAAGAGTTGGCAGTCGCTAAGGGGATTATATTAATCCCTTAGCTTATCCCCTTAGCCAACATCAAAATTTGAATAGAAACAGAATGAGGAAACGTTAGCGCAGAGAAAGAGAAAAAAATGTCAGAAAATCAGAAAAGAGCGGGGGAAAGATAGAATTTTCACCCCGAAACATTCAAGTAATGATCTTAATGCATTATTTTACTTTATTACGTGTGTTTACATATATTTTAACGGTAAAAATTGGAATATTAGACATCATTTTAATAAGTTTAACTGATAGTTTAAAGGGTCAATTGGACCCCGATAATGGAAGTAATTACATATTCGTACTCAGTGAGTTATGGGCAACTTATAATATAATTTATTTAGAGTTTGGTTATGTGACCTTAAACCTTGTACATAGGCCTGGCTTACGTATTGCGTATGCGAATGGGGTATCAGGTTCCTAACCGGATTGCCCTAAGATGTGAGGAATGAAGCCTTTAGCCTAATTTGATATATTTTTCTGCTTATTGAATTGAGTGGGATCGTTTTGCAATGAAACCAAAGGACAAAGCAGTTATTGAGTTGCTGTGCTAACTTTGTAACAGGGTAAGTATTTATATCCATTTCTTTGGAGGCACCTGGCCTCGTGGATTTTCTACCACGTGTTCCTTACGTGTGTAGCTGCCGATGGGCGTACTCATTACGCCTTAGCTTTGGATTTACATTATATATTATATGTTATGTCCTGTTGTTGGTATTGCATTGAGGTTCTGAGCATTGTACTCTGGCTGTGAGTTGGCCTCTACTCCTCGGCTGTCGATGAGAGTCCCGCGCAGGTAAAGGGTTATTATTGCATCACATTGCATTCATATGCATTACATTGCATATCATATTTGGTGAGGAGTATACCGCCCCAGGAGAGTGCAGGAGTATTCCGCCCTAGGAGAGTGCAGGAGTATTCCGCCTCTGGTTTACATTATATCGGGTGCAGGATTATTCCGCCCCATGAGCAGGAGTATTCCGCTCTTATGTCAGATACTGAGTGCAGGAGTATTCCGCCTCAGCTTTACATTATATCGGGTGCAGGAGTATTCCGGCCCAGGAGAGTGCAGGAGTATTCCGCCTCTGGTTTATATTATATCCGGTGCACGAGTATTCCGCCCCCAGGAGAAGGAGTATTCCGCTCCAGTTGGTTATAAAATTGGATTCCCATCGAATGCAGGAGTATTCCGCTTCGGGATGGGATTAAGGGCACATGTGACCCTTTGCATCATTTCATTTCATCTTATTTCATTTCATTTTCATTTCATTTCATACCATTGTGTAGACTTGTGGTACGTAACTACTGTTCTGCTTATACGTGCATTGCTTATTTGTCTATATATTTCTTGCTTGTATTCTGGGTTGCGGGGGATCGGGTTGCACGCCGCAACGGTATAAATATATGGACCGGTTTGCACGTCGCAGTGGTATAAATATATGGATCAGGTTGCACGTCGCAGCGGTATGAATATATAGATCGGGTTGCACGCCGCAACAGGATGAATATATGGATCGGGTTGCACGCCGCAACAGGATGTATTTCTGATTGTTGATGTGTTCGGGATACCTATATGTTCTGGCTGTCTTACGTTCCTGGTTGTTGAATAGTTTGTGATTCCATACGTGTTTCTAGTTATTTTCTGGCTTTGCCTTTTCATAATTTAAATAAGAGGAATTTGGTTTATCTGTTTCTTTTCTTCCTGGCTAGCTATCCTATTCTTTGAGGTGGCTAGTCTGCCCCACTTATTGAGTCCTTTTGACTCACCCTTGTTTGTTGTTTGTTTCTTGTCTAACTATTTCGTTTCGGCAGGTTCGCTCCAGGATTGAGTTCGCCACGTTGTGAAGAAGCGAAGACGACTTCAGCTGTCAGGGTGAGCCAGCTTTTATTCCAGATGGCCACCAGTTTAGTGGTTATCATTTCAGTTGCATTTTGCTCCCTTCAGGAGGTATCTGTCTTCTTTTGTACTCTTAGATGTCTAGTCTGTATAGCCCTAAACCTAGTATGTTGGGTTGTCAGCTATAATTTCTTTTGTACAGCTTAGAGGTATCAGTATGTCTGTGTTTTTATTTTAATTCTTGTCCTTATTTATGAATTGTTATATTTATATTTCGAATTAAATTAGTAAGGGTTCGCCCGACAGGTCTAGGGGAGGATGTCGGGTGCCCGCACAGCCTAACCAGATTTTGGGTCGTGTCAGTTGGTATCAGAGCCCCGTTTAGAGTCTATCCAGACTAAGACAGTGTCTAGTAGAGTCTCACTGATGGGTACGTAGATGTCCATACTTATCTACGAGAGGCTATGATGGCATTTAGGAAATTTCACTTCCTTCATTTCTAATCGTGCGACGGTCTAGGATGCAAAAGTATCTTCGTTAATACCTTCGTGGTAATTGTGAACCCTCGTGTGACAAATTAGCAAACAGTATGAGATCAAGACGAAGCAGTCTAGCCTGGGGTTAGCACTGACGAAGCCCCAAGAGTTTTGATCATGCTACCGATCTAATTACGGAGGTCCCAGCTGTACGAGCTCGCGATGGGCAATGGCGTAGGGCCTTGTGGTTCCCTTGGCTCTCTAGATGCTTTTACGAGAATCTTGGCGAGGCAGATATCGTAAGAACCTGTTATTCGCTAGGCAGCTTATCAGGTTGCCGCAAATGCAGATGTTCGGTTTCAGGGAGCTCCTATTCCAGTTCCGGAGGCAGCATGTGTTGTGCCTCCAGTTGTTCTGGCTGGTTAGGTAACTGAGGTAATTATTGGGTCCGAGTGCTCAAAGAGGTTGCATTATTTTACGCGGTTGAACATCCCGATATTCCCAGGCAATGCATTAGATAATCCATGTGTAAGTTTTTTTTTAAAAGTAAAATGATGTCAGTGTATCCTTCAGGCTCTCGATTATATCGAGTGGTATGGTGTTGATTATTCTTCTTTCCAGTTTCAGGGTCCAGCCTTGAATTGGTGGGCCGCTCTCTTATTAGCTAACTTGGTTAGGTTTTTCTTCTAGATTCGTGAAAGTTCCTTTCGAGTAGCGAGCGAGATGATAAGTGTTTCCAGTTTGAGTGGATTGGACAGGGTAGCCTGTCGGTTAGCCTGTTGGTGGTTCAGAATATGAGATTGAATTCTATAGAATGGCTAGATATGCATTAGAACTAGTTCATGAGCCTTTCGAGAGATTCAAAGATGTATTGATGACTTTTATTTTTCCTTGAAATCCCAGATGGCTCGAGAAATTGAGGTCTGGATTTTATTTGATGTTGTTGTTAATATTGCCCGAAGGTTCGAGGCATACCATAAGATAGAGTGGGAAGAGTTAGAGCGGGAAAGTAAAAGATCCCACGGCCCTGGTGGGCAGCCATGGTACCTCATTTGGAGGTAAGAGTTCTGGTTATTTTGGGAGGTCACCTTTCAGGTTATCTCAACTTGTGTCACGCGATTCTTGGAGTGCGCCAGTAGTTCATCCATGTCAGACCTAGTTTTTCTCTTTATAGCTTTCAACAATCTGTCCAGCTTACATTCTCAGCGAGAAGGTGTTATCATATCATGAGTCTGGTTATCCTTTGAGGAGTTTTCCCTTGCTCCGACGAGTAAGCAGTCGTCTTTTCTCTTGTCATCAGGCATCTGCACAGTCGCAGGAGATTTCATTTAGATCTTAATCAACCATAGATATGCCCTCATTCGATAGAGGTCAAGAGCATGGTGGTAGTGATTCTTCTAAAAGTAATTATCAGAGTAGTGGCTCGGCTCAGCCGCAGAGGCAGTTCTAAGAACAACCAGTCTGGCAGGATGTTGAGGTATTTGATATATTACACCCATGTATTATTTCTTCCCTTATATGTGAGTAAAATTTGATTCTTCCGATCGATCTGGAGATGGTCTGTCATATCATGTTCCATGGTTTCCTTGGATATTGTTTCTATTAAGAATCGATTGTGGTAGAGGGTGAGCTTCTAGTATGATTTATTCAGAGAATTTGTGAGACCCTACTAGTTTATCTGATTTAAATATGAGAGGTTGGGGAGTGAGTGTCGGTATTATCTGCTTGGCATCTTGTTACACCACCTTCTATTATTATGTCAATTCAGTTTACCTCTCCTCGTAATTCAATGTTTGTAGGATAATAGGATCCTAATTCGTCACCATCAGAAAGTGTTATCGTTTCTTCCGGTGCAAAGTGATTAGTAAGTAATATTCGATCTACGTATTTCCTCTTGGTTCAAAACGCTAGTACAGTCATGTTATTCTATGAGCTTGTCTCGGTTATAAAAAGGTTTCTGGTAAATTTTCGGAGTTTCCTTCTTATTAGAAAGTTGAGTTGGCATAGATGTTCCATAAAACTCATTTAATATCTATTTCTTCAATTGCGATTCTTGGGTTAGCCGACTCGGATGTACTCTAGCTCTAGTAGCCAAGTGAATAAGAAGATGAATTCCTATCCTCGGTGCATTGCCATCTATTCTTCCTCCAGCACTAGTGAGCTTCGCAGTTAGTAGCTGTTTGTGATGTTCCCTGTGTTGAGCCAGAGTGCGTGTCAGGGTAGACGGGTAAGCACATTGTTGTTTTTCAAGGCTACTAAGGGTAATGAGAGGTATCATTTGACCTTTGATTTGATCCATCAAGCGGTGGTGCTTATAGAAAATGTATGGAGTCCTGACTCGAGAGTTGTAGCTGTTTGGCAACTTGAAAGGGTAGTTGATAGCTTAGGTCTGCCTACGTTCAACCTTTAGCTAAATCTTCTTTAGTCCAGCAGACTGTGCGGGGATGGTTATTCCTATTCAAATAGCTGCATGGGTTTGTTCTTTAAGTGGAAGAGTCTCCCTCCAAATACTAAATGGTAATACTAAATCTCTAAGGCGGTGATACCACTTTTGTCACGACCCAACCTAGGGCCACGAAAAAAACCTGCAATGAGTGTCGATCATTGCTAAACCCACTAATAATCTATTAATGATAGAGATAAGCTGGCAACCTGATCATATATACGTACGTATCTGCTGAAAGCATAAAATCTGGAAAAATGACACGACTTTAACTTGCTGGCAATTAGAACCACAAATTCAGCTATGTCACACTTCATTCCGTCCCACCAGTAAATTTGCTTAAGATCATGGTACATCTTAGTCGAACCTGGATGAACAATGTACTTGGAATAATATGCCTCTATCATAATCAGTCCACGTAAATCTGCAACATCAGGAGCACAAAGTCTATCTTTATACATGAGAACACCGTCAGTAGTAACCCTATGTGGTGACTCCGGTTTTATTCTGGCTATCTGTCTGTATTCAACTAGAAATGGATCCTCATACTGACGTTGTTTTACTTCATGAAAATTTAGAGTTAAAGATCTAGTGCAGCCTGTCGTCTATCCATCATTGGCATATCTCCTTCACACCTCAACTCCTTGAGAAGCTACTTTAGCGTTATAAGTGAACATGTAATCAACTCTGTTGCTGGTATTCTGCCTCAGCTCTTGTTCTAACTACATGTCTCTTTTATTTTTTTAAGTCATAATATTTCCAATTCAAAGACAATACCCTGAAGTAGATGTTCAGTCTGAAGATCATTCCTGGTCTGCATCATACTATCCAGTAGTATTTGCATGATCCTTATCCTTATATGATAGAGTCTATTCAGATGAATCTTTAATATACATTAGGATATGAGTAACTACATTCCCACAAGGAGCTTGCGGAACAACACTAACATCAACTGAGATGTTGCATAGTGCATTCGTAAAAATAATATAGCTAGCATCAAATCTTCTATAGTGTGTAATGACAAGGTACTTCAAAATCTCCCCTATTGGATCAAGCGTGAGATAATTCTTAGCTCAATCGACCTGTTCTATATCGAAAGGTATATCGAAGAGGTGATTATCGGTTGAATCATGTTAATCCATCCAGAGTTCCGTATATCTTTATTTCGAAAAAGTAAAACTCTCTTCTCGTAATCGAGGAAGGACCAGTTAGTCAAAATAAGTTGTGTAATGGTATTATCATATTATCCAGATATATTTTGTTCCAAAAGTACGATATGCGTGTTATAATTCTGATCCTGTAATCAGAAATAATGCCCGTGGAGTAGCTCATGAAAGTCCTGCAAGTTCTCTTCTTATCTGTGCGAATTTTTCTTTAGACTTAGGCTCGTTCGAGGACGAACGAGAGTTTAAGTGGAGGAGAATGAAACGACCTCGGTTAGTCGTTTCGAAAGTTAGAACTCTGATTGGCGTGCCGATAATTTTAAAATCTTCGTAAGGTCCATTGGGACTTATCTATCAAATTTGAGTTAAATCAGGCCTCGTTTGGTAGGCATCGGAGAAGGTTTCAGTTTTTATTGTCGATAAATATTAAAAAGAGATTTTCGAGCTCGGTTTTGGCGTATGAGCTCCGATTCGAAATCTGAAAGTGCCGTTAGGTTCGTATGATAATTTGTGACTTTTGAGATTTTTTGAAAGTGAATTTCGAGGTTGTTCGGCTAGTTTCCGCTAAAATGCCGAAAGTTAAATAATTTGACCTTTTCCATTTAAATTCGCATCTAGAGTTTCGGAAGTCTGATTTAAGATCCGCTTTAGCGAGTGTGTTACATATATTTTGTATAACTTGTATGCAAAAGTTGGAATTATTTCGAATATCATAGGATACCGTTTTAATTTTCGTCGCGAAAAGAAAAAAAAAGACAAAAAGACAAAAAAGGAAAGAAAACTAAAAGAGTTGGCGGTGGGTAAGGGTATTATGTTAATTCCTTAGCTTATCCTCTTAGCCAACATCAAAAATTGAATAGAAACAGAATGAGGAAACGTTAGCGCAGAGAAAGAGAAAAAAATGCCAGAAAATGAGAAAAGAGCGAGGGAAAGATAAAATTTTCACCCCGAAACATTCAGGTAATGATCTTAATGCATTATTTTACTTTATTACGTGTGTTTATATATATTTTAACGGTAAAAATTAAAATATTAGACATCGTTTTAATAAGTTTAACTGATAGTTTAAAGGGTCAATTGGACCCGATAATGGAAGTAATTATATATTCGTACTCAGTGAGTTATGGGCAACATATTAATATAATTTATTTAGAGTTTGGTTATGTAATCTTAAACCCTGTATTGCGTATGTAAATAGGGTATCAGGTTCCTAACCGGATTGCCCTAAGATGTGAGGAATGAAGCCTTTAGCGTGATTTGATATATTTTTCTGCTTGTTGAGTGGTTGTTGCTAACTTTGTAACAAGGTAAGTGCTTATATCCATTTCTTTGGAGGCACCTGGCCTCGTGGATTTTCTACCACGTGTTCCTTACGTGTGTAGCTGCCGATGGGTGTACTCATTACGCCTTAGCTTTGGATTTACATTATATATTATATGTTATGTCCTGTTGTTGGTATTGCATTGAGGTTCTGAGCATTGTACTCTGGCTGTGAGTTGGCATCTACTCCCCGGCTGTCGATGAGGGTCCCGCGCCGGTAAAGGGCTATTATTGCATCACATTGCATTTATATGCATTACATTGCATGTCATATTGGGTGCAGGAGTATTCCGCCCCAGGAGAGTGCAAGAGTATTCCGCCTCTGGTTTACATTTTATCGGGTGCAAGAGTATTCCGCCCCAGGAGAGTGCAGGAGTATTCCGCCTCTGGTTTACATTATATCGGGTGCAGGAATATTCCGCTCTTATGTCAGATACTGAGTGCAGGAGTAGTCCGCCTCAGCTTTACATTATATCGGGTGCAGGAGTATTCCGGCCCAGGAGAGTGCAGGAGTATTCCACCTCTGGTTTATATTATATCAGGTGCAGGAGTATTCCACCCCAGGAGCAGGAGTATTCTGCTCCAGTTTGTTATCAGATTGGATTCCCCTCGAATGCAGTAGTATTCCGCTTCGGGATGGGATTACGGGCACATGTGACCCTTTGCATCATTTCATTTCATACCATTGTGTAGACTTGTGGTACGTAACTATTGTTCTGCTTATACGTGCATTGCTTATTTGTCTATATATTTCTGGCTCGTATTCTAGGTTGCGGGAGATCGGGTTGCACGCCGCAACGGTATAAATATATGGACCGGGTTGCACGTCGCAGCGGTATAAATATATGGATCGGGTTGCATGTCGCAGCGGTATGAATATATGGATCGGGTTGCACGCCGCAACAGAATGAATATATGGATAAGGTTACACGCCGCAACAGGATGTATTTCTGATTGTTGATGTGTTCGGGATACCTATATGTTCTGGCTGTCTTACATTCCTGGTTGTTGAATAGTTTGTGATTCCATACGTGTTTCTAGCTATTATCTGGCTCTGCCTTTTCATAATTTAAATAAGAGGAATTTGGTTTATCTGTTTCTTTGCTCCCTGGCTAGCTATCCTATTCTTTAATGTAGCTAGTCTGCCCCATTTATTGAGTCCTTTTGACTCACTCTTGTTTGTTGTTTTTTTCTTGTCTATCTATTTCGTTTCGGCAGGTTTGCTCCAGGATTGAGTTCCCCACGTTGTGAAGGAGCGAAGACGGCTTCAGCTGTCAGGGTGAGCCAGCTTTTATTCCGGATGGCCACCAGTTTATTGGTTATCATTTCAGTTGCATTTTGCTCCCTTCAGGAGGTATCTGTCTTCTTTTGTACTCTTAGATGTCTAGTCTGGATAGTCCTAAACCTAGTATGTTGGGTAGTCGGCTGTAATTTCTTTTGTACAGCTTAGAGGTATCAGTATGTCTATGTTTTTGTTTTAAGTCTTGTCGTTATTTATGAATTGTTATATTTATTTTCTGAATTAAATTAGTAAGGGTTCGCCCGACAGGTCTATAGGAGGATGTCGGGTGCCCGCACAGCCTAACCAGATTCCGGGTTGTGTCATCTATGCCATGATTTTTACTTAATGTTTGCTAAATTTTAATGATGTTACCCTTATGTTCTTAGAATTTCAGATGATGAAATTTGATTGAAATTGGGTATGGAAACTGTTCCTTGTCACATTCTCAGGTATGTACTACTTTATATTTCAAAATTTATTAGAGTTTGATGGTAATATTTAATTAGAAGAGTCTAAATCCCACTCAACCTCTATCTCTCTGAAAAAGTCCCATCAAGGAACCGTTCCACACTCCATCTTCCACTTGAACTCTAATCATAACGGCTATAATTATAACGTTCAAGTGACCTAATCAGTCTGAAACTCTATTTAAATAAGAAAACAGAAGGTAAATCATTTTAGACTCCATCTCTATCACTACTTCTTGTTCTTATATAAATCCTTAAGCTCTCATCTAAAATTCTCATTATAAATTTTCAAATTTCAGACAGAGTAATTAATTATCTTTTAAATCGAATTGTTGCCATGGGTCTTTCACCTTAAAACACTTCATCCAACCCTACCACTGAACAATCACCCGTTGAAAATCCTACTACACCCATGCAAACAAATTCACCACTTCCAGAAAACCAAAACCCTGAAAACCCTGACTCTAAAATTCAGGGGGAATGATCAGGTCCATCTGTTGCTGAGACACTGGAGCATATTGATGATTTGTCAAGGGCCATGATCTTGTATGAATTTAAGGTAAACTATGTTGATCCTTTAAATGTTGTTGATGATAAGGGGGAAGAAATAGAAGGGCTAGGTGTGTCTGTACCAGAAAGTGAGGGGGAAAAGGAAAATGTGAAGTGTTTAGAAGCTCCATGTATGAGTCTCCTAAGTCTCCAGTGGCTGCTTCTAGAGCACCCATGGATGATGTAGAAATGGTGGATGTGGATAAGGCAATTAGTGACAATGATAGGTCACTTGTTGATTTAATTAAATTGAAAGGTTTGAAGAAAAAGTTAACAAAGCAGTGGCCTGTTGATCTTGATGAACTTGCTGAAATAAATGCTAAGCTTAAAAAGATCAATGATAGTTATAAGCCTGGAACTCAGAAGAAAAGTTCTGGGAAGTGTAAAGGAACTGTTCCTTCTACCCAGACTCCTTTAAGTAGTGTTAGGAGAACCAGAGGCTCTGTAAAAGTTGTTGATGCACAAATGGCTGCACTCTTGAGAAACCAGGAAAGGTAAGCAGAAACAGGCTCCTGAGGTTGTTGTCCCAGTTGATGACTCTGAGGAGGAGGAAGAAGAAACTATTCCTTTGACCAGGAAAAGAAGACTGATGAGAGATCTTCTAGTGTTGGTCCTGTGTCAAAGAGAACAAGATCTTCTAGGAGGGCTTTAGTAGATGAAAGTACGGAGTCTGAAGGAGAAGCTGAGAATCAAGAAGAGGAGGCTGAAAGTAAAAGTGAAGAGAAGGAGGCTGGAAAGTATTTGCATAGTGATTATGATAAAAGGAAGTTATTAAAGGAAGAGTGCTTGATTATATGGAAGAAGAATGGATGAGTTGGTTGCTGGAGAAGCTGGAGAAATAAGGCTGGAAGGACATGGTCCTTAAAATCAGACAGAAGATTGCAAGAGATTAAGTGGTTGAATTCCTTTTTAACTGCTCAATTGATAAAGGCAGAATAAATAGTACAGTGAATGGAAAGGACATTTCCTTTGATGCATAAGAACTGGGGGAACTGTTTGATTTTCCTTTTGTGGGCTACAATGACTATGTTAAAGGTGAGTGGCCTGATCTCACAGGTTTGCCTACTGCTTTGGAGATTACAAGCAAATTTGCTAAGAATCCACAAGAGGAAAAATAAAGAGCCGTGTGAAAAATCTGAGATGCAACCATGCATCAACTTCTATTTGAATTTGTCAACAAGATTATGTTTCCCAGACAAGAGAAAAGATCAAAAGCAAGTTCTTTGACCTGGTCCTTATGATGGAGTTGCTGGATTCTAACAAGCAAATAAATTGGTCCATGTTTATGGTGCGTCTGATACTAGAGTAGTGACTGAAAAAAGAAACATGCTCTACCATATGGATTCATTCTGACTGATCTATTTGACAAATTAGGCATTCCATTGAAGGAAGTGAAAACTGCTACCAAAAAGGAAAGATTTGGGGCTAATACACTGATCAGGCTTTGACATGACTGTTAATGCTGAACCTATTGCTGCTGCTGTTTGGGGCTATCTGTTGTTGGTTCCTCCAAGGGACCTTTGAACAATAAAGTTAGGGTGTTGATGTAGCAAATTGATATGCAAGCTGCTAAGATTAAGTTGGTTGGACGTAGAAATAGACTTCTGGAAAGCTGAAGCTGCTAAGGCAAAAGAAAAAAATGAAGGGATGCTTCAGAAAATGTTTGACCTGGTGCAGGATAAGTCTCAAGAACCTTATCCTTCCACCACCTGAAACCCAAACCTTGTAGCCATATTTTGACCAATGGGATTTAGAGTAGTGGTAGTTGCCTAGCATTCTTATCTTTAGTTTTTGATTAGTTTAGCAGTACTTACTTAGTTTGTTTCCCTGGTTGAAATCTTTTTATTAATGATGAATTATCTTCGATGGCTAATATCATTTTTATGCAGTTGCTTTATGTTAAATTATGCTTGCACCTTGAGTTGCCTTAATGACTATGAGTTGCTTGTTCTTTTGCTTGATAAATTCTAACATATGCAACCTTTTCAATGATGCCAAAACGGGGAAGAGTAAGTATGATTTTGGTTGTAATATTTATTCCCAGTTTAAAGAACCTGATCCTTAATGATGAAAATAATTTCTGTTAATGTGCTTTTAAGTTAAAAGTTGTGGTTCAGGACATTAAGGATATGAAGCAAAGTCTATAAGTTTATCATCATCAAAAAGGGGGAAAATGTTAGCTTGAATAAGCTTGGAAGTTTTGACTGATGACGATGGAACAGATCCAAGGACTTGTTCCTTTGGATCACTGCAGCCGAATAAATAATTTGCAAAATCATTTAAGTGGGAACTGTTGAAGGATGTGTTTTGAAGATGACAAAGGACCTGGTGCTAAGTGGATCATGAAAAGATTCACAGTTGAAGTAAGAAGACTAAGCTGTTCAACGGGTTAATCGAGTCAGAGTTGAAGAAGGAGAAAGAGAACAGCTGGAGTCTATGTTCCAATCCTATCGAGAAAAGAAGAAGCAAGTAACGGTGCTAAAAGGGACGCGGTTCCTAAACGAAAAAAGATTGGAAACTAAGGCATATTAACTTAGGTTTTAAATAAGGTAATATGAGTAAACTAATGCGGGGCTCACCAGGATTTGTCAACTCGCGGCTCTAAGAATGGAAATCCTCGGCTACGGCACCTGCTGTATCTGGAAGAAAAATATAGCGAGGAGTGAATCGCAACTCAGTGAGTAATAACGCTTAACCACAACCGTTTTAAGTGGGGACAAGTCAAAAAATATGCCAGTATATCTATGGAGAAATATACATATAATTTAATTGTCACTTTCAGAATAGCAAATAGAAATCAGCCTTTTCGAGTTCTTCTTGTAAACAGTAGCCAATATCAAACCAGTAATAAATTCAGTAATCACTATATTATATCAAGTATATAGGTTAGGGTGATTTCCAAGAACAAACCATATAATCAGTATAAATTCCTCCCTGAGGAAATCAGTAACGGTAAGCTAGTTCCCACTAGCAGGTCCTTCTTTGAAACTCTTAGAGTCGCTCCATTTAGTCATTTGTCAGTCAGTTGGATAACCAGTTGGATTATTTATTTATAAGCTAGTCTTGAGAGTATTTGGTCTTTATGAACTTATCACAACCCCTGTTAGACGTTCTCGTAGTATTTGGAGATAAATGTGGTATTTTTATTGGTAATACGTAAGAATATTGGTTGTTTTGCTGGGTTACTGTTTGTTTAACAGCAGGTAAATTTTGGATAGGCCTAAAACAGGGAAACTCTGCCGATTTTCTGTAGAATATTGATAAGGCTTGTTTAGGGACTTAGTTCGTAAGCGCCGGTCACGGCCCCAAATTGGTCGTGACAAATTTGGTATCAGAGCCCCTAGGTTATTCATGTGACTAATCTCTATTATGGTTATGTAGCCGACCATTCCCATAATCGTTATTCTGCGAGGGCGTGATAAGATGTTTCGTGTCTTTCTTTCTTTCTTGTTCCTTCCGTACGCGTGAGATGACTACTGCTAAATATATGAATCTAACGTTAGTTATTCTATTACTCAGAGGGCTAGTAAGACAAGATCTAAAAAGGCGGCCCGAGATGCTCCGAATTCCTCCACTGCTGGGCCGTCATCCTCAGCTAGGAAGGAGGTAATACTCAGGACGAGGCCAAGCTGCTACCACGAGGGCTGGTGCTACTACAAAATCTACAAGAGAGCCTACTCCAGAAATTGAGGATAATCCACCTCCGCCGTCATATGAGAATGATACTATTGAGGCACTTAATGCTATGCAAAGGTCCATTGATCTCCTGAATGCCAGAATGGAGAGACAGGAAAGGGCTAGACAACAGAACGTTGCTCCCACGCAAACTCAAGCTCAGGCTCAGGCTCAGACACAGACTCAAGCTCAGACACAGACTCAGGCTCAGGTTCAGGCTCAACACAGACTCAGGCTCAGGCTCAGCCACATGCTCAGGCATCTAGACAGACTCAGATTTTTGGCAACAGAGAAGTGTCCTTACCAGAGTTCTTGAAACTGAAACCACCAAGTTCACGGGTTCTGACACTACAGAGGATCCTCAGAGTTTCTTGGATGGTACACATAAGGCGTTGCGTGCTCTTGGATATTCTAGTGAGAGATCTGTGGAACTTGCAGGCATACAAATTGGAGGATACGGCTAATACCTGGTATGAAATTGTACTTTTAGAAAGGCCCGCAGAAGCAACACGATTGACATGGGACGAGTTTACTAAGTTGTTCATGATCGCTTTCTCCCTAAAAGTCTGAGGAAGGAATATGCTAGACAGTTTGAGAGATTAGTTCAGACTCCAGATATGGATGTATCGACATATAACACTAAGTTTACTAAGCTGGCCCGATATGCACCTAACTTAGTGCCTAATGAAACATCTCGGGTTCAGAGGTTTGTTGATGGTTGGTTGATCATTTATTCAATGCAGTTGCTTCGCAGATGAAGAATTTGAATTACTCTGATGCACTCGACCTTGCCAGAAAGATTGAAAATAGGGGTCGTGAATCACGGGCAGCTAAAGATGCATATAAGAAGGTTAAGACTGGGGGATCTTTCACTGGGGGAGTTAGCACAGACCGTAGAGCCGGGAATTCGGTAGAGTGACAGGGTTTTCAGACAGGGACAGACTTAGTTTTCCAGCCATCCGTTAGAGCACCTCCTCACAAAGATAATGCTAAGGGACTACCATCATCATCTGGACATCATAGCTCTGGGCAGATATATGCTACTGATTCAGCATGTCAGACTTGTGGTAGATTGCATTGGGGTCCGTGTTATGTTCTGACTGGAGGGTGCTTCCGGTGTGGCAAGTTGCGACATCACATATAAGATTGCCCTCATACTCAGAGAGAGTTTAGCCAGGCTTCTATGCAGGCAGCAGCACCTACGCAGACTGCTCGTAATAATACAGGTACTGCTGGTAGAGGTAACAGAGGTAGAGGTGCCGGAGATCGTGCCATGGGTAATCGAGGACAGGGGACTGCTGGTAGAGGCCAGTCGAGAGTTTTTGCACTTACTAGGCAGGATGCTCAGGCCTCAAATGCTGTGGTTACAGGTATTCTTTCTGTTTGCTCACTTGATGCACTCGCATTGTTTGATCCAGGATCTACCCACTCCTATGTGTCCTCATTCTTTGCTTTGAGGTTTGATAGACAACCAGAAATATTGAATGATCCTTTTCTAGTTGCTAATCCTGTGGGAGATTCTTTACTTGTTGAATATGTGTATCGTGCTTGTAAGATTCGAGTTGAGGGTAGGGATACCTTAGTTAATCTAATTGTACTTGATATGGTTGATTTTGATGTACTGATGGGTATAGATTAGCTATCTTCTTGCCACGCTACCCTCGATTGTCATGCGAAGGTAGTTAAGTTCGAGATGCCTAATGAACCCAGTTTTATTCTGAAAGGGGATCAAATTCCAGAGATGTGTAATGTCATATCATTTGTAAAAGCTCAGCAGTTAGTGAAGAAAGGTTGTTGGGCATTCTTAGCTATGGTGAGAGACACAAGAGATATGACTCCTAGCTTAGAAATGGTTCCAGTGGTGCAAGAGTTCACCGATGTATTTCCTGAGGATTTACCGGAACTACCTCCAGTGCGGGATATAGATTTCAGCATTGATGTAGCACCTGACACGCAGCCCATATCGATTCCTCCATATCGTATGGCACCAGCGGAGTTGAGGGAGCTAAAGGAACAATTGCAGGAGTTATTGAACAAGGGATTTATCAGACCAAGTGTATCCTCCTGGGGTGCACCAGTGCTATTTGTGAAGAAGAAAGATGGGTCCCTAAGAAATGTGTATTGACTACAGACAGCTGAACAAGGTAACGGTACGTAATAAATACCCTTTGCCTCGTGTTGATGATCTGTTTGATCAGTTGCAGGGCGCTGCCCATTTTTCAAAGATTGATCTTCGATCTGGTTATCATCAACTCAGAGTTAGTGACAAAGGTATTCCTAAGACAGCTTTCAGAACTCGATACGGGCATTATGAATTCGTTGTGATGCCTTTCGGGTTGACTAACGCTCCAGCTGCATTCATGGACTTAATGAATAGGGTGTTCAAGCCGTTTCTGGATAGATTTGTCATTGTATTTATTGATGATATCTTGGTGTATTCTCGTAGCCAAGAAGAACACGAGGATCATCTGAGGGTTGTACTGCAGATCTTGCGGGAACATAAGCTTTATGCTAAGTTCTCTAAGTGTGATTTTTGGCTAGACTCTGTAGCATTCCTTGGACATGTTGTATCCAAGGATGGAATACTGGTAGATCCTAGAAAGACGGAAGCAGTGCAGAAATGGCCCAGACCCACCACTCCTACAGAGATTCGCAGCTTTCTAGGATTAGCAGGTTACTATAGGCGTTTTGTGCAGGATTTTTCAAGAATAGCAGCACCATTGACCAATCTAACACAGAAAAATGCAAAGTTTCAGTGGACAGATGAATGTGAGCAGAGTTTTCAGAAACTCAAGACATGTTTGACCACCGCACCAGTTCTAGCCTTACCATCCAGTTTGGGAGGATTCACGGTATTTTGTGATGCTTCGAGAGTGGGATTAGGGTGTGTTCTCATGCAAAATGGTCGTGTGATAGCTTATGCTTCGCGACAATTGAAGAAGAATGAACAGAACTATCCCACTCATGATCTGGAGATAGCTGCAGTGGTATTTGCATAGAAAATTTGGAGACACTATTTGTATGGAGAAACATGTGAAATTTATACTGATCACAAGAGCCTAAAGTATATTTTTCAGCAGAGAGATCTAAACATTCGGCAGCGTCGCTGGATGGAACTTCTCAAGGACTATGATTGCACTATTCTATATCATCCAGGGAAGGCCAATGTTGTGGCTGATGCATTGAGCAGAAAGTCCATGGGTAGTTTGGCACATATAGCTCCTGTAAAGAGACAATTGGCCAAGGATATTCACAGGCTCGAAGGTACAGGTATCAGGTTCAGCGTGACTAATTCTAGGGTGTTATTGGCTTATGTTCCAACCAAGTCTTCTTTGATAGAACGTGTTAAAGCCACTCAGTACGAGGATGAACGGTTGTGCAAATATCGAGATGAAGTCCTAGCTGGTAAAAGCAAGAATATGATTATTGATGATAATGGGGTTCTCCGACTAGGTAACCGGTTATGTGTACCAGAAATTGATGGGCTAAGACGAGTTATTCTCGAGGAAGCTCACCATTCTAGATACACTATACATCCTGGATCCACTAAGATGTACCGTGACCTGAAGCAATTGTATTGGTGGTAACGTATGAATAAAGATATTGCTAACTTTGTTGCTAGTTGTTTGACTTATCAACAGGTTAAAGCTGAGCACCAGCGACCCGCAGGACTACTACAGCGGCTTGAGATTCCAGAGTGGAAGTGGGAAAGAATTACCATGGATTTTGTGACTGGGCTACCTCGTACACTTAAAGGTTATGATTTAGTATGGGTGATTGTTGATCGGCTTACAAAGTCAGCACACTTTTTGCCGGTTAAAACTACTTACAGTGGTGCGAGATATGCACAGTTATACATGAATGAGATTGTCCGACTCCATGGAGTTCCACTGTCCATTATCTCTGACAGAGGATCACAATTCTCTTCTCACTTTTGGAGGTCCTTTCAAAGAGAATTGGGTACTAGAGTAGACCTGAGCACCGCATTCCATCCTCAGACTGACGGTCAGTCTGAACGTACTATACAGATATTGGAGGACATGTTGAGAGCTTGCATTATTGATTTTGGAGGTAGTTGGGATGCTTACTTGCCTTTAGCTGAATTATCTTATAACAACAGCTATCAGGCAAGCATTCAGATGGCTCCTTACGAGGCTTTATATGGCAGGCGTTGTCGTTCTCCAATTATATGGTTTGAAGCCGGTGAAGTTAAGGTTTTAGGACCAGACCTGATACAGGAAGCTATTGATAAGGTCCAGTTGATTAGGCAGAGATTGCTCACAGCTCAAAGTAGGAAAAAGTCTTATGCAGATAAAAGAAAAAGGGACTTAGAGTTTGCAGTTAGGGATCGCGTGTTCTTACGAGTTTCCCCGATGAAAGGCGTAACACCATTCGGGAAAAGAGGGAAGTTGAGCCCGAGATTCATAGGACCCTATGAGATACTTGAACGAGTTGGAGCTGCTGCTTACAGTTTGGCCTTCCTCCCGAGTTATCTTTCATTCATCTTGCGTTTCACGTGTCAATGCTACGGAAATACGTACCAGACGCTTCTCATGTGCTTGAGACACCGGCTATACAGCTTAATGAGAAATTATCTTACGAGGAAGAACCAATAGCCATAGTTGAGAGTCAATTAAGGAAGTTATGGAGAAAAGAAATTGTGTTCATGAAAGTTTTGTGGAAAAATCATACTGCAAGGGAAGCTACTTGGAAAATGGAAGAGGATATGCGAGCCAAGTATCCTCACTTATTTCACCCTACAGGTATGCTCGTAGTTTAAATTCGGAGACCGAATGTCTAAAGGGGGAGAGAATGTAATACCCTATTTAAAATAAGGGCAAACTAGTAATTTCATAAGTTATTAAAAAAAAAGAAAAAAAAGGGGAGAGAAACGAAGCTAAAGCAAAACAGAGACTCTGTAGAGTCCAACTACAAATAAAATTGGTAGCATGAAGATTAGGGGAAAGGGTGACGCAGCCTTTACCAAGTTACAATAATTTCAACCATTGCAAGAGAAAAATTGGAGAAAGAGGAGCTCGTTAGGCACTTGGGTTAAGTCTAGCGGGAACCATTCAACTGGGAGACATTTTTGGCTTGATAGGGTTAAACTTTCCATTGTATTTTTAATCTTATTCTCTGATTTATGTAATCTTGCTAGGCATAAAAGAATTTAAAGTACCTATGGAATACCTGGGCAGTGACTTTTGTTAGGCCCTAAGCTTATGCACATACTGGTTAAATAAGTAGTAGTATTAAACTGAATGGAAAAAATTATAGAAACAAGATGGAATTGGTTGAGCGTCAGTTAGATTTATTGATCATAGCAGGGAAAATATATTGATCTAACTGAAAATCAAATATGAAACCCTGGGTTCTTTATATTTGTTAGGGATTTTTCGGTTAGTTTGAAAAAAAAAAATTAACACGAGATCGATATGATGTGATTATAGATTGATTGGAAGAACTGTTGTGCTCGTGGAAAATACACTTGAGCCACACGCGTTTGTACTGTGAGTGATGACCTTACCACAAATTTGTATTTCCATAACCTTCATGGTTTCTACTTGATTTTGAAGTAAAATATATTACTGAAAGATTTAAATTGCATGGGACAAGTCCTTTTACAAGATATGTACCGAGATATTTACTTGAATTATTTTACCGTTACAGGATATGATTTTTACCGCTACTTGACATGTTTTACCGCTAGGTGAAATATTGAATTGTTCTTGAAATGCCTTGTACCTGGTATAGGGATTATATATATATTTGGGATGAACCTTGACAGATCCCGTAGCTAACGATGGGTACGTTAGACCTGGTGCACCTTGTATACTCCGGATTACCGTTACAGTCCCTGCTAGTGGGAACTAGCTTACCGTTACTGATTTCTTCAGGGAGGAATTTATACTGATTGCATGGTTTGTTCTTGAAAATCTTCCTAACCTATATACTTGATATAATATAGTGATTACTGAATTTATTGTTGGTTTGATATTGGTTACTGTTTACTAGAAGAACTCGAAAAGGCTGATTTCTGTTTGCTATTCTGAAAGTGACAATTAAATTATATGTATATTTCTGCATAAGATATACTGGCATGTTTTTTGATTTGTCCCCACTTAAAACGGTTGTGGTTAAGCGTTATTACTCACTGAGTTGCGACTCACTCCTCGCTATATTTTTCTTCCAGATACAGCAGGTGCCGTAGCCGAGGATTTCCATTCTTAGAGCCGCGAGTTCACAAATCCTGATGAGCCCCGCATTAGTTCGCGTGGGCAAGAAGCTTTATTTATTCATTATTGTCCTTCTTTGAAACTCTTAGAGTCGCTCCACTTAGTCATTGGTCAGTCATTCTTTTAGTCAGTTGGATAACCAGTTGGATTATTTATTTATAAGCTAGTCTTGACAGTATATGTTTTCGGGTCCCAATTTCCATAACATGTGATCTTCGCACTTGCTTTTGATATCCATAAGCCTTTTCCAAGTATGAGATTGTCCATATCTCCACTTTTTAGCGGCAGGATGAATTCTTAAAGAGTATTTGGCTTCTAGAAATTGTCGAAGTAATGATTGTTTAGTTCTAAAGTTCCACCAAGCCTTGGCTGCAAAGGAATCAGACACATCTTTTAAAGATTGAAATCCGATTCCCCCTTCCAATGTTGGATAGCACAACTTCTCCCACAATATCCAGTGACATTTTCTTTTCCCATTTCATCGCTCCAAAAAAAGTTAGAAATGCACTTTTCAATCTGTGTTAGCACTCTTTTAGGGGGATCCACAATGGAAATAACATAGAGGGGAAGAGATTGCAAAACAGATTTGATTAAGACTGCTCTGCCCCCATAAGATAGTTGCTTCCCTTGTCAACCTTGCATTCTACCGGTTACCTTTGCCACAAGTTCACTAACATAAACAATTTTCTTCCGGCCAAGATAGATAGGGCATCCCATATACTTGAAAGGGAACGCTGAATTATTAAAGCCAGTGATACTTTTGATCTCCTGAATTCTTGCTTGAGTAGTACCAGGAGCCGCTAGGAAACTTGATTTGTTTTTATTAACCATCTTCCCAGATACCTTCTCGTTCCTTTACGTGTGCATCATAAGTGTCAAGGAAACCAGCTCACCAGAAGAAAATAGAATAGTATCATCTGCATAACAAAGGTGAGTAATCACATGGCAATTCTTATGAATGGAGTAAGGAATGAAATCACCTTTAGGTAGATTATTTAGCATTCTGGACAGCAGCTCAGCTCCCAACACAAAGAGAGAAGAAGAAATAGGGTCACCCTGCTTTAGCTCCCTTTTGGATTTAAAGAAACCATGTCTGGCACCATTAGTGAGGAAAAAGTACCAATTATTGGCAATGAGTCTCCATATCATGTCAATCCATTGCTCACAAAATCCCATTTTCCTCAAAACTTGACACAAATAGTTCCAATCAACCCTATCATATGCCTTCGCCATGTCCAACTTTAAAATAACATTACCACCCTTATTTGGGATCCTAATGTTGTGGACAAGGTCGTGAGTCAGCATAATATTTTCAGTGATAGACCTCCCTTGAATAAAACCAGTCTGATAATTAGAGATAAGTTTATTCATCATAGGGGCTATCCTTCGGTTAAGAAGCTTGGATAAAATCTTGCAAGAAAAATTACTCAGACTTATAGACCTGAATTCATTGAATTGGGAAGGGCTTTCATTTTTAGGTAGAAGAATAAGACAAGTATGAGTAATAGCTCTAGAGATCTCCTTACCTGAAAAGAAATCCAAAACCATTTCAAAAAGATCGGTAGCAATAATGTTCCAACATGTATGATAAAATTTACCCGTCACACCATCAGGACCAGGAGCACTATTAGGACTCATAGAGAAAACAATGTCCTTAACCTCCTCTATAGTAGGTAGGCAGCTAAAAATTTTATTATTCTCCACAGTGATTAGCTTGGGCAACCACTCAAGAAGAGAGAAGTCAGTATTCACATTATCTTGTCTAAAATAGTTCTCAAAGAATGAGATAGCTTCCTCAGCAATCAGGTTATCTTCTTCAAGCCATGTGTCATCATCTTTTTTTATTTTTTCTAAGAGTTAGCCTTCTCCTCTTAGCACTAATAACTGAGTGAAAAATTTAGAATTAATCCCCTCTTCCACAAACCACTTCAACCCAGCCTTTTGTCTCCAAAAACTTTCTTCAAGCTTGAGATGATTAATCAACACTGCATTAGCTTGATTAAGTTTCATTCTATTCTCTTCAGTGTTGCTATTGATTATAGCATCTTCTAAAATTGCAACCTGCTGCTCCAGAGATTTCGTCTTGTCAAAGATATCTCCCCAATGGTATTCTTTGACCATGAAGATAGTTTCTTACAAGTATTCTTTAACTTCAAATGGAATCTCCAAATCGGTGATCCATCAGCGGGTTGATTCCAGGCCTCTTGCACCACCTGCTTAAAATCGTGTTGCTGAGTCCAAAAATCTAAGAACTTAAAGTACTTGGGAGCATTAGATTGGATAGATTTGATGGTAAACACGGGAGGGGCATGATCAGATCTAGTTCTCACTAGACGAGTGACTGAACAGTCATGAAAGACCTGCATCCATTCATGATTCAGTAAGACTCTATCCAGTCTCTTCCATATTCTAAACCTTGGTGCTCTATGATTACACCAAGTATACACAGAGCCAACATATCCAACATCTAAGAGTTCACAGTACATGATACAATTAGTAAAAGGGATGCTCTTACACATCCTATAAGGATTGCCTCCTTTTTTTCTGCAGGTTCATTAATGACATTAAAGTCACCAGAGACCATCCAAGGCTTGGTCATGTTGCTAGAAATTCTCCTTAATTCCTCCCAAATATCCTCTCTCAGTGATTCTTTGCATTTTGCATAAACAATGGTAATATAAACCTATTCATCTCCCCACTTAGCAGAACAAGTAACATGTTGCTCCATATCCTAAATAATAGAGCATTGTACCTCTTCAACAACTAGGATCCAAATTTTGTTAGAACAATTTGAGTGACCAAAGTGATACCCCAATCTTCTTTTGTATGTGGCTAATTTGGTACACTTACTGAAAGGTTCCAAAATGGCCATGAAAGGAATTTATAACTATGCTTTAGGTATTTAAGCCTCTCAAAAGCACAATTAGTTCTGATGCTTCTAATATTCCATATAAGAGACTTAATCATAAGGACAAATAATTAAGTTATTTTGTACTGTGACCTAGTCACAGTAGGTTTTGAGTATCCTCTACCTCCTCCTCTGCCTCCTCTGAAGGCTCTGCCTCTTCTAAAGGAATTAGCACACATGGGAGATAGATTTATTCTATCTATCACCTCGTCAAAGGCTTTTTCAACTACTATATCAGCATTAGATTGATAGTTAAGCATGTCTACTAATTTTTCAGCTTCATCACTAGACATGTCATAATAACTTTCCTCTTCTTCATTTCTTGTACTTTCCTCGCTTTCTTCCCCTTGAATAGATTTTTCATACTCTGATTCCTCCTCATTATCTTCTAATGATGTCTCATCTTCACACTCCAGTTCACACGACGCTTGATTATTTTGATGGTTTATGCTACAACGAGGCTCATCAATTTGGTCTTCATCCTGATCTTCCATGATAGTCTCAGGTTGATCAGCTTTGTTATTGCTTTTTTATTGTTGAGTCTCACGGATTGAGCTGTCTCTAGTTTCATCAAATTCTTTAGCACAGATGTCGGGACCTGACTCCAAGACACATTTAGATTCCACTTGTGAATCATTGATTTTCAGATTATATTGAACTTCTTTACTTCGTTGATCAAGTATGGCATGCTGTGATTGTTGAAAATAGTTGACTCTTTTTGAATTGGTATTTCATCTTTCTTCCATATTACCTTCTTTTTCTTTTTCCTCTTTGGAGGCATGAAAGTTGTGTCACTGTCCTCCTGATCCTCATCATTAATAGTCAAAATTCCCTTTCCTTTAGCATTAATAGGGATACTAGGCCCCTTATTAATACCATCAGCAGGGGTTTTAGGACCATGTATAATGATTTCTTTGGATCCTTGCATTCTGTTGTTCTCCACTACCTTATTCTTCTTCATTTTTTGTTGTTCCTTTGGTTGTTTATTTTCTGTGATATTGGTCTTGTCCCGATTCTTACCCTTTCTCTTTTTTGAATTTTTTTATTTCTTGAAACCTTCTGATTGTTCTTTGTCATTCTTATTCTTTTGATTAGTGTCCTTATTGATATTTTCACCCCCTTAGTGTTCTCCTGTTGCTTGTTTTTTCAAACACTTTCATCATGCCCTTGTAAATGACAATAGCAACAACAATCTGGGGCATCTTCATATTCAATACCTATCCATAGCCTATCTTCAAATCCATGCTCCAATCTGTTGAATCCTACCCATATCTGGGAATGTCTAGGCTTAGCCAAATCAACTTCGACTCTCAACTTAGCCACATTACCCCTGGTTTTGGTGTACATAGCATGGTCTGGGGCCATGGCAAGACCAATATCCTCCACCATTCTTGACAATATGTTCCAAGTAAACAAATGCCATGGTAACTTATGAAGCAGGATCCAAATCAGAGCGAGAGGAGTTTCTTCATCCGGTTTGAAATTCGGTGTCTATCTTAGTACTCTCATGGGATAATTATCAAAATAGATAAATCTTTTGAAGTAGACATTAGTAAAATTAACCTCGTTACTGAAATAAGGGTAAATGTGTCTGGGATCATAATAAGAAATCTTAACAGTCCCTTTTAGGTGAATTTGGGCAACAAACATTTTCCTTATTTCCTCCAGAGCTGGTTTCCCCCATGAAAATTTACCAATCAAGGTCAATTTGCACTGTTTTGATAGATTAACAAAGTAATCGATTGCATTGAAGCACACAGCTGGTTTACTCATTTGCTTTCTTTTTCTTATCTTAATTTCCGGAACTATGTTAGTAGGAGAATTTAGATTTTGACTTACAGATGCAGCGAATGAAGGTTTATTTGGTTGAAGATTCTTTTGATCAGTTTTTGGTTCCAGTTCTTTGAGTTGCCTCCAATTTGTTTTGGGTTGTCACCCTTTTTAGTATTACCTGTTTGAGGAAGATTATTTTGATGGCTTCCTTCACATCTTGAATCATTCTCCCCATTCTTCTTCATGTTCTTAGGATTATCAAAGTTTAAAGATATCTTTGAGAATGGTGGAGCTTTTCCCAGAATATTGTCATTTGGGTGTCCTTCTTCAATATGCATAGATGATTCTTGAAGAACATTTGTATTTTGAGTTGATTTCTGTTGGTCGGGAGGTGTAGCATCATTGGTAGTAGTAGGAGCTGCGGTGATATTGGTTGTGTTAGAAGACGTTTTTTCTGTTAGGTTCGGTGGTTGACTTGATGGACCGATAAGTGATGGGGGTGGGTCTGGTGGTTTGAGGGGTGGTGGGTCAGTAAATTTTCCAAAGAGGTCAACGATCAAATGCATTTAGTAGAGAGAAGTAAGAGCAATTTCTCTTTCTAAATTAGGAACCCCTATATAAAGTCCTGAACTTATTATTTTAGGGTTAGATTTTGATGAAATTAAACCTTGTGAGATTATTGGCTAAGCTTGTTTGCTTAAACATATTTAATTCCTTGATTTGCAATTAGAGTTGATCTAATTGAGGATCAAATATTGTAGGTTCAATTGTTAGACAATTAAGGGGGTGATTAGACTACTTTTTCCTAATTTACTTCTTTAATCCTTTTCTAATCAATTTGGGTCTTGCTTTACAATTCTTGTTATTTCCTTTTCTTATTGTTAATTTTATGTCATTTGGTATCAGAGTCAGGTTAGTGTTTGTTTTTACAATCACTAACCAAATTTTTTATTTATCAAATCTGAAAAAATCACAAAAAAAAACCATAAATCCAAAAAAAAAAATGAGTCTTAGGTTTAGGTACTTTTGGGTGAAATTTTTGTTACCAACTGAAGATATATGAATCTAGAAGTTATTCCTTGAAGGAATTAAACAACAAACATCATTTGGGGTGCTGATTTGAGAATTGAAGAATTATGGTTCATCAACAAAGAATTGGGACTTTTTGAATTTGGTTGTTGCTTTTGGAGATTCGACTACTAGGGTGTGTTCACGGACCAACAAGGAATATAAATCTCAAATTTAGAGCAAAAATACGCTGGTTTGTGAAGATTCAAGTGGAAAAGAGGGCTTGAAAAATGGGTTCTACTTCAGTCCCAGAAGCCTTCGCGATCGCGCGTAACCAAGCGCGATAGTGCAGGGCAAGAATTAAATACCCTATGCGATCGCACCAGTAATACGCGATCGCGCACCACCTGCCAAGGACTTATTCGCGATCGCGACTGCCTTACGCGAACGCGTTGAACAATAATTCCCCTGAGTTTCTAGATCATAAACAAAATTTCATCCAAATCCGAATCCAATTCGTGCCAATTCAATTCATGCCTTTTTTCTTTCCTTTCTTTGACTTTTCTAAATTTCGTCCATTAGCTTAAATTGTATGTTCCTTGCTACAACAACTCCTTTTCCATCCGAACTGGATTAAGTTTGATTGTTGAATCGGACTTGTGTGTGAAGAACAAACTTTCATTAGCCAATAGTGGAAAAAGGCAAGTGTGGTGGGAGTATTAGAGCGAGTAAAAGCCAATCGTTGAGTGTAAACACGAGTGGATTGAGTGCAATCAAATTGAGTGTAAACACTTAGGGAGCGACTTGGTGAGAACTCTTTCTACTAACCTTGTTTGTTTACTTGTTTGTAGGTACGGTGGCTCAAAAAGAATTCGAGGCGGACATGGAACTCTTGATGGCGAGTATTAATTCAATGCAAGATGAATTCAAAGGGATGAAGGAGACGGTTGATTACCTATCTCGAAAAGATAGGCTTCGGAAAATGGGAAGGCAAGTAGTTGAGACACCTCCAACCGTGGGGGTGCGGGGTGATGGACCTAGTCGGATCTCTCGGGCTAATGACCACTACTCTCACATGGTGGTCTAAGATACCTATTCTCTAAATGGCACTCCACAAGAGAAGGATCCCATTCATGATCTTCCAAGAAATGAACCACCAAGGAATGAGACTCCAAGGCGTGAAGTAATGGTGCCTCCATAAAATGAGCACCCATATAATGATGAATACTTTCATGCATATAAAAACTATGATGATGATCCATTTCTTTATCTGGGGGAGGCATGACCAAGAGGAAATAGAGGTCGAGGTGGTCGAGTTGGGAGAGGCTACCAAGGAAGAGCAGAACGTGAAGAGGACTACTATGACTATAGGGTCATGGTGGAAATCAGAGACATCATGATAATGATAGAGAGTTGAACACCATCAAGATCACCTACCAACTTTCCAAGGAGAAAGTGATCCCGAGGAGTATCTAGAGTGGGTTGTCAAGATGGAGAGGATCTTTCAAACCAACAATGTTCAAGAAGCCACGAAGGTCAAGTATGCCAATACTCAATTTGAAAATTATGCTTCCACTTGGTGGGAGTCCAAGCGAAGGCAAAGGGAGACTCAAGAGCTAATTGCAAATGGTGGGTGGGAGGCTTTGAAGGCAATGATGGAAGCTCGATTTCTGCCACCCAACTATGAAAATGAGTTGACCAAGAAATTCTATAACTTGAGGCAAGGAACAAAAGTGTGCCGGAATACTTTGATGAGTTTGAGAAGACGAGAATAAGGGCCAACATTCAAGATGGTGATCGATTCCTCACTTCAAAATTTTGTGGAGGCTTGAATAGGGAAATCTCTTCTCCCATGGAATTGCACCAATTTGATTCCTTGTATGAAGCTTTACAACTGGCGCTTAAGGTGGAGAAAGGGCTTAAATTGGACAAGTCCTACAAGTCCAAAAACATCTCTATCAATTGGAGCAAAGGGAAGGATAATATGAAGACCTATTCCCCATGGGACAAAGCCAAGGAGCCCAAACGAGAGTTCAAGGGGCAATTTGACAAAGCCAAGCCCAAAGAAGAGCCAAAGGTGGGAGGTAACAAAACTAAACTTGAAAGTTTTGTGTAACATTCAATGTTATAAATGTAATGGCCGAGGCCATATGATGAGGGATTGTCCAAATAGGAGAACCATTATTGCTTTGGGTGATGGTGGTTACTAAACGAGTGATAGTGATGTAGAGGAGATAGATAGGGATATTCCTTGTGATGATGATTTTGATGGGGGACGAGGGGAAGGTTAGTAATTTGAGGAAGACATATTCGCTACTCTTGTGATAAGGAGGATAATGGGGGTGAAAGTGAAGGAGGAGTTGAATCAAAGAGAGAACTTGTTTCATGCTTATTGTAAGGTCCAAGGAACCATTTGTTCTCTTATCATTAATAGTGGTAGTTGTGTCAATGTAGTGAGCACCACTTTGATTGAACAACTCAAGCTTCCCACTAGGAAACGTCCACAATCTTACAAGCTACAATGGTTGAACGAGTGTGGTGAACTAAAGGTGATCAAGCAAGCTTTGATCAAATTCAAGATTGGGGACTACCATGATGAGCTCTTATTTGATGTGGTTCCAATGCAAGCTTGTCACATTTTGCTTGGTAGACCTTGGCAATATGACCGTTTGGCAAAGCATGATGTCAAGACTAACAAGTATGCCTTGGAGTTGGAAGGTCGGAAGTTTATTCTTAATCCATTGACTCCGGCTCAAGTGAGTGAGGACTATAGGAAGATGAGAGAGTTGAAGTTGAAAAGAGAGAAAGAAAAGAAAGAGGGAGTCATAGGGGATAAAAGAATGGGAGTTGTCACACAAAAGAGTGAGGAAACAAAAGAGGGAGTGAACTTTGTTCTTGTCCAAGAAGAAGTGCTTGAAAGATGTGAAGGAGGGAATGCCCATGATTCTCCTCCTACACAAGGACCATATTTTGCTTACTAACGAACTAACCCCTTCTTTGCCTAGTTCTATTTCTTCTCTTTTGCAAGGTAATGAAGACATCTTTCCCGAGGAGTTGCCTAGTGGATTGCCACCACTAAGAGGCATTGAGCATCAAATTGACCTTATTTTGGGCTCCCAATTACCCAACAAGGCCGCTTATAGAAGCAACCCGGAGGCCACTAAAGAGCACCAAAAGCAAGTGGAGGAGTTGCTTGAAAAAGGACTTGTGCAAGAAAGCTTGAGCCCATGTGCGGTCCCGGTCATCCTAGTACCAAAAAAAGATGGGACTTGGTGCATGTGTGTGGATTGTAGAGCCATCAACAAGATAACGGTAAAGTATCGTCATCCTATCCCTAGATTAGACGATATGCTTGATGAGTTGTATGGTTCTTGTGTGTTCTCAAAAATTGAAGTGAGGAGTGGATACCACCAAATCCGGATGAAACTGGGTGATGAGTGGAAGAAGGTCTTTAAGACTAACTTTGGTCTTTATGAGTGGCTTGTCATGTCTTTTGACTTATCCAATGCTCCTTCAACCTTCATGAGGTTGATGAATCATGTGCCCAAATCTTTCATTGAAAAATTTGTTTTAGTTTACTTTGATGACATTCTTATCTATAGCAAATCCATTGATGAGCATGCTAATCATTTGAAACAAGTGTTTAATGTTTTGAGAAATGAACAATTATTTGCTAATTTGAAAAAGTTCTCTTTTTGTGTTGAAAAAGTTGTGTTCCTTGGTTTTGTGGTGAGTGCAAATGGTGTAGAAGTAGATGAGGCTAAAGTGGAGGCCATTAGAGATTGGACCACTCCTAAAAGCATTGGTGATGTGAAAAGTTTCCATGAGTTGTCTAGCTTTTATAGGAGGTTTGTGAGGAGATTTAGTACTATAGCAACACCATTGACCGAAGTGATAAGGAAGGATAAAGCATTTGTGTGGGGGAAGGAGCAAGAAGAGGCTTTTGCAAAATTGAAAGAAGTTCTTAATTCCACACCTCTCCTTCAATTACCAAACTTCGATAAAACCTTTGAAATTGAGTGTGATGCTAGTGGGGTAGGAATTGGAGCCGTGTTGATGCAAGATCAAAAACCCATTGCCTATTTTAGTGAGAAACTTAAGGGAACAACCACTAAATACTCCACTTATGATAAAGAGTTTTATGCCTTGGTGAGGGCATTGGCTCATTGGCAACATTATCTTTGGTCAAAAGAATTTGTTATTAGAACCAACCACCAATCTTTGAAACACCTCAAATCTTAAGAGAAGTTGAATGTGAGACATGCCAAATGGGTGGAATTCCTTGAAACCTTTCCTTATGTCATCCATTACGAAAAGGGGAAAGAAAATTTGGTGGCGCCTTGTCAAGGAAGTTTGTGCTACAATCAAGAAGACGAGTGTTGTTGAATATTTTGGGGTCCAAGCTCATGGGTTTTGAGAGTATGAAGGAGATGTATGCCAATGATCCTGAGTTTGGGGAACTATATGCTAATTGTGAATTAGAGGAAAGGGGAAGAAGGATCAATCAATTGTGTGGTGAGGAGGAACCTAGTGATGATGTGGAGAAAAAGAAGTTCCATAAGTATGAAGGATTCTTGTTTAGGAATGGGAAGTTGTGTGTACCTAGTTCATCTTGGAGGGAATTGCTTGTGAGGGAGTCACATAGTGGGGGACTAATGGGGCATTTTGGAGTGGGCAAGACCATGGAGATTCTTAAGGAGCAATTTTATTGGCCTAAGATGAGGGTGGATGTTGTAAGCGTGTGTGGTAAATGCTTGGAGTGTAAGCAAGCTAAGTCAAAGCTACTTCCACATGGTTTGTACTCACCCCTCCCCATTCCCTTAGGTCCTTGGCTTGACATTTATATGGACTTTGTGCTTGGATTGCCTAGGACCAAGAGGGGAAAAGATAGCATCTTTGTAGTAGTTGATAGATTTTTCAAAATGACACATTTCATTCCATATCATAAGATTGATGATGCATCCCATGTAGCCAATTTGTTTGTTGAACGTGTACTCAAATTGCATGGGGTCCCAAAAACTATTGTTAGTGATAGGGATCCCAAGTTCCTTAGTCATTTTTGGAAAGTATTATGAGGGAGGCTTGACACTAAGTTGTTATTCTCCACTTCTTGCCATCCCCAAACTGATGGCCAAATCGAGGTTGGTAATAGAACCTTGGGTGCAATGCTTAGAGTATTTGTTAAGAGGAGACTTGATTCTTGGGAAGAACAGTTACCTTTGATTGAGTTTACATATAATAGAACCATGCATACTTCTACTTGCACGACGCCTTTCGAGGTTGTGTATGGTTTTAACCCCCTAACCCCCTTGGATCTCACGCTTTTATCTCAAAATGTTGTTTAAAACTTAGATGCCAAGGTGATAGCTCAAGAGATGAAGCAACTTCACGAGCAAGTAAGGAAGCAACTCAAAAAGAAAAATCAAGAAGTTGCCAAAAGGGCTAACAAAGGAAGAAAGAAGGTTGTCTTCGAGCCGGGTGATTCGATTTGGGTCAATTTCCGGAAGGATAGATTTTCCAACAAGCGGGCGAGCAAGTTGATTTCTAGAGGCGTTGGTCTATTTCAAATCCTTGAGTGCCTCAACGACAACGCCTACAAAGTTGATTCGCCAAGCAACTACCAAGTGCACAACACTTTCAACGAGTGTGACTTGTCTCCCTCCAAAGTCGAAGAACAATCGAATTTGTTGACGAATTCTTATCAAGAAAGGGGAGAATGATGCAACCCGATGCGCGAGCAAGCCATTTACAAGGAGCCAAGCACGGGAGTTGCAACAGTTGCAGGCCACATTTGCACAACTGGAGCTGCTGGGGCAGTTGTTAGAGGCTTCAGGATCTGTTGGCAGGCTTACTGCCTCAAACCCAGGAAATACTCAACGCGATCGCGAGTCACCAGACGCGATCGCGCAAGGTCAAAAAGATGAGCACCGCAATCGTGCGTCAGCAAACGCGATCACGCAAAGAGGAAATGATGAACGGCGCGATCGCGAGGCCTCAGACGCGATCGCACAAGATGCTGAGAATGGATGAAGGCCAATGCCTTCGTGATCGCGTGACTATAGTCGTGATCGCGAAGCCCTGATTAATCAAAGAACGCGATAGCGCGTGTCCTAGTGCGACCGCGCAGTGACAATGATCAGAACGCTATTTTCAGTTAATGACTTATTGCAAGCCCATTGTCAACGGTTATTAAGGCAATTGTTGCCATTTTTAGGAACCCATATGTAAAGTCCTTAACTCATTATTTTAGGGTTAGATTTTGATGACATTAAACATTGTGAGATTATTGGCTATGCTTGTTTGCTTAAGCACATTTAATTCCTTGAATTGCAATTAGCCTTGATCTAATTGAGGATCAAATACTGTAGGTTCAATTGTTAGACAATTAAGGGGGTGATTAGACTACTTTTCCCTAATCTATTTTCTTAATTCTTTTCTAATCAATTTGGGTCTTGCTTTACAATTATTGTTATTTCCTTTTCTTATTGTTAATTTTATATCATAGGCGCCCAATTATACAAAGATTATTTCTCTATTATATAGAAGAGCGATTTCCATGGACCAAAGCCATCTCTTGGCGACACGTCGTAGGGACATTTTCGAAAATACAAATAATGTTATGGTTATTATGGTAACACCATGATTCTTTTTTGGTTTTCAAGCATGAACACGTGTGCAGTGATGACATAAATTGCTTTAATACTCATTTCTTCTGAACATTCTTGAATTTGTTCACTCCAAGCTCTCTATGCTTACTTTTGCCTACATTTGTTGCTTTTACTCAGTTCTCTCCAATAGCAATTCACTGGCTTCCTCTGTCTCTTTTTCTGGTAAGTGGTTTCTTCTTATACCTTTTTCTATTTGGCTACATTTTCAGTTTACTCATCTGAGTTTCTTTTTCAGTTGGTTTTCAATCTTTCATCTTTTTGGCCTATTGTTAAGTTTTTTCAAATTTAAACTTTTTGGTAGCTTTTTGTTGGATTTTTCACATGTATGTTGGTAATTTTGTTGGATCTACTCATGTATGGTTTTGTTTTTCAAAATCAACCTATTTTACTTTCATCACCCCCTGTATTCTTGAACTGAATTTCTATTTTCTTCGAAATTGGTATGCCATTGTCTTGATATTTTCTTTTAAAGAATTAACTTGAGTTAATTTTTTTTCTTAAAAATTAGTATGGTCTTGATTTTTTTTGGGAAAATAGTGACTATTGAACAGGGAATTGTTTCTTGTGTGAAATCTCGCGTTGGCTAAAGAGCTTATCATTTGATATGTTTTTTCCTTTCAAAGCGAATGACATTATTCAGTATTTGTTACCCATGTAGTTGGAATATAATGGTCACTCAATTTTGGTCCACAGGCTTTTGAAAGTGGAATAAAGGGAAACTGCTTTCTTTCTAAGAGGTAATTCTGTTTATTTTTTTGCTATAATGGACGTGTCTACTTTATGAATAAATTAGATGTTAATATTATAGCATTCGCCTTTTGATAAAGAAAATTTATGAAATGCTGACCTTTTAACCATAAAAGTAAGAAGGGTGATGTGATCAAGCAGACGGGGACATTCATATCTTGGTGACAAAAATAATGACAAGTAGCTTAAGCGACGTATAACATACAGTGGGATAGCACACTAAAAAAGTTCAGCATATCTAGAACGACATTGGCTCTTTGAAAATTCAGTTGCTAAACTATTCTAATCCGAGTCATTCTCATCTACACTGAAAAGGCAAGATGCCACACAAGCTGATATCTTCATTACAGACGAACCTTCTTCTTTCCAGAATGGTTGGTTGAATTGCACTCTAATATGACGTTTCTAAACGGAAACATCCTCTTTCTTACACATGAATAGTTGTGCTTAGCAGTAATTGTGTGTTCTTGTTTGTATCTTCCATAAACTTATGTACGTTCTTAACAAATCTTAAAATATGATTAATATTTCTTGTTACTTCCAATTACTACTAGATCTAATACATTCAACATTTTCAAAAATACTTTTTCTATCTAGAATAAAAATAATTTCGAAAATTCTCTTAGTTGACTAATGAAATGTCCGAACTTTTGAGGTTTCCTATATATTTTCTTTGGCATCAAAGCCCTTTCTACAACAAAGACAAAGGGGAAGTATTTAAAGTAGTTCACTCTCCAAGTTTTCTGTTGTAGATCAAACTTAAGAGACTGGTCCTAATCTAGGGAATGTGCTAGGACCAGTGCACTTGTTTAACTACAAACTTTTTGACATTTCAGTTAAAGTGGAAACTGCAGTTGAAGATGAGATTATTGGATTGTCTCATCCTATTTTTTACTGAACCGGTTAAGGCTCGAAATAGGGCTCGACTTATTTTATAACTCACGGGTAAAGAATTGGAGTCGCCACCTAACATATTTTTTAACTAGGAGTATTAGGGCACCTATTTTTTCTAGCTAATTTTAAAATTAACTCTGAAACTTAGTCTATGAACCAGAAATCTAGGTAAGGGTTCAAGTTAACCCGAGAGGAAGGGGTTAGGCACCTCTCAGGCTCCACCAAATGTGGTTACCGGCCAGACTAAATAATTGGGTTTCTAAAGCAAATAATTAAACTAACTAAGCAATAAAAGATTTGAATATTAAACTATGATATACAAATTTAAAGACAAGTAATAAATATTCGTCTCTTCTAATGACTAAGCTTTGTGCAAATGTGTCTTGCAAAATAAACAAAAAAGTTAGTAAGAATTGCAAACAAAATTAATAATAAAATTAAATAAAGTCAATGATTTTAAAAATTTTGTCGTTTTTCGAAAGGGTTGTCTTTTGTAACTTCACCGTGATGTACTAATTGCCTTCATTCAAAATAAACCTCACAAAAATATAAAGAAAATAAGTTAGTATAAAAATAATATTAATAATAATAATAATAATAATAAAAAATAAAAAATAATAAAATATCAGTAATAGCAATAACAATAAATATAAAATAATACTAAAATAAAGAAAAATTTGATTTTATAAAAAGTGTAGGCTCAGGTTTGTATGAATCGGCTAGAGGTTAGAGACGTCGGTACGGCTGCAAACACGGGGATCCTCCGGTTGTCGTGCCAAGTACCAGTCCCACCACTCCGTTGCCGGCTCGTTTTGCAATTGAAGCTCATACATGTCATCATCGCCTATTTTTAGGGATACGGGGAATGGGGTTGTTTAAGTGTAGTATTGTGTTCAAATCAATTTATATTATCCGTCAAATCCTTGGAAAAGCCTCAAATAGCAATATTTTCATAGGCTTTAATTCAAACCAATATATGTTCAATATCCAGTGGGTCCCACAACAATGTAGTATCTGTTCAATATTCAGTGGGTCCGTCCAAGCAGTGCCAAAGAAATCGCAATATCCTTGCCAAAGAAAACAATGAGCCTCACAGCCAAATTAAACAAATAAGTCAATCATGAACGGAATCATCAGACAAACAGATCACAGTAAATAGCCAAACAATCCAGTTTCAAATAATAATAAGTAGCATAAGAGTAACAGAAACGAGGGCAGAACTGCGCCGGAGTAAGTTTTTTCAGCGAAGCAGCGGCAAGAAACATCAACCAAAGAACGATCTCTGTAGCAAGAAATAACGACAGGACACAAAAGAAGTCGTAACAACCAAAACAACAAAGCGACAGTAATGGAGAAACAGAGGAACAACCACCGCCTCCGACGAAACGCCGGTGGTGCCGCTACAACTCCGTTTCCACCTTCCCCTAATTCCCCTGTCAACAACGCGCAATAACAAGGATCTAGACGAAAATGAAATCAAATAAAGACAGAATAATGGAGATTTAGTGATGGGTATTGCCGATCTAAAAAATATCCCGATCCCCGACCCACTGGTTCCCATTCGGTTTTATGTGTGGGTGTGAAATGGTTGTTTGTGTAATTGGGTATCGATGGTGTATGTGTGTATGGATCAGGGTGTGGGGATGGTGTGTGAGGAGAAGAAGTAGATGTACTAATTTTTTAGTCTTTTTGTATGTATGTATGTATGTTGTTAGGAAGAGAACAATGACGGAGTAATTTCTGATGTGTGTGCGCGAGGGAAGATGATAACAGTGAGGTGAGGTGATGGTGTTTAGGTGTTTATGTGGTATTTGGTGTGTAAATGGAGAAGACTCCAAAAATCTGTCGATGTAGTTGTAGTTGTACTGATATGTGTATAGTACTGATGTTGGAAAACGTGTCTTGGAGGAGAAAAAGTGGTCTTCTTTTTAAGAAAAAGAATTAGAAAAAGAGATGTTGGGGGATTGGAGGTAATTGTGGCATTTTGAGAGAAATTTTGGAAATTAGGAGATAGGAAATCAATTTGAGAAGTGAGAAGAGATTTTAGGGGTTAGGAGTGATTAGGAAAGATAGCAGAAAATCAAGAAGAAGATTTTAAAAAATGCTATTTTCAAAATTCAAAGAATGAAGATGTACTTGGTTAAATATTGTGTCTAGGTTCAAAGAAGAATGCAATTCAATAAATAAAAAATAAATATAAATAAATAAAAAATTTGGTAGGATTTTGAAATATAGAGGAATAATAAAAAAAAGAATTTGGACATTTTCTTTTTAATTGGCCAATATTCAACTTAATATTCAACTTAAAGGTACGAAAACAGAATATGGATATACATATTATATAAAATGCACAAATAATCATTAAATAAGCTCAAATAAAATTATTTAAATATAAATAATCACAGATAATTACTAATCTGCTCAAATAATCACAAATTGATACAAATTTGACATGTAGCCTAAATGATTCAATTATATGAAATAGCCGCGAATATTGTAAATGTACTAAATTGCACAAACAGTCATAGTTTAGACAAATAGACTTAATGATGCAAGATTACGTAATATAGCCATATTTAGGTATGTAATATATAAGTGAGGGATCATGCACGTAAATGCATGCTTTCTAATGCACATTTTGCACAAATAGTCAAATTGCACCTTTAAGTTAAATTATAGGCAATTTTAGAAAAAGGAAGGACAAAATTGGATGTCAACAGCTACCCCTCTTTGCCCGGGGGATGATGAAAGGTCTTCGGGGAAAGATAGTTGACGGAGTAGCCAATTTTGTCACAACTGGTATACAAAATGGTTGAAAAGGGAAAATGGGAGTTTTGGGGGGTGTTTTTGGCCGAATCTCGGTCTCTGAGTTGCCTACATATCTCGGGTTTCACGAGAATAAGGCCGTGTGTAGTTCTAGAACGGCATGTTGCCTGTGTGGGATGCTTATGATGCACGGTTTTGGATGTAAACTAAATTTATCCAGGTATGTAAAGTTTAGGTTCGTGTATGCTTTGCCTTTTGGCGGGATAAATGAAGAGTGAGGCAAAGGCCCAAGCGAAGATGAGATAACATCAATAGATCGAGCGTGGGAAAAGAGGCTTATAATCATACTAGTTATGAAAATGTGGCGTGCTACATACCCATAAATAGGAGTTTATATGTACATAGTTTCCACTTCGTCTCGATAAATAAGTAATCTCGCCTTCAATATTGCCTTGACTGAGCTGGAAAACATTTGAGGAACGAGTTTTGCAAATGCACACGAGTCAAATAGATGGGCACGATTAAGCACGAAAACACACACAATTGACGCAGATATGCTTGAATAGACAAAGTAGGTATTTGTTGGGAAGGAATTGCAAAATGACATCCTAATTTATAATGAGATGACCGGCTTTGGGCATGTCGGAATTCAACAGAATAGGTAGTTTGCAGGTACGAAAAAAGCATTGTTAAAATATGAGGTAACATCAATAGATCGAGTGTGGTGAAATAGGCTAGTAATCATCCAGTTATGAAGATGTGGTGCACGACATACCCATAAAGAGGAGTTTACATAGGCATATTTTCCACTATAACTCGATATATGAGTCATCTCGGCTTCAACATTGTCTTGAATGAACTGAGGAACATTGAGGAGTAAAGCACGATAAATATGCACGATTCAAGCATGATAGGCACGGATATGAAGGAATACGGAACTGACACCCAATCAGCAAGGAAGGATTAGGTAGAGTACTGGTGCGAGTATGGAACTGTAGCTTTGAGTGCTTTGGAACTCAGCAAAATAGGTAGGTTGTGGGTGTAGCAAAAGCATTGTCTGTGGGATTAAGCTTCTTGATTTGGGTTTTGAGATGATGCTAGTGTGTATTTGAGGTTTTGTGGTTGCCCCATTAGTAGTGATTTTGGGAGCGGGTATAAGTGTATGGCGCAGGGGTTCGTCGAGAGGTCGGGGGAGTGCCCTGCAGCAAAATCAAGATAAATGCAAATAGAGATAAAGGTAAAGTAAACTTCCCTCTTGGGTTGAGCCCTCCTTTGTCACGTAGTTGCCTAGTCTGCTTTCAGGTGCTCAGTGCTAGGGAATGTGTACCTCACCTCTGGGGGATATCCATTTTCTTAGTGCTTCTTATCATGGAACAATTGCTTTCTCCCGTTGAGCTGTCGTTGGATTATCTTGCCAGTGCAACGCCGGGTTGTATGTCCTCCCCTTTTTGTATTGAGCTGTGTATCTCTTCATGCAGGGTTGCCTATTATTCTTTCATTCTGGTTGCACACCTTTTGTCATGCCATCTTTTCACCGGGCTGTCTACCCTCCAGGCTGTCTACCCTTTGTCATGTTGTCCTTTCACCGGGCTGTCTACCCTCTAGGCTGCCTACCCTTTGTCATATTGTCCTTTCGCCGGGCTGTTTACCCTCCAGGCTGCCTATCCTTTGTGATGTTGTCCTTTCAACGGGTTGTCTACCCTCCAGGCTGTCTTCCTGTTACAATGTCAAACTTTACATCGGGCCGTATACCCTCCGCTATATCAAACTCGATATCGGGCTGTGTACCCTCAGTCGATACATCGGGCTGTGTACCCTTTGTGAAATGAAAATGCTAAATTCGACTTCAGGCTGTGTACCTTCAGTCGATGCATCAGGTTGTGTACCATTCACAAAAAAAAATGAAAATGCTAAATTCGACATCGGGCTGTGTATCCTCGGTCGATGCATCGGGCTGTGTAACCTCCGCAAGAAATGAAAATGCTAAATTCGACATCGGGCTGTGTACCCTCGGTCAATACATCGGGCAGTGTACCCTCCGCAAGAAATGAAAATGTTAAATTCGACATCGGGCAGTGTACTCTCAGTCGATGCATCGAACTGTGTACCCTCCGCAAAAATGAAAATGCTAAACTCGATATCGGGATGTGTACCCTCGGTCGCTGCATCAGACTGTGTACCCTTCGAGAAAATGAAAATGCTAAAGTCAACTTCGGGATGTGTACCCTTAGCCGATGCATCAGGCTGTGTACTCTCCGCAAGAAATGAAAATGCCAAAGTCGACATCGGGCTGTGTACCCTCCGTCGATGCATCGGGTTGTGTACCCTTCGCAAAAATGAAAATGCTGGATTCGAGATCTGGTTGTGTACCCTCAGTCGATGCATTGGGTTGTGTACCCTCCGCAAAAATGAAAATGTTGGATTCGACATCGGGCTGTGTACCCTCAGTCGATGCATCGGGCTGTATACTCCGCAAAAATCAAAATGCTGGATTCGAAATTGGGCTGTGTACCCTCAGTCGATGCATCGGGCTATATACCCGGCAAACAAAAGTAAAGTGCAACAAGTAGAATGCTATTGTCATGTCATGCGATGTGCTAAGGAGGCTATCGTGTTGCTGTTATAGGGACTTTCTTGAATTATTTTAGGGGATTTCAAAAATTTCAGCCCCAGTGTCAAATTTACGTCTATTGGAATTTTTGAGGGGGTTCTCAAAAATTCTTCCCCAGTTTATTGTTTATGATAGTTCACCGAAAGAAGGTGGTTGCATAACACTGAACACCAAATGTATTGGCTAGAATCTGCATTCGTCCTTTAATGTGACGATTGGGTGTATTGATGACTATGAGTATGTGGATATTTGTATACTCAGACTGGGGTTTGATATTTGGATTCCGCCGGATTTGGAGGTTGTCCATAATTGTGCTTGTTTTGGTCAATCAGACTCTGAACTCTGTGTTTCAATGCTGGATGGCTTGCGGTGTTATGGTATGGAATGTTTGAGTGACGAGTATAGATCTTGTCGGATCGAAATTGATAAATGGGTATCTAGGGAGTAGTTTGTTTGCTGGTTGCAATGTCCTTTGATTGGGCTAAAGGAGTGAAAGCATGAGGTTTCGTCTTTTTGTATGTCTTTGATCGTGTTGAGCCTGATAAGGTGGTTGTTGAAAGTCTTGATAGATGGGAGGTTGTTTATTGTGTAAGTTGGGTGCAATGTGAGGTTATGAGTTTAAACAGCTTCGGTTGTATAGTGATTGGACTTCTTTGTTGTGACTCTCGTGTGGGCATAATGGAGGTTGTCATATGCTGATGGTTCAAAGGACTTTTGTTGTAGGAGAAATTGTTTTCAGCTCGCTTGCCGTTTTTAGCTTTTTCCGAATGCAGATTCTTGACCAACTTCAGTGTTCAAGCACAAAGCAACCGTAACAAAGTGGTTAAATGCAAAAAACCGTGTGGGCACTTTAGCAAAGACTTGATGCAAAAATGACACATAAACTTAAGAAAATGCTTACCCGTAGATGATGGATTAGCGCTTGAATTTGGAGATTATCATACAACGCCCAGACATCACAAGAGATTGCCTAAGTGCTTTATGTAGCAGTCAAGGCAAGGATTTTGATCAAACGACTGATGCTTGTTTAAGCGGGAGATTAGGAGTTGGATGTCAATGAAAATTGGTAAAGATGTTGTGTAAGGAATAGATTGTGTTGTGCAACAGAAAAAGATGTTGGCTTTTGTCGAACACCAAGACCTTGAGTGCATTTGTCATCCTTCCTTGCAAATTTGTCTGTCATGATAGCTATATGTCCTCGAAGAGATGCTTAATGTCTTTCATACTTGTCAACCAATTACTGCAATATAGTCCCTGCAACAACTTTCCTTATTGGATAATATCTTATTGCTGAGTCATTGACCTCGATGTAGGTTGCCTATGTATCATGTGTATTCTTAGATTGATGCGTCCTTTTTTAGTTGTCGTCATGAGAATTCATATCACCCCAATAAAGCCTTCGACCAAAATTGCTCCAAGAAGTCTATTAGCCTGTGCTTTTATATCAACTCAACCTTTGCTATGGTAAGTGTCTCAAATAACTTCACCGTCTTGCTTTATCTTTGCTAGTGGATAAAGATATGCTTCCAAATGCTCCAGGGGTCTCTAGGTTTGTCATATAATGATGGCTTTGTCATTGTGTCTTTGCCTCTCCTTTTCAAGTTGAATTTTCTTGCTTGTTTTGGTAGTTGTGTATAAGTCTTCGTTTTATCCCTTGCCTTCTAATTCCTCCTTGTCTTTCCTTTTCCCTAGCTTTGGACTTCCGTTTTGATCATGATAGGAGCAAGTTGGAAAGTGCTTTGGATCACAGTCATGTATTGCAAGTGGTATGACTGTGTAGACTAGAGCAACAAAGATGATCCTTGGATATTGGTGTCAAATGGTCTTAAGGTGAGTCATGTGTGCCTTTGAGTTTGACCAATATTTTTCTTGCTTTGTCAATTTTCTTTCCATGTGCATAGTACTTGCTGGAATAATTGAGGTACTGGGACAATAAATCCACCAGTTTTCAACCTTTCGAGCAATTGAGCGTGGGATTCGGCTAGTGGAGTGTAGTTTCTTTTTGGTCTTTTGGTTTGCATCAGGGCGAGGCCTAAGAGGGCATGGTGGTGTATTTCGGTAGTTGGCTTGAGTGTTTTGCTGGTATGGTGGACGATTTGATGCTGGGATGTGGAATATAGGCCGAGTGGGCTAAATGTTGTAAATGGAATATTCAGGTGGTATATGAAAGTAGGGATAAAATGATGGTGGTGTTTGATAGTAGTGGTTGAAAGTAGTGTCTTAAATGGTTGCAGCAAAAGGGACTTCATCTCCTTTATTTTGAGAAGGCTCACATTTCCAGACTGGATAGCCTTATTAGTAGTTTGTAATGCAGTGGAGGTACTATAGAGAGAGGAGAGTGGTGGTGGGAATTGTTGTGAAAATCTCTGGCAAGTTTACTTGCTTAACTATATCTTTTGCCTTGGTATTCGACTCGAGCCAACCTTTTGGGTAATAGATTTTGAGTTTGGTAGTGAGTTAGAGACAGTTTGGACATGCGAAAGGTTTTAGATATCAAGATTTGGGCATAGAGTAGGGAGAGAAGGTGCCTTGGTATGAGAGCAAATTTGGGGAAAGGATTCCTTTAGAGACCTAGAGCAACAGACAAATTCATGCAATGCACACATATCAAATAAGAAATGCATCCTACAATGTGAAGGACCGTTTTACGCACGATGATTTGAAAAGCGCTTTATGCCACATGTATCATTTCACTTGCTAACAAAATGCGAAGCTTAAAAGATAATATTGCATTTATTGGACTTTTGTTACATTGGCTAATATTGAAATAGTGCAAAAGGTGGAAAACATTGCTAGAAGGTTAGAACATGGCCAGGTGAACATCTTTCATGCTGATCCATCCCTAGAAGATTATTCTTCTTCTTCTTCTTCTTCTTCTTCTTCTTCTTCTTCTTCTTCGGACGAGTCTTCCTCGGATAAACTTGCCTCTGATGAGTATCCTTGGAAGATGATATTATCTGCATCAGTTAAGATCCGGGATATGTCAAATGTGAAGTTCTTCAACACTTCCCCAAGCTTTTCCTCCTTTCTCCTCTATTTCTTTATCAGCTACATCGTTCATTCCTTCGCTACCTCATACACCGTTAGACTCTATGCGTTTTGTCAGGAATTCTGCCTTACTGCGCTATTTGCCTTTTTCTTTATTATTTGCTTCAACCGAACTTTGCTTCTTTGCTATTTTCCCTCGTGCCTTTGCCAGTTGTTTGCGTAACCTCTTGTACTCAGATTCTAACTCGTCAGCATTTCTTTTCCTTTTTGTTGTTGCTCTTGGTTGAACTGCCCTTGCTATGTCTTTCCTAAGACAATCTGGATAATCTTCATCATAGCCAGCGTCAAACCTGTCTCGTCCAAAAGTCTCGATTCCCATTTGTTGCCTTTTTTCCAAAGTTCTAATATCTTATCTTTGAACGGTATCACTCCTCCAAGAATATTTGCTTTGAAACTTCTGATGTCTATAATTTGGGATACAATCTGCTTCCTCCCTGCTTGTCTAAGTGCCCTTAAAGGAGTGTATGGATAAACTCCTCTATAGCCCATTAAGATGAGAAATGAGTTTCTTTCGGATCGTGTGATTACTGTTGTGCTGGGAAAGTAATCAAACATCTATTATATGTTTTCAGATGTCAACTGGCAAAACATGTGGTGCCAATCGTTGGCAGTTGCTGGTTGGTCCCGCTTCTCAAGAGCGTCCTCCATGCGGGCGGTATAAGTCAAAATATAGTTTTCTCTCAGTATGGAATGGAAAACTTGTTGTGCTATCTATCTTTTGCAAATGCTCCATCAATGATGCAATCCAAATTGGGATTAGGACCCAACCATCAAGAGCCAAGCAAGAAGGGTGTGCGGATGCGAGGGAAAGAGCTTGGGGAATGATTTGAGAAGTGTCAAGAGGACCCAGGACCTTAGGCGTCGGACGCCTTCTTGCTAGGCGCCCCGCCTATGCTTGGCCTAGGCAGCCTACTGCATGAAACTCAGGCGCCCCGCCTGGAACCCAGCACCACCAGGCGCCCCCTGGCCTCAGCACTTCTCCACCAGGTGCCCAACAGCTAGGCGCTCTACCCACTTCTAGGCGCCCCGCCCACATCGCTGAAGACCTCAAGTTTTGGCATTGAACTTCCTATTTTGCCCTTAAGTAGCTTGTATGTCTTAACCCAGCCCATGAGCATTTTAGACATTTCACCTAGTCTTGTGAAAAACTATAAATAGGAACACTTAGCTATTTCTTTCATTATCTAGTTTAGACATTGAATAGAGAGGAGAGAACTAAGAAGAGGCCGAGCCTTTATTTGTTGAAGCCCGAGGCTTCGTGTATGTCTCGACTTGGAACCTATAGAGATTCATCGCTAGTATGAATTCCTTGTAAGGTTCGAGTTTCATTCTCCCTCTTGGATAATAAATTTTTGTTTGAATCTAATTGTTCGTTCTTTATTCTATTTCTTGCCTTCCTAGTCTTTAATTTCTCGGTATCTTTTAGATATCACGTTATCTATTTTATCGCTTCCGCATGTTTATCTCGTGTTTAGCTTCTGCGTATTTTCCATTGCATCAGTTGGTATCAGAGCAAGGCTCGGGTTATGTTCTTACAAACCCACGTTCCTTGTTCATCGTGTTAGTATTGTTGTTGTTTTTGTGTTTGTTCTTGAAAGTTTGAAGAAAAACAAAAAAATTTAAAAACATGAAAAATAAATTGGTAGATCGGGTTGAATTCGAATCCCCATGTGTTAAAAAGTATTGGGGTTTGTTCCTTATTGTATCTCCGTCATTTTGATACCCATATATCACAATTTGGTGTTATGATTCAAAATTTCGAAAATCAAAACCCCAAAATTTGAAAATTTCTTGAAAACGCTTCAAATTCGAATCGAAGCTTGTTGTTGTTTGTTGGAGGTTGAAAACCATTGGGGATTGGTTATTATAGTTGTATACACCTTTGGGTATCGTTGATTTTGTGTATCGGGTTGAAATCGTTCGAAAAAGTTGGCCAAAAATCGCCAAAACTGGTTCTTGAAGAAAATTGGAACAGGCGTAGGCGCCCCGCCGACATCCCAGGCGCCCCGCCTGATTTGGCTACTACCTAGGCTGCTGGAAGTATCCAGGCACCCTGCCTGGCACACAGTTTGGTCCGATTCACTTCTTTTCGTAGTTTTTGTGTTCCGTTTGTTTCCTAACTTCTTGGTTAGAATTTCTAGGATAATTGGCCTACTCCATTGACACTAACTATTGAGCGTATTAGGACACTCGTGCGTAGAGGAGATTAGAACTCAAAGAAGAGTCGTAGATTTTTCTTTTGCCTCAAGTGCGCACTTAAATAGCCGTCCGTACATCGAGTCTCATTAACTCCATTCCGAACTTTTACTTGGACATACTAGTTGTGATCACCTTGGTTCCCATGTTGTAAGGCCTCGCCTTTGAGTGTTCATATATCCAGTGATACACGTGAGGGAGTGACTTTTGGGAGGTTAGTCTTTTAGTGTTGCAACTATGTCGGATAAAGATTGTGGAGGGTATGACTCGTGTACAGACGAGGGAGACTATGGTTCCTACGATGGTGATGATGGATATTGCTATGATGACTCGGGGAACGATGGCTCGTATGAGGATGAAGCGGGTTACTATGATGATCATGAGATGCAAGAAGATTATGAAGCTTGTGAAGATGAATTTGATGAATCTAATGCTTCAAGTCAAGAAATCGAAGATGGTAACGCTTCAAGGTATATTGATCCTACTTACTCTACTTGTGATGAATATGAGCATGATAGTGACATAAAGGGAATTGATGATGAAATTTATTATACGCATTATTTGTTTGCATCTTCTCTTGGTGTTGCTGTGGTGTACAAGGGGGAGTAGAGGTCCTTCCATTAGTATGGGAGGAGGTGGTGGTTGTTCCGTGGGAAAGAAGAGGCCATCTTCTAGGTACGCTAAGCGACCTAATGCTTCTAATTCCCATGTGGAGGATGGTTTGAGAAATGGTGTTGCTTTTGCTACTAAGGGCTTATATTGTTCTTTCAATGCCTTGAAGGGTAGTAGTAGTAGGAGTAGTACTATTGGCTATGGAACCAAGGCGAGAGGCACTTATGGGTTCCATGGCAAGGGTCCTTCCTTGACTTCCAATAACATTTCTAATATTGGAAGAGTGACGGGAAGTGGAAGTTACCCTAGCGATCTGTCTAGGCGAGGAGGGATAAGGGAGACCCAAGTTGCCGGTGTTGACACTCGTGGGCGTCCAAGTCCTCATTTGGATGCCAATCTACAAAACTTGGGTAGGCAAAGGTTCGTTGTTGAGGTAAATGGTATTGGAGGGTACTTGCTCAAAATTGATGATATCGATGCCAATTGCATTAGCACCTCGTTGGTTGATAGTCTAAGGATACCATGCCGTGAGCTAGAGAGTCCTTATGAGTATGAGGGAGTGTGGGTTTCCAAGGAATCTCGGGTACTTCTATCTCATAGGAATTATAGATGTTATGTTTGGTGTGATGTGTATCCAATGCAACATGTTGATATTTGGCTAGGTAAGCCATGGTTTCATGATAAGAGGTTGCAATATAGTACTTTAAACATGTGATTCTTGTGGGCATAGGGCAAAGAGTTTATGACTTTTTACCTTATCGGGCAAGAGACCAATTGTCTACTAGTGCATCTTCTATGGCTATGCAAAGGAGCAAGGAGCGAGAACTTCATTCCATGACTGAAAATGTGCAATCGAGAAGTCCTACAAACACAAGCAATGGTGGGACTAGTGCAAGAAAAGAGTTGGCAAATGTCAGCAAGGTGAACTCGAAACCACAAGTTTCAAAGCCAAGTGGTTCACCAACGAAGAAGAAAAAGACATCAAGTGATGAGTCTCCAAGTCCTAGATTCCGGGTTGATGTTAAAAGTCCACCTACTCCGGCTATGGGTATTCTTGGGCCTCGTCCCAATTCGCCCGAATTTGAGAGACAAAAGATAGAGAGGAGTAAGGGAGCGACCGGTGACAACTCTCGAGTGGAAAAAAGAGAGTTTGTGTTGGTGATGTGAGTGAGTTGTCGCCACTCGAATCTACACCCAACCTTGAAAAAAAAAAAGAGGGAAAAGGAAGAGTTAAAAAAATCATTGAGAGTGAGGACACACCTTATTCTAACCTTAACCCTTTATCTTTTTCTTCTATTTGTTTGAATTCTTGTGTAGGAATTCTTGGAGGCAAACTGATGGAGCCTCAATCATGTTCCAAGATGGAAAGGCAGGGTGAAGGAGAGTCCAAATGCGAGATACAAGGTGAAGGAACTACCCGTGATGCTTCAAGTACATTGAGTGAGCCCGGATGCAACTCAAATGTAAGTGATAGTCCTTTTTCCCTTAAGCATGAAACTTCCTTGTCTTGCGTTGATGTTTGTGAAAACTCTATGCTAGATGATTTGCATGAATACAATATGTGTGCAACTAGTGTAGAGCCTTTGGGTCAACTTGCGTGTGAAAATGAACCACTAGTTGAGAGGGTTGAAAAGCCACATCATGATGTGAGCTCGGTTTTCATTGAACCTCTCTTTAGTGACAATATTGAAGTTGACCTTGTATGTGAACCTTGTTATAATACCCCACCCATCTTTAATAAAGGAGAAGATGAATTGCATGATTATCCTATTCTTCCCTTTGATTGCTTAATTGGTAGCGGTGGTCTCACGTGTTGTAGCGAGGGTAATCGTGACCTTGAGGAGTCTCTATTGCATTAGATGGATCGAATTGTGTTCGATGACTCCTCAAGAATAGATATTGTCTCTAGTTTGAGAACTTCACCTTTACTTGATAATGAACTTGAGAAGTGTGCCTACACTAATCCTTTGTATGAGGGAGACTTCCATGAAAGTGGTGATTTTATCAAACTAGAGTAATTTGTGAGTTTGAACCCCCATGGATTGGAATGCTTAACTCTATAGATAATCCATTGTTTGAGACATCCCTTGGGAGTTTTTCTAGCGAGGCGGGTTGTATTGGAGGTAAATTCGGAGGTGAGGAGGTACCTCTTGGTGTATGTAAGAGTGCTCGTAGGAAGGGTAGTGGAGTATTCGATGTTAGTTGTGAATTGAACTATTTAACTTACTCTATCCCATATATTGATCACACCTTGAGTGTTGAGCATGCCAAAGCCAATGTATCACATTGTGATAATATTGCTTCAAAGGCTTGGTGTGTTGGTAGTAAGCTTAGGGATCATAGGGAACTTGATTGCTATATCTTGCATGTTGCATGCTCTATTGATTTCTTTGCTTGTCTTTGTGTTGGATGCACTTTCCTTTCGAGTCAAGTATGTGTTGTTTCCTTTGGAGACATGAGCTTTTTAATTGTCATTGACGCTTGGCTCTATCACAAGAGTATGTTTTCCACACTTTTTGAGCACTAACCTACTCTTGAAGTAGAAATTTTTGTTTGTGTTTGTCTTTGAATGTAGACTTTGATGGTTTGATTTCGAGGACGAAATCCTTTCAAGAAGGGGAGGATGATGCAATTCAAATTGAGATTAGGACCCAACCATCAAGAGCCAAGCAAGAAGAGTGCGAGGATGCGAGGGCAAGAGCTTGGGGAATTATTTGAGAAGTGTCAAGAGGACCCAAAGGCGCCCCGCCTATGCTTGGCCTAGGCAGCCAACTGCATGAAACTTGGGCGCCCCGCCTGGAACCCAGCACCACCAGGCACCTCGTCTAACCACCAGGCGCCTCGCCTGGCCTGAGCACTTCTCCACCAGGCGCCCAACAGCTAGGCGCTCCGCCCACCTCTAGGCGCCCCGCCCACATCGCTGAAGACCTCAAGTTTTGGCATTGAACTTCCTATTTTGCCCTTAAGTGGCTTGTATGTCTTAACCCAACCCATGTGCATTTTAGACATTTCACCTAGTCTTGTGAAAAATTATAAATAGGAACACTTAGCCATTTCTTTCATTATCTAGTTTAGACATTGAATAGAGAGAAGAGAGAACTAAGAAGAGGCCGAGCCTTTCTTTGTTGAAGCCCGAGGCTTCGTGTATGTCTCGACTTGGAACCTATGGAGATTCATCGCGAGTGTGAATTCCTTGTAAGGTTCGAGTTACATTCTCCCTCTTGGATAATAAATTCTTGTTTGAATCTAATTATCCATTCTTTCTTCTATTTCTTGCCTTTCTACTCTTGAATTTCTCGGTATCTTTTAGATATCACGTTATCTATTTTATCGCTTCCGCATATTTATCTCGTGTTTAGCTTCCGCGTATTTTCAATTGCATCAGTTGCTCAGATGATGCAATCCAAATTGGGATTAGGACCCAACCATCAAGAGCTAAGCAAGAAGGGTGCGAGGATGCGAGGGCAAGAGCTTGGGGAATGATTTGAGAAGTGTCAAGAGGACCCAGGACCTTTGGCGCCCCGCCTGCTTGATAGGGTGCCTATGCTTGGCCTAGGCAACCCACTGCATGAAACTCAGGCGCCCCGCCTGGAACCCAGCACTACCAGGCACCCCGTCTAACCACCAGGCGCCTCGCCTGGCCTCAGCACTTCTCCACCAGGCGCCCAACAGCTAGGCGCTCCGCCCACCTCTAGGCGCCCCGCCCACATCGCTGAAGACCTCAAGTTTTGGCATTGAACTTCCTATTTTGCCCTTAAGTGGCTTGTATGTCTTAACCCAACCCATGTGCATTTTAGACATTTCAGCTAGTTTTGTGAAAAATTATAAATAGGAACACTTAGCCATTTCTTTCATTATCTAGTTTAGACATTGAATAGAGAGAAGAGAGAACTAAGAAGAGGCCGAGCCTTTCTTTGTTGAAGCCCGAGGCTTCGTGTATGTCTCGACTTGGAACCTATGGAGATTTATCGCTAGTGTGAATTCATTGTAAGGTTCGAGTTTCATTCTCCCTCTTGGATAATAAATTCTTGTTTGAATCTAATTATCCGTTCTTTCTTCTATTTCTTGCCTTCCTAGTCTTGAATTTCTCGGTATCTTTTAGATATCACGTTATCAATTTTATCGCTTCTGCATATTTATCTCGTGTTTTGCTTCCGCGTATTTTCCATTGCATCAATGAACCAGATTTGTAATAATAAATTGCAACCCTCGAAAAAACTAGCACCCTTCTTGCATCTTTTTGAAGCACGGTTCATCTCTGCGACGATCATAGGTACTAAAGTGTACTTCTTGTCAAAGTCCTTGAGTAAGGCATCAACAATTGAAACCATAAAAACATCAACTCGTCCTTTGTGTTGTGGAAACATGATAGTCCCTAAAAAGCTGGTGACAAAAGCAAGTACCCTCCGCTCTTGCCAATCTGACTGGTTATTGCTGAAATAGTCTTCAGATTCTTGAAATGCCTCTCTATACCCAAATTTAATGTAGAGGGAAGTTAGAGAAATTCCTGATTGCCTTATACTGTCTGTGCATAATTCGGTCTTAAACCCTACTATTTCGAAAAACTCCTCGGGTGTAATGTTCTTGGGCATTAAGACTTCTTCACTTTCAAATGGTAATTGAGTTAACCCGCCTATTTCCTCTAGTAGTGGTGTCAACTCTACGCTCCCAAAGTGAAAAATTGCTCGATCTGCATCCCATTAATGTACTGCTGCTTCTAACATCCCTTCCACTACAATGTGTTCCATTAGTAAAATCATATTCCCCAACACCATTTTGACTTGGTCTTTTTGATCTATCCTTAGGTTTCCCCACCAATCCCTGAGTAACTGATGGATTACATCAATCATGTCAAATGTTCTATTGGCCATGATCCTTTAGAAAAGGTGAAGGATGATAGGAAAAGGGAGAAGAAAAATGCCTAAGATTCGCTTTATTCTGAGCAAAATGATCAACGTGTGGCACAATCTTTTGAAAACAATGCAACAGAGGATATGAAGAAATGTGTCGTTATAGGTTGAGAACCTTTTAGACACTTTAGACAGAAGTTGCTAATGGACTTTTGACATGCCAACGATGTCAAGTCTTTATATAATGCTTAAAGGATAAACGTGCGTTATGTGTCATCGCATGAATCAAACGGTCATTTCTGCTTCAAATCGGGCTTTTAATACCTCTTCGGTTACTATTTGAGCCTTTGAATAGCTTTGAATACAGAATGATTCCAATCCATTGGGAACACGGTCGTTTCTGATTCAATTTGGGCTTTTAATGCCTCTTAGGTTACCTTCGTTCCTTTGAATGGCATTGAATACAGAATAATTCCGACTGTTTATGAATAAACTATTATTTCTGATTCAATTTGGGCTTTTGACGCCTATTAGGTAATCTTTGTACCTTTGAATGGCATTGAATACAGAATAATTCCGACAGTTTATGAATAAACAATCATTTATTATTCAATTTGGGCTTTTGACGCATATTAGGTAACCTTTGTGCCTTTGAATGACACTGAATGCAAAACAATGCCAATAAACGGTCCATATTTTGCTTGTTCAATCCTTTAAGTAAATGCAAATAAATCATGTTCAACGCTCCTTAGGGTCAAAAACATGTTTGGATTGTTCGAACAAGTTGGCCAATTGGACTTGAGAATAAGTCGACTAATGATATGTCATGATATATGATTCCTAGTGTTGCTATTAAGGAATAGAGTTAGCTAGACTAGGTATTATTATCCTCCAAAGCGGACGATTCAGGAGCGGGAACATCTCAAACCAAATAGATTCCAAGTCATTCCCCTTAAAGGAACCTTTGTGAGGGGAAGGGTGGTTGTAACCGACGTGTTTTCAACGCACGATTTAGAAAGTTGCCAGGAGTGGTAGAAGATATGCATGATATGCACAAGTTTGAAAATGTACAAATTTTGAAAGAAATACACAAGTTTGGAAAGAAATTTGCACATGCTTTCTAAAAATGCTTAAGTATCGTAAATATGCACATATGGAGATATTTCACAAAATAAGTTTTTAAAAAGGGTAATAAAAAAAAGAAAAACAAAATAAACACGTTAGTTTTGAAAAAAATAGGATTAATAGAAACTAGACAATATTAAAAAAAATAAAAAAAGAATCATTAAGTGAAATTGTTTTAAAGAAAAATATTTAGCAATTTTATGGAAAGGATGCACATATTGAAGTATTTCACAAAAAATAATTTTAAAAAGGAGGAGTAAAAAGAAAAACGAAACAAACAAGTTAGTTTCTAAAAATAGGATACTAGAAACAAGACAATAAAGAAAATACAAAAAGAATTATGACGTGAAATTGTTTTAAAAAGAAAAAGATTTAGCAAATTTATGGATTATTTGAAAATAGTTGAAGTGTGGGACGTGTTGTACTATCCTAAAGAACTTTCCAAAAGTTGGGTGATCTAGACAAGGGACATGGTTCCCAAGGCGGACAACCAAGGGGTGGGAACGTTTAGAATTGTTGGTTGTACCACAGACCAACTATACCCCAAACCGTTCCCCCTAAAAGGGTTTTTTGAGAGTGAAACGACCGTGTGATCCACGTAACCGTTTATAGTGTGTGCAAGTGTAAAACCTTCCAGGAGTGGAGGAAGTGTGAGTGATATAAATAATAAAGAAAATATAACCAAACAATTTAAATAATAGAGCGCCAAATTTTAAAAAACGACCTTAATCCTACACAAAAGGAAAGGAAGAAAAGTTAGTATGACAAGAAAATAATGAATCTCAATTAAAAGTCCGTTATGGTTTGAACCTTGAAATCCCCAGCGGAGTCGCCATTCTGTCGCATCCTATTTTTTACCGAACCAGTTAAGGCTCGAAATAGGGCCCGACTTATTGGGTAACTCATGGGTAAAGAATTGGAGTCGCCACTTAACATATTTTTTAACTAGGCATATTAGGGCACCTAATTTTATTTTTAGCTAATTTTATAATTAACTCCGAAACATAGTTTACGAACCAGAAATTTAGGTAAGGATTCAAGTTAACCCGAGATGAAGGAGTTAGGCACCTCTCAGGCTCCACCAAATGTGGTTACCGGCCAGACTAAATAATTGAGATTCTAAAAAAAATAATTAAACTAACTAAGCAATAAAATATTTGAATATTAAAATATGATATACAAATTTAAAGGCAAGTAATAAATATTCGTCTCTTCTAATGACTAAGCTTTGTCCAAATGCGCCTTGCAAAATAAACAAAAAAGGTAGGAAGAATTGCAAACAAAATTAAGTAAAGTCAATGATTTTAAATATTTTGTCCTTTTTCGAAAGGGTTGTCTTTTGTAACTTCACCGCGATAACTAATTGTCTTCATTCAAAATAAACTTCGCAAAAATATAAAGAAAATAAATTAGTATAATAATAATAATAATAATATAAAATATCAGTAAATAGCAATAATAATAATAATAAATATAAAATAATAATAAAATAAAGGGGAGATTGATAAAGTGTAGGCTCAGGTTTGTATAAATCGGCTAGAGGTTAGAGACGTCGGTACGGCTGCGAACCGGGGGCCCTCCGGTTATTGTGCCAAGTGCCGATCCCACAATTCCATCGTCGGCTCGTTTTGCAATTGAAGCTCATACATGTCATCATCGCCTATTTTTAGGAATACGGGGTATGGGACTGTTTAGGTGTAGTATCATGTTCAAATCAGTTTATATTATCCGTCAAATCCTTGCAAAAGCCTCAAATAGCAATATTTTCATAGGCTTTAATTCAAACTAGTATCTGTTCAATATCCAGTGGGTCCCTGATGCAATGCAAAATACGCGAAAGCTAAAAACGATATGAAAATGCGGAGGCGATAAAAATAAAGATAAGAACAGAACGAGACGAGACTCGAACGATTACCTAAGTAGTAACGAGAAATTTGTCTCGCTACACCTCAAGTGAATGTCAAGGAATCACCTATGCTAATGCAACTATCCTCAAGAGATACCCGACTCTTGCAAATACAATGATCAAAGATGGATGAAGTTCAAATTGGATTTCACCAATTGAATTCAAGTCCCAAACAAGGGTTTAAAGAAAGCATAGCGCAAGTTTCTTCAATATTCAAGGTGATGTAAATGATGAAAATGGCTAAGGGGAGTTTATATAGTACTCCCTTACATAAATGTGAAATGACTAAAAAGCCCCTAGGTCTAGTTAATACATTAGAATAACTTAGGTCTAAAATAGGAACTTCACTACAAAAGTTGGAGAGTTCAGCAAGCTAGGCGCTCCGCCTAGGTGTGGGCGCTCCGCCTGGTGGAGTGGCTGACCAAGGCAATGAATGGCTTGGGCGCTCCGCCCATTGCTCAGGCGCTCCACCTGGTGTTGCCTGGCTTGAGGCGCTCCGCCTGGCATCAGGCGCACCTCCTGGTTGCTCTTGAATCTGGGCGCTCCTCCTCAGTCTGGGCACTCCGCCCGGCCTTGAAGCATGGGGTTTCCTCCTTCGATTGAACTCCAATGCATGATCTTCAAGTCGTTTCCGGAGTCCTTCACTTGTGTTCTTTGTGCTCTCAAGCTTGGCTCTTGATGTTTGGCTCTTAAGCTCAATTTGCCCTGCATCATCCTCCCTTTCTTGAAAGGATTTTGTCCTCGAAATCAAACCATCAAGGCCTACAATCAAAGACAAGCACAACCAAAGTTTTCTACTTCGCAAGTAGGTTAGCTTAACAAGAATAAGTGCAGATAGTGTGGGAAAACACACTCTTGTGATAGAGCCAAGCATCAATACCAATTAAAAAGCGTATGTTCCCCAAGGAACCAATAAATTCTTGGCTCAACAAGAATAAGCACTCACAACTAAAACAAGCAAAGAGATCAAGGACATGCAATATGTAGCAATCAAATTCCCTACGACCCTTAAGCTCATATCCAACATACCAAGCCTTCGATGTATTTTCAACACATTGTGGCACAATGGCTTTGGCATGCTCAACACTCAAGGTGTGATCAACATATGGAATGGAGTAAGTCAAATAACCCAACGACAACTAGTATCAATCACTCCACTCCCCTTCTTAAGAGCATTCTTACTCACACCAAGAGATACCTCCGCACTCTAAATTCTTCATCTAGCCAACCCTCCTCACAAGACAAGTTCTAAAGAAATGCCTTGATAATGGCTTCTTCCTCTTCGTAAACCCAAAAATCAAGAGTAGGGTCAATAGAAGAATCACCCACTTCACTCAAAGTCTCAAACAAGGAGTTGTCTATGGGTTCAAACCCTTCACACCACGGAGGTTCTAACTCATTCTCAACTCTAGTCCGATACAAATCACCCCACAAATAAAGATGCCGTCAAACAAATGATTAGTAAAAGTAAACATCTCAACTTCATTTTTAAACATGGGTGAAGTGTCAAGACTAAGTTCATCACTCACACTTGAGGACCCATCAAAGACACCCTTGTCCAATTCATGAAATTTGGATTCCTCAAGGTCATTATCATCCTTACTACGACACACAAATCCACCAAAATCAATTATATCAACAAGGGTAGAGTCAAATAACTCATCCTCCCCTTTATCAAATGTGGGTGGGGTGTATAACAAGGTTCACACGTATAGTCAACTATCACATCTACATTAGAGAGAGGTTCATTGAACAATGAGCTCACATCATGATATGGCTTAGCATTTCTCTCAACTAGTGATACACATGCACATACAAGTTGACTAGTCGACTCTATACTAGATGCAAATTCATTAAATAGAACAAAAATATCAACTAGCGTGGAGTCTTCACAAGACAAGGAACTACCATGTTCATGAAAAGATGAAGAAGTACTTACAATTGAGTTGTTTTCTTGAGCACTCATAGCATTTGAAGTATCATGTTCAACTTCCATGAAGCTCGCAATGAGGATCTTCATCACCTTGCCTTCCTTCCTTAGCACACGGTCGAGGCACCAATAGCTCGCCCCCAAGAGTACCTACACATAAGCCCAAACAAGTAGAAGAAGAAGATAAAGCATAGTTAGAACAAATGGTGTCCTTACTCTCATTTTGTCTCTCCTCTCCTCTCCTTTCTCTCATTTTTCGCTCAAGGCCATGTGTAGCTTCAACCCGACAAGGCATAACAATAAGGTTCACGGGTTCGGGCTCCTTCTCCATGAGAGATTTAGCTTTAGCCGCCTCTTTCAATTCCCTCGTATGCCTATAGTCATTACTTACTTGCCTCAGTGTCAAGGGCTTGAGTACATACTTCCTACCCGCATGCGAGACCGTGTAAGAGTTGGTTCGGCCATCGTGAACTACACTCCGATCATATTGCCATGGCCTTCCAAACAAAAGAACACAAGCTTGCATTGGAACTACATCGAACATAATCCTATCTCGATAATTTCCAATGCTAAACTCAATCAAGACTTGTTCCACCACTCTCAACTCTCCACATTCACTCAACCATTGTAAACGGTATGGATGTGGATACTTTATAGTAGGCAATTTCAATTGAGAAATCAAGGATTGGCTCACTATGTTGGCACAACTTCCCGAATCAATGATCAATAAGCACACTTGTCCCATCATACGACACCTAGTGTGGAAGAGATTTTCGCTTTGCACATTCTCTTCCTCCTCAAGTCTCATGGCACCCAAACTCCTACGTACCACAAGTGTCATTTTAAGCTCTTCATCCCCTTCACAATCACCTCGCTCTCCTTCCAACCCCCTCAATTGCCATTGGTTGGCCCATAGGAGTAGTAGGATTACCTTTAGAATGTGTAGCTACATTACCTTGGGGAATGCTCGAGTTGTGGGGAATGCCCACTTGTTGGGGAATGCCCAACATTCCATCACTAGTACCCTCTCCGGTACCCCTTTGGACACTCGGGGTCCATTCTATTTCTAGGCTATCAAACCTCGCACCTATGGCTTTTACTTCGGCCAAGAGAGTGGCCAAGGTGCTTACTGGGACCTTAATGGTATCGTCAACGTCTCCGACCATATACCTACAAAAATAAAAAACTAAAAGAAGAGGTTAGAGTAAAAATCTCACACGCTCTCTCACCTTTGAATGTCACTCTAGTACACTCGTTTAGTGGTGGGGGATTTATCACTCAAGCTTGATTCAATGGCTTCCTCGTATTTGAACAACCTCCTCGATAACCAATCAATTTCACAAGAACCCAATATTCTTCGAGAAGAGTGGAATTGATGGGACTTGGTGAATGTTAGGCTATATAGATGTGCACTTGAAGCAAAAATTAAACTACGAGTCTTCTTTGAGGTCTACTCTCCTCTAGGCATGAGTATCCTAATCGCTCAATGAACTAGTACTAATTGAGTAGGAGTGTTACTCTCAAAGTACTAGCCGGAAGCAACGGAAACAAACAAACACGAAAGCCTAAGGAAAACAACTACCCGAACCCTTTCAGGATTCTGGGCGGTCCGCCTGGATTTTGGCACAAATTGGACAGATTGTTGGTTGGGCAGAACGCCTGGGTTTGGGCGGTCTGCCTAGGCCTGGCACTTCAACTCGTCAAGAACAAGATTTTGACGATTTTCAAGCAATTTTTCAAATGATTTCAAGGTGTTCTTTGATTTGAATGATACCCAAAGTTGTTTTATGCTATAACAAACAAACCCCAATGATTTAATCCAACATACAACCAACAAGAATCTTGTCTCAAGATTTTTGAGCAAATCTTCAAAGGCTTTTCAAAAATTTTGTGGATTCAAAAACTCCGATTCTCAAACCGCTACACCAAAGATGTTATGGGGGTATAAAAACGACGAGTTAACATATAGAACAATCTCCGATATCAAACAACTAAGAAACATCACAACAAACCAAATCTAGCAAGTTTTGTGAAATTTCAACTTTGGAGAGTGATTTTCAAAATTTTTGATTCACAATTTCAAATCGTGTTTTGAGGGTACCCAATCAATGGGAATACGTCAACAAACATTCCCCGATATCTAACACCAACAAAATCGATATAACAAGCAAGATCTAGCAAATTTTTGGATTTTTCAACTTTTTGAATTTTTTTATTTTTCTTCAAATTTTCAAGACAAGAACATCAATAACAACTAAGACAAGATAAAAACACAATGAAAAAGGAGCGAGGGTTTGTAGAAACAACACCCGAGTCTTGCTCTGATACCAACTGATGCAGGGAAAACTACGAAAGCGATAAATAAAGATAAGAACGAGACGAGACTCCAACGATTACCTAAGTAGCAACGAGGAACTTGTCTCGCTATACCTCAAGTGAATGTGAAGGAATCAGCTACACTATGCAACTATCCTCAAGAGGTACCCGATTCTTGCAAATAGAATGATCAAAGATGGATGAAGTTCAAATTAGATTCCACCAATTGAATTCAAGTCCCAAACAGGGATTTAAAGAGAGCATAGCTCAAGTTTCTTCAATATTCAAGGTGATGTAAATGATGAAATGGCTAAGGGGAGTTTATATAGTGCTCCCTTACATAAATGTGAAATGACTAAAAAGCCCCTAGGTCTAGTTAATACATTAGAATAACTTAGGGCTAAAATAAGAACTTCACTATAAAAGTCGGAGAGTTCAGCAAGCTAGGTGCTCTGCCTAGGTGTGGGTGCCCCGCTTGGTGGAGTGCCTGACCAAGGCAATGAATGGCTTGGGTGCTCCGCCCATTGGTCAGGCGCTCCGCCTGGTGTTGCTTGGGCTGAGGTGCTCCGCCTGACTTCAGGTGCACCTCCTGGTTCCTCTTGAAGCTGGGCGCTCCTCCTCAGTGTGGGCGCTCCGCCCGGCCATGAAGCATGGGGTTTCCTCTTTCGATTGAACTCCAATGCATGATCTTCAAATCGCTTCCGGAGTTCTTCACTTGTGTTCTTTATGCTCTCAAGCTTGGCTCTTGATGGTTGGCACTTAAGCTCAATTTTCCCTGCATCAGTCCCACAGTAGTGTAGTATCTTTTCAATATTTAGTGGGCCCGTCCAGGCATTGCCAAAGATATTGCAATATCCTTGCCAAAGAAAATATTGAACCTCGCAGCCAAATTAAACAAATAAGTCAGTCATGAACGGGAATCATCAGACAAACAGACCACAACAAATGGCCAAACGATCTGGTTTCAAATAATAATAAGTAGCAGAAAAGTAACAAAAACGAGGGCATAACTGTGCCAGAGTAAGTTTTCGGTGAAGCAGCGACAAGAAACATCAACCAAATAGCGATCCCTGTAGCAAGAAATAACGACAGGCCACAAACAAAGTCGCAACAACCAAAACAACGTAGCGACAGTAACGGAGAAACAGAGGAGCAACCACCGGCTCCGAGGAAACGCTGGTTGTGCCGCTACAACTCCGTTTCCACCTTCTTCTAATTCCCCTGTCAACAACGTGCAATAACAAGGATCAAGACGAAAATGAAATCAAATAAAGACAGAAAAAGGGTGATTTAGTGATGGGTATTGCCGATCTGAAAACTCTCCCGGTCCCCGACCTCACTGGTTCTGATTCGGTTTTGTGTGTGGGTGTGAAATGGTTGTTTGTGTAATTGGGTATTGATGGTGTATGTGTGTATGGATCGGGGTGTGGAGATGGTGTGATGGTGTGTGAGGAGAAGAAGTAGATGTACTGATTTTTTTAGTCTTTTTGTATGTATGTATGATAAGGGGCGAATCGAGCCAAGACAATTTCCAAGGTGTGCCAAGCTTGATGGATGCAAAGGACGAGAAGTCAAGGGCTTAAGGAGCGAATTGAAGAAGCATAAAGAGAACCCAGGCTCAGGCACTCCGCCCAGGAGCCTAGGAGGTGATGCGGGGCAAATTGGAGCCAAAGCGCCAACCATCTAGAGCCAACCGTGAGAGCATAAAGGATCCAAGACAAAGGCACCGGAGGAGGGTTCGAGAGTGATTTGGAGTCATGGACTTGACCGCCAACGAGGGAGGATCGACTACGGACCAAGGAGGAACACTTAGAGTCCATTTTGAGCCGTTTCCAAGCCTCCCAGGAATGGGGCGGACCGCCCATTGGACTAGGCGGACCGCCTAGTGACTTGCACACTCTCTGGACTTTGGACCGCCCATAAAAGGGGCGGACCGCCTACTTTTTGGGCAGACCGCCTACTTTGGAGGGTGGAGCGCCTACTCTGCTATTTGGGGCGCTAGTTTTGCGTAGTTTTGGACGGGATTTTGACATGTAATCGGTATTTTGGCCCTACGAGGCTTGTATTGATTTTATATCATTAGGGGCTATTTAGACATTTTATTTAGAAGTGTGGTGAACCTATAAATACCACACTTAGTCATTTTATTTGGGGAGCTAGATTTTGAGATTGAAGATTAGACATTAGAAGAGACTAGGTCCTTCTTGTTGAAGCATTGGCTTCATGTATCTCTTACTTGAAATCTATGGTGGATCACCGCTAGTGTGACCCCATTTACTGGTTCGAGTCTCTTCTCCCTTTTGAATCAATCTATTTGTTAGTTTGATTCGTTCTTTCTTCTACTTTCTGTTCTTCCCCGTCCCTATTTCTTTGATCTCGTGTTTATCATTTGCTTCCGTTACTTGTTATTTGCTTCCGTGGGTTTGACCCGTATCATCTTGGTATCAGAGCAAGGCTCGAGTTTCGTTCTTATGAATCCATGTTCCTTGTTCATCTTATCTTTACTTTATTGTTAGTGTGTTTATGTTCTTGAGAAAAGAAGAAAAATAAAAAAATTGAAAAAAGTGAAAAATACAAAAAAATTCTTATTGTGGATTAGATTTGATGATCCGTTGGATGTTTGATATCGGGGATTGATCTATGATGATTACCCATTGATTTGGTACCCTTGTTTCACGATTTGGTGTTAGAATCAAAAGTTGAAAAAAATCAAAACCCCAAAAGTTGAAAACCCTTGAATTTGATTGAAAATTTCTTGATTTGGATTCGTTATGAATTGGGTGATGTTATAAATCATTGGGGATTGATTTTGGTAGTTGAAAACACCATTGGGTACCTTTGGATTGGGAAAACACCTTGAAAACATTGGAGATTTGGGTGCAAAAGACCAAAAAATAAGTTTTCGGACTGTGCTGAAAGCACCAGTAGGCGGGGCACCCAAATAGTAGGTGGGGCGCCTAGTGAAGTCTCTGAAGTTGGGCAGACGGACCGCCCACTCCTGGGGTGACTCCATTTGGCTTCGTTTCGTGTGTTTTTGTGTTCCGTTTGCTTCCGTACCTCTTGGTTAGTGTTTCTAGGGTATTAGTCCTACTTTACTAACACTAATCTTTGATTCCTTAGGGTGTTGTGTGTCTTGGAGTCTTTACTTAAAGTCGTAGAACTTGCTTGCTTCAAGTGCGCATTAAAATAGCTTCCGTACATCGAGTCACATAAACTCCATTCTGAACCATTATTAGGGTGCATTAGTTGATTGATCTTGCCATTGTGATTACTAAGAGACAAGAAGGTCTTGAGTGGAAAAAGGCTTGAGTGGTGAGAACAATAGTGTGGTCACAAAAGCCAACGACCTTGAGTGTATACACAAGTGGAAAGAAAATTGAGTGACATCTTTTGAGTGATACACGTGAGGGAGTAAATTTGTGAGGTCCTTTACTCTTTGGTTACAACTATGGCATCGAATGACGATCTTGGAGGGTATGACTCATGCGGAGTTGATGGAGACTATGGTTCCTATGGTAATGATGGTGGGTATTTCTATGACGACTCGGGGAACCAAGGCTCATATGATGATGAAGCGGGTCACTATGTTGATTATGAAGATGAAGAAGACTATGGGGCTTACGAAGATGAATATGAAGAATCTTATGCTCCAAGTCAAGAATTTGAAGATGGTGACGCTTCAAGGTATGATGATCCTACTTTCTCTTCTTGTGATAAATTTGAACATGATGATAGTGACGTAAAGAGAATTGATGATGAGGTTGATTATGAGAATTGTTCATTTTCATCTTCTCTTGATGTTGCTTGTGGTGTGCAAGGGAGTAGTAGAGGTCCTTCCATTAGTATGGGAGGAGGTGGTGGTTGTTCCATGGAAAGGGAGAAGCTTGCCTATCCTACTTATGCTAAACAACTTGATGCTTCTAACTCCCATGTGAAGGGTGGAATGAGAAATGTTGCTCTTACCGTTAAGGGGGTGCATTGCTCTAGTAGTGGTGGTAGGAGTGGTGCTATGAGCTATGGAACCAAGGCGAGAGGCAATTATGGGTTCTATAGTGGTACTCCTTCCTCGACTTTCAACAACACTTCTAATGTTGGAAGAGTGACGGGAAGTGGAAGTTATCCTAGTGGTGTTGCTAGGAGAGGTGAATTGAGGAAGATCCGAGTTGATAGGGATGGTTATCTTGAAGTTACAAGATCTTACTTGGATGATCCTATACTACACTTGGTTCTAAGGAGGTTCCTTGTTGAGGTGGAAGGTAATTGAGGGTACTATCTCAAGATTGGTAACACCGATACCAATTGTATAAGTACCTCGGTGGTTGATGAGTTAAGGCTACCTTGCTATGCCCTAGAGTATCCTTATGAGTACTACAGAGTGTGGATTTCCAAGCAAGATCCGGTGTGCATATCTCATAGGGGTTACTGGGGGTTATACATGGTGTCATGTGTACCCCATGCAACATTGCCATGTGTGGTTAGGTGAGTCATGGTTGCAAGGCAAGAAGGTGCAATATAGTATTGTGAATGATAGGTACTATTTCGGCAAGGGCCAATTAATCTATGACTTCGAGCCTCTTGGGGCAAAGATTAAGTCACCTCCTTGTATACCTTCTAGACCTATGCAAAGGGCAAAGGAGCAAGAACCTCATCATATGGTTCAAAGAGTGCAAACAAGAAGTACTATGATCACAAGCAATGGTGGGACTAGTGCAAGAAAAGAGTTGACAATTGTCAACAAGGTGAACCCCAAACCACAAGCTCCAAAGCAAAGTGGTTCACCTATAAATAAGAAAGATACATCAAGTGATGAGTCTCTTAGTCCTAGGTTCCGGGTTGATGTTAAAAGTCCACCTACTCCGGCTATGGGTATTCTTGGGCCTCGTCCCAATTCACCCGAATTTGAGAGACAAAAGATTGAGAGGAGTACGGGACTGACCGGTGACATTCCTCGAGTGGAAAAAGGAGAGGATGTGTTGAGTGATGTGAGTGGGATGTCACCACCCGAATCTACACCCGACCTTGAAAAGAAAATGAGGGAAAAGAAAGAGGGGAAAAGAATCATTGAGAGTAAAGACACCCCTTATTCTAACCTTAACCCTTTATGTTTTTCTTCTACTTGTGTTAGCTCTTGTGTAGGTACTCTTGGAGGCAAACCGATGGAGCCTCAATCATGTTCCAAGATTGGAGGACAAGGTGAAGAAGATCTTCAATGTGAGCTTCAAGGCGAAGGAACAACTCATGACACTTCAAGTGCATTGAGTGAGCAAGATGGCCACTCAAAGGTATGTGAAAGTTCTTCCCTTGAACATGTTACCTCCTTGTCATGTGATCATGTTTGTGATAACTCAACACTAGTTGATGATTTGTATGATTACAATGTGTTTGCAACTAGTGAAGAGTCGGTGGGTCAACTTGTGTGTGATTGTGAACCACTAGTTGAGAGAAATGATAAGCCACATCATGATGTGGGCTCGATTTTCATTTAACCTCTCTCTAGTGAAGATTGTGTAGTTGACCTTATTTGTGACCCTTGTTATGACACACCACCTATATTTGATAAAGGGGAAGATGAGTAGAATGAATACCCTATCCTTTCCCTTGATGAATTGATTGATAATGGTGGGCCTATGTGTTGTAGTGAGGATGGTAGTGACCTTGAGGAGTCTCTAGTGGATGAGATGGATCGAATTGTATTCGATGACTCCTTAGGTGTGGATGATGACTCTAGTTTGGATGCCTCACCTTTGATGGGTAGTGGACTTGTTTTCACAAACCCTTTGTTTGAAGAGGATTCTCAAAGAGGTGATGGTGAATATCTAACTAGAGAAGAGTTTGGATTTAAACCTCTATGGTTTGGAAAGTTGAACTCTATAGACAATCCATTGTTTGGAATTCCAAGTGAGAAAATTGGTCTTGGTATTGGTTGTGTTGGACCATCTTCTAGTAGTTCTAACCTTTGTTGTGTGGACTACAATGATGAAGAACCTATTTTGGAGACCGCCCTTGGGAGTTTGCCTACTGAAGAAGATTGTCTTGGGGGTGGATTTGGAGGTGAGGAAGCCACTCTTGGTGTCTGTAACAGTGCTTCCAAGAAGGAGAGTGGATTATTTGATGTTAGTTGCAAATTGAACTATTTTGTTTACTCCACCCCACATGTTGACCACACCTTTGATGTTGAGCATGCCAAAGCCAATGAGTCACATTGTGATAGTAATGCATTAAAGGCTTGGTGTGTTGACCATAAGCTTAGAGGTCATAAGGAACTTAGTTGCTTAATCTTGCATGTTCCATGTCTTATTGGTCTCTTTGCTTGTTTTGGTAGTGAGTGCTTGTTATTTTTAAGCCAAGACCTTGTTGTCTCCTTTGGAGACCTATACTTTTTGATTGCTATTGATACTTGGCTCTAATACAAGGGTGTGATTTTCACATCACTTGTACTTACTCTTGTTGGACTTGCCTACTTTTATAGTGGGAAGTTTTGGTGTGTTCTTATTGATCATAGGAATTTTGATAGCTTGATCGTGCATATCCTCTATCCTATTGATCTCTTTGATGAACCTTGTGTTGAGTGCACCTATTGGGGAAGCCAAGTACTTGTTGTTTTCTTTGGAAACATGTGCTTTATCATTGTTATTGATGCTTGGTTATACCATAAGAGTGTGTTTTCCACACTCGTGACACTAACGTACTCTTGTAGCAGGAAGCTTTGTTTGTGCTTGTTTTGCATGTAGGCTTGATGGTTTGATTTCGAGGACGAAATCCTTTCAAGAAGGGGAGGATGATGCGGGGCAAATTGGAGCCAAAGCGCCAACCATCAAGAGCCAAGCGTGAGAGCACAAAGGATCCAAGACAAAGGCACCGGAGGAGGGTTCGAGTGTGATTTGGGGTCATTGACTTGAGCGACAACGAGGGAGGATCGACTACGGACCAAGGAGGAACACTTAGAGTCCATTTTGAGCAGTTTCCAAGCCTCCCAGGAACGGGGCGGACCGCCCATTGGACTAAGCGGACCGCCTAGTGACTTGCACACTCTCTGGACTTTGGACCGCCCATAAAAGGGGCGGACCGCCTACTTTGGAGGTTGGGGCGCCTACTCTAGGCGCCTACTCTGCAGGGTGGGGCGCCTACTCTGCTATTTGGGGCGCCTGTTTTGCCTAGTTTTGGACGGGATTTTGACATGTAATCCCTATTTTGGCCCTACGAGGCTTGTATCGATTTTATATCATTAGGGGCTATTTAGACATTTCATTTAGAAGTGTGGCGAACCTATAAATACCACACTTAGTCATTTTATTTGGGGATCTAGATTTTAAAATTGAAGATTAGACATTAGAAGAGACTAGGTCCTTCTTGTTGAAGCATTGGCTTCATTTATCTCTTACTTGGAATCCATGGTAGATCATCGCTAGTGTGACCCCATTGAATGGTTTGAGTCTCTTCTCCTTTTTGAATCAATCTATTTGTTAGTTTAATTCGTTCTTTCTTCTACTTTCTGTTTTTCCCCGTCCCTATTTCTTTGATCTCGTGTTTATCATTTGCTTCCGTTACTTGTTATTTGCTTCCGTGGGTTTGGCCTGTATCAGGAGGTCCGCCCAGGACACTTTAGAGCTAGGCGCTCTGCCTGAAGAAGTTACTGTTGAAAATGCAGCTTAGGCGCTCCGCCTACTTTGTTAGGTGCTCCGTCTGCCTATCCTTCCTTCTGGGATTTTAGCTTAGTTATTTCCTAAAAATGGCCCTACGTGGCTTATTTTATTAAACCCAACTTGTGGGGTATTTGGTCATTATCTAGGCTTGATAATAACTCTATAAATACCTCAAGCCCTCTTTTATTTCATTAGATTACCTTGAATATTGATGACAAACATTGAGATGAGAGTCTCTTATGAAAGAATTCTTTACTATTTGGCTTGAATCAATTGGTGGTACTAGTTGACCTTCATTCCAAACCCGACCGGGCCTTTGCAAGACCCAGGCGTGTATTGAGGACCGTCCGCATTGCATAGGTTTTTCTTGACCCGAATCGAGGGTGTCATGAAACCCGTTCTTCGTGGCTACTTCGTAAGTTCAAGATCCGTCTTGCTCCTTATCCTTTTATTTTCGCTTCCGTGATTTTGATCCTTATCACTTTGGTATCAGAGCAAGGCTCAGGATTTGTTTCTATAAACTCTCGACCCTTGTTTATCGTGCCTAAGTTAGTTTCAATTTTAGGTTCTTTGTTGTTGGTGTTTGAAAAGAAGAAAATACAAAAAAATTTAAAAAAGTTGAAAATTACAAAAAAAGTTGGTATTGTTTCATGGATTGATTGACCCATAGATTTATTGTGCTTGGGGTCTGTTCTATATCAAAAACCCGTCAATTTGGTACCAATATCTTGTGATTCGGAGTTGTGAAACAAAAGATTGAAGAATCAAATCCCCTTTTGAAACCCTATTTTTGAAAATTTGAATGATGAGTATGAACTTGTTATTGGGTGTTTAGTGATAAAATCCATTGGGGTTTGTTGGGGTTGGTGAAAAGCAACTTTGGGTACCTTGGATTTTTACAAAATACGGTGAAATCGATCCAAAATTTAGGCAAAAATTGAAGAAACACGTTGTTGGAAAAAGCTGAAGAATAGCATTGGGAGCTCCGCCTGGATTGGAGGCGCTCCACCGAGTTGTGCAGTGGTTTAGGCACTCCGCACCTGGCTTACCCACTGCACCAAAATTTGGGCGCTCCGCCTGACCTTATAGCGTGGTTTTTGATAGTTTTCTTCTATGTTTTCGTATTTTATTTGATTGCATTGCATCCGTTTAGTACTATTAGAGTGACATTCCTACTCGATTAGTACTAATTATTTGAGCCTTTAGGATTATCGTGCTTAGTGGAGAGTAGAGCTCAAAGAAAAATTCGTAGAACCATTTGTTTCGAGTCCGCACTTAAAGAGCTTAGTGTCCATCGAGTCCTATCAATTCCACTCGTCCCGAAGAGTGCTTGATCTTGTGGATTGCTTAGTTGTTGATTAGGAACGTGATTCAATTGCGTGTTCACCTTTGGTTCAAGCTTGAGTGATATATCCCCCACCATTAAACGAGTGTACCCGAGTGACATTCAAGTAAGGTGTGTGTGTGAGGTTGTTTTACTAACCGTTTTCTTGTTTTGTAGGTACCATGGCTAGTGAAGGTGATGATCCCATGAAGGGAGTGTTGGATACCATCATGACCAAGTTTGATGGTATGAGCCTAAGACTTGAAAATCTTGAAAGAAGGACCCCGAGTGTCCAACTTGAAACCGGTGAAGGTACAAGTAGCAAGCTACATTTCCCCGGAACAATTTGCCGAATTGGATAGGCAACAAAATCTAAAGGATGATCTTGCTCAAAATAAACATATCTGGGGCAATCCCCAACAAGTGGGCATTCCCCATAACGGGTTACTTATTCTTTCTTGATTTCATTTGTGTAATTGTCAGGGCCCGATTATTACGCATTATCTATGGTTTTTAGATTGAACTCGAAAGAGGGAATTTAATTACGTAATAAGAAAGAATAGAACTAGTTTGTGAACCCGGGCATCGGGGAACCAATTTGTGAGTAGGATAGTGTCACGACCCAAAATCTGGATCCGTGATGGCACCTAAACGATATTGCCTAGGCGAACCAACAGAAACAAAAATGCGAAAATAAACTGAAAGAAGAGAAACATGATGAAATATATATATAAAATTGGAATCCAAAAGAAGGTAGACACCCCTGTCTACTATACCCAACGAACACCAATGGAGCATCTATAGAGTGACTCAATCGAAATAAAATACAACAGAAGTGAAGTGGAGTCTATCTCTATACAACACTGGCGGTACGCCACCGTGGACTGTACGGTTGGCTCACCTCAACAAAATAATACAGCAGCCTCGAACGGTCGCTACTGTCTCGATGGCTATCTAGAAGAAGTACCTGCACATGTGGTAGAGTAAGTTATGAGCCGAAGCCCAGTAAGATCACTGACAGGCCCGCTAAATCACCCTTGCGGGACAAGTCGCAAACATGCATCGCAAGCAACGGAGCACGTCGTTTCTACGTAAATAAATAGCGCAGTCGCACATATTCACAATATAATTATTCAAGTATATATAATTATATATATATATATATATATATATATATATATATATATATATATATATATCCGTACGTATGTACCTATGTACATAAAGATAGCATATGTCACATACACATTAAGTAAGCCAGTAGTCTCAGAATATCATACACAAGTCAAAGAGGATTATGCCCACCCAACGTAAGGCCTAGGTCAATCAAACAGTGGTTTGGAGGTCCCATCTCTACTCCCACGCCGACTAACCTAAACCTACGGTAAGCTAGCAACACCGCCAACGGACGTAGGCAACAATACATTCATCACTCAATATCAGCACGCACCCTGTGCGGCTCCGTCTATAGGCCATAACGCCATTGTCAACATAAACAACATACCAGTGACCCGTAGTCACTGTCTCAATCATAAGGAGGTAGACCAATGACCCGTAGTCGTTGTCTCATCTCGTCTATATACGACCACACCACACCCCCTGTCAAGTGTGTCGTGTCTCAACAATCTAGTGACCACACCACACCCCCTGTCAAGTGTGTCACATCTCAAATATCTAGTGACCACACCACACCCCCTGTCAAGTGTGTCACATCTCAATAGTCAAGTGTCCACACCACACCCCCTGTCAAGTGTGACACATCTCATAGTATAGGCGACACCACACCCCCTGTCAAGTGTCCCTCTAACCGTATTAATATCCACGACATTAATAACAATAACAGAAATAATAACAGAAATATTAATAACGATAATATTACACAGTCACTGTAACCAAGATTGGTTATGCTAGCTCAATGTAAAGCGGAGGTTAACCCGACGACGGTTTGGAGGTACAATCCCTACTCCCGTGTCGTCTAACCAAAGGTTACGAGGAGTCAGCACTACACAACCCGTCATGATAACCATACAAGTACCAAATTCGTACATAATCCGGCAGAAACCTCGGCAAGACATAATCAATGATATGCCGGCAACATCCTCGGCCATATCCCCAGGTCCTTGCTATCTAATCATGACATAGCAAGCAATCCCACAATATAAGTCATCGCTATCTCAATGTAGCGTCTAGACCGGCACATACCTCGGTCAACTCATGTACTCACTATTTATGATCAATAATAGTAAGCAATCCCACAATATAATTAATCGCTATCTCAATATAGCGTCTAGACCGGCACATACCTCGGTCAACTCATGTCTTTACTATTCATATTTAATTAATAGTAATATACCTAGCCAACGCTAGTCAATACATATTTACCACATAGCCCTAAGCTAATCACATAAGAGTACCCGAAGCGTACTAGCATGCTGGACGTATCCAAAAGCGAAGTAGAGGTCAAGTCTCACTTACGTCGAATTCCGGTTCAAAGCTAGGAAGCAATATCCTTTCCTGCTCTTCTTGTCCTCGGGGAACTTTCCTCTAAGTCTATCAAAACAATATAGCACTCATTAGTGCTCCATTATAGAGAACTAAGCTCATATACGACTTAGGGTAAAATTACCAAAATACCCTCGGGTGGGACCGAGCCCAAAATTAATAAAATATACATTTCCGGACTCCCCACACTCCCGTGAGTCCAAATATGCAATTAGATTTCTCATACGAGCCTTGCTCGTTGATTTTCCCCAAATCTTAAAATTTAGGATTCTAACTCATTTCCTATGAATCAAGCTTTGATTCTCATGATATATGATATGAAATGAGCTATGGAGGCTTATCTTATGATTATACACGTTTTGAACCTTCCAAAATCGCCTCCAAATCGCCTCCTTTGAATAAAAATTCGGTTTCCCGAAATCTGTCCCGAAATGACCCCTTTATAGCAGTTTTTACCACTGTAACAGCCTCTGTTCCAATAATCATAACTTTTAATAGGAATGTCCAAAAGACCTGAAACCGATGGCATTAAAACCACAACTCAAAGGGCTACAACTTTCATGTTTTGAGTTTTTCCTAATTCCTTACGGATTGGCCGGAAAAATGCCATTTTTCCGGCTGCTCGCAACAGAAACAGTAGCAGAAACAGCAGTTTCGCACCAGAAAAATCCGAACTGTTTTGGGTCCAAACGGGACCCTACGAAGCTCGGAATGACCCTAAATTTTTCACACAAGTCATAAAATACTTGGGTGACATGCTCGTCCAGACGGAACTCAATTCGGACCTCCAGAACTCAAAAAGTGGGTCCCACGGCAAAGGTTCAATTTTCGACTTTCGCCAAAATAGCGAAATTTAACCAAACGACCTCGGAATCCAATTCCGAAAGTTGCTACAAGTCACAAATGACTATACGAACCTAACGGAACTTTCGGATCTCTCATCGGAGCTCATTTGCTCAAATCGAGCTAGGAAACCTCTTTTAACTCTTTTAAACTTCCGAAACGGGGACTTTATCAAAAGTCCTATCAAACGAGGTCCGTTTTCAATTTTGAAGGTTGCTACATATCATAAATGACGAGACGGACCTAACGGTGCGCTCGGATTTTCCATCGGGGTTCGTTTACTCAAAACGACCTATCGAAACCCCAAATTCCTTTCCGGAATTTCATAAACGGATCCTTTTCTCAAAAACCTATCAAACGGACTCCGTTTTGATTCAAATTTCACGAACAGGTCATAAATGACCTAACGGAGCTTTTGAGACTATCGACACGCTGATCGAGGTCTCGATTCCCGTAACGACTATTTGAGGGTCGTTACATTCTCCCCCACTTAGACTCTCGGCCGTCCTCGGACGAGCCCAAGTCTACGGTAGGGTCAACAAACTAGCCACGAAGCTGGCACGGATTTCGAGGACCCCTCGGTACCACCCGAAATCAATAAAACTTAAAATACGAATTCAGGCTTAGAAAATATAAGGATTTCATACCTGAATCATCGAACAAGCGCGGATGCCTCTCGCGCATCTCGAACTCAAGCTCCCAAGTAGCCTCGGCACTGGAGTGATGTCCCCACTGAACTCTCACAAGCGGGATCACCTTCGACCTCAGCTTACGGACCCCTCTAGCTAAAATAGCAATGGGCTTTTCCGAATAAGCTAAGTCGCCATCCACCTCCACGGAAGCCATGTCGATCACATGAGATGGATCACGAATGCACTTCCGGAGCATCGACACATGAAACACTGGATGAACTGACATAGTGGGAGGCAAAGCTAGTCTATAAGCAACAGCGCCAATGCGCTCCAATATCTCAAAAGGCCCAATGAACCTAGGACTGAGCTTGCCTTTCTTCCCAAATCTCATCACACCCTTCATGGGCGACACTCTGAGGAATACCCGGTCCCCAACCATAAACTCAAGATCCCTCCGCCTCCGATCTGCATAAGATATCTGCCGGCTCTGAGCCGTACGGAGTCGATCCTGAATAACCCGGACCTTATCCAAGGTCTGCTGCACCAAATCTGGCCCCAACACCTGGACCTCACCAGACTCGAACCAACCAATGGGCGAGCGACATCTCTGACCATACAATGCCTCAAACGGAGCCATCTGAATGGAAGCCTGATAGCTATTATTATATGCAAACTCTGCTAGCGGCAAATGACTATCCCAATGGCCTCCAAAATCAATAGCACACGCCCTCAACATATCCTCGAGGATCTGAATAGTCCGCTCGGACTGGCCATCAGTCTGCGGATGAAATGCAGTGCTAAGATCGACCCGAGTACCCAGCTCTCTCTGGAAAGACCTCCAAAACTGAGCTGTGAACTGAGCACCTCGGTCGGATATGATAGATACCGGAGCTCCACGCAACCTCACAATCTGCTCGAGGAAAATACGAGCCAAACATCCCGAGGTATAAGTAGTCCTCACTGGAATGAAGTGAGCCGACTTAGCCAGTCGATCAACTACTACCACACGGAATCATGCTTGCCCGCGGTCAGCGGCAAGCCAACTACGAAATCCATAGTGATCTGCTCCCACTTCCACTCGGGAATGGGCATAGACTGAGTCACCCCGGCTAGCCTCTGGTGCTCATACTTCACCTGCTGGCAATTCAAGCCCCGAGACACAAAATCAGCAACATCTCTCTTCATCCCTTTCCACCAATACAGCTCCCGAAGATCATGATACATCTTCGCAGTATCATGATGAATGGAATATCTCGAACTATGAGCCTCTACCAAAATCATCTGCCTCAGCTCCTCAATAGCTGGAACACAAACCCGGCCGTTAAGCCGCAAGGCACCATCATCACCAATCACGAACAAGGACACTCCCCCACTCAGGACCCTGTCCCGGAGATCTCTCAGATAAGGATCCTCGAACTGCCTTTCCCGAATCTGGGAAGCTAGAGACGACTGCGACCCCACATATGCAAGCACCCGGCCTGGAACAGAATCATCAAACCGAACGCCACTAATGGACAAAACCTACAACTCACGAGCCAACGGCCTCATATCAGCATCAAGATAGGCAAGGCTTCCCATGGACTTCCTACTCAAGGCGTCGGCTACAACGCTAAATTTCCCGAAATGATAGCGAATAGAAAACATTATAATCCCTCCAAATAATTCTGGGTCCATCACGCTACCGCTGCGCCATTCTGATCCCGCCTTCAATACCGATAGCCACTGACTCGACATGGCAACCCAGTGTCGCATGACAGGATACCAATAAATCAATATCCCTAGTGACGTCAAATCCGTCATATCTAAAACCAGCGAGTCTACTAGGGACTTTACACCGCCTATAAGAACATAAGCGCTGCCAATAACCCTTATTCATACATATAAAATCTCCCGATAGATATACCATCCATTTAAGGATCATCAAATAAGGGAAAATCCAATCCTTGCCCTAATAAGGGCAAACCCAGGCGATAGATATAAATAAGCAAAACCCCGGGTTAAATATCTAGTGACCACACCACACCCCCTGTCAAGTGTGACACATCTCATAGTATAGGCGACACCACACCCCCTGTCAAGTGTGTCACATCTCAAATATCTAGTGACCACACCACACCCCCTGTCAAGTGTGTCACATCTCAATAGTCAAGTGTCCACACCACACCCCCTGTCAAGTGTGACACATCTCATAGTATAGGCGACACCACACCCCCTGTCAAGTGTCCCTCTAACCGTATTAATATCCACGACATTAATAACAATAACAGAAATAATAACAGAAATATTAATAACGATAATATTACACAGTCACTGTAACCAAGATTGGTTATGCTAGCTCAATGTAAAGCGGAGGTTAACCCGACGACGGTTTGGAGGTACAATCCCTACTCCCGTGTCGTCTAACCAAAGGTTACGAGGAGTCAGCACTACACAACCCGTCATGATAACCATACAAGTACCAAATTCGTACATAATCCGGCAGAAACCTCGGCAAGACATAATCAATGATATGCCGGCAACATCCTCGGCCATATCCCCAGGTCCTTGCTATCTAATCATGACATAGCAAGCAATCCCACAATATAAGTCATCGCTATCTCAATGTAGCGTCTAGACCGGCACATACCTCGGTCAACTCATGTACTCACTATTTATGATCAAATAATAGTAAGCAATCCCACAATATAATTAATCGCTATCTAAATATAGCGTCTAGACCGGCACATACCTCGGTCAACTCATGTCTTTACTATTCATATTTAATTAATAGTAATATACCTAGCCAACGCTAGTCAATACATATTTAACACATAGCCCTAAGCTAATCACATAAGAGTACCCGAAGCGTACTAGCATGCTGGACGTATCCACAAGCAAAGTAGAGGTCAAGTCTCACTTACCTCGAATTTCGGTTCAAAGCTAGGAAGCAATCTCCTTTCCTGCTCTTCTTGTCCTCGGGGAACTTTCCTCTAAGTCTATCAAGACAATATAGCACTCATTAGTGCTCCATTATAGAGAACTAAGCTCCTATACGACTTAAGGTAAAATTACCAAAATACCCTCGGGTGAGACCGAGCCCAAAATTAATAAAATATACATTTCCGGACTCCCCACACTCCCGTGAGTCCAAATATGCAATTAGATTTCTCATACGAGCCTTGCTCGTTGATTTTCCCCAAATCTTAAAATTTAGGATTCTAACTCATTTCCTATGAATCAAGCTTTGATTCTCATGATATATGATATGAAATGAGCTATGGAGGCTTACCTTATGATTATACACGTTTTGAACCTTCCAAAATCGCCTCCAAATCACCTCCTTTGAATAAAAATTTGGTTTCCCGAAATCTGTCCCGAAATGACCCCTTTATAGCAGTTTTTACCACTGTAACAGCCACTGTTCCAATAATCATAACTTTTGATAGGAATGTCCAAATGACCTGAAACTGATGGCATTAAAACCACAACTCAAAGGGCTACAACTTTCATGTTTTGAGGTTTTCCTAATTCCTTACGGATTGGCCGGAAAAATGCCATTTTTCCGGCTGCTCGTAACAGAAACAGTAGCAGAAACAGCAGTTTCGCACCAGAAAAATCCGAACTGTTTTGGGTCCAAACGGGACCCTACGAAGCTCGGAATGACCCCAAATTTTTCACACAAGTCATAAAATACTTGGGTGACATGCTCGTCCAGACGGAACTCAATTCGGACCTCCAGAACTCAAAAAGTGGGTCCCACGGAAAAGGTTCAATTTTCAACTTTCGCCAAAATAGCGAAATTTAACCAAACGACCTCGGAATCCAATTCCGAAAGTTGCTACAAGTCACAAATGACTATACGAACCTAACGGAACTTTCGGATCTCTCATCGGAGCTCATTTGCTCAAATCGAGCTCGGAAACCTCTTTTAACTCTTTTAAACTTCCGAAACGGGGACTTTATCAAAAGTCCTATCAAACGAGGTCCGTTTTCAATTTTGAAGGTTGCTACATATCATAAATGACGAGACGGACCTAACGGTGCGCTCGGATTTTCCATCGGGGTTCGTTTACTCAAAACGACCTATCAAAACCCCAAATTCCTTTCTGGAATTTCATAAACGGATCCTTTTCTCGAAAACCTATCAAACGGACTCCGTTTTGATTCAAATTTCACGAACAGGTCATAAATGACCTAACGGAGCTCTTGAGACTATCGACACGCAGATCGAGGTCTCGATTCCCGTAACGACTATTTGAGGGTCGTTACAGATAGACATATACTTGCTCGCCTAGTTTAACTCATTACAGAATTCGTTAATGCGTGCACGTGATTCAACCCATAGACATATAGGGATTGGAGTAGCGTGCATAGACCGTGAAGAATCGAAAGGTTTTCACGGGTACATTTACTCTGTTAGTCAGTAATTCGGGATTTAAGAAGTGGAATCAATTGGAAAACTCAACTGGATTGTTCGTAACTCTGACCCTGGACCGTCTCCTTATTACTTATAACAACCGAGTTTTGCTCCATTGCTTGAATTCACTTCTACCATTTAATTATTATTCTTTAGTTAATAAAATCCTCACTATTGGAAAAATATCTCTGAATAGTTTATATAAATTGTTTGCTAGAATTCAGTCTGAATAGTCCTCGTGGGAACGATACTCGATCAATCACTTTATTACTTGTCGACCACATATACTTGCGTGTGCGTTTGGGAGCAACAAAGTTTTGGCGCCGTTGCCGGGGACTAAACAATTGACTGATTTCTTTTTGAACAGTTTATTACTTTCTATTCAGGTTTAATTTTTGTTTTGAGTTTTGTGATGTCTCAGGTATTAGGTCCTGCTTGATTTTTACCTACAGGAATGGCAGCAGAACAAGCTTTAGCTGTGCGAGATGTTGCTCTCCTCAGCCTGGAGGGAGTAGCCTCGAGCATAGTTAAGCCTGAAATCACCGGGCACTTTGAGATTAAGTCCGGCATGATACAACTGTTACATGTGACTGGACAATTTGCTGGATTACTTAGCGAGGATCCACAACAACATATCCAGAATTTCTTGGAGATCAGTGATACTTACACACCGAAGGGAGTTCCTGTTGATTATGTTCGCTTGACGGTGTTCCCGTTTTCACTGATTGGGGCAGCAAGGAAGTGGTTAAAGGCTGAAAAGTCTGGGTCTATCACTACTTGGGAGGATTTGGCGAAGAAGTTCTTGGCTAAATTTTTTCCATCTGCCAAGACAGCTCGGCTGAGGAGTGAAATTATGTCCTTCAGACAATTAGAAGGAGAGTCTTTGTATTCGGCCTGGGAGCGATTCAAAGCTTTATTGCGAGATTGTCCACACCACAACCAATCCAATGAGGTTGTTGCACACACTTTTGTTGAGGGGTTGAACCAACACACTAAGATCGTGGTTGATGCTGCTGCTGGAGGCCAAGTACTGGCCTTAAATTTTAATCAAATTTATGATTTTCTAGATAAGTTTTCGCAGAGCAATCCTGATTGGCAGGGAGATGGTAGAGCTATTACGCAGAAATCTGCAGGGGTACTTCAGTTAGATGCAGTTTCAGAGCTAAGGGCGAGGATGAATGCTATTTCCAATCAAATTAGCAAGCTAGCTCTGCCAAAGACTCAGCAACCAGTGGTTCCAGTGCAACAACTCCAAAGTTTTTGTGAGGTTTGTGGTCAAGACCATGCTACAGAGGTTTGCTCATCTAATCTAGAGTCAGTTTATTACGTGGGTAATCAAAACAGGCTGCAGGGTCAAAATCAGTTAGGTAATGGTTATTATCAAGGCAATACGAGAGCCCCGAATAATTACCACCCACTTTCAGCTCCACCACAGCAGGTTAGCAATTCAGTTGAAGATATGTTAAAGCAGATAATGGCGGGCCATCAGAGAATGATAGCTGACACTGCAGCCCATGCAGTGGCCATACAAGATATTGCCAATGCTACCTGGAGCACCAGTTGGGGCAGTTGCTGGGAGAAATAAGCACCGTTAAAAAAGAGCCTGAACAATGTCTTGCAGTGACTTTAATTGAAGGTGGAGAGCTGATGGCCAAGTCCGAGGAGAGAGCTGAAATAGAAAAAGTTGAAAAAGTGGAGAAGGTAAAGAAGAAAGAAGAGAGAAAGGAGGCACCTCCGCTGCCTCCACCATTCCCACAGAGACTCATACCATCGAAGGATCGGCCCAGTATCAAAAATTTGTGAGTATGTTGAAAGAACTTCAAGTTAATATTCCTTTGACTGATGTGTTTGAATTGATGCCATCCTTTGTGAAGTTTTTAAAAGAAATTTTAGTCAAGAAGAAAAATCCTGAAGAGATAGATATAGTTGAGTTAGTTGAGGAGTGTAACACAATCTTGAGCAAGCTACCTCCAAAACTTCAAGATCCTGGGAGGTTTACTATTTCTTGCACTATTGGAGGGCATAATATCACTGGTGCATTGTGTGATTTGGGTGCGAGCATAAATATAATGCCGCTGTCTGTTTGCAAAAGGTTAGGGCTAGGAGCAATCAAGCCCTCTTCAGTTACTCTTAAGATGGCGGATGGATCACTCACTCACCCTGATGGTAAGTTGGAGGATGTGTTGCTAAAAGTTGGTAAGTTTACATTCTCTGCTGATTTTGTAGTCCTAGATTATGAAGAGGACCGAGAAGCTCCAATCATTTTGGGGAGAACATTCTTAGTCACCTCGAAGGCAATTATTGACAAGGAGCTGGGTGAGATGACTGTTAGAGCGCATGGAGAAAAGGTTACTTTCAAGGTGTATACTGAGAAGGAGCACATAGCTAAGGTTGAAGAGTGCTCTATGATTGAATGTGTTAGTCAAGAACATGGAAGTAAACCACATGTGATGTTGAAGATGAGTTCTCTCAAAGAAGGGAAGAAAGCAAAAGGTCGGCGTAAGAAGAGAAGACATAAATGCTGAAAGTGAGCTAAAAGTGTTGTCGTGCCACGACGTTAACTCAGGCGCTTCTCGGGAGGCAGCCCGAGTTTGTACTTGTATTATTTTATTTATAGTGTCACGTAGTTTTTATTTTTCCTTGGATTGCAGGTTCATGTGATGTCGAGGCTAAGTGTGGGGTGTCCTCACCCTTGCCTAATATTGATGACCTGATGAGGGAAGTCTGAGTACCTCATACTATATGGAAGCTTGGAGGATGCTAGCACCAAGGACTAGAATCTTCAAGGAAGTTTTCTTTACCTTGCACTTTCTTATTTTTAGCACTGAGGACAGTGCTTAGTTTAAGTATGGGGTGGGGAACTACCCTTTATCTATTTTTGAGGTTAGGGGTGCATGTACCGTAGGATTTTTTCTTTTGTCACTTGACTTTATTTTGATTTAATTCTTGCTTTAATATGTGAAAAAAAAATTAGAAAACCAATGAAAAATTCCAAAAAGATTTGCCTTTTAGTTTTATTAGTGGTACATGTCATCCACTCCGTGGTTTTTCTTATGGCCTCGGTTCTTTTCCACGGGGAGACCTTTGAACCGGGTAGTTTTTATTTTTATTAGGATTAGAGTAGTTAGTTGTTAGATGACCCTAGATGAAGGGAATAGGTGGAATGCTAGGTGCCCTTGATTTGTTTGATACCAGTGGACTTGAACTTGTTGCATGTGCTATTTGTGGTGTCCTTGGGTTTTAATTTGTGATGCATGCCTAGGAAAAAAATAGAACGACCCCCTTGAGATGCTTGAGTCCACTTGCTTGACTTTATTGTGAACCTTTGTGCATTAGTGCTTAATTTTCCACAAGTTGCACTCTAGATGCTTGATTGAGAGTTGTTGATGGAACCTTTTGTGTGGATCATGTGCGATGTGTGTGTGAGGCATGTTCTTGTTTACTCCATGTTGCATATTAATGTCTAGAACTTGCCCCGTGTGTGTGCAAAGCGAAATCCTAGGTTTGCTCTAGTCGGGAAATGATACAAGGCCTTCTTTTGATTTGCCTACCCTTACATATACACCTTGGAAAAAATTGTTGTTGTGATTTCTTTGACCTCTTTGTTGGCACCCACACCCCGAGCCTACCCACTTGTTCTAAATTGCTTTCTTTTGGCCCTTTACTCCTTAAACACTTTAATTGATAATGTGATATTATTGTGGAGTTGTGGTTGAATATTGGGAGGTTCTTGAGTGGAACTAATGAGGGGAATATTGAATGAATTGTGTAGTAGTTGTTTATGAGGATTGGCAAGGTTGGTGTTGAACCCCAAAAATTAACCCAGAAAGGCTAAATTCCGGAATATCGACAGGATGGACTAACTCTTTTGGAGTTTTTGGAGTCGCCACCCAATTTAAGGAAAATAGGGAACCAAATTAACAAATGCGTGCAAAAACTCCGTTTTTATAAGAAGACGGTCTTTCTTTCAAAGATTCTAAAGGTAAGAGGTTTTATTAATTTCGGAAGAAGGTTTTAAGGCACTTCCGAAATTTCGTTAAAAACGGTTAATCCGACAGGTTTCCAAATATTTACAAGTGTGCTTTTCTTTCAAAAGAATTATTAAAAAAATAGTAATAATAATAATAAGAATAATTAATCGAATAAAAGCTTATTTGCAAAAATATTCTTTTACTTGCACGCATTTGCTAAGACGGCCCCAATTTGCAATAAATTAAATAACGACTTCACAATAAAAGGCAATAAACATAAAGTAAAGCGACATACCAAGCAATCAAATATTATTGATAAATAAATATTTTACGCATTTTATTTACATAAATATTTCTAAGGAAAGTAATGCAAAGTTAAAGATAAAACCCGAGAAAATGATCAACTCGCAGGAGCCTTAGATTTTCTAAAATTCATAAGTCTTATTTCTGAATGCTCGGGTCCGAATTCAATCCCCAAATGCCTTCAATGCAACAAATTATTCCCATTCGCGAGTTAGCCATACTCGTCCATAAATTATTCGCGCCAAAATATACCTCGCAAAACAAACAAGTAAAATTTGATTAGTACGATAATAAGGTATAATAATTAAGGAAATAAAATAACAATAATAAAGTAATAATAATGATAATAATAATAATAAAATATATAGTAATAATAATAATAATAATAATAAAATAATAATAAAGGGGTTGTTTTTGCAAAATTTAGGCTCAGGTTTGTATGGCGCATCGAATAGAGGCTCGGGATTTGGTAAGGTTGCAAACACGGAGCCCGGGCCGTGTTGCCATGCCAAAGCACCAAACCCACTACTCTATTCAACTTGCTTTGTATTAAAGTGCATTCATCATCGCCTTTTGCTTTAGGGACACGGGAACGAGACGGTTCAAGTGTAGTATTCGTTCAAAATCCGTCAATTTATCGTCCGTCAATTCCTTGTGTAGGCCTCAATACGTGTATAGGTATTTTTCATTGGCCGTGTAATATCAATTCAATATCAGTCCATAAACCTCAAATCAATTATTTGATTATTTTCATTGGCCAACTAAAGTGCAATATTAACACATATAATATCTACTCAAAAGCCAAAAAAATGGCATGTCCTTCCTGTACTCATCAATGCATCACAATAAAACAGTGAGTTAAACATAGGCCATAAACAGTTCCAACAAAACCAAAGAAACCAAGGTTATTAGTTAAACAGCCCAAGATTCATATCTAATGAAAAATGAATAAGTGTACAGGTGAGTCCCAGTAAGAACCAATCAAATTCTGTTCGGGCCAACACCATAGCAATGGGCAAAGTTTCCCATTTTCAGTTGACATTGTAAGCCAAAGAAATCTGTGATATATACTTTCCAAATGAAATGAAACAAAGGCAGAAAAACAGAGAGGCCGGGGAAACGAGTTTCCGGCAAACAAAAACAGCACCAACGAATAGATTCAGGGCGAAGCAAACGGCAGCAACGCACAAATCGAGTAAATGGACGGAGGAGGAGCAACGCCGATTCGGTGGCGTCGCTACCACTGCCCCGTTCCCCTTTCTATTTAAATTCAACCACAAGAACAGAGAAAAAGCACCGCCGGCGATGGTGAGGTTTTCCGGCGATATTTGAGACAAGAGCCAAGGAATCGAAAACTAGCCAAAGAACGGGCGGCAACAGTGACCAATCAACAACAAACGGAACTTTCAACAAAAAAATCCAGATCGGCGAACAAAGTGCCCAAAAGTATTGAAATAAATCAAAACATAAACAAAATCGAACAGTGAGGCAGTGGAAGAGCGAGGGAGCGACTGCCGAACTGTTTTCCGGTGGCGTCGCTGTCACCTCACTGCTATTAGCTTTCGATCATGACCCCCAGAACTCCGATCTCCCCGTTTCAAATCAATCAAGAATTGGGGTCGAAACCCTTCAGTTTTTGCTTGGTGTATATGTGTGGACTGTTTTTAGGAAGAAGATAAAGGGTAGGTATATCTGATTTTTGTTCCTTGTAATGTGTCAAGAAAATGAGGGGAGGGTTTATGTGTGGAAGGTGATTATAATGGTGAGGGGGCTGATTTTGGTGTAAGTAGTGAAGAATCAATAGTGGGTTAGGGTTTTAGGTTTTATAGTGAGAGGGTTAGGGGTTTTCAAATTGGGCTCGGTAGAAAAAAAAATTGGGTGTTGCAAAGGTTGCGTAGATAGGCCGAGATTTAAAATGAACAACGATCCCGACCATTTTCTAAAAAAACTAACAGCTTTAATTAATTTCGTAAATCAATTTGAAAAACTTTCTAATTAGATAAATGCTCCCAATATTTTACATGTTGTAGGTAATATAAAGCCGAAAATATCAAGTTGCTAATATGAAAAACTTTGCAAATAATAGCCAAATTGCGACAAAACATCAAATTTTATAATTTCTTTTGAAAAGAGACATTTTTGGCTTTATATTAACACAAAATGCTATATTTTGAGATTTATATAAAAAGTAAGTGTCAGCAAATTAATTTCGGAATTTCGGGACAAAATTGGGTGTCGACAGCTGCCCCTCTTTACCCGAAAAGGATGAAAGAGTTTTCAGGGTAAATAAAGTTGACGTGAAAGCCAATTTTGTCACGGTAAAGCCAAGAATCTGATTCCTGGGATCAAATTGCGAGGCTTATAGACATGGCCGAACTTCAGTTTCCGAGTTGCCTACATATCTCGGGCTGAAAGAGAATCAGGCCATATGTAGTTCGACGCGATTTGAAGATCAAAGGCGAGATAGTAACGACTACTCAAGCGCGGGAAAAGAGGCTTGTAATCACCCAAGTTATGAAAATGTGGTCGACGTCACACCCATAAAGAGGGGTTTACACGGACATAGTTTCCACTACACCTCGATAACCGAGCCATCTTGTCTTCAATCTCAAACCTCAGACTCAGGGTTAACAAGAGACTTACCTCTTGGGTGGATGACTTATGCGGGTGCGATTCTTCAGGTCTTCGTTGACGAGCCTAGCTCATATCAACGATTGCCCCGGTTCATTGCTAAGAAAAGCTCCATGCTCCAAATGCTGCTGCGGTGCTGCTAAAAATCCTCTAGGGTGGATGACTTATGCGGGTGCGATTCTTCAGGTCTTCGTTGACGAGTCTAGCTCATATCAACGATTGCCCTGGTTCATTGCTAAGAAAAGCTCCATGCTCCAAATGCTGCTGCGGTGCTGCTAAAAATCCTCTAGGGTGGATGACTTATGCGGGTGCGATTCTTCAGGTCTTCGTTGACGAGTCTAGCTCATATCAACGATTGCCTCGGTTCATTGCTAAGAAAAGCTCCATGCTCCAAATACTGCTGCGGTGCTGCTAAAAATCCTGTAATAATCTCAACAAGCAGTAAGCGTGCAACTGCAAATAAACTGTAATAATTGGAATAAGAAATAAATAAAGTGATAACAAAAATTGTAAATGCGGGTGGTGATATCATCAAAAGTTCTTCCTTCGATCAACTGACAAGATACTTCGCCCGGAGAACCTCTAAGCTGATCCTTATTCTGAAACAGTAAAGCAAGACAATAAGTAAAGCAAGAACGAATTGTAAAATGCAAGGCTTTCATAAGATAAGTCGACTAACAAGATATGGTGTCTCAAGTCGAACCGCCTATCTTTATCATTTACTTCAATTATAACATGCCAATATTGCAAGACAACCGACATCGCGAAACACCCCGAAAGCGGTGCTCCAGCCGACTTGTCTTAGACTATCAATCTACTTTAAATATAACATGCCAATATTGCAAGACAACCGACATCGTGAAACACTCCGAAAGCGGTGTTCCAGCCGACTTGTCTTAAACTATCAATAAATGCCAATATTGCAAGACAACCGACATCGCGAAACACTCCGAAAGCGGTGTTCCAGCCGACTTGTCTTAAACTATCAATAAATGCCAATATTTCAAGACAACCGACATCGCGAAACACTCTGAAAGCGGTGTTCCAGCCGACTTGTCTTAAACTATCAATAAATGCCAATATTGCAAGACAACCGACATCGCGAAACACTCCGAAAGCGGTGTTCCAGCCGACTTGTCTTAAACTATCAATAAATGCCAATATTGCAAGACAACCGACATCGCGAAACACTCCGAAAGCGGTGTTCCAGCCGACTTGTCTATCAATATCGCGAGGTAAATTCTATAACAATGTTAAGATTTTGAGAAAATAAAAGCACTGCCTTTTCGGTAATAAACCATGACAAAGCATAATGCTTTAAATCATGAAGAGGGAGTCTACAATGCAATCTCGGAATGCGCTCCATTCAATTGATAAAGCAACAAGGCGTCTGGTCATGAAGCATCCAACGTCCTAGCGCAACTTGAAAAGAAAACCTGCATATCCTATTTACAGGTGGATGAACCCGAATTGTTCATTTATAAGGCGAACGGGCCCAAAACGTTCATTTATAAGGCGAACGAGCCCAAAACGTTCAATATAAGGTGAACGGGCCTAAATTTGATAGCAGCCTGCAAAACAAAGTTGCAAATTTGATTAATTAAGGCAAGATGATGCAAAACAAATAAGCAAAACTGGGTCGTGTTGCTTGTATTAATAGTGCCGCAAAGCGTTGAATGCCTTCAGTTCTTATTGAATCTGATGTTCAATTTCTGCAAATTTAAAGTAAATGCGTTAGAAAACGAGTGAATAATAAAGCAAAAGCTATAATGAAAAAAGGAAGAAATAGATTTGTGCTGCATATGCGACAAGACGAATGATCTTTGAGAAACTGATGGTTGACGGTAGGAACAATAACAAAAGAGCCTTCAATTGCCTATGATAGGCTTCATAATAATGCCTCCAATTGCTTATGGTAGGCTTCAAATGATAACGATGTCTTCGCTTGCTCACGATAGACTTGATAATAAGACCTCCGATTGCTTACGGTAGGATCAATAACAAAAGAGCCTTCAATTGCCTATGATAGGCTTCAAAATAATGCCTCCAATTGCTTATGGTAGGCTTCAATAACAAAAGAGCCTTCAATTGCCTATGATAGGCTTCAGAATAATGCCTCCAATTGCTTATGGTAGGCTTCAATGCCAATGAAGTCTTCGCTTGCTCACGATAGACTTGATAATAAGATCATCCGATTGCTTACGGTAGGATCAATAATAAAAGAGCCTTCAATTGCTTATGATAGGCTTCAAAATAAGGCCTCCAATTGCTTATGGTAGGCTTCAATGCTAATAAAGTCTTCGCTTGCTTACGATAGACTTGATAATAAGACCCCCCCGATTGCTTACGGTAGGCATGACGTAATTTGTAAGTGCAAGGTGCAATATCTTTGATAAATTGTCTTCCAATCAACTGGCGAAACAATAAAGCAAGTGCGAAGGCATAGTGCAAATCCTTTTCAACAAGCATGACAAATCAACTGGCAAGCCGGTCGGGCATGAAGCAAGGAGGGTCTTGGGGTTGATTGTCGAACAAATCAGCTGGCGAACCGGTCCGGCACGAAGCAAGGAGGGTCTCGGGACTGACTTGTTAACCTGAAAAGTAAAACAAGACGTAATACAAAGGAAATGCGGAGGCATAATTTAAAGCAAGTACAAAGAATAACAGTGTGGGAATGTAGAGCAATGCAAGAGCCATTTGGCGAATCAATGGCCGAGATAGTCCAACAAAGAGAATCCTCGTCACCGATGGTCAACCTGGAAGAGTAAAGAAAGCCGTTAATTTTAAAGCAAGTGCGAAGACATAATTCAAAACAAGTTCATAGCAAAGTAGTGCGGAAATGTAGTCGGTGCGATAGCCATTGATAAATCAATTGGCGAGACAATCTGGCAAGGATGGCCTTGTGCGGATTATAGCCTGAAACAAAGCGATGCCCTATTTAGCTTAGTTTTGAAAACACAAAACAAGCCTCGGCTTTGTCGCCTACTAGGAATGAAAGTCATAGGGGTAGAAACGCCGCCTGTTCGGCAATAACTCATGACAAAGCATAATGCTTTAAGTCATGAAATGGGATTGCGACGCAATCTGCAAGACAACTTTGAATGCGAGTTCAACAAATTGTTCATCCATAATGTGAATGATCCTTTCATTGCAAGCTTTCATGTTCCTGCTCTCAAAGAAAAATTGTTAGCTTTGGGGAGGAAAGGGGAAGCGTTGGATTTGTGCAGACTTCATCCTGATCTTGCTGCTTCTGCTGCTTCCTCGTCTTTATTGGACTTGGATTTGCAAATTGCTTTCAGAAACTTGGCTCATGAACTCAAATAGCATAGACTTTGAAAAATAGAGGCAAGATAAAATATTTTAATGCAATATAGCGGGTGAAATAAGCATGCAAATGAAGTCAAAGATGCATTTTGAAAATTTTGCCTTGACTTAGACTTGTAACATATTTTAAAACAAACTGAACGTCCTTTGCCTTAGACTTTGCACTGTTTGCTTAACCAATTACAGAATTTTGCCAACTCATCTTTAATAACCAACGCCGCTTCTTGCAAAATTCTGCCCCAATTATAATCTTCCGCATCCCTAACTCGTTTTGCAAAAATTGCCCCAGTTGTCCTTCTTGGGGGGAAAATAATAGTTTAGATGCTAAAGGGTCGAGCCCGATGAGGGAGCCTACGTATCCCTCCTTGGGAATCAGTCGTGCGTAGTTCTGCATCACTGCTTCAATGCCATATACCAACAAATAAAAGCTGCCCCAGTTGAAGTTCTAACAGATAGTGCGATATCCAAAGAGCGCAGACAATAACTTTCAGTGCGTCGCTTTCAAATTGTTCAGTTGTTTTGCCATACATCACAAGCAAAGCTCTGGCAGGTTTATCAATTTTAATTTTGAAACAGAAACAAATGCAAGCGTAAATAATAAAATAAAAGTGCGATGCATTTTATTTCAACTTTCATAAATTCAAAATGAGTTGATTCAGATTAACATAAGTTTTAAGTACAATGCAATTCAGGGCCTCAATCTGAATTAAAATTAAAAATAATGCTACTAAGTTCAATTGCCAAGTTCTTTCAAACAATGCCGTTAGCTTCTGGTGCTGCATCATTCACGAGCTAGAGCATCTACCATCAATCAGATCTCGAAACCTTTGCATGGTGGATGGTCAGCAACTTCACAAATCCAACATTTGATTGAGAAGTAAACAAAACGAAAGAAATCTCACAAAGGGTAACTAAGATAGTTTGCATGTCATTCATAGGATTGCATACAAGCAAGCAACACCTACTATTTAACGCATTTTGAGCAAATAAAGTAAGTCAGGCAATTAACATTTTAACACAGTTCATGCTCTCCACAGCATCTGCACAGAATTCTAAATCCAAATGCCTAAAACCCGAAACAATCCTCCATAGCTTTTGCAAACATCCACGCTCGTCCAAGCACAACTCCCAATTGCTTTACAACATCCAGGGAGAAATTTCCAACTGCCTCCACAATACCAGACTGCAAATCACGAAAGGCGCCAATTGGCCTTTCAAAATAAAACCTCACTGGTCCTCGACTTTGGACAAGCCTCTCAGTTTCCTAGGTTTTGCAAGGCTCACAGACCTTGTTCATAGGGCTCCTCACTGGTCCTCGGCTTTAATCAAGCCTCTCAGTTTCCTAGGTTTTGCAAGGCTCACAGACCTTGTTCATAGGGCTCCTCACTGGTCCTCGGCTTTAATCAAGCCTCTCAGTTTCCTAGATAGCCAAGACCGCACTGGTCTTCAAGGAGGGACCCCACTGGTCATTCAAAGACATAGGGGCTTCGCTCTCCTAGTATGCGACAAGCATACATCAATTTATACAAAGTTGCAGCTGGATAATCAACATAGGCCTGCATACACGCAAAGCCATTCACGAGAGGGGCCCCACTTATCCTTTTAAAGACACCAGGGGCTTCGCCTCTTAGATCTCACTACACCAAGCCATCTCCAAAATACAAACCAACCAAATCTGCCGAACTTTCCCCCAAACTAAGGTGTACATGCATGCATGACCTAATCTCCTTCTAAAAGTGGGCTAACGGTTGAGGCTGAATCGACCTATGCGGGATAGACCTGGCCTCACAACGCAGTAGAACTGGCCATGACAAAACCAGACAATCTCAATATCCCGAACTAACTTTTGGTGACACGAAAGAAGTTTCAAAGAGTGAGGTAAGGGCAATGCCCTTCCTGCATAACTACCCGTCAAGCGGGTGCCCCGTGATGAAATCGATGAGGTGAAAGAGAATTGACAAGATCCATGAGGGAGGAAATATGAACGGAATGCAAATTATGCACAAATAAATGTAATACATGCTTTACAAGGCAAACCAAACAAACAGATATAATAAAGCAACTAAATTAGGCATGCTAGTAGCAAATAATTGGAAACCTTTATGGTCAAAACCTTTATTGCTCCCCAGCGGAGTCGCCATGCTGTTGAACCCCAAAAATTAACCCAGAAAGGCTAAATTCCGGAATATCGACAGGATGGAATAACTCTATTGGAGTTTTTGGAGTCGCCACCCAATTTAAGGAAAACAGGGCAGCAAATTAACAAATGCGTGCAAAAACTCCATTTTTATAAAAAGACGGTCTTTCTTTCAGAGATTCTAAAGGTAAGAGGTTTTATTAATTTCGGAAGAAGGTTTTTAAGGCACTTCCGAAATTCCGTTAAAAACGGTTAATCCGACAGGTTTCCAAATATTTACAAGTGTGCTTTTCTTTCAAAAGAATTATTAAAAAAAATAGTAATAATAATAATAAGAATAATTAATCGAATAAAAGCTTATTTGCAAAAATATTCTTTTACTTGCACGCATTTGCTAAGACGGCCCCAATTTGCAATAAATTAAATAACGACTTCACAATAAAAGGCAATAAACATAAAGTAAAGCGACATACCAAGCAATCAAATATTATTGATAAATAAATATTTTACGCATTTTATTTACATAAATATTTCTAAGGAAAGTAATGCAAAGTTAAAGATAAAACCTGAGAAAATGATCAACTCGCGGGAGCCTTGGATTTTCTAAAATTCATAAGTCTTATTTCTGAATGCTTGGGTCCGAATTCAATCCCCAAATGCCTTCAACGCAACGGATTGTTCCCATTCGCGAGTTAGCCAGACTTGTCCATAAATTATTCGCGCCAAAATATACCTCGCAAAACAAACAAGTAAAATTGGATTAGTACGATAATAAGGTATAATAATTAAGGAAATAAAATAACAATAATAAAGTAATAATAATGATAATAATAATAATAATAAAATATATAGTAATAATAATAATAATAATATAATAATAATAATAAAGGGGTTGTTTTTGCAAAATTTAAGCTCAGGTTTGTATGGCGCGTCAAATAGAGGCTCGGGATTTGGTACGGTTGCAAACACGGAGCCCGGGCCGTGTTGCCATGCCAAAGCACCAAACCCACTACTCTATTCAACTTGCTTTGCATTAAAGTGCATTCATCATCGCCTTTTGCTTTAGGGACACGGGAACGGGACGGTTCAAGTGTAGTATCCGTTCAAAATCCGTCAATTTATCGTCCGTCAATTCCTTGTGTAGGCCTCAATACATGTATAGGTATTTTTCATTGGCCGTGTAGTATCAATTCAATATCATTCCATAAACCTCAAATCAATTATTTGATTATTTTCATTGGCCAACTAAAGTGCAATATTAACACATATAATATCTGCTCAAAAGCCAAAAAAATGGCATGTCCTTCCTGTACTCATCAATGCATCACAATAAAACAGTGAGTTAAACATAGGCCATAAACAGTTCCAACAAAACCAAAGAAACCAAGGTTATTAGTTAAACTGCCCAAGATTCATATCTAATGAAAAACGCATAAGTGAACAGGTGAGTCCCAGTAAGAACCAATCAAATTCTGTTCGGGCCAACACCATAGCAATGGGCAAAGTTTCCCATTTTCAGTTGACATTGTAAGCCAAAGAAATCTGTGATATATACTTTCCAAATGAAATGAAACAAAGGCAGAAAAACAGAGAGGCCGGGGAAACGAGTTTCCGGCAAACAAAAACAGCACCAACGAATAGATTCAGGGCGAAGCAAACGGCAGCAACGCACAAATCGAGTAAACGGACGGAGGAGGAGCAACGCCGATTCGGAGGCGTCGCAACCACTCCCCCGTTCCCCTTTCTATTTAAATTCAACCACAAGAACAGAGAAAAAGCACCGCCGGCGATGGTGAGGTTTTCCGGCGATATTTGAGACAAGAGCCAAGGAATCGAAAACTAGCCAAAGAACGGGCGGCAACAGTGACCAATCAACAACAAACGGAACTTTCAACAAACAAATCCAGATCGGCGAACAAAGTGCCCAAAAGTATTGAAATAAATCAAAACATAAACAAAATCGAACAGTGAGGCAGTGGAAGAGCGAGGGAGCGACTGCCGAACTGTTTTCCGGTGGCGTCGCTGCCACCTCGCTGCTATTAGCTTTCGATCATGACCCCCAGAACTCCGATCTCCCCGTTTCAAATCAATCAAGAATTGGGGTCGAAACCCTTCAGTTTTTGCTTGGTGTATATGTGTGGACTGTTTTTAGGAAGAAGGTAAAGGGTAGGTATATCTGATTTTTGTTCCTTGTAATGTGTCAAGAAAATGAGGGGAGGGTTTATGTGTGGAAGGTGATTATAATGGTGAGGGGGCTGATTTTGGTGTAAGTAGTGAAGAATCAATAGTGGGTTAGGGTTTTAGGTTTTATATGAGAGGGTTAGGGGTTTTCAAATTGGGCTCGGTAGAAAAAAAAATTGGGTGTTGCAAAGGTTGCGTAGATAGGCCGAGATTTAAAATGAACAACGATCCCGACCATTTTCTAAACAGCTTTAATTAATTTCGTAAATCAATTTGAAAAAACTTTCTAATTAGATAAATGCTCCCAATATTTTACATGTTATAGGTAATATAAAGCCGAAAATATCAAGTTGCTAATATGAAAAACTTTTCAAACAATAGCCAAATTGCGACAAAACATCAAATTTTATAATTTCTTTTGAAAAGAAACATTTTTGGCTTTATATTAACACAAAATGCTATATTTTGAGATTTATATAAAAAGTAAGTGTCAGCAAATTAATTTCGGAATTTCGGGACAAAATTGGGTGTCAACAGTTGGAAAATAATGAAATAGAAAAAGAAAAAATAGCAAAGTTGAAAAGAAAGAAAAAAATTGTGGAAAAAGAAAGAGAGAAAAAAAAGATATCCATTCCTTGCTCGTGTGTGCTTAAAAGAAAGTTGCTACTTGTTGAGAAGGTGTGTGTGAAAATTTTTGATTGGGTGGCTTTGATGAGATTTGTGCTTAATTAATTGTGATGTATTAAAGTGCTTAGGGAGGTAGTCACTATTACCATATGTATCCTACCCGCCCCTTAGCCTACATTACAACCTTTTTAAAGTTCTAGTTAATCCCGATTAGAGTGAGCTTCATTAGTGGAGTCCTACACTACGGGCAAGCCTATGGTACATTGTGTGTGACATGTGAGACTTTCATGAGAGTGAGTGAATTCATTTGTTATTGCCCCCGTTCTATTCATGATATTTGTTGTTGTGTGTGATTTTTGGGGGGGCACTCTTTTGCTTCATATTGGTGAGGGCACATGGGTTGCATGAAATAGGTGAAGTTGATGGTTCTTGGTTGAGTAGACAGGTGTGATTTTGTGGGAGCATGGTTGCATTAAGTTGAGTTTGTGCAATTGAGCTATTTCGGGGTGGTTGTTCTCATATTTTTGGTTTTGGTAAATTGTTGGCATGTTGCGGATCCATAGTAGTCATGTGTGCATTGGTTCAATGGTCGGTATCAACCATAGTCATAGGCAGACCTGTTCTACCTAGGTTGGGAAGTTAGTTGTGACTTGCTCGAGGGCGAGCAAGGGTTCAAGTGTGGGGTGGTGATGTTTGGCATTTTATGCCTATATTTCCTTACGTTTGAGCTTGTTATTCGCTCGTTTTATAGTTTATGAATGTGGTTTTACACTAATTTGATGTCGTGCGTGTGTAGGTTGTTACGCAGTGCATTTGGAGCTTTTAGGAGCTTGATTTATCAGGAATTGATTGGAAGTTGATTGAGGATTGGATTGAGCAAACGAGGGCACGACACGAGCGAGATTTCGGACCAAGGAAAACACATTTTGGCTGGGCGCTTTGGGGCACGTGGGGCGCCAGTTATAGCGCCCAGTGCCTCAGCGCTTTACTCACGTGGCGCGGGCCAAAAGCGCCCAAAGTTTGGCGGGTTCTGCTTGTCCGAGCGCGATACGAGGCGCGGGGCGCCCGTTATTGCGCCCTTGTGCGGATTTTTACTTCCTATTCCGTCTAGCATTGGGTCTAACTTATTACTTGGTGTTTGTAAACCCTATAAATACTCTTTTACTTAGTTTTAGATGGGAGTTCAGACTTGGGAGCAAATTGGAGAGCTCATAACATCTTGGACAAGGGTTTTTCTTCCTCTCATTAATCTATTACATCATTATTCATTATTTCATCAAATCTTTGTGTTGTTATTATGAGTATGCGTGGCTAAATATATCGTTCTAGGGTTAGAATATTTCATGAAAGTTGATGCTTGAAGATTGATTTCCATTAATTGAATCCCATAACGGGTTACTTATTCTTTCTTGATTTCACTTGTGTAATTGTCAGGGCCCGATTATTACGCATTATCTATGGTTTTTAGATTGAACTCGAAAGAGGGAATTTAATTACGTAAAAAGAAAGAATAGAACTAGTTTGTGAACCCGGGCATCGGGGAACCAATTTGTGAGTAGGATAGACATATACTTGCTCGCCTAGTTTAACTCATTACAGAATTCGTTAATGCGTGCACATGATTCAACCCATAGACATATAGGGATTGGAGTAGCATGCATAGACCGTGAAGAATCGAAAGGTTTTCACGGGTACATTTACTCTGTTAGTTAGTAATTCGGGATTTAAGAAGTGGAATCAATTGGAAAACTCAACTGGATTGTTCGTAACTCTGACCCTGGACCGTCTCCTTATTACTGATAACAACCAAGTTTTGCTCCATTGCTTGAATTCACTTTTACCATTTAATTATTGTTCTTTAGTTAATAAAATCCTCACTATTGGAAAAAGATCCCTGAATAGTTTATATAAATTGTTTGCTAGAATTCAGTCTGAATAATCCTCGTGGGAACGATACTCGATTTATCACTTTATTACTTGTTGACCACGTATACTTGCGTGTGCGTTTGGGAGCAACAAGTATCTTGAGTGGAAGTTAATCATGGAAATAATGCTTGACACGAATGACTTGACGAGGAGAAGAAATGCAAATATACTATATCTTCCTTTGAATCTTTTGCTTCTACTTGGTGGGAGGCAACCAAGAGGTCAAGAAGAAGGAATTCTTTGCCCGTGAATCTTACTTGGGGTGAATTGACTCGTGTGATGGATGAGAAGTATGTGACTCACCAATATCGTCAAGACCAACTCAAGCGGCTTTATGATTTGAAACAAGGCTACAAAATGGTTGGAGAGTACTACAATGAGTTTGAGCAAATCCGGATGACCTCAGACATGGATGTGGAGGAAGATGAGCTAGCCGTGATTCGATTCATGAATGGGTTGAACCGAGAGATAGCCTCTCAATTGAGGTTTCACAAGTTTGCTTCTCATCATGATCTATTTGAGGCCGCGGTTGAAGCCGAGAAATGGCTCAAAGAAGAGAAGTCTACCCACTACAAGAGTGCTACTTCTACTCCCGTGAGTAAGCCAAAGGAGTGGAAAACTCCAAATACAAATGGTGCAAGTGCAAGTCGAGATGTGAAGAAGACGTATGAAAAGCCAACACCAAATGTGGGAGGTAACTCTAAATTTCCATTGAATACTCCTACTTCTTCTTCTACTCAATGCTATAAGTGTAAGGGGTATGGCCACTTTGCTAGAGATTGTCTCACCCGTAAAGTCATGATTGTGATGGAAGATGGGTTGGTTTATGAACAAGAGAGTGAGCCCGAAAATGATGAGGGTGATGTTGTTGCTTGTGAAGAGGCTATAGAAGAATGAGAGGATCCTAACTTGTTCTTAGTGGTTAGGAGGAGTTTGAGTACTATATTCTTTGAGGAGGATAAAGAAAATGTGCAAAGAGAGAATCTCTTCCATACTAGATGTCGTGTGATGGAGCAAGTGTGCTCAATGATTATTGACTCGGGAAGTTGTGCTAACATAGTGAGTCAAACCTTGACTTCCCAATTGAAATTTCCCACTCTAAAGCATCCAAGCCCATACCGTTTACAATGGTTGAGCGAGTGTGGAGAGTTGAAAGTGGTGAAGCAAGTTTTGATCGATTTTAGCATTGGGAACTATAAAGACAAAATCATATTTGATGTGGCCCCGATGCAAGCTTACCATCTTCTATTTGGGAGACCATGGAAATATGATAGATGTGTGATACATGATGACCGATCCAACTCCTATACGGTTAAGCAAGGTGTAAGGAAATATGTGCTAAAGCCTTTGACACCAAGACTAGTAAGAGAAAACTACAAATGTATGAGGGAGTTGAGGGAAGTGGCTAAAGCTAAGTTACCTATGGTACTTGAGCCCGAAGGCAACAATCTTATTGTCTTGCCATTACATATTGAAAATGAGAGTCACTCTATTCCAAATAAAGACAATCTTGAGTCTCATTCCATTGTACTTGAACTTGAGAGACAAAAGAAAAAGAGAGGTGGGGAAAGAAAAATTGAGAGTGAGAGCACCCTGTTGACACCCAATTTTGTCCCGAAAGTTTTTTTTTTTAAATTAAAGGTTTAATTATTTTAAATTAATATTAATTTTTTAAAATTAAAGGCAATTGCTTAATTTCAAATAAAGTGGCTAAAATCGTAATGCGCAACCTTAATCTCAGCTGACCCTTGCAATTCCTCTACTTATCTATTAAAATTTAAAATTAGGGCTAATTTTGTTCTAAATCCTAAATTCAGCCTATACATGCAAAAGCATATATACATACATTACACTATACACACATATTCCTTATTTCCCCATTTCAGTTCTTTTACCCGTTTCCCTCTTCGACCCTTTTCGACCCGCGACATCCCAATCCCCACGACCCAAATTCTTCATCCAAACACGGTCTTCTTCTCCGTACAAGTGGTGTGCTGGACGAATAGCACTGTTCCAGACATATGTTCTCGAAGTTTCATTAACAAACCCAGCTGTATCAATCCAAATCGTTCATTTTAAATTCAAATCTGATTCGAGCCGTTGAATGGATTCAACGTTTATTTTTCCCTTGAAATCAGAGTGAAACGAGTACGATCCAGAAGGATTAGACTCTTTTGACCCTGATTTCAAAAGGAAAGGTCAAAATCGAAGGGGTCTGTTTTGGAATTTGGGGAAGCAGTCCAAACCCTAGCCCTAGAGGTATTTAATCTTTGTTCCTGTCATTTTTTAGGAGGGGCTGAATATCATTGAAAAAGGGCAGCATATGCATTACACATAAAAAGCTTCTCTCAGTTTTAAGGAAAATAATATTACTTTTTTCTGTCTTTGTTGATTTCGATTTCGTGTTATTGCGTCGCTATTCGAGTTGTCAACCTTGTTCTAGTCGTCGACTTTGTTCGTCGTTTGTTCGAGTCGCTTCTTTTCGGATCCGTCGCCTCAGTTCCTGCTCCGGAAAAGGTAAAATCATAACATTTGTTCTTACTTTACCAACATTTCCTTTTCATGTTTATATTCAGTATATAAAGTGTAGTAAACAAGTTCCTTGACTGTAAACTTGCGTGACTTGGATAAAATGTGAACTTTATGTTTTTTTTTTTTCTATTATGTTTTTGATAAAATCCTCAGTCGCTCTTAAAGTTTTAACTTTTGTTGTCTTAATGAACTAAAATCATGACTGCTAGCTATTATATACCATAGGATTTTAGTTATTAACATTTTGAAACTTGAACATTGCTTGTGAATTTAACTCTTGTTTCGGCTTGATCTTTGGTTATCCACTAAATCATTTCTGCTATTGTCGTTCATTGGATGCTGTCTCATTTTTTTTTGTTTGTTCCTGTCTAGCCTGGTTAATTCTCTCTTTGTTGTTAGCATATGAGTGAAGATGGTGCAGTTTAGTAGAGGTTCAAGAGTTGGTTCAAGTTGTATGCTGGTGTTTGTTATGGCAATAAGCTAGTGCAGGCTGTTAGTTTTTGTGCTGCAGGTGTTAGTTTGTGTAGGTTTTGGAGAAATTTTATGGTTATGTGAGACCAAGGGAGTTCCTATTTGGACCTGAGCATCAAAGGAGGTCTGTGAGTGTTAGAGGGTGTCTGAGGAGTTGTCCTCTGTTGGTTAAGGGCTGTGTGGAGGCAGTTTCAGTTGCTGCAGGCTTTTGTAGTAAGAATTCAGGGTGTAAGAAGTATTCGAGAAGTTAAGAGGAGTTCAGGGATGTGGCAAGTTGCTCCCAGGTCTGTTTGTTTTTTTTTTTAAGTTAAGAGATGAGATTTGGTAGGATGCAGGGAGATTGTAGGCTGTTCATGTGGTTTGTAGTCCTGTGAGGTTCATAGGGATTAGGTAGATGCTTCAGGTGGGTGTTTGAAAGTGTAGGGGTGCAGGTTATAGTGCAGGGTTTCTATGAGTTTGTGAAGGGTCTGAGGAGGTAGATTAGTTGTTGCAGGAGGAGTAATAGGTGATAGGATGGGCCTGGGATAATTTATGGTTTGTAGGAGTTGGCTGCAGGTCCTAGAGGATGCCTATAGAGGTCTGTAGTTTTTTTAGAGAGCTTGGCTTGCTAGCTGCAGTTGGTTTTGGAGAACTATTCAGGTTTGCTGATAGTTTAGACATTGTACTAATGACAATTGGTTCACTTGGTGATCTTGTCCAGGGCTGTTCTTTGCCTTTATTTCTTAGATTCTTTGCTGATCTTGTTAATTATTTTGGCTCTTATGCTAATGACGTTGATAAGATGACTCAAGAAGTTACTAAGTATGCATTTTACTTTTAGTTGTAGGTGCTGCTATAAGGGTTTCTTCATGGGCAGAGATATCATGTTGAATGTCACTTGAGACTAAAAACACAATAGTGCCATAATAAATCGTGAGAGAAAAAAATATTATTTTTGGGTTTATCTATTCTGATCTTATCAAGTTTGTCAGCAAAAGATTACTTACAAAAATTATTCTTGTATACTTAAGAGTAACTAGTCAAAGGAATTAAATCCAGTAAGTCTACTTGCTCCACCTCTGTTTTTGAGTGAGATAACTGTAATAAGTTTGTTGCTTCTTATTCCATTTCTTTTTCTTTGAGCATTAGTAGCAAAGTCTCTTTAATTTACTCTCTTAGTAAACTCCTAGTTTTACTCTTTATATGAGACCTGGGATTTGTTTAGTTTATTACGTCCCATGAGAATTTTTTCTTTCTTTCTTCAGAGCTTGTAAAAGAAAAACACACTATTAAAGTAGTTATGGTTTCTGTTGTCTTATTTTCTATTATAAATAAAAAAGCATATAAATTAAGTAATTAGCATGCAAGTCCATATTTCTATCGTTTATTTATCTACTCTTAATGGGCTTGTATGCCTCTTTAAATTTGTTGTTGTGTAAAGAAGTACATGTTCAAAGGAAATTAGAAATGGCGTTAATGTGAAACTTAAGAATTATGACATTAGTAGTTAGTTATCTTGAAAAGCTAATTGTGGGCATCATCTAAAATCATTCATCGACACGCAGTTGAATGTCAAGTGGAAGTTTTGCATGATTTATTCAACTAGAGGGTAGTCTAGTCTTATAGGAGTTATGTATATTTGATTGTATCCTGTTTGTTAGGGGAGTTTGCATTGGCTTAGTTATGTCGTGTTTGCTCCCTGAAGCTTCCTATCATAAATTTCTAGTTTATGATCACACTTATAGTAAGATTTCGTATCAGTAAGCCTCAGTCCAGTTCTTGTTTGTTTGGCTTCATCTTTGTTTACCGGATGTATCTACTTCGTTTATGGTAATCAATTAGAACATGTTTAAGTACTAATTTCTTTGGGCATGATCGTATCCCTTCTTGTCTTATTTTTAGAGTTCTACCACCAAACTGCTAGATAATTAAATGGATCTAGCTGCTGTTATATAGTTGCAAGTTAATTTCACGTATGCTAATCTTTAATTTTTCTTGTTTTTCTTTGCCATGTACACTCTTGGGGACAAGTTGAATGAAAACTCACAAATGGGGATGGCGTGCATTTGGGAAGTTATTTGATCTGCTCCGCATTTTCGGGGCATGATATCCCCAAAAATGTAAAGGAAAAAAGAAAAAAATGAAAACCTTGTGAAATACAAGGCTTGTATTGAGTTTGCTATCCGGGTTCTACCTTCTAAACTCCTTCTCTCCCGCCCTCCTTTAGAAAGCATGTTTTAGGATCCCCGTAAACTAGATTAGGACTTTGCATGATTAGAAGCCTGGTAAGATAGCCGCTTTATCAAATTGTTATCTTATTGCATGTTTAGAATTGATTATACAATTGCTTATCCCGTTTTTTTGGGACTTGTCAATTAGTTTAAGATAATAGGAATCTTTTATTAACTATCGAGTGCAAAAGAATCAAAATTAAAATTGTATTCATTTATTCATTATTTATATTTAAGTTAATTATTTACCTATTTATTTATTTATTTATTTATTTATTTATTTATTTATTTATTTATTCATTAATCAAATTATTTAAGTGGTATTTATTTATAAGTAAATAAATAAATTAATTTATTCATTTATTTATTTTTTAATCAATTATAATTATTTATTTATTCATTTATTTATTTAATCAATCAATTATTATTCATTTATTCTTTTATTTAATTGAATTAATAAATATTTATTTAATTAATTTATTTATTATTTATTTATCTATTTACTCAAACAATCAATTAATCAATTATTATTATTTATCTAATTATTTATTTAGCGTATTTTATTTTATTTACTTAATTTAGCCCTTATTTATTTAATTAATGAATCAATCAACCATTATCTCATTATCTATTTAATTAATTTTAAGTTTTGTTGCTTATTTATCTAAGTATTGGCATAATCAAACCTTATCTTATTTATATCATATTATTCATTATCTATTTATCTTTTATTTAAAATTTATCCTAAATTAATTATCTTTAAGTAAAATTCGCGAAAATCGCCGGATTAGCCGCTTTTAGCGGATTTTTTCGAAAGTTCTCCCCTTAGGGACCTTCTTTCGAATTTAATAGAACCACTTACCTAGAATCTCTGAATTTAATTTCTTTTAAATAAAGAATAAAATTGCACTCTTAAGTTAACTTAGGTTCCTAATAATCCTTAAATTAGGTGGCGACTCCAAAGAAACCCTTTGGCATCCCACTTTGTTGAAATTAAATCCCGATGTATACTTGTTATGCATTTTTTTGGGAGGGTTCAACACACCCATTGTTCTAACTATTCTTCATCTTCTACCTTTTCTTGTGTTAGCTCTTGTGTAGGTATACTTGAAGACAAGCCATTAGAGTCTCGCCCATGTACTTGGGAAGAAAGACAAGAGGAAAATCGTCAATATGAGCTTCATGAAGGAGGAGTTGAACATGCCACTTAATGATGTGAGTGATCAAGGAAGTAACTCAAGTGTAAGTGTTTCTTCATCTTTTCATGAGCCTACTAGTTTCTTCTCTTGTGATGACTCAATGCTAATTGGCGTTTATGATGCATTAAGTGAATATGCCACTAGTGAAGAGTCTAGTAGTCAACTTATGTGTGCTTGTGTATCACTTGTTGAGACAAATGCTAAGCCATATCATGATGTGAGATCATTGTTCAATGAACCTCTCACTAGTGTAGATTTGATAGTCGACCTTGATTATGACCTTTGCTATGACACACCACCAATCTATGACCAAGGAGAAGATGAGATAGCTGATCATACTCTTACTGATATGCTTCTATTTGGTGGACCTATGTGTTATGGTAAGGATGGTAGTAACCTTGAGGAGCCCAAATTGCATGAATTGGACAAGGTTGTCTATGATGACACCTCAAGTGAGAGTGATGAACCTAGTCTTGATATTGTGCCTTTGTTTGATCATAAAATTGAGATGCATGCTTTTACTAATCCATTGTTTGAAGGCATATTCATTTATAGTAGTGAATTGTATCGGACTAGGATTGGTAGTCAAATAGAACCTCCTTGATGTGAAGGATTTGACCCTTTAGGCAACCCATTGTTTGAGAGCTTGAGTGAGGTAAATGACTCTTTGAGCGACCCTACTACTGATTGTTTAGGTCATGATGAAGAAGAAGCCATTATCAATACCTTTCTTGAGAGTTTGTCTTATGGGAAGGGTTGCTTAGGTGATAAACTTGGAGGTGAAAAGGAAACCTTTGGTGTGAGTGAGTATTCTCTAAAGAAGAGGAGTGGAGTAACTGATGTTAGTTGTAGTTTGGGCTATTTGACCTACTCCACTCCACATGTTAATCACACTTTAAGGATGGATTGGTGTGTTGATCGTAAGCTTAAGGATCAAGGGAATTTTGATAACTTGATCTTACATTTCCCTTGTTCGCACGACCTATTTGCTCATTCTTGTGTTGAGTGTATGTTTTCATTATACCAACTACTTGTTGTTCTCCTTGGAGACTTGAACTTTATTATTATTATTGATGCTTGGTTATACCATAAGAGTGTGTTTTCCACACTTTTTGCACTAACCTACTTTCGAAGTAGGTGGTTTTGTGTTTGCTTATCGTTGCTTGTAGGTTCCAAGCTCCATCTTAAGGCAAGGGAGATCTTGGAAGAAGCCTATGTCAAAGTGACGTTCAAGAGGAACAAAGGATGAGAGCATTGGGCACCCCGAGGAGATGATGAGGCCATGGACGAGAACGCCTTGATTTCGAGGACGAAATCTCTTCAAGAAGGGGGGGGGGGGGGATGATTAGGGGCAAATCGAGCCAAGAACCTTTCCAACATGTGCCAAGCTTGAAGGATGCAAAGGACGAGAAGTCAAGGGCTTAAGGAGCAAATTGAAGAAGCATAAAGAGAACCCAGGCTCAGGCGCTCCGCCCAGGAGACTAGGAGGTTTGCCCAGGACACCTTAGAGCTAGGCGCTCCGTCTGAAGAAGTTACTGCCCAAAATGCAGCCCAGGTTAGGCGCTCCGCCTGCCTATGCTTCCTTCCGGGATTTTAGCTTAGTTATTTCCTAAAATGGCCCTACGTGGCTTATTTCATTAAACCCAACTTGGGGGGCGTTTTGGTCATTATCTAGGCTTGAGAATAACTCTATAAATACCTTAAGCCCTCTTTTATTTCATTAGATTACCTTGAATATTGATGACAAACATTGAGATGAGATTCTCTTATGAAAGAAACCTTTACTTTTTGGCTTGAATCAATTGGTGGTACTAATTGACCTTCATTTCAAACCCGACCGGACCCTTTGCAAGACCCGGGTATGTCTTGAGGACCGTCCGCATAGCATAGGTTGTTCTTGACCAGAATCGAGGGTGTCACGAAATTCGTTCTTCGTGACTACTTCGTAGGGAGTTCAAGATCCGTCTTGCTCCTTATATTGTTATTTTCGCTTCCGTGATTTTGATCCTTATCAATGCATGTTGTTAGGAAGAGAACAATGAAGGAGTAATTTCTGATGTGTGTGCGCGAGGGAAGATGATAACAGTGAGGTGAGATGATGATGTTTAGGTGTTTGTGTGGTATTTGGTGTGTGTATAGGAGAAGACTCCAAAAAGTGGGGTCTGCCGATGTAGTTGTAGTTGTACTGATATATGTATAGTACTGATGTTGGAAAACGTGTCTTGGAGGAGAAAAAGTGGTCTTCTTTTTAAGAAGAAGAATTAGAAAAAGAGCTGTTGGGGGATTGGAGGTAATTGTGGGATTCTGAGAGAAATTTTGGGAATTAGGAAATAGGAAATCAATTTGAGAAGTGAGGAGAGATTTTGGGGATTAAGAGTGATTAGGAAAAATAGCAAAAAATCAAGAAGAAGATTTTAGAAAATACTATTTTCAAAATTCAAATAATGAAGATGTACTTGGTTAAATATCGTGTCTAGGTCCAAAGAAGAATGCAATTCAATAAATACTAAATAAATATAAATAAATAAATAATTTTGGTAGGAATTTTGAAATATGGAGGAATAATAAAAAAAATTTGGACATTTTCTTGTCCAATATTCAACTTAAAGGTACGAAAACAGAATATGAGATATACATATTGTATAAAATGCACAAATAATCATTAAAGAAGCTCAAATAAAATTATTTGAATATAAATAATCACAGATAACTACTAATTTGCACAAACGATACAAACAGATACAAATTTGACATGTAGCCTAAATGATGCAATTATATGAAATATCCACGAATATTATAAATGTACTAAATTGCACAAACAGTCACAGTTTAGACAAATAGCCTTAATGATGCAAGATTATGTAATATAGCCACATTTAGGTATGTAATATATAATTGAGGGATAATGCACGTAAATGCATACTTTCTAATGCACATTTTGTATAAATAGTCAAATTGCATCTTTAAGTTAAATTATAGCCAATTTCTTTTTCTTTTTTTTTTTAAAAAAAAAGGAATAAAATTGGGTGTCAATATGAATCTGTTGGGAAAGAGATCTTCAGGCCATTATTATAATGGTAAGTATTATATGTGTATGCTTTAACCATATTTACACAAATTTTCTCATTCCAATCTAACTAAGCATCTTTTCTTATTTGAACTTGTACATGCATCTCTGCACCAATTTTCATTTTTTTAAAGTAGTTCTTTTTATGGTTCTGCTGTGTTAGAGTAGTTGGCCTAAGCCCATTTTGTAAATGCATCTGTTTTTTTTTTTTTTAAACTACAATGACCTATCCGAGTAACTCATGTAAACATAAGTCTATAAATAGTAGAACTTCATGAAGTTTGAATAATCTAAACTCAGCTCAAACTTATATTGTAATACCTTTTTCATAAAAGGCTTGTTAGACTTGATTATGTTTGGTAAAGTTTATAGTTTTATTCCCTGGGTTTTGGCTCTGTTGCTTGAATTAGACTTGACGCTTCAAATGAGTCGTTCAAATGGTTATAGATAAGTTGTTGGCGTAGTGATTAATGGAAAAAGAAATTATAAAATGGAGAACAAATTCTTAGGTAGTAATTATAGCTTGAGTAATTGACTTAGAGTTATTGCACTGTCAATATTATGGTGTAGAATCTGTAGTGAACTTCTGGCTTTTCATACATGCATTTATTCATTTTAATGTAGCCACAGTAAACTCTGGGGCTCGAAGTAATATAAGTTGAATGTGTATAGACGTTGAATCTAAAGAATTCTGCTGAAAACGCCCAAAACATTAGATGATGTAAATGTGGTTATACGAAATTAAGATTCAGCATTACATGTTAAGAAACAATTGCATTCTTTTTAAACCGATAAATTGACTTTCAGTTGTTTTCTCTAAATAACGGTGATTGCAAAGATGTTGGCATATAATAAGGCTTGGCGGTTGAGATTCATTACAACAACAATAACTGCAATCCTAATGTGCTTAGACTAACTTATCATAGCAATTCCATTATGTGCTTAGACTAACATAAAATAGCAATTTCATTTAGGAGCAGCATTATTTGTACTAGATAATGGTAGGGATATCTCATTAAGAATTAACACATCTGGTACACATGTACCTCTCTAAGTACACTTCAAAAATCCCTTCGTTAATTCTCTCTTCTTTGTGCGTTTTGGAGAGATCTTTTTTCTTTAATTCTTGAAAGTGCATATCTCTTTGGCGAGTGTCTGATCTATGTGTGCTTTCAGTGTTCTTTACTCTTTCAAAAGATTGAAATTTTTCTGTGAGGGTCTGAGGTGACTCTTTGCTACATAGGTTGTGGGGCCTTTTGCACTACTAATTTGTACAAGAAAATTTATGTATATCGTTTTTTAATTGAAGATTTTATTTTTCAAATTTCTTAATTTCTCAATTAAGAAATTAATTGATAGAGAACACAAGTTTAGGCATGTTGTTTTAGCTAGACACAAGTTTTTTATGTTTAAGTTTGGAACAAATGGTGATAAATGTATGTATAACCTGACTTTGCCATTATCTCAGTATGAAGGTATATATCATCACTCATGTTCATTCAAATTTTTCGTATATTTTGATGCATTTTGCCTTAACATCTGATTAATTGAATTTTCTTTTCAGTTTCAATTCATTATAGAGCATATCCTAAATATACAGGATGTAGTACTACTAAAGAAAGCAACAACAGAATGTGAAGTCAATTGCCACTTTGCTTGCGGACACCCACATTTTCGATAATGAACATCTTAGAAATGCTCTTTGGATGCAATGTGAATGAATTCTTATGTAACCAGAGTGTAAAATTATAAATATTTGAAACGTCTTATGTTGTTGAGTTGTTCATAATAGGTAGTTTCATTTCAAAGTTCACTGTGATTTGTTTACATTTCTTATTGCATTCAAAGAAAGAAGTTCATCCTAAAAACTAATTATGAACCCAAATGTTTTCTAAAGTTCAAAGTTCACTCTGTGCTAAATGCATAGTACACTGGACACCCGTGTGGAGCACGGGCACTTCCATCTAATCTATATATACTAAATGTGAGTTTGGTGTATGACGAAGGTTAAAAGGGTAAATACACAAGAACCCTAGTTTTAAATACCTAAGTAGTCTAGCTTCAAAAATTAGTACTTGAAGGTGTAATGGTTGTAGGGTAGCATCATCATTTACATACAAAATACAGGTTGCTTCCACTTTATTATTACACTTTTCATAAGACTTACAAGTGTCCCATTTGATACCACGTGGATTTATTTTTGACTTCTTTCTTGTGGATTCCTCCATCTCTTTTTCTTTCTCTCTCTTTGAGTTGTTGATGCAGCCCGAACACGTGCTGATCAAGTGATCGATCCACCAAGGAGATCGATGACAAGAAGCCAAGCTAAGCTGCTGCACGATGTGCACGTTCACTTAGCCTGGCCGAAGGAAAACAATTGCTCCAAAGCTGAGTGGCCGAGCTCAAGAATCGAAGGCATTATCTTCAGATTTGAGCCCGAAGGCAAAGTGACCGAGGACAATGAGCTCGAGGAGAATTGAACGTCTGAAGAGAACGAGTGTGTTCGAGCAGACAATCGAGAACCGAAGCCAAGGCTTACCAAAGTCAAGTCTGCCGAACACATTTTAACTCAGCCCTGCGTGGCTTATTTCTGTTGGTCGCCTGTGATCCTTTTACTAGTTTACCCTTAGTATTCCTATATAAACCTTGTTTCCTTTCATTGCAAGTACCAAGTTTTTGAGATTGATGAATTAATGAAAGTGCCGAGCACATTTCTTGTCTCCGTCGTGAGCAACCCCCTGTGAGGGCTTTTATGGACTTGTGGCTTTCGGTTAATCTGATTGAACATTCCTCTTTGATCATTCAGTTTGCAAGAGGCAATGTTCTCTTGAGGATTGTTGCATAGTTTAGGTGATTCTTGTGTCCCTTTTGATCGAGCTTTGAGACAGGTTCCTCACTGTTCTTTCAAAAGAAGCAAGTTTTGTCTTGCTTCTACCTTTATCTTTTGTTGTTTATCTTCCGCGTTTGTGCTAAGCAACTCCTTCGGGTTTGCATTGCACCATCTTGGTATCAGAGCACGGTTTGGGCTTGTTTCTACAACCCCAAATCCTGTTCAAGTATCTTTATTTTCGTGCGTTGTGTCTTTGTTTTCCGTTGCGTGTTCTTGATTTGGTTTTGTTATTGTTGGTGTTGTTATTTTACAAAAAAAAAAAAAAAGTGTTAAAAAGAAAATTCAAAAATTGTGTTTGATTGTTGGTTGTTTGGGAAAAACAACTATTGATTCTTGTTCACCATTGTTTCCTGATTCCAACAAGTACCCGACGTACTGATTTTGTGACTAGGGTTTCTTGGTGAAATTTTGGACTGTTTTAAGCTTTAATGGTGGCTGGAACTTGAAGCCCATCGTGTTTGGTTGAAACCGATGAAGATTGGTGGTTTTTGAGTGATTTGGGTTTGATTGTTGCTTGAAAATCGAAGTTTTAAGTTTGAAAACGTTGTCCGTACGCCGGAAAGTTGTTACGAATCTGTAACAGTGTACGACACAGCGAGCTGGTTCTTAGCTCGACGAACTTTAATTTCCTCCGATGTTGTTTGGAACCGGAGTCGAAAGAGCAACCCAGATCTGTTGAAATTCGTGGTCAGTGAACCGAAGTAGATTTGTCCGTACGCCGGAGCAAAGGTCACTGTTCCATTGAAGAAGAAGGGGTAAAGTGTAAACATCAAAACCCCAGGTGAAAATTTGTCGGCTGAGAAAAAGGAAAGTGGATAAGGTAAAAACCCTATCCGTACCAAGGAGGGACCACTCTTGTACGAACAAGAGTTGGTGTGATCGAGGAAGATTCCAAAAGGGAATCAAAGGGTAGATTCTCCTAGGTTCTCACTTTCTTTCGAGTCAAAAATTCTAGTTGGTGGATCTTTTGAGTAATTGTCCTACTCGAGGTCGTACTAACTCGTTTGAGCTAATAGGAACTCGTGCGAAGGGGTGACCGAAGTCCAAACTTTCGTAGTAATTTCTTTTGACTCCCCGAGCTCAGTTAAAAGCGTCCGTTCCATCGAGTCGAACATCACTTCACTCTTCCCGAAGAGGCAGTGACTATTGTCGAACTTGAAGGATCTTAGAGGACCGATCAATCAGACGAGCCACTGTTAACAAGTCCTTGAGTGATCAAAAACCGAACCCATAAATTGAGTGGACCCGATTGCCACCCATCAAAGGTGAGGGAGTGTGTGAGGTGATTTCTAACCCTAACATTTGTTTGATCTTTGACTTGTGCAGGTACCATGGCTGGAAATGATGGCAAGGGCATTGAGAAGCCCGAAGTGTCGTTAGCCGATCTCATGGCTGCGATACAAGGAGTCAGTGCCGAATTAAGAGGAGTGACTGCTCGAGTGACTCTCCTCGAGCAGGGAAGCGCGCCCGTGGCCATGAATGGGTCCGGCGTTGGAACGAGCCAATCCACTCCCCATGAAACCTGAGCTGTATGCTGAGCTTGTACGACAACATCAGTTGACAAGTGAAGCAATTCGAAGAGAACTTAACTTGGGCAATCCCCAAGCTGCTTATCAAAACTTGGGCATTCCCCGAGGAGAAAGAATACCACCTCCAAAGGCCCAAAGAGATCTTGGAGCCGTTGCCGAGGAGGTTGATGAAGAGGAATTTCCCGAGGACGAATATGAGCGTGAGCTGCCATTCGCTCAACGAAGGCAAGCTCACCGAGGTCGTGGAAATTTCCGAAGTCGAGGCCGAGGCGCAAATGTTGGAAGAAATATCGAGCGTGAGGCTAATGATCGAGATGATGAGTATCCCGAACAGGCTCGTGGTGTTCGAGACTCAAATTTGAACAGTGTCAAGATCACTATTCCACCCTTTAAAGGAACTAGTGATCCCGATGAGTATCTTGAATGGAAGCTTAAAATGGAGCGCATCTTTGAAACCAATGAGATGACCGATGAGAGGAAAGCTGCCCATGCCATTGCTTCGTTCGAAGCTTATGCATCAACGTGGTGGGAATCTGACAAGAGACATAGACGAAGGAATGACTATCCTGAAGTCACTACCTGGCCACAATTGAGAAGAGCAATGGATGCTAAGTATTTGAGTGCCAAGTACAGGCAGACTCAAATGCAAAAGCTCTATGAGTTAAAGCAAGGGTCCAAGTCTGTCCAAGAGTACCACGATGAGTTCGAAAAGGTTTGATTGAATCTTGATCTGGTCGAAGATGAAGAACAAGCCATTATCAGATTCAAAAATGGTTTGGCTAGGGATGTGTCGTCTCAATTGAGGCTCCACGTGTATCACACGTTGGAAGATCTGTTCGATGCTGCCACCGAAGCTGAAAAATTGGTGAAGGACGACAAGGCAAACCGGTATCGAGGAGTCACTACTTCCACTCCTTTGAACCGAGGTAAAGAATGGAAGAGTCCAAACAAAACAAGTGCTAACACTGTTCGAGATTCGAAGAGACCCTTCGAAAGAGGTGTGACCGTTAACCAGTCGAGAGAAGTGGGAGGTAAAGTTCAACTCAACTCTCCTAGTGCTTCAAATATTCAGTGTCACAAATGCAAAGGTTATGGTCACATGGCAAAAGAGTGTCCAACTCGCAAGGTTATGCTTCTGGTCGAAGATGGAACCGTCCATGAGCAAGCGAGTGACACCGAGGAGGAATTTATCGAGGAGACTGACCGAGCTGAAGGTGATGATGATCATGAGGCTGCCGAAGCTGATCATCCGGAAATGTTTCTTGTGGTTCGAAGGAATTTGAGCTGCATGACTCTTGAAGAAGAGGACAACCAAAGAGAAAACCTCTTTCATGCCCGATGTCGAGTGAGGGGAAAGGTGTGTTCGATGATCATTGATTCCGGTAGTTGTGCCAATGTAGTGAGCCAAACTTTGGTTTCACAAATGGGATTACCTACGATGAAGCATCCCCACCCTTACAAGTTACAATGGCTGAACGAGTGTGGAGAATTGAGAGTTGTCAAACAAGTGTGGATCAAGTTCAAAATCGGAGAGTATCAAGATGAAATGATATTCGATGTGGTTCCGATGCAAGCTTGTCATTTGCTATTGGGTCGACCGTGGCAGTATGACCGAACAGCTGTTCACAATGGCAGATCCAACACTTACACTGTGAAGCTCGATGGGAAGAGTTTCATACTCAAACCCTTGTCTCCAAAACAAGTCACCGAGGACTATAAACGGATGAAAGAATTGAAAGAAGCGGCCAAAGCTAAGCTTCCGATGGGAGCAAAATTGGGGCCCGAAGAGACTAACTCACCGCCCGAAGTGAAAGGAATTTGTGCAACCATGCAACCCGGTGAGATCTTACGAGGCAACGACCACGGTCAGATGATGATTTGCCTCGTGCACAAGGGTATCTTTCTAAACTCTAATGATGATTTTTCTAATGATAACCCTTTGCCTTTGTTTGTTCGTAAAGTTTTGCAGGACTTCGAGGACATGTTTCCCGAAGAAATGCCAGGTGGATTACCTCCGTTGAGGGGAATCGAGCACCAAATTGACTTCGTGCCAGGGTCTCAAATCCCTAACAAACCTGCATACCGGTGTAATCCCGAAGACACCAAAGAGCTCCAACGGCAGGTTGATGAATTGCTGAACAAGGGCCTCGTTCGTGAGAGCTTGAGTCCGTGCGCCGTTCCAGTTATCCTTGTCCCGAAGAAGGATGGAACATGGCGAATGTGTGTTGACTGTCGAGCAGTCAACAAAATCACGGTAAAGTATCGTCATCCTATTCCTCGATTAGATGACATGCTTGATGAATTGAGTGGTTCTTCATGCTTTACAAAGATTGACCTCAGGTCCGGTTACCACCAGATCCGAATGAAGCCCGGAGACGAGTGGAAAACCGCATTCAAGACCAAATTTGGTCTATATGAATGGTTAGTAATGCCTTTTGGCTTATCCAATGCACCGAGCACATTCATGCGATTGATGAACCATGTGCTCAAACCGTTCATAAACAAGTTCGTTGTCGTTTATTTCGATGACATACTTGTTTATAGTAGAACCGTGGATGAACATGTCGAACACCTAAGGCAAGTGCTCGAAAAGCTTCGAGAAGAGAAGTTGTATGCCAACTTCAAGAAATGCGCCTTCGGTGTCGATCGTGTGGTCTTTCTTGGATTCGTTGTCAGTGCTAATGGTGTCGAAGTCGACGAATCAAAAGTCGAAGCCATAAAAGATTGGCCAACTCCGACCTCGGTATCACAAGTTCGTAGCTTCCATGGCTTAGCTAGCTTTTACCGAAGGTTTGTTCGTGACTTTAGCACCGTGGCAGCTCCTTTAACCGAGCTGGGGAAGAAAGACCATCCATTTGTGTGGGAAGAGTCCCAAGAAAGGGCTTTCCAAGAGTTGAAACGGAGGCTTTGTTCTGCCCCGTTGTTGCAACTCCCTGACTTCGGCAAAGCATTCGAAGTCGAGTGTGATGCGTCTGGAGTTGGGATCGGAGGAGTGCTAATGCAAGAATCGAAGCCGATCGCTTACTTTAGCGAAAAGCTCAAGGGTGCAGCCTTGAATTACTCAACGTATGACAAGGAACTGTATGCCCTCGTTCGAGCACTCGCCCATTGGCAACATTATTTGTGGCCTCGAGAATTTGTGATCAAAAGTGATCACGAGTCCTTGAAGCATCTCCGAGGACAGGAGAAGTTGAACCGAAGACATGCCAAGTGGGTTGAATTTATTGAAAGCTTTCCCTATGTAATTCATTACAAAAAGGGTAAAGACAACGTTGTGGCCGATGCGCTATCAAGGAAATTTGCCTTAGTGACCACTCTCGCCTCTAGGCTCATGGGATTCGAAAGCATCAAGTCGATGTACGAGGACGATCCCAAGCTGAAATGCGTTCGTGACGCTATCTTGAGTGGCCGAAGGGTTGAGAAATATCAATGGCATGATGGCTACCTCTTCAAGAATGGGAGGGTTTGTGTGCCAGTGTCATCGTGGAGAGAGCTCCTGGTTCGAGAAGCTCACTCCGGTGGACTGATGGGACACTTCGGTGTCTATAAAACTCTTGGTATCTTGACCGAGCAGTTCCATTGGCCCAAAATGCGACGAGATGTGGAAAAGCTTTGCAACGCTTGTCTCGTTTGCAAGAAAGCAAAATCGAAGTCCAACCCTCATGGTTTGTACACCCCGTTGCCTGTGCCTGATCGACCTTGGGTTGATATATCCATGGACTTTGTCTTGGGGTTACCGAGGTCGAGGGGAGGACATGATAGCATCTTCGTTGTGGTTGACCGTTTTTAAAAAATGGCTCACTTTATTCCTTGCAAAAAGTGTGATGATGCACAGCATGTAGCTACATTGTTTGTTTCTAACGTGTTAAAATTGCATGGTGTACCTCGTACTATTGTGAGTGATCGAGACTCGAAGTTCTTGAGTCATTTTTGGAAGTGTTTGTGGGGTGCCCTCGGCACCAAGCTACTATTCTCGACGTCTCACCATCCTCAGACTGATGGACAGACTGATGCAGCCCGAACACGTGCTGATCAAGTGTTCGATCCACCGAGGAGACCGATGACAAGAAGCCAAGCCAAGCTGCTGCACGATGTGCATGTTCACTTAGCCTGGCCGAAGGAAAACAATTGCTCCGAAGCTGAGTGGCCGAGCTCAAGAATCGAAGGCATTATCTTCAGATTTGAGCCCGATGGCAAAGTGACCAAGGACAATGAGCTCGAAGACAATTGAGCGTCCGAAGGAAACAAGTGTGTCCGAGCAGACAATCGAGAACCGAAGCCAAGGCTTACCGAAGTCAAAGTCTGCCGAACACATTTTAACTCAGCCCTGCGTGGCTTATTTCTATTGGTCAACTGTGACCTTTTACTAGTTTACCCTTAGTATTTCCTATATAAACCTTGTTTCCTTTCATTGTAGATAGCTAGTTTCTGAACATTGATGAATTGAATGAAAGTGCCGAGCACGTTTCTTCTTGTCTCCGTCGTGAGCAAAACCCCGGTGAGGGCTTTTAAGGACTTGTGGCTTTCGGTTAGTCCGATTGAACATTCCTCTTGATCATTCAGTTTGCAAGAGGCAATGTTCTCTTGAGGATTGTTGCATAGTATAGGTGATCCTTGTATCCCTTTCGATTGAGCTTTTGAGACAGGTTCCTCACTGTTCTTTCGAAAGAAGCAAGTTTTGTCTTGCTTCTATCTTTTATCCTTTTGTTTGTTCTTCCGCGTTTGTGCTAACAATCCCTTCGGGAATTGCATTGCACCATCTTGGTATCAGAGCATGGTTTGGGCTTGTTTCTACAACCCCAAATCCTGTTCACGTCATCTTTATTTTCGTGCGTTTTGTGTCTTTGTTTCCGTTTCGTGTTCCTGTTTTGTTTGTTACTGTTGGTGTTCTTACAAAAAAAAAAAAAAAAAAAAAGTGTTAAAAGAAAATTCAAAAATTGTGTTTGATTGTTGGTTGTTTGGGAAAAACAATCTTGGAATCTTGTTCACCATCGAGTTCTGATTCCAACGAATACCCGACGTACTGATTTCGTGACTAGGGTTTCTTGGTGAATTTTGGACTGTTTTTGAGCTTCCTTGGTGACTGGAAATCAAACCCCAGCCGTGTTGGTGGAGACCGATGAAGGTTGGTGGTTCTTGAGTGATTTGGGTTTGTTTATTGTTTAAAATCAAAGTTCTTAAGTTGGAAACGTTGTCCGTACACCGGAAAATTGTTACAAGTTCGTAACAGTGTACGACACGTCGAGCTAGTCTTGGCTCGAAGAACTTTAATTCCTCCGTCGTTGGAACCGGAGTCGAAAGCAACCCAGATCTTGTTAGAAAATTTGTGGTTAGTGAACCGAAGTTGATTTGTCCGTACGCCGGAGCAAGGTCACTGTTCCATTGAAGAAGAAAGGGGTTAAAATTTTAACATCAAAACCCCAGGTGAAAATTGTCGGCTGAAAAAGGAAAGTGGATAAGGTAAAACCCTATCCGTACCAAGGAGGGACCACCCTTGTACGGACAGGAGTGGGTGTGATCGAAAAAGATTCCAAAAGGGAATCAAAGGGTAGATTCTCCTAGGTTTTCACTTTCTTTCGTGTCTAATTCTAGTTGGTGGATCTTTTGAGTAATTGTCCTACTCAAGGTCGTACTAACTCTTTTAAGCTGATAGGAATTCGTGCGAAGGGGTGACCGAAGTCCAAACTTTCGTAGAAATTCTTTTGACTCCCCGAGCTCAGTTAAAAGCGTCCGTTCCATCGAGTCAAACATCACTTCACTCTTCCCGAAGAGGCAGTGACTATTGTCGAACTTGAAGGATCTTAGAGGACCGATCAATTGGACGAGCCACTGTTAACAAGTCCTTGAGTGATCAAAAACCGAACCCATAAATTGAGTGGACCCGAGTGCCACCCATCAAAGGTGAGGGAGTGTGTGAGGTGATTTCTAACCCTAACTTTTGTTTGATCTTTGACTTGTGCAGGTACAATGGCTGGAAACGATGGCAAAAGCATTGAGAAGCCTGAGTTGTCGTTAGCCGATCTCATGGCTGCGATACACAGTGTCAGTGCCGATGTGAGAGGAGTGAGTGCTCGAGTAACTCAACTCGAACAGGGAAGTGCGTCCGTGGCCATGCATGGGTCCGGCGCTGGAACGCGCGAATCCACTCCGATGAAACCTGAGCTGTATGCTGAGCTTCTTCGACAACATCAGTTGACGAGTGAAGCAATTCGAAGAGAACTTAACTTGGGCAATCCCCAAGCTGGAAATCAAAACTTGGGCATTCCCCGAGGAGAAAGAATACCCCCTCCAGTGGCCCGAAGAGATCTTGGAGCCGTTGCCGAGGAGGTTGATGAAGAGGAATTTCCCGAGGACGAATATGAGCGTGAGCCGCCATTCGCTCAACGAAGGCAAGCTCACCGAGGACGTGGAAATTTCCGAGGTCGAGGCCGAGGCGCAGATGTTGAAAGAAATATTGGGCGTGAGGCTGATGATCGAGAAGATGAGTTTCTCGAACAGGTTCGTGGTGTTCGAGACTCAAACTTGAACAGTGTCAAGATCACTATTCCACCCTTTAAAGGAACTAGTGATCCCGATGAGTATCTTGAATGGAAGCTTAAAATGGAGCGCATCTTTGAAACCAATGAGATGACCGATGAGAGAAAAGCTGCCCATGCCATTGCTTCGTTCGAAGCTTATGCATCAACATGGTGGGAATCTGACAAGAGGCATAGAAGAAGAAATGACTATCCAGTAGTCAATACGTGGCCACAGTTGATGAGAGCGATGGATGGTAAGTACTTGAGTGCCAAGTACAGGCAGACTCAAATGCAAAAGCTCTATGAGTTAAAGCAAGGGTCCAAGTCTGTCCAAGAGTACCACGATGAGTTCGAAAAGGTTCGATTGAATCTTGATCTGGTCGAAGACGAAGAACAAGCCATTATCAGATTCAAAAATGGCTTGGCTAGGGATGTTTCATCTCAGTTGAGACTCCACGTGTACCACACGTTGGGAGATTTGTTTGATGCTGCCACCGAAGCTGAAAAATTGGTGAAGGACGATAAGGCAAATGGGTATCGAGGAGTCACTACTTCTACTCCTTTGAACCGAGGTAAAGAATGGAAGAGTCCAAACCAAACAAGTGCTAACACTGTTCGAGATTCGAAGAGACCCTTCGAAAGAGGTGTGATCGTTAACCAACCAAGAGAAGTGGGAGGTAAAGTGCAACTAAGCTCTCCTAGTGCTTCAAATATTCAGAGTCACAAATGCAAAGGTTATGGTCACATGGCAAAAGAGTGTCCAACTCGCAAAGTTATGCTTTTGCTCGAAGATGGAACCGTCCATGAGCAAGCGAGTGACACCGAGGAGGAAATTATCGAGGAGACTGATCGAGCTGAAGTTGATGATGATCATGAGGTTGCCGAAGCTGATCATCCGGAAATGTTTCTTGTGGTTCGAAGGAATTTGAGCTGCATGACTCTTGAAGAAGAGGACAACCAAAGAGAAAACCTCTTTCATGCCCGATGTCGAGTGAGGGGAAAGGTGTGTTCGATGATCATTGATTCTGGTAGTTGTGCCAATGTAGTGAGCCAAACTTTAGTTTCACAAATGGGATTACCTACGATGAAGCATCCCCACCCTTACAAGTTACAATGGCTGAATGAGTGTGGAGAATTGAGAGTTGTCAAACAAGTGTGGATCAAGTTCAAAATCGGAGAGTATCAAGATGAAATGATATTCGATGTGGTTCCGATGCAAGCTTGTCATTTGCTATTGGGTCGACCGTGGCAGTATGACCGAACAGCTATTCACAATGGCAGATCCAACACTTATACTGTGAAGCTTGAAGGGAAGAGTTTCGTACTCAAACCCTTGTCTCCAAAACAAGTAACCGAGGACTATAAACGAATGAAAGAATTGAAAGAAGCGGCCAAAGCTAAGCTTCCGATAGGAGCAAAATTGGGGCCCGAAGAGACAAACTCACCGACCGAAGTGAAAGGAATTTGTGCAATCATGCAACCCGGTGAGATCTTACGAGGCAACGACCACGGTCAGATGATGATTTGCCTCGTGCACAAGGGTATCTTTCTAAACTCTAATGATGATTTTTCTAATGATAACCCTTTGCCTTTGTTTGTTCGTAAAGTTTTGCAGGACTTCGAGGACATGTTTCCCGAGGAAATGCCAGGTGGATTACCTCCGATGAGAGGAATCGAGAACCAAATTGACTTCGTACCAGGGTCTCAAATCCCTAACAAACCTGCATACCGGTGTAATCCCGAAGACACTAAAGAGCTCCAACGACAGGTTGATGAATTGCTGAACAAGGGCCTCGTTCGTGAGAGCTCGAGTCCTTGCGCCGTTCCTGTTATCCTTGTCCCGAAGAAGGATGGAACATGGCGAATGTGTGTTGACTGTCGAGCAGTCAACAAAATAACGGTCCGACTTCGGAGGACGAGAAGGGCTTGATTTCGAGGACGAAATCTTCTCAAGAAGGGGAGGATGATGCAGCCCGAACACGTGCTGATCAAGTGTTCGATCCACCGAGGAGACCGATGACAAGAAGCCAAGCCAAGCTGCTGCACGATGTGCATGTTCACTTAGCCTGGCCGAAGGAAAACAATTGCTCCGAAGCTGAGTGGCCGAGCTCAAGAATCGAAGGCATTATCTTCAGATTTGAGCCCGATGGCAAAGTGACCAAGGACAATGAGCTCGAAGACAATTGAGCGTCCGAAGGAAACAAGTGTGTCCGAGCAGACAATCGAGAACCGAAGCCAAGGCTTACCGAAGTCAAAGTCTGCCGAACACATTTTAACTCAGCCCTGCGTGGCTTATTTCTATTGGTCAACTGTGACCTTTTACTAGTTTACCCTTAGTATTTCCTATATAAACCTTGTTTCCTTTCATTGTAGATAGCTAGTTTCTGAACATTGATGAATTGAATGAAAGTGCCGAGCACGTTTCTTCTTGTCTCCGTCGTGAGCAAAACCCCGGTGAGGGCTTTTAAGGACTTGTGGCTTTCGGTTAGTCCGATTGAACATTCCTCTTGATCATTCAGTTTGCAAGAGGCAATGTTCTCTTGAGGATTGTTGCATAGTATAGGTGATCCTTGTATCCCTTTCGATTGAGCTTTGAGACAGGTTCCTCACTGTTCTTTCGAAAGAAGCAAGTTTTGTCTTGCTTCTATCTTTTATCCTTTTGTTTGTTCTTCCGCGTTTGTGCTAACAATCCCTTCGGGAATTGCATTGCACCACAGACCGAGGTAGTTAACCGAACCTTGGGATCTTTGCTTCGGGCAATGACCAAAGGGAAGGTTGGAAACTGGGCTGATCGTTTGCCTATGATGGAGTTTGCATACAATCGAACGGTGCATCGAATGATCAACATGACCCCGTTTGAGTGTGTGTATGGCTTTAATCCTTTGATTCCACTTGATTTAACCCCATTGCCTCGAGATTCTGTTCTTGATTTTGAAGGTACTCGACGAGCAGCTGCCTTGATCGAATTGCATGCAAAGGTGAAGAAGAACCTCGAGGAGGCCTATGCAAAGGTTGCCTTAAAGAAAAACAAGGGGCATAAAAAGCTGGAATTAAAGAAGGGAGATTGGGTTTGGGTTCACTTCCGAAAGGAACGCTTCCCGAACCAAAGGAAAGGAAAGTTGGCTCCTCGAGGGGATGGTCCATTTCAAGTGTTGACCAAGATCAACAACAATGCTTACGTGATCGACCTCCCTGGTGAGTATAATGTGTCCAATACCTTTAATGTTGCTGACTTAGTTCCTTGTGTTGTAGGTCCGACTTCGGAGGACGAGGAGGGCTTGATTTTGAGGACGAAATCTTCTCAAGAAGGGGAGGATGATGCAGCCCGAACACGTGCTGATCAAGTGATCGATCCACCGAGGAGACCGATGACAAGAAGCCAAGCCAAGCTGCTGCACGATGTGCACGTTCACTTAGCCTGGCCGAAGGAAAACAATTGCTCTGAAGCTGAGTGGCCGAGCTCAAGAATCGAAGGCATTATCTTCAGATTTGAGCCCGAAGGCAAAGTGACCGAGGACAATGAGCTCGAGGAGAATTGAACGTCTGAAGAGAACGAGTGTGTTCGAGCAGACAATCGAGAACCGAAGCCAAGGCTTACCAAAGTCAAGTCTGCCGAACACATTTTAACTCAGCCCTGCGTGGCTTATTTCAATTGGTCGCCTGTGACCCTTTTACTAGTTTACCCTTAGTATTCCTATATAAACCTTGTTTCCTTTCATTGCAAGTACCAAGTTTTTGAGATTGATGAATTAATGAAAGTGCCGAGCACATTTCTTATCTCCGTCGTGAGCAACCCCCTTGTGAGGGCTTTTATGGACTTGTGGCTTTCGGTTAATCCGATTGAACATTCCTCTTTGATCATTCAGTTTGCAAGAGGCAATGTTCTCTTGAGGATTGTTGCATAGTTTAGGTGATTCTTGTGTCCCTTTTGATCGAGCTTTGAGACAGGTTCCTCACTGTTCTTTCAAAAGAAGCAAGTTTTGTCTTGCTTCTATCTTTATCTTTTGTTGTTTATCTTCCGCGTTTGTGCTAAGCAACTCCTTCGGGTTTGCATTGCACCAGTTGTTCTTCTTCCATTTCAAAATTTTCAGTTTCTGTTTAATCTTTTGATTTTTTTTTAATTTAATCTTTTTTGTTTTAGTCTTCTAAAGATGGATTGTTTATATAATTTGTTGATGTTCTTTTCCTTATTTTATCTTAAGACTGAACATGAAAGAACCCTAAGAAAGCTAAGAAACTTTTTGGGTGGTGGTTACACTTCAATGTAAGCAATACATTAAAAGTCAAAAACTTAGTGTAATCTGTTACATTATTTTAGAACTTATCATGGGTCATGAACATAAGGTTTGACCTACGGCAAATTGAGTTGGAAAATTTTCTCGGAGTATTTGATAGTTCTACAAGCTATATGGTGATTTTCTTTGTGTTTGTATCTCTTATAAATAGATAGTGATATATATTCGACATTATGTGACTTTCGACTTCTGTCTTTGAAGCTGTGGTAGCATAGATCCTTTGCCCCAATATTTGGTCAGGTATGATACTTTCTCAAATAACTTTTAAATCTCTCCCAAGCTTCTGACAAAGTCTCTAGCAGGTTCTGCCTAAACATGAGTATCTCATCAACTAGCTTGGCAGTCTTATTGGGTGGAAAGAACTTCTTCATGAACTTTATCACCAAGTCATCCCATGATGTAATGGAATTAACTGGCAATGAGTCCAATCAATCACTAGCATCTTCTTGTTAGCGAGAATGCGAACAACATCAATTTCACAACCTCTGCTGGTACTCGAACCTGTTTTTGAGTTTCACAAATCCTTATGAACTTTTTCAAATGCTTTTGAGGATCTTTAGTGGTTCTACCTGAAAATAAACCAGCATTAGCAAGCAATGCCACCATCGTCTGGGTGATGTAAAAGTTTTCTATCTCGAATACTGGAAAGCAGATGCCAGATTCCCAGCCACAGGTTGTGCAGAAGCATTTAGAGCCAAATCTTGAGCCATCCTAAATGCTTCGGGATCAGAAATTTCAATTATAAACACCAAAGAATGAGATCAAGATTAAAAGAGTTAAGCTAATAGAAAAATAAACAAGATATCTTAACAACTAAACAACGCCGTGTTCTTTGGCAACGACACCAAAATTTAATCACGCCCAACTACGCCCTATAAAAGGGATTAAACGGTCGCGACAAATATAGTTCGGTATTTAAAGCCCCGAGGTTGAATCCCACAGAGAACACTCAAAATCTAGTAGTTATTCTAACTAATTTACCTATCAATTAACTTATAAGAGTTTATGTTTAGAGTGGGTTTGTAGTATTCACTAAGTAATAAGACTTTAACAAGTAGCAAAGTAATAGAGAAAAAAAATAATTCAAGGGATGTAAAACCTAGGATTAATCTACTCAACTCTTACCTATGTGTTAGAATAATGCTTTAACGAATTCAACTTGCTTCTTCCTATTGAACACTTCCTCCAAATTCACAACTATTCACTCCCATATAATAATAGTAACTTTCACTAACCAATTTCTCAATTAATTAATAAAGATATGTAGGACTACAAGTATGGTTCACGATCGGGGTCAATGGTCACAAATCACCTTTTTGATAACCTAAATAATGCCTTTGTTTTAGGGTGAAATATTGATGAGTGTTTAACCCTAATTCATGAATCTATCCCTAGACGCACAAGAATAAAGGGTACAATCAATTGGGAGCTCTACCAATCAATATCATACAAATCATAACACTTATATAGAAAAGTTAACAAGTTTCATTTATTAAAGCAATAATTCGTTACACATAAGTATTGAAGTGGTTCAATCAACCCTAGATTGGGTGATTTAGCTACTCATAGTCATGTTCAAATCAATGAAATAACTATAAGCATACAAAACCATAATAAGATAGATGGATGGATGAGATAGAGCTTTTAATCTTAATCTTCTCTATTTCTTGCCTCCTTTGAATGTAAAATAAGTCAAAAGTTACGTAATAAGGTCTAAAAATAGGTTTGCAAGGGTTTATATATGGAATACAATAAGTGGGAGACACCATTAGCTTCTCCAAACTCGTTTGGGACAACTCTTCAGTGTAGATACTGGAGCATGCCTCGCGCTCACGGCTGTATGCGCTGCTGCTCCTTTGTTTTCTTCAACTTTTCCTCCTCTCAGGGCATACAGCCGAGCATGCAAGCATGGAAGGCTGTATGCGCTGCTACTTCTTTGTTTTTGTACCAATTAAGCTCCAATTCCTTCATTTATTTCCTACAACATTCAATCACATCAAGTTAGAAATATATCTCAATTTGATCATTGTTGGACACATAATATCCTAAAAACAAAGCAAAAGTGATAAGAAATTAATGCCGGAACACAAAACTTATGCCCAACATCATGCCACCGCACAATAAATTCAATGAGAAGGTATCAGTCTCATCACAGTGTTGGCCGCACAATTATAGATATGAGATTCAAATCTAGAGAAAATTCCAGATGTTCGGCCGCATAATCAAAGGGCCAGCCGCACAACTGCAGAAAAGGCATTTTGCAATTATTTTAAACTATGACTATAAGGAGCTAAAGTTAGTTTTTTTCATATATCCTTGCCTTGGAGCACAAGTTAGAGCGCACATTTATCTTGTTTAACAAGTTTCATCCATTGGTGAAGAATCTACCATCTATTTATAAGAATTTTCACTTATTCTTATTCCTTATACAATTCAATTATCTTTCATTATATGTATGAATCTGCTAAGCATGAGTAGATGAATCAAACCCATGGTTATATTCAAAACATAGTTACAAACTTAATGGGTTTAACTAAGTAAGCCTAATACTAGTTGGGAATACCACTTTCCGTGACTTTCAATCCTAAAATCTTAAGAACTTGTGGTGATCAACATAGGTTCTAGCTCTTCAAGTACCTAAACTACATTGAAATAGTAGTTTGAAAAATGAGTAAAGTCATAACGGGGTACCCGAAGTAGGTGTACCGACAGTTACTTTAGGTTAATGGGATTGAACACTGAAATGAGAATATTTATACTAAAAAACAACCACTTGTGGCTCATGCATCACTTTTTGGCATTGAAATGGTCAATGGTTATAGTCCCGCCTATTAGCGAAAGAGATAGGAATGGTTGCAAAGGCGGATCCAGGATTTGGAGGTTGCGGATGCCACTTGTTATATCTATCGTTAGCCATAAATACCAAATAAGAAATGTGGGTCAAGTCAGTCAGATTTTGCTACTTTGATTAGGTTGATTAAGCCTTTTATTGGCAATAGACAAACAAAAGTTTAATTCAATTGTTTTGTCTTTTATACTTATTTTAAATTATATTATAGATCAGTGCAAAAAAAAAAAAAAAAAAAAAACATGAAAGAGCGCCCTAATTTAAAAAATTTGCTTAAAAGTAGCTTAAATATATTTTTTATTTGACTAAACTAATCTACGAAGTTAATTTCTTTTATCTTAATTGTCATGTTTTATGAAAATCTTTGCACAACAAAAATATCAAAAATTTAATTTAGGAGAATCTCAAAATATCTATTAATCAAGTAATTCAATTTCTCAAAACTAGATAGAAAATATTGATCAAATTTTGCTCCACATTAAAAGAAAAAAATATATATTAATAATAATATATTTAAATAATTACTAAAATAAGTTGCTCATGAAATAAGTTATAATTATAAAAATAAAATAAAGAAAGTTTTAACCAATTTTAGAGGAGAAAAAATAAGTAAAAGAAAATAAAAAGTAAAATAGGATAAGAAAAGGAAGAAAAGATATGCATGAAGGGACTATAGGTTGGGACACTGGGACTATGGTATATGTACTTGTTTGGTCTTTATGTCAAAAAGATTTTTTAAAAAGGATTCTACAAGGGTTTGAACCCCAAATCATCATTGGGTAAAAGTCTGGAGCCTTTACCACTGGCACCAAGGGGTTTTTATTGACTATGGGTGTCACACACACATATATATATATATATATATATATATATATATATAAGAGAGAGAGAGAGAAAGAGAGTCTCCGTCTAAGTTGGCAAGTGTCGTGGCACCCCGCCCCTGGATGTATGTATGCGGATTTCAAAATTGTGTATAGTTAGATTTTATTATGGGCGTAATTAGGCAGCGAATGCAATCATAGTCATTTAAACATCCCGTAAACAACTATTAGTAGCAGTTTCTAGTTAAAATTACACTTTATTTAGGGATAACCCAACAAACAATTTGTATTCAACCTATTTAAACTACTTAAATATTCATAGCAAGCTCATTAAATTCGACTCCGTACTTACGATAATTGTTTGGTACCCCACCCTTCAGAGGGCTTTACCAACGACCTCTATCCACGAACTGTTGTTATAATTTTTGTTTGAAGTTCATTGTATGCTTAATTTGATGATAGTAATATGCTTGTTTACTGTTTCGATTATTTATTTTGGTAAGAAAATTCTACAAGTACAATGGGGAAAACAATAATAATATACATGAAAATATTGTTCAATACAACAAAAGGTACATAAAATAATAATATTATTTTTTAGTGAATACGCGGTGTTTGAGTCTCGTTGAGCACTGTCCTATGATAATATCTCAGCAACTTGAAATATTTTTTCAAGATAAAATAAGTCTTCCTCTATAATTGATCAAGAATTAACAAAATCAAATATATTAACCCAACAAGTCCTGGAAGATAATAATAAAAGAGCTTGATTTAATGATGGCAAGAAGGAAATAATGATTAGGTTATTATTTTTGGTTGACTTGCTAATGATTAGCTAAAGATAAAATGAGCAAGAAATGAAACAATTGTAGTTATTGGGATGAGGAAAATTGCCAATTGGTTTGCTATTTATAGATAGAAATGGATTTATAGTTTGCCACTTGTAACATGTTAATGGATACTTGGCATGCTCATGCCAAGTTGATGAAGTCCAACCCGATCAAGACTTTTTCGTGCCTTCAAGACCATTTATGAGGAGTCAAGCTAAGGAGCTTCATGATGTTCACTTGATGGTATTGAAGAGTCATGAAGGTGTGAGCTTTGGATAAGTGGGTGATGCAATGTAAACACGGAAGCGATAAAAGTAACGATAAAAATGAGACGCAACTTAAATACTTACGAGGTAGCACCGAAGAACAATATTTCGATACACCCTCGCTCGAGTCAAGTAGAACTTACACTACGCAACTATCCTCAAGAGACACCCGACCTTGCAAATAGAATGATCAAGAAAGATTGAAGTTCAACTTGGATTCTTCCAATTGATTTCAAGCCAAAATTATAAGGTTTGTAGAGAGTGTTTCTCATCAATGTAGTGTATTCAATGTTAGCTAATGGCAATAAATGATGAAGGGGCATAATTATAGCACCCCTTTACATGTTATGAAAAGTCTAAATAGCCCTCAAACTAGATTAGAATACATTAGAACACTTAGGGCTAGAATAGAAAGTTCACACAAAAAGTCTAGAAAATCAACATTGTAGGCGCTCGTCTTAAATCCAGGCGCTCCGCCTAGTGGAGCTACTGACCAAAAGGTTGGGCGCTCTACCTAGTTGGTCAGGTGCTCCACCTGGTTTGCCTTGCATCTAGGCGCTCCGCCTGGCTGTTAGGCGCACCTCCTGGGCGTATCATTGATCAGGAGCTAGGCGCTCCGCCTGGCCCTGAAGCGTAGGGTTCCCTCCTTCAATTGAGTTCAAATGCACGATCTTCAAATCATCTCCGGAGCTCGTATCATCAAGGCCCTTCCAAACCAAGTGTAAGTGAGCATTTTGGATCTCCTTGGCTTGACTTCGAGTGAATGGTCTTGATGCAATTTGGGTTGCATCATCCTCCCCTTCATGAGAAGATTTCGTCCTCGAAATTAAGGTGTCATCCTCCACGGTATCATCACCTACATCATAAGGAGTCAAGTCAGAAACATTGAATATGCTAGAAATGTTATACTCACCGGGCAAGTCGATCACATATGCATTGTTGTTGATCTTGGATAGCACTTGGAATGGTCCATCTCCTCGGGGTGCCAACATCCCTTTTATAATGTTTGGGAATCTCAGTTGACACCCAATTTCTCCCTCTTTTTTCTAAAATTGGCCATAATTCAACTTAAGGGTGCAATGTGACTATTTGTGCAAAATGTGTATTAGAAATCATGCATTTACGTGTGTTATCCTCTATTTATATATTATATACTTAAGTGTGGCTATATTACGTAACTTTTACATCATTTAGGCTATTTGTCAAAACTATGACTATTTGTAAGATTAGTACATTTATAATATTAGTGGCCATATTATATAATTACGTCATTTAGGCTACATGTCAAGTTTATTTTAATTTATGATTATTTGTGCAAATTAGAAATTATTTGTGATTATATATATTTAAATAATTTTATTTGAGTTTATTTAATATTTATTTGTGTATTTTATAATATATGTATATCTATATTTTATTTTACACCTTTAAGTTAAATATTGGCCAATTAAAGTGTCCAAATTTCTTTTTATTATTAATTCTTCCATACTTCAAATTTACTACCCAAAATTCTTTATTTACCTTTATTTATTTTTATTGACATTTTACTTCGAACCTAGGCCAAATTTCTAACCAAATACATTTCACCTTTTTCTCTATTTTATTTCAAATTCCTTTGCATATAGACAAAAGGTAGTCCAAATTCATTTTCTTTATTTATTTAAATGATATTCCCTAAATCCAATTCAATATTCTCATTATCTTCACATCCCCAAAATCTCTCTTTAAATCTTTTTCCAATTTTTCTCCCTAAATTACCTACCCTAATTTCCTCTCATCATCAGCCCCCTAAATCAAGCAATCTCCCCAAAATTCAAGATGAGCTCCCCAAATCACTCCCCTATCACCTTCTTTAATTCTATAAACACTATACACACACAGGGATACGGTTCAAACAATACATACACCCCCCACTTGTCTTCTTCCCCACTAAATATCAGACATTTATACAGCCGACCCCACTTTCTTGGGAGTCTTCTCCTCCCCCGCTACATCCCTTACTTTCTTCCCCACAAATCCAGAACACTATACCCGCACAGCAGACCTCTCTCTCATCATCATCTTCACGCCATTTTTTGATAACAGAGACAACACAGGCATTCACAGTACCCCCCCTCAGGATTCTCCTCCTCACACGCACAAAAATACACATACCACACAACTCCCCACTTCATCTTTCCCACACCATTAATTAGTCATAGATCACTACACACACAGAGAATCAGTACATAAAAAATATACTCACTCCTCAACTCCCGTCATCATCTCTCCTCTCTCACTCCATTAACACACCCATCGAAACCACCATCGCACACACAAAAAATCAAAAACTGATCTCAAACAGAGAAAGGGAGATCGAAGGGAAACAGAGGAGAAAGTGGGTCGTCGGGAACCAGGGAAGGGGAAGCATCAGTAGCTGCGGTGGAGAAACCCATCGCCGCTGGGTCTCTGTTCTTACTTAGATCGCTGTCGCTGGTGTTCGCTTCTATTTTTATGGCTAAAAATCAACCATGGCAGTAAGGAGTGGCAGTGACGCCACCAATAAGTGGTCGGAGCCGCTCCTTCTCTCGCCTGAGAATTTGCTCCGTTTATCGGCATCTGAAATGGGTTGTGTCTAGCGCTTTACTTCATTTGTTTCGTTTATTGTCTCACTGCTTTGATGAGCTTCTAGCTACTACTATTATATTCACTTGATTTTGCCTACTTGGATAATATTTCACTTCTACTCACCCCTTTTACTATTTTATTTTTGAAGGATGTTGTTGACCAGCAGTTGATTTTGGATGGGCATTGCACTGGATGTTGAACAAATACTACACTACCGTGGGACCTACTGGATGTTGAACAGATAATTGATTTGAATAAAGCCTATGAAAATATACACTTATTTGAGGCTTACACAATGAATTGACGGACTCAATATCAAATATGGCCAAGGAAAATAAATTATTTATTTGAGGCCTATTTGATTAATTTGAACATGATACTACATTTGAACGACCCATTCCCGTACCCCTAAAACACATAAAAGGCTATGATGAAGTGTATAAGCCGTGATTACAAACGAGCCGGTGATGGAGTGATGAGACCTGTACTTGGCATGGCAACACGACCGGCCGGCGTGTTCGCAGCCGTATCGACGTCCCTAACCTCCACCCAATTCATACACACCTGAGCCGACATTTTTAAAAATCCCTTTCCCCCTTTATTTTAAAAAATTATTATTATTAAAACTGTTATTATTATTATTATCATTATTAATATTATTATTATTCACTAACTCTTTTCTTTAAATCTTGCAAGGTAAAATTGGAAAGATGCGATAACCTATTTTGGAAGAGAACAATTCAAAGAGAAGCCTTTTTGTCATTATTATTATTTTGTTCTTATTATTGTTATTATTAGTATTTATTATTATTTTTTACTATTTATTATTTATTATTTTACTAATTTATTTTCATCCTTTTTGCAAGGTGCAATCCTTAAGGAGGAAGCCTATTAGGACCTCTTATCTTAATTATTATATCATCTAGTTATTTGCCTATATCTAATTAGTTAGTTTAAATTGTTTAGTTACTTATTTCGAATCCCAATTATAAAGTCCGGCCGGTAACCACATTTGGTGGGGCTCGAGAGATGCCTAACCCCTTCATCTCGAATTTACTTGAACCTCTTACCTAGAATTTCTGGTTCGTAGACTAAGTTAGGAGATAATTATTAAAATTGGCTAGAAACAAAATAGGTGACCTAATACGCCTTAGAAACTATATTAGGTGGCGACTCCAACTCTTAAACTCAAATGAGTTGCCCAGTCAAATCCAAAACCCGACTCGCCCTGAGTTGAGTCCAAAATCGGGTATGACAGAATGACGACTCCGCTGGGGACGTCAAGGTTCAAACCATAACGGAATTTAAATTGGGATTCTTTATTTGTTTTATTTTCTTTTCATTTATTTCAATACTAACTTTTCTTCTTTTTCTTTTTTGCAGGAGTAAGGTTTATTTTTTCATTTTATGTGTTTTATTCCTTAATTGTTTGATTATATTTTCTTTATTATCGTTCATATCACTCACACTTCTCCCACTCCTGGGAAACGACACTTTACACACACACGGCGATTACGTGGATCCCACGGTCGCTTCACCACAAAAAACCTTTTTGGAGGACATTTTGGAATATAGTTGGTCCGTGGTACAGCCAACAATTTCAAATGATCCCACTCCTTGGCCGTCCGCCTTGGGGAACCGTGTCTAGAATTACCCAGCTCTTAGTGGAGACTCTCGTCTAGGACCATACATCATGTCATGATTACGAAGATTTTGACTTCGGCCCATGTCTAAGTCTATTAGTTCGCCATATTTGAACGAACCAAATGGGTTTCCGACCCTAAGGGATGTTTGAATATGTTATGTGTGCATTTATTTAAAGTTGAATGTGTCTAATGTAGACCATTTGTTCACATAAAAGTGGGTTCTCATAACAAAATCAATTATTTATTCAAACGAACCCAATTATTTTATAAAATTAATTTTTTGGGTTATGAACGAAATTAATTTTTTCTATTTTTATGAAACAAAATTATAGATTTTAAATTAATTGCTTCTACTTTTTATTTAGCAAGATCAATTATTATTTCTATTTACCTAAAGAAAAATATTATTTCTACACTTATGCAATAAAATTAAATATTTTATAAAATTATTTTCTGTTAATTTTGGGTTATGAGAACAATTGGGATGATACAAATACACGTTCAATTTTAATACCATAATCAAATTAGGAAGGCTTAACATCCTTGGTATGTTAAAGTCCATTAGACAACCTCGTCCAAATGCGTCATCATATGACGCCTATCATGCATATTATGTGTATTGATTTGCTTTGCATATGAAATTATTATCTGACTTGTTGTTTTATGTGTTAGTTTTACTCCCACCTCCGAGGTTGACTTGTGCATTTATTTCAAACTTGTGCATTTTTTGAACTTGTGCATATCATGCATACCTTCCGCCACTCCAGGCGACTTTCTAAATCGTGCGTTGAAAACACTGTGGTTACAACTACCTCTTCCCTCACATAAAAATTCCTTTAGGGGGAACAACTTGGAGTCTATTTGGTTCGAGACGTTCCCGTTCCTGAGTCGTCTGCTTGGGAGGATAATAAAATCCGGTCTAGCTAACTCCTTTCCTTAGTAACGACGTTAGGAATCATGCATCACAACATGTCATTAGTCGACTTGTTCTCAAGTCCGATAGACCAACTTGTCCAAACAACCTGAACGGGTATTTAACCCCCAAAGTGCATTGGACAGGGTATGTTTGCATTTACTTGAAGGATTAAACGTGCTAATGTAGACTGTCTATTAACATTGTTCTGCATTCAGTGCCATTCAAAGGTATAAAAGTTACCTAAAAGGCTTTAAAAGCCCAAGGTGAATCAGAAATGATTGTTTATTCCTACACGGTCGGAATTACTCTGTATTCAATGCCATTCAAAGGCGTGAAGGTTACCCAAGAGGCGTCAAAAGCCCGAATTGAATAAAAAATGATTGCTTAAACAGTCAGAATTATTCTGTATTCAATTGTCGTTCAAAGGCGTGAAGGTTACCCAAGAGGCGTCAAAAGCCCGAATTGAATAAGAAATTGTTGCTTAAAAAATTAGAGGTACTCTGTTTTAATGCCATTCAAAGGCACAAAGGTTACCCAAGAGGCGTCAAAAGCCCGAATTAAACCAGAAATGATTGCTTAAACAATCAGAGTTATTCTGGATTCAATGCCATTCAAATGCACGAAGGTAACCGATGAGGCGTCAAAAGCCCAAATTGAATCAGATCGACCGTTAATTTCTTAAACAATTGGAACCATTATATATTCAATTCTATTAAAAGGCATTAAAGGTAACCAAAGAGGCATTAAAGGCCTAATTTGAAGCAGAAACAACCGCTTGATAGACGGGATGACGCATAACACACATTTATCCTTAAAGCATTATATAAAGACTTGACGTCCTTGGCATGTCACGAGTCCATTAGCAACCTCCTTCTAAAGTGTCTAAAGGGTTCTCAACTCAAACGACACATCTCCTCATATCCTCTGACGCATTGTTTTCAAAAACTTGTGCCGCACGTTGATCATTTTGCTCACAGTGAAGCGAATCTTAGTCATTTTTCTTCTCCCTTTTCCTATCATCCTTCACCTTTTCCAAAATATCATGTCCACTAGAACATTTGACATGGTTGTTGAAACCCTCAGTTGCTCAGAGATTGGTGGGGAAACCTAAGCATAGATCAACAAGACTGAGTCAAAATGGTGATGGGTAAAATATGATTTCACTAATAGAACACACTGCAGTGGAAGGGATGATAGAAGCAGTAGTACATTATTGGGATGCAGACCGAGCAGTCTTTCACTTTGGGAATGTAGAGTTAACACCATTACTGGAGGAAATAGGTGGGTTAACTCAATTACCATCTGAAAGTGAAGAAGTCTTGATGCCTAAGAACATTAAACCCGAGGAGTTCTTCGAAATGGTAGGGTTTAAGCCTGAGTTGTGCACAAACAGTATACGGTAATCGGGAATTTCTCTAACTTCCCTCTACATCAAATTTTGGTATGGAGAGGCATTTCAAGAATCCGAAGACTATTTCAGCATTAACCAGGCAGATTGGCAAGAGCGGAGAGTACTTGCTTTTGTCACCAGCTTTCTAGGGACTATCGTCTTTCCACAACACAAAGGACGAGTTGATGTTTGCATGGTCAGGATTGTTGATGTCTTACTCAAAGACACTAACAAGAACTACGCTTTGGTACCGATGATTGTTGTAGAGATGTACCGAGCTTTAGAAAGATGCAAGAAGGGCGCTTGTTTCTTTGAAGGTTGCAATTTGCTTTTAAAAATTTGGCTGATGGAGCATTTGCAAAGGATGGCTAGCACAGACCAAGCTTTCCATTCCATACCAAGAGAAAACTACCTCTTGACTCATACTGCCCGCATGGACAATGGTTTTGGGAAATGGGACCAACCAACAACCGCCAACGGTTGGCGCCACATGTTTAGTCAATTGACACCTGAGAACATTCAATGGATTTTGATTACTTTCCCAGCACAATGGTAATCACACGGTCCGAAAAAGACTCATTTCTCATCTTAGTGGGATTTAGAGGAGTTTATCCATACACTCCTTTAACGACACTTAGACAAGCAGGGAGAAAACAGACTGTACCTCAAATTGCAGGCATCAGAAAGTTCAAAGCAAATATCTCGGAAGAGTGATACCGTTCAAAGACAAGATAATAGAACTTTGGAAAGAAAGGCAATGAATGGGAATCGAGACTATTGGACGAGACAGGTTTGACGCTGGTTGTGATGAAGACTATCCAGACTGGCTTAGGAAGGACATAGCAAGAGCAATTCAACCAAGTTCAACAACAAAAAGGAAAAGGAATGATGATGAGTTAGAATCCGAGTACAAAAGGTTACACAAACAACTGACAAGGGCACAAGGGAAAATAGCAAAGAAGCGAAGCTTGGTCGAAGCAAAGAACGAAGAAAAAGGAAAATGCCGCAGTAAGGCAGAACTCCTGACAAAATGCATAGAGTCTATTGGCGTATGGGCTAGTGAGGGAATAAACTCTGTAGCAAACAAAGGAATAGAGGAGAAAGGAAGAAAGGCATGGGAAATGTTGAAAAACTTCACCTTTGACATATCCCGGCTCTTAGCTGATGCAGACAATATCATCTTCCAAGGATACTCATCAGATGCAAGCTTGTTCGAGGAAGACTCGACCGAGGAAGAAGAAGAAGAATTTTCTGGGGAAGGATCATCATAAAGATGTCACCTGGCCATGATCTAATCCTCTATGATTGTTTTCCATCTTTGCACTATTTCAATATCAGCCGATGTAACAAAAGTCCAATAAACGCAATATTATCTTTAGACTTCGCATTTTCTTAGCAAGTGAAATGATACATGTGGCACAAAGCACTTTTCAAATCATCGTGCGTAAAACGGTCCTTCATATTATAGGATGCATTTCTTATTTGATATGTGTTCACTGCATGAATTTGTCTGTTGCTCTAGGCCTCTAAAGGATCTCTCCTCCAAATTCAATCACCTCTCGAGGCACCTCCTCTCCCTACTCCATGATCAAATCCTGATATCCATAGCTGTCTTTAATTCATTCAAAAGTCTGTTACCAAAAGGTTGGCTCGAGTTGAATACCAAGGCAAAGGACATGGTTAAGCGAGTGCACTTGTTAGGGATTTTCCGAACTAAGGAGTTCTTCACATCAATTCCCACTAGATCTCTCCTATCTCTACATTACCTCCACTGCAGTACAAACTACCAATAAGGCTAGCCAGTTTGAAAATACGATCCTTTTCAAAAGAAGAAAGATGAAGACTCTTTCGTCGCAACCATTCAAGACCCTATCTTCAACAACTATTATCAAATAGCGCCACTATTTTACCCTTACCCTCATATACCACCTAAATATCTTATTTACAACACTCAGCCCACTTGACCTATATTCCACATCCCAACACTAAATCATCCACCATACCAGCAAACACCCAATCCAACTACCAAAAATACACTACCATATCCTCCTAAGGCCTCGCCCTGATGCAAACCAAAGACCGAAAAGAAAAGAAACTGTACTCCACTAGCCAAATCCCACACTCAATTATTCGAGAAATGAGAAACTGTCGGGCTTATTGATGCGGGGCATATGACCTCAAGGCCGTTCACTAGAAGTCAAGCAAAGTTGATTCAAGACACCCATCTTCACTTGACTTGGAGGGACATGGAAGGAGGCTCCGAGAGTAGCTCGAAGATCATGCTTTTGAGCACCATGGATGGAGGAACACTTGGGCTCCAAGGGGATCTACCTCAAGCTCATTTTGAGCCTCTTACACAAGTTCCAGAAGGAGGCGGAGCGCCTACCAAAAGGCAGAGAGCTGAATAGAAGAAGGCGGAGCGCCTCAAAAAGGAGGCGGAGCGCCTCAGCCTGAGGCGAAGCGCCTCCCCCAGTGACAGCATGCGGGATATTTTACTTCTTTTTGCATGAACTTCCAACTATAGCCCTGCGTGCCTTATTTATTTTAACCCACTTTGGGGGTGTTTTAGACCTTTTATTATGACTAAGTGAAGCCTATAAATACTTCACTTAGCCTCCTCAAACATTAGCTTACCTTTGAATCTTATGAATGATGAATAGAGTTTATCTCTTTATTGAAGAAACCCTTCTCTTGGTTGCTTGAATTCACTAGTGGAACCTAGTTGAGTCTTGAACCGAAAATCCGATCATTCTACTTGCGAGTCCCGGGTGCGACTCGAGGGTGGTTGCATAGTGTATGTCCTTCTAGACGCCGATTCGAGGGTATCTCGGGACAAGTTCCCCGGGGTTACTTCGAAGGGAGTTCGAGAAGTGTCTCGCTTCTTGTTTTGTCGTATTGATCCTTATCATCTTGGTATCAGATCAAGGCTCGGGTTTTGTTTCTACAAACCCCCGACCCTTGATTTTTCGTGCCTAGGTTAGTTTCTATGTTAGGTTCTTATTTGTAGTTGAAGAAAAAGAAGAAAACACAAAAAAATAGAAAAAGTTGAAAAACACAAAAAAAAATTTATCAGATTCTTGGTTTGTTGGCCCCGTTGTGTGAATGTTATTGGGGTTTGTTCCTTATTGGAAACCCGTTCTTTTGGTACCCTAAACACAAGATTTGAAGTTGAAACACAAGATTTGAAAATTTGAAACCCTTTGAAATTTGAAAATTTTGAAACCCTAGTTTGAAGATGATGAACATGGTGGATTGTTTGTTTTTTATTAGGGTTTGATAAAAGTTGTTGGGGTTTGTTCTTTGTGGTTGAAACAACATTGGGGTACCTTTGAATTGCTAAAACAACGTGATAATTGTTGGATTTTTGGGTGCAAACCAAGAAAACCCGAAGTGAAACTGTGTTGAAGGTTGCAGGAGGCTGAGCGCCTAGAATCTGAGGCGGACTGCCTAAATTCTGTGACCTCTCTAGAAATTGCTGATGCGGAGAGCCTCCTCCAAAGAGGCAGAGCGCCTCCCACAGAGGCGGAGCGCCTACTCTTCTGAGGCGGGGCGCCTACTTCTGGAAGTTGTTGCGTTGGGTAGTTTTTCGTAGAATCTCTTGTTTCTTTGATTGCATCGCATCTAGCTAGTACTTCTTTGATTAATCTTACCTACTTGAATTGTGCTAGCCCTTCTAAGCTATTAGGAAACTCAAGCCTAGACCGGAGACTAGAATTCAAAGAAGACTCGTAGTCTCATTTGGCTCAAGTCCGCACTTAAAGAGCTTATCGTTCCAATAGAGTCATATCAACTCCACTCACCCCGGAGTGCATTTGGCTTTTGAGTCGAGTGATTAAGTTGAGGTTTGCTATTCAACTTAGTGAAGCTTTGGATTCAAGCAAGAGTGAAATAGCCACCACCACTAAACGAGTGATCCGAGTGAAACACTTGTGAGGGAGTGAGTGAGGTTGTTTTGTTAACGTTTGTTCCTTGTGTAGGTACAATGTCCACCGAAGGAGAAGATTTTGCTAAGAGTGCCCTTACTACTATCCTTGCCAAGTTGGATAGTATGAACTTGAGGATTGAAAGCCTTGAGAGGGTGACATCAAGTGCCTTAATTGAGCAAGGGACTTCCAATGTCCATTCGGAGAAAGGGACCCCGAGTGTCCAAGTTGAGAAAGGGGCCCCCGAGTGCCCAAGTTGATGTTGGAGAAGGCACAAGTAGTCCGACCTTTACCCCGGAACAAGTTGCGGAGTTGCTTCATCACCAACAACGGGTAAGGGAGGATCGTGATCGAATTGACCTATTGTTGGGCAATACCCAACGGGTGACTATTCCAAACCTTATGGGCAATCCCCAAAGGAATGCTCCACTTCCCGGACCAATCCGAAATGTTCAACCTCTTGAGCAAGTTGCACAAGCTCAAGAAGGGGAGGAGGATAATTATGGTGATGATGGGTATGATGCTCATTATCAATTTAGGGGTCGGAATGTGGATAGGGGGTCGAGGCCGAGGTCGAGGGCCACCCCATGGGCACTTTGGAGGGAATGCTAGGAGGGATCTTGGTGGATATGGGGATCACTTTGAGGGCCAACCGGAGCCTTTCCAAGGGGGTCGTGACAACAACAACAATCTTAATAGTGTGAAGCTCACTATTCCTTCTTTCAAAGGAAGTAGTGACCTGGCGGAGTACCTTGATTGGAAGTTGTCCATGGAACGTATATTTGACACCAATGATATGCCCGAAGTGAAGAAGACCAAGTATGCTATCTCTTCCTTTGAATCCTTTGCTTCTACTTGGTGGGAGTCGGTAAAGAGGAATAGAAGGAGGACCGGAATGGTTATTAATCTTACTTGGGAAGAGTTGATCCGTGTGATGGATGAAAAGTACTTGACTAACCAATACCGAGTGGAACAACAAAAGCGTCTCTATGAGTTGAAGCAAGGTTACAAATCGATTGGGGAGTACTTCAATGAGTTTGAACAAGTCCGGATGACTCTAGACTTGTATGATGAAGATAATGAGACGGCCATGATCCGTTTCAAAGGGGGCTTAAACCGAGACATAGCTTCGCTCTTGAAGTTTCACAAGTATAATGATCACTACAAGCTATGTGAAGATGCGGTTGAAGCCGAGAAGTGGCTCAAAGAGGAGAAGTCCCTTCGTTACAAGAGTAGCACTACTACTCCATTGAACAAGCCAAAGGATTGGAAAGCTCCTACAACGAATGCCAAATTCCCAAGTGCAAGTGGTACAAGTGCTAGCAAGGATGTGAAGAAGCCTTTTGAAAGGTCTACACAACACGTGGGAGGTAACTCTAGAACTCACTTGAGTAATCCAATCTCTTCTTCTACTTAATGCTTTAAGTGTAAGGGTTATGGTCATCTCTCCAAAGATTGCCCTACCCGGAAAACTATGGTTCTTGTGGGTGACTTGGTCTATGAACAAGATAGCGAACCCGAGGAAGAAGATGGAGTAGAGGGTGATGAGGAGGGAGATGATGGGGAGGTTGCCATGGAGGAAGATGATGATGCCCATGCCTTCCTTGCTGTGAGGAGGAGTTTAGGAGCCATGTGTGTGGGAGGATGTTCAGACCTTACAAAGAGAGAACCTTTTTCATTCCAAATGCCGAGTCATGGGTCTCCTTTGCTCGATGATCATTGACTCGGGGAGTTGTGCTAATGTTATTAGCCAAACACTAGTTGCCCAATTGAAAATACCCACCCTAAAACACCCAAATCCTTACCGGCTACAATGGCTTAGTGAGTGTGGTGAGTTGAAGGTGGTTAAAAAATGTTTGATCAAGTTCAAGATTGGGAACTATGTGGATGAGCACATGTTCGATGTTGTGCCTATGCAAGCATGCCACCTTCTCTTTGGGAGGCCGTGGCAATTTGATCGACGTGTGGTTCATAATGGCCATGCCAACACCTATACGGTGACGCATGAGGGGAAAAAGTTCGTGCTCCAACCCTTAACTCCCAAACAAGTGAGCGATGATTACAAACGAATGCGGGAGTTAAGAGAAGCGGCAAAGGCTAAGTCAGTTGTTGAGACTAGCCCTTTGTCCAAAAGCTTGGTGGCAATCCCACCAACTTCTACCGGTGGCATATGTGCCCATGATGCAACCGGGCGAGGTCCTAAGAGGAAATGATGGCAACAAGCTTCTCATATGCCTAGTGCACAAAGGTATGGTTCTAACCTCCGATCTTGATTTTTCTACTAACCCTTTGCCTAGTGTGTTTGAGAATGTTTTGAAGGATTTTGGTGATATGTTTCCGGATGAGATGCCGGATGGATTACCTCCTTTGAGGGGTATTGAGCACCAAATCGACTTTGTCCCGGGATCCCAAATCCCAAACAAACCGGCCTATAGGAGCAATCCGGAAGACACAAGAGAATTGCAAAAGCAAGTTGATGACTTGCTCACTAAAGGCTTGGTAAGGGAAAGCTTGAGTCCTTGTGCCGTACCCGTGATCCTTGTTTCTAAAAAGAATGGCACTTGGAGGATGTGTGCCGATTGTCGGGCCGTGAACAAAATAACGGTAAAGTACCGTCATCCCATTCCCCGGCTTGATGATATGTTAGATGAACTAAGTGGTTCATGTGTTTTTAGAAAAATAGACCTTAGATCCGGCTACCATCAAATCCGGATGAAACCCGGAGATGAGTGAAAAACCGCACTCAAGACCAAATTTGGTCTCTATGAATGGTTGGTGATGCCCTCTGGGCTCTCCAATGCACCTAGTACCTTCATGAGGCTAATGAACCATGTTCTAAAGCCATTCATCAACAAGTTTGTGGTCGTCTACTTTGACGATATATTGATCTATAGTAAATCAATAGACGACCATGTTGATCACCTTAGGCAAGTGCTTGAAGTGTTGAGAGCCGAAAAGCTCTATGCTAATTTTAAAAAGTATGCCTTTGGTGTTAAGAAGGTAGTCTTTCTTAGGTTTGTTGTGAGTGCCCAAGGGGTGGAAGTGGATGAGTCTAAGGTAGAGGCCATACGTGATTGGGCTACTCCTACTACCGTGACTCAAGTGAGGAGCTTTCATGGTCTTGTTAGTTTTTATAGACGATTTGTGAAAGACTTTAGCTCCATTGCCGCTCCACTCATCGAATTGGTGAAGAAGGACAAACCTTTTGTTTGGGGAGAGCCTCAAGAGAAGGCCTTCCAAGAATTGAAAAGTAGGTTGAGTACCGCCCCCTAATTGCAATTGCCCGACTTCGGAAAGGCATTTGAGGTTGAATGTGATGCCTCGGGGGTGGGAATTGGTGGTGTTCTAATGCAAGATGGCAAACCCATAGCCTACTTTAGTGAGAAATTGAAGGGTGCATCTTTGAACTACTCTACGTATGACAAAGAGATGTACGCCTTGGTGAGAGCTCTTGCTCATTGGCAACACTACCTTTGGCCTAGAGAATTCGTGATCAAGAGTGACCATGAGTCACTCAAGCATCTTAGAGGCCAAGAGAAATTGAACAAGCGTCATGCCAAGTGGGTAGAGTTCATTGAGTCTTTTCCCTATGTTATCCAATACAAGAAAGGGAAAGACAATGTTGTGGCGGATGCACTCTCCCGGAAGTTTGCTCTAGCCACCACGCTAGCCTCCAAGCTCACGGGTTTTGAGAGAATTAAATTGATGTATGCTCATGACCCTAAGCTAAAAAGCATTCACGAAGCTCTTGAAAAGGGGGAAAGGGTTGAAAAATACCAATGGGTTAATGGGTATATCTTTAAAAATGGTAAAGTGTGTGTTCCCGAGTCCTCTTGGAGGGAATTATTGATTCGTGAGGCTCATTGTGGAGGCTTGATGGGACACTTTGGGAGAAACAAGACCTTGGCCAGTCTCATGGAGTAATTCCATTGGCCAAAGATGGGGGTTCAAGTTGAAAAGCTTTGCAAAAATTGCCTTGAGTGCAAGCATGCGAAATCTAAAGCTAACCCCCATGGTTTGTATACTCCCCTCCCCGTACCTACTAGTCTGTGGGTCGATATATCAATGGATTTTGTGATGGGCTTGCCGCGGTCTAGGGGGGCCCATGATAGCATTTATGTTGTTGTGGATAGGTTCTCCAAAATGGCTCACTTCATCCCTTGTAAGAAGTATGATGATGCACAACATGTTGCCTCTTTGTTCATTGACAATGTCTTGAAATTGCATGGTGTGCCTCAAACCATTGTAAGTGATAGGGGCACCAAGTGCCTAAGCCAATTTTGGAGAAGTTTGTGGGGTGCCCTTGGCACCAAGCTCTTATTCTCTACGTCCCACCACCCACAAACGGATGGGAAAACCGAGGTGGTAAACCGGACTTTGGGTGCTCTTTTAAGGCCATGACCCGAGGTAAGGCCGGGACGTGGGTTGATAAACGTCCTCTCATGGAATCTGCCTACAATTGTACTTTGCATAGCTTGATTGGCATGACTCCATTTGAATGTGTGTATGGTTTTAATCCCTTGATTCCCCCTGATCTAACCCCTTTGCCAAGGGAAATGGTTGCTAATTTTGAAGGGAAAAGCCGAGCAAAGTGTCACGTCCCGCCACATTCAGGCGCTCGTGCGGCGTCTTGAAGCCTCCGCTCTGCCCCAAGACCAGCCTTTCATCTTCCGTGCCAACTGGTTTCGCCCTGCCACGGGCTCATCAGGGAAGCGGCAACAGCTCCCGACCAGTTGTGCCAAGTGCTTTCGCAAGGCCCCCTTCATAGTCGCGCCATAAGCTTACCGCACACATGTGGGTCTACAAGTCAGACTCGGCCAGACACATGCATACACTGGCTAACAACCCCTCAACGCTATTGCCGCCCCAGCTTTTAGTCCACCATGGCAGGATTCTTCGGGCACGTCCCTCATCTCCAGTGTCACACAAAACAGGGCGTGACATCCTCCCCCACTCAAAATATAGCACGTCCTCGTGCTAGGGAGAGGTCCTTCATCCAAGGATCGTTCTCGTACGAGCTGGCTTCCCCAAGCCTTGTGGCCTTCACAACACAGCAGCTTGCCCCTCTGCCCCTACAGTCCGGCAACTCACTTGCCCCTCTGTCCTCGCAGTCCGGCTACATTCAGTGCCGCTGGCGTTCCCACATAGGATGACTTCCGCCCAGCAGGTACGATCGGCTCTGATACCATCTGTCACGTCCCGCCACATTCAGGCGCTCGTGCGGCGTCTTGAGGCCTCCGCTCTGCCCCAAGACCAGCCTTTCATCTTCCGTGCCAACTGGTTTCGCCCTGCCACGGGCTCATCAGGGAAGCGGCAACAGCTCCCGACCAGTTGTGCCAAGTGCTTTCGAAAGGCCCCCTTCATAGTCGCGCCACAAGCTTACCGCACACATGCGGGTCTACAAGTCAGACTCGGCCAGACACATGCATACACTGGCTAACAACCCCTCAACGCTATTGCCGCCCCAGCTTTTAGTCCACCATGGCAGGATTCTTCGGGCACGTCCCTCATCTCCAGTGTCACGCAAAACAGGGCGTGACATCCTCCCCCACTCAAAATATAGCACGTCCTCGTGCTAGAGAGAGGTCCTTCATCCAAGGATCGTTCTCGTACGAGCTGGCTTCCCCAAGCCTTGTGGCCTTCACAACACAGCAGCTTGCCCCTCTGCCCCTACAGTCCGGCAACTCACTTGCCCCTCTTTCCTCGCAGTCCGGCTACATTCAGTGCCGCTGGCGTTCCCACATAGGATAACTTCCGCGCAGCAGGTACGATCGGCTCTGATACCATCTGTCACGTCCCGCCACAATTAGGCGCTCGTGCGGCGTCTTGAGGCCTCCGCTCTGCCCCAAGACCAGCCTTCCATCTTCCGTGCCAACTGGATTCGCCCTGCCATGGGCTCATCAGGGAAGCGACAACAGCTCCCGACCAGTTGTGCCAAGTGCTTTCACAAGGCCCCCTTCATAGTCGCGCCACAAGCTTACCGCACACATGCGGGTCTACAAGTCAGACTCGGCCAGACACATGCATACACTGGCTAACAACCCCTCAATGCTATTGCCGCCCCAGCTTTTAGTCCACCATGGCAGGATTCTTCGGGCACGTCCCTCATCTCCAGTGTCATGGGGGCAGAGCGGAGGCCTCAAGACGCTGCACGAGCGCCTGAATGTGGCGGGACGTGACAGATGGTATCAGAGCCGATCGTACCTGCTGGGCGGAAGTCATCCTGTGTGGGAACGCCAGCGGCACTGAATGTAGCCGGACTGCGAGGACAGAGGGGCAAGTGAGTTGCCGGACTGTAGGGGCAGAGGGGCAAGCTGCTGTGTTGTGAAGGCCACAAGGCTTGGGGAAGCCAACTCGTACGAGAACGATCCTTGGATGAAGGACCTCTCCCTAGCACGAGGACGTGCTATATTTTGAGTGGGGGAGCATGTCACGCCCTGTTTTGCGTGACATTGGAGATGAGGGACGTGCCCGAAGAATCCTGCCATGGTGGACTAAAAGCTGGGGCGGCAATAGCGTTGAGGGGTTGTTAGCCAGTGTATGCATGTGTCTGGCCGAGTCTGACTTGTAGACCCGCATGTGTGCGGTAAGCTTGTGGCGCGGCTATGAAAGGGGCCTTGCGAAAGCACTTGGCACAACTGGTCGGGAGCTGTTGCCGCTTCCCTGATGAGCCCGTGGCAGGGCGAAACCAGTTGGCACGGAAGATGAAAGGCTGGTCTTGGGGCAGAGCGGAGGCCTCAAGACGCCGCACGAGCGCCTGAATGTGGCGGGACGTGACAGATGGTATCAGAGCCGATCGTACCTGCTGGGCGGAAGTCATCCTATGTGGGAACGCCAGCGGCACTGAATGTAGTCGGACTGCGAGGACAGAGGGGCAAGTGAGTTGCCGGACTGTAGGAGCAGAGGGGCAAGCTGCTGTGTTGTGAAGGCCACAAGGCTTGGGGAAGCCAGCTCGTACGAGAACGATCCTTGGATGAAGGACCTCTCCCTAGCACGAGGACGTGCTATATTTTGAGTGGGGGAGGATGTCACGCCCTGTTTTGCGTGACACTGGAGATGAGGGACGTGCCCGAAGAATCCTGCCATGGTGGACTAAAAGCTGGGGCGGCAATAGCGTTGAGGACGTTGTTTTTGCGTGACACTGAAGATGAGGGACGTGCCCGAAGAATCTTGCCATGGTGGCCTTAACACAGCAGCTTGCCCCTCTGCCCCTACTGTCCGGCAACTCACTTGCCCCTCTGTCCTCGCAGTCCGGCTACATTCAGTGCCGCTGGCGTTCCCACATTGGATGACTTCCGCCCAGCAGGTACGATCGGCTCTGATACCATCTGTCACGTCCCACCACATTCAGGCGCTCGTGCGGCGTCTTGAAGCCTCCGCTCTGCCCCAAGACCAGCCTTCCATCTTCCGTGCCAACTGGTTTCGCCCTGCCATGGGCTCATCAGGGAAGCGGCAACAGCTCCCGACCAGTTTTGCCAAGTGCTTTCGCAAGGCCCCCTTCATAGTCGCGCCACAAGCTTACCACATAGATGCGGGTCTACAAGTCCGACTCGGCCAGACACATGCATACACTGGCTAACAACGTCCTCAACGCTATTGCCGCCCCAGCTTTTAGTCCACCATGGCAGGATTCTTTGGGCACGTCCCTCATCTCCAGTGTCACGCAAAAACAACGTCCTCAACGCTATTGCCGCCCCAGCTTTTAGTCCACCATGGCAGGATTCTTCGGGCACGTCCCTCATCTCCAGTGTCACGCAAAACAGGGCGTGACAAAAGGTTATGATTGAGCTCCATGCTAAAGCCAAGAAGAACTTGGAGGAAGCCTATGCCAAGGTTGCTTCCAAGAAGAACAAGGGAAGGAAGAAGCTTGAGCTCAAAAAGGGAGATTGGGTGTGGGTGCACTTCCACAAAGAAAGGTTTCCAAACCTTAGGAAAGGAAAGTTGGCACCCCGTGGAGATGGTCCTTTTCAAGTGCTTTCCAAGATCAACAACAACGCCTATGTGATTGATCTACCCGGTAAGTACAATGTGTCTAATACTTTTAATATGACTGACTTGACCCCTTTTGATGTAGGGGATGGTGATGTCGGAGAGGAGGAAGCCATGGTTTCGAGGACGAAACCTTCCCGAGAAGGGGAGGATGATGCGGGGCATATGACCTCAAGGCCGTTCACTAGAAGTCAAGCAAAGTTGATTCAAGACACCCATCTTCACTTGACTTGGAGGGACATGGAAGGAGGCTCCGAGAGTAGCTCGAAGATCATGCTTTTGAGCACCATGGATGGAGGAACACTTGGGCTCCAAGGGGATCCACCCCAAGCTCATTTTGAGCCTCTTACACAAGTTCCAGAAGGAGGCGGAGCGCCTCAAAGCTGAGGCGGAGCGCCTACCAAAAGGATGAGAGCTGAACAGAAGAAGGCGGAGCGCCTCATCAGCAGGAGGCGGAGCGCCTCAGCCTGAGGCTGAGCGCCTCCCCCTGTGACAGCATGCGGGATATTTTACTTCTTTTTGCATGAACTTCCAACTATAGCCCTGCGTGGCCTTATTTGTTTTAACCCACTTTGGGGGTGTTTTAGACCTTTTATTATGACTAAGTGAAGCCTATAAATACTTCACATAGCCTCCTCAAACATTAGCTTACCTTTGAATCTTATGAATGATGAATAGAGTTTATCTCTTTATTGAAGAAACCCTTCTCTTGGTTGCTTGAATTCACTAGTGGAACCTAGTTGAGTCTTGAACCGAAAATCCGATCATTCTACTTGCGAGTCCCGGGTGCGACTCGAGGGTGATTGCATAGTGTAGGCCCTTCTAGATGCCGATTCGAGGGTATCTCGGGACAAGTTCCCCGGGGTTACTTCGAAGGGAGTTCGAGAAGTGTCTCGCTCTCCTATCGTTCTTGTTTTGTCGTATTGATCCTTATCACTTATTGCCCCAAGCACCTCAATTGTTCCATCGAGCAATATGAAAATTGACAAGGCAAGGAAAATGTTGGTCAAACTCAAAGGAACCTTAAGACCTTTTGACACCAACATCCAAGGATCGCTTTGTTGCACCTGTCCACACAGTCACACCTCCTACAATACATAATTATGACCCAAAGCACTTTCCAACTTATTCCGATCATGATCAAAATAGCAGTCAAAGGGCCAGCAAAATATAATATTGAAAAACAGAGGTGTAGCAAATACTTGTGCACAACAACCAAAACAAGCAAGCCGATTCAACTTGCAAAAGAGAGACAAAACACAATTACAAAGCCATCATCATATAACCAACCTGGAGACCCCTGGAGCATTTGGAAGCATATCTCCATCACTAGAGAAGATAAAGCAAGACAATCAGGTCATTTGAGATTCTTACCATAGCAAGGGTTGAGCTGAAACAAAAGCACAGGCGAATGGACTTCTTGGAGAAATCTTGGTCTAAGGCTTTATTAGGGGTGATATGAAGTCTCATGATGACCATTACAAAAGGACGTAGCAATCTAAGAGTACACATGATACGTAGCCAACCTACATCGAGTTCAACGGCTCAACAATAAGATATTACTCAACATGGGAAGTTGGTGTAAGGACTATATTGCAGCAATTGGTTGACAAGCAAGAAAGACACCAAGTATCTCTTCGAGGACACATAGTCATCATGACAAGACAAATTTGGAAGGGAAGGATGACAAACGCACTCAAGGTCCTGGTATTCGACAAAAGCCAGCATCCCTTTCTGTTACACAACACAATCTATTCCTTACACAACATCCTTCAACACCTTTCATTAACATGCAACTCCTCATCCCCTGCTTAAACAAGCATCGGTCATTTGGCCAAAATCCTTGCCTGGACTGCTACACAAAGCACTTAGGCAATCTCTTGCGATATCCATACGATCCATCACGACCTCCAAATTCAAGCGCTAATCCGTCATCCGCGATCTAGGCATTCTCTTAAGCTCATATGTCATTTTTGCTTCAAGTCTTTGCTAACATGCCCACACTCGTTTATGTATTTCACCACTTTGTTAGGGTTACCTTGTGCTTGAACACAGAAATCGGTCAAGAATCTGCATTTATAAACGCCCAAACGGCAAGCCAGGCTGAAAACACTTTCTCCTACTACAAAGTCCTTTGAACCATCCCAATGCCGTACAACCTGCATTACCCTCACACGAGAGTCACAACAAAGAAATCTGCTCACTATACGACCAAGCCCACAACCTTACACTGCACCCAACTTACACAATAAACAACATCCTCTTTGCCAAGACTTTCAACTACAACCCTATCAGGCTCAACCCAATCATGGACGTACCAAAAAACAAAACCTCACGCCTTTGTTCCTTTAGCTCAATCAAATGACATTGCAACCAACAGACAAACTACTCCATAGATACCCATTCCTAAATTCGATCCAACAAGATCTACACTCAAATATTCCATACTATGACACCGCAAGACATCCAGTACCAAAACACAAAGTTCAGAGCCTGATCAACCCAAAGCAAAACGGTGGTACAACAAAAACCGACAAAGGGAAACTACAACTCCAAAACTACAAACACACTTTCCACAAAGGCCTATCCATCAAAGTTAGCTCCACTACTTTCGAAAGCAATGCCTAAGATAAATACAATTTTGGGGCAATCTCCAAATTCAGCAAAATCTAAATATCAAACCCCAGTCTGAGAATGCAAAATATCCACGTACTCAGCGATACATCCGTTCATCACACTAAAGGACGAATGCAGACTCTAGCCAATACCTTGGTGTTCAGTGCAATGCAACCACTCTCTCTCGGTGATCTGTCACAAACAATAACATGATATACAATGGGGCAGAAATTTTAGAGGCCCCCTAAAAAATTTGAAGAAAAGTCCTTATAACAGCAACATGATAGCTTCCTTAGCACATCGCATGACATACAATAGCATTACAATTGTTGCACTTTACTCTTGATGCATCGACTAAGGGTACACAACCCGACGTCGAATTTTACACTTTCATTAGCTGAGGGCACACAACCCGATATCGATTGAGGGCACACAGCCCGATGTCGATTTGTCATTTATATTAGCTGAGGGGTACACAGCCCGAAGCGTCGATTGAGGGTACACAGCCCGATACCGATTTGTCATTTAAATTAGCTGAGGGTACACAGCCCGAAGTGTCGACTGAGGGTATGCAGCCCGATGTCTATTTGTCATTTACATTAGCTAAGGGTACACAGCCCGAAGCGTCGGTTGAGGGTACGCAGCCCGATACCGATTTGTCATTTAAATTAGCTGAAGGTACACAACCCGAAGCGTCGACTGAGAGTATACAGCCCGATGTCGATTTGTAATTTACATTAGCTGAGGGTACATATCTTGAAGCGTCGATTGAGGGTACACAGCTGATATCGATTTGTCATTTACATTAGCTGAGGGTACACAGCCCGAAGCGTCGATTGAGGGTACACAGCTCGATATCGATTTGTCATTTAAACTAGCTGAGGGCACACAACCCGAAGCATCGATTGAGGGTACACAACCCGATATCGATTTGTCATTTTAAATTAGCTGAGGGCACACAACCTAAAGCATCGATTGAGGGTACACAACCCGATATCGATTTGTATTTTAAATTAGCTGAGGGTACACAGCCCGAAGCGTCGATTGATGGTACACAGCCCGATATTGATTTGCATTTTAAATTAACTGAGGGCATACAACTCGAGGCATCAGTTGAGGGTACACAGCCCGATACCAATTTGCATTTTAAATTAGCTGATGGCATACAACCCGAGGAGTCGGTTGAGGGTACACAACCCGATATCGATTTGCATTTTAAATTAGCTGAGGGCATACAACCCGAATTGTCGGTTGAGGGTACGCAGCCTGATATCGATTTGCATTTACATTTCTTGAGGAGGGTACACAGCCCGAAGCACCGACGGAGGGTACACAGCTCGAAGCACCGACGGAGGGTACACAACCCGATGTCGAAACTGACACCGCGGAGGGTACACAACCCGATGCAAATTTTGACATTGTAACAGGAAGACAGCCTGGAGGGTAGACAGCCCGTTGAAAAGACAACAATACAAAAGGAATACACAAGCCGACGTGACAAGCACACATTTAAAAGACGAAAAGCAATAGACATACAATCCGGCGTCACACTGGCAAGATGATCCAACAATAGTTCAAAACGACAAAGCAATCACCTCCTAACGAGGAGCACTTATGCAAATAGATATCCCCTAGAGGAGAGGCACACATTCCCTATCACTGAGCACTCGAAAGCAGACCAGACAAAGAAGAGCTCAACTCAACAGGGAAGTTTACTTTATCTTTGTTTTTATCTCAATTTGCATTTATTTTGATTTTGCTATAAGGACTCTCCTATCTCTCGACAAACCCCCGCGTCCCACTTTCACGCCTGCTCCCAAAATCACTACCAATTGTGCAAACACAAAAGCCTCAAATACATACAAAGCTTCATCCCAAAATCCAATTTAAAAGGCCTAATCCTACAGTCAATGCTTTCACTGTATCTGCAAGCTACCTATTTTGCCAAGTTCCAAAGCGCTCAAAGCCGCAATCTTATACTCACACCAGTGATCTACCTAATCTTTCCTCACCTATTGGGTACCAACTCTGTATTTCTTCCTATTCGTTCCTATCTGTTCAAATCGTGCATATTTATCGTGCTTCACTCCTCAATGCTCCTCAGTCCATTCAAGGCAATGTCGAGGCCAAGATGACTTCTCTATTGAGTTATAGTGGAAAATCTGCCCATGTAAACCCCTCTTTATGGGTGTGTCGTGCACCACATCTTCATACCTAGGACGTTTACAAGCCTATTTCACCAGACTCGGTCTATCGATGTTATCTCGACTTCGAGAACGCTTTTGTCCTACATGCAAAATACATATTCTGTTGAATTCTGACATGCCCAAAAGCCGATCATTCCATGCCCTCACAAATAACCTGCCTAATCCTTCATTGCGAATTAAGATGTCATTTTGCATTTCCTTCCAACCGATACCTACTTTGCCTATCCAAGCCTATCTGCGTCAATCGTGCGTGTTTTCGTGCTTACTCGTATCCATCTATTTGAGTCGTGCGCATTTATAAAACTCGCCCCTCAAATCCTTTCCCGCTCAGTCAAGGCAATATCGAGGGAGATATTACTCGTTTATCGAGATGAAGTGGAAACTATGTACCTATAAACTCCTCTTTATAGCTGTGTAGCGCGCCACATTTTCATAACTAGGACGATTATAAGCCTCTTTTCCCACGCTCGATCTGTTGAGGTTACCTCACCTTCGCCAGTGCCTTTACTTCATTCTTCATTTATCTCGCCAAAAAGCAAAGCACACACGAACCTAAACTTTACATACTTGGATAAGTCTAGTATTTACATGTAAAATTGTGCGTCATAAACGTCTCATACAGGCAACATGCCATTCTAGAACTACACGCGGCATGATTCTCGTGAAACCCGAGATATGTAGGCAAATCAGAGACCGGGTTCGGCCAAAAAATCCAAAAATTTCCATTCTCCCCACCAGTCGTGACAAAATTGGCTGCTCCGTCAACTATCTTTGCCTGAAGACTCTTTCATCATCCCCGGGATAAGAGGGGGCAGCTGTTGACACCCAATTTTATCCTCTTTTTTCTAAAATTGGCCATAATTCAACTTAAGGGTGCAATGTGACTATTTATGCAAAATGTGTATTAGAAATCATGTATTTACGTGCGTTATACTCTATTTATATATTATATACTTAAGTGTGGCTATATTACGTAACTTTTACATCATTTAGGCTATTTTTCAAAACTATGACTATTTGTGAAATTAGTACATTTATAATATTAGTGGCTATATTATATAATTACGTCATTTAGGCTACATATCAAGTTTGTTTCAATTTGTGATTATTTGTGCAAATTAGCAATTATTTGTGATTGTATATATTTAAATAATTTTATTTGAGTTTATTTAATATTTATTTGTGTATTTTATAATATATGTATATCTATATTTTATTTTTACACCTTTAAATTAAATATTGGCCAATTAAAGTGTCCAAATTTTTTTTAATTAATTCTTCCATATTTCAAATTTACTACCCAAAATTCTTTATTTACCTTTATTTATTTTTATTTACATTTTACTTCGAACCTAGACCAAATTTCTAACCAAATACATTTCCCCTTTTTCTCTATTTTATTTCAAATTCCTTTGAATATAGAAAAAAGGTAGTCCAAATTCATTTTCTTTATTTATTTAAATGATATCTCTTAAATCCAATTCAATATTCTCATTATCTTCACATCCCCAAAATCTCTCCCAAAATTCCTCTTTAAATCTTTTCCAATTTTTCTCCCTAAATTACCCACCCTAATTTCCTCACATAATCAACCCCCTAAATCAAGCAATCTCCCCAAAATTCAAGATGAGCTCCCCAAATCACTCCCCTATCACCTTCCTTAATTCTATAAATACTATACACACACAGGGATACGGATCAGACAATACACACACCCCCCCACTTGTCTTCTTCCCCACTAAACATCAGACATTTTATACAGCCGACCCCACTTTCTTGGGAGTCTTCTCCTTCCCCGCTACATCCCTTACTTTCTTCCCCACAAATCCAGAACACTATACCCGCACATCAGACCTCTCTCTCATTATCATCTTCACGCCATTTTTTGATAACAGAGCCAACACAGGCATTCACAGTACGGCCCCCTCAGGATTCTCCTCCTCACATGCATAAAAATACACAGACCACACAACTCCCCACTTCATCTTCCCCACACCATCAATTAGTCATAGATCACTACACACACACAGAATGAGTACACAAAAAATATACTCACTCCTCAACTCCCGTCGTCATCTCTCCTCTCTCACTCCATTAACACACCCATCAAAACCACCATCACACACCATCGCACACACAAAAAATCAGAAACTAATCTGAAACAGAGAAGGGGAGATCGAAGGGAAACAGAGAAGAAAGTGGGTCGTCGGGAACCAGGGAAGGGGAAGCATCAGTAGCTGCGGTGGAGAAACCCATCGCCGCTGGGTCTCTATTCTTACTTCGATCGTTGTCGCTGGAGTTCGCTTCTATTCTTATGGCTAAAAATCAACCATGGCAGCCAAGAGCGGCAGTGACGCCACCAATAAGTGGTCGCCGCCGCTCCTCCTCTCGCCTGAAAATTTGCTCTGTTTATCGGCATCTGAAATGGGTTGTGTCTAGCGCTTTACTCCATTTGTGTTGTTTATTATCTCACTGTTTTGATGAGCTTCTAGCTACTACTCTTATATTCACTTGCTTTTGCCTACTTGGATAGTATTTCACTTCTACTCACCCCTTTTACAATTTTATTTTTGGAGGAAGTTGTTGACCAGCAGTTGATTTTGGATGGGCATTGCACTGGATGTTGAACAAATACTACACTACCGTGGGACCTACTGGATGTTGAACAGATAATTGATTCGATAAAGCCTATGAAAATATACACTTATTTGAGGCTTACACAATGAATTGACGGGCTCAATATCAAATATGGCCAAGGAAAATAAATTATTTATTTGAGGCCTATTTGATTAATTTGAACATGATACTACACTTGAACGACGCATTCCCGCACCCCTAAAACACACAAAAGGCTATGATGAAGTGTATAAGCCGTGACTACAAACGAGCCGATGATGGAGTGATGAGACCGGTACTTGGCATGGCAACTCGACCGGCCGTCGTGTTCGCAGCCGTATCGATGTCCCTAACCTCCACCCAATTCATAGACACCTGAGCCGACATTTTTAAAAATCCCTTTCCCCCTTTATTTTGAAAAACTATTATTATTATTATTACTCTTATTATTATTATTATTATTATTATTATTATTATTATTATTATCATTATTATTATTAATATTATTACTATTCACTAACTCTTTCTTTAAATCTTGCGAGGTAAAATTGGAAAGAAGCGATAACCTATTTTGGAAGAGAACAATTCAAAGAGAAGTCTTTTTGTCATTATTATTATTTTGTTCTCACTATTGTTATTATTAGTATTTATTATTATTTTTTACTATTTATTATTTATTGTTTTACTAATTCATTTTCACCTTTTTTGCAAGGTGCAATCCTTAAGGAGGAAGCCTATTAGGATCTCTTATCTTAATTATTATATCATCTAGTTATTTGCCTATATCTAATAAGTTAGTTTAGATTGTTTAGTTACTTATTTCGAATCCCAATTATAAAGTCCGGCCGGTAACCATATTTGGTGGGGCTCGAGAGGTGCCTAACCCTTTCAACTCGAGTTTACTTGAACCTCTTACCTAGAATTTCTGGTTCGTAGACTAAGTTAGGAGATAATTGTTAAAATTGGTTAGAAACAAAATAGGTGACCTAATACACCTTAGAAACTATATTAGGTGGCGACTCCAACTCTTAAACTCAAATGAGTTACCCAGTCAAATCTGAAACCCGACTCGTCCCGAGTTGAGTCCAAAATCGGGTATGACAATCTCTCCATGCGGAAGTGCACCTACACATAGTCTCCTTTCTTGAGTTCCACTTTCTTCCTTCTCTTGTTCTTCTTGGTTGCAATCTTTTCATAGGCCTCACTCTAAGTTCTTCTTCACCTTGGCATGAAGTTCAAGCAATTCCTTGGCTCGAGTTTTACCTTCAAAATTAACAATTGCATCCCTTGGCAAAGGGTAAGATCAAGCGGATCAAAGGATTAAAACAATAAACACACTCAAGTTAAGTCATGCCAATCATTCTATACAAAGTGCGGTTATATGCAAAATCCATGAGTGGTAACTTATCAATCCATGTCCCGGTCTTACCTTTGGTCATAGCTCTAAGTAGAGCTCCCAAGGTTCGGTTCACTACCTTGGTTTACCCATCGGTTTGAGGGTGGTGGGACATAGAGAACAATAATTTTGTGCTAAGAACACCCTACAAACACTTCCAAAAATGGCTAAGGAACTTAGAGTCCCTATCATTAACAATGGTGCGAGGCACCCCATGCAACTTTAACACATTATCAATAAATAAAGAAGCTACATGTTGTTCATCATGACTCTTTTTTGCACGAAATGAAGTGAGCTATTTTGGAGAACCTATCAACGACAACATAAATGCTATCGTATCCTCCTCTAGTCCGAGGTAAAACCATAACAAAATCCATAGAAATATCAACCCATGGACTAGTAGGTATGGTCAAAGGAGTGTACAAGCCATGGGTGTTGGATCTAGACTTAGCCCTTTTGCAATCTAAACAAGCATTACAAAAGCGTTCCACAAGAGGCCTCATCTTCGGCTAATGGAATTGCTCTTTAAGTATGGCCATAGTCTTATCAACCCTAAAGTGACCCATCAAGCCCCCACAATGTGCTTGTCGCACTAGCAATTCTCTCCAAGAGGACTCGGGGACATACACTCTCCCATTCTTGAAAATGTAGCCATTTACCCATTGGTATTTCTCCACCTTCTCCCCACTCACTGGAGCATCATGAATGCTCTTGAGCTTTGGGTCATGTTCATACATCAATTTTATACTTTCAAAACCCATAAGCCTAGAAGCAAGAGTGGTAGCAAGGGTGAACTTCCTAGAAAGTGCATCGGCTACAACATTGTCCTTTCCCTTCTTGTAATGAATTACATAAGGAAAAGACTCAATGAACTCCACCCACTTGGCATGTATCTTGTTCAACTTCTCTTGGCCTCTAAGATGCTTGAATGACTCATGGTCACTCTTGATCACAAATTCCCTAGGTCATAGATAGTGTTGCCAATGAGCTAGAGCTCTCACAAGAGCATACAACTCCTTGTCATACGTAGAGTAATTTAAGGTTGCACCCTTCAACTTTTCACTAAAGTAGGCAACAGGTTTCCCTTCTTGCATGAGAACACCACCAATACCCATCCCCGAGGCATCACATTCAACCTCAAATGCCTTTCCGAAGTCGGGCAATTGCAACAAAGGGGCGGTGCTCAACCTATTTTTCATGTCCCGTCCTTCTTTGGCACAAGAATGACAGGTACGGCACACAGACTCAAGCTTTTACGAACCAAGCCTTTGTTGAGCAACTCATCCACTTGCTTTTACAACTCCTTTGTATTCTCGGGATTGCTCCTATAGGTCGGCTTGTTTAGGATTTGAGACTCCGGGACAAAGTCAATTTGATACTCAATCCCTCCCGAATGAGGAAGACCACTCGGCATATCTCCAAGAACATGTCCTCAAATACCTTCAAGACATTCTCAATAACACAAGGCAAAGGGTTAGGGTTAGAAAAATAATCATAATCAGAATTTAAAACCATGCCTTTGTGCACTAGGCAAATGAGAATTTTAGTGCCATCATTACCTCTCAAGTACTCACCCGGTTGCATCATGACATAAATGTTACGGTGATGGATGGTTGTGTGGTAGGGCTCTCGGCCAAAGGCTTAGTCACAATGGGGGACTTAGCTTTAGGCGCCTCTTTCAATTCCCTCATGTGCCTATAGTCATCACTTACTTGCTTTCGCATCAAGGGCTTGAGCACAAATTTCTTGCCCTCATGTTTAGCCGTGTAAGTGTTGGCTCAGCCATCATGTACCACACTTTTATCATATTGCCAAGGCCTGCCAAACAAGAGGTGGTAAGCTTGCATTAGCACTACATCAAATATTAGCTCGTCTTGATGATTCCCAATCTTGAACTTTATCAAGACTTGCTTCACCACCTTCAACTCCCCACATTCACTCAACCATTGTAATCGGTAGGGGCTTGGGTATTTAAGGGTAGGCAATTTCAATTATGAAACCAAGGTTTGGCTCACCACATTAGCACAACTACCCGAATCAATAATCATGGAGCACACTTGTCCCTTCACCCTACACCTAGCATGGAACAAGTTCTCCCTTTGCACATCCACCTCCTCCTCACTCATCATGGCACCCAAACTATGACGTACCACCAAGAACATGTTAGGGTCATCACCCTCCGTCGCTTCCTCTTCTTCCTTAACTACCTCACTCTCCTCAAAAACCTCACCCTCGGGCTCACTTTCCTCCTCATACACCAACCCATAATCCATGATTATTAATGTTTTTTGGGTGGGGCAATCTTTGGCAGGCCATAGCCTTTACACTTGTGACATTGAAATTATAAGAAGAAGGAGTATTTAATTGAGTTTTAGAGTTACCTCCCACTTCTTTGAAGTCACTTCTTGGAGTAGCCTTCTCAAATGGCTTCTTCACATCACGACTTCCACTAGCACCACTTGTGTTTGGGCTTTTCCATTCTTTGGGTCGAGTCACGGCAGTAGAAGTAACACTCCTATAGCGAGGATCTTTCTCTTCCTTGAGCTACTTTTCGGCTTCAACCATGGCATCACAAACAACTTGAAGAGAATGAAAGATGTGTAACCTCAATTGAGAAGCAATCTCTCGGCTTAAGCCACTCTTGAATCGGATGATAAGTTGCTCCTCATCTTCGATTTCCATGTCAAAGGCTATTCGGTTCTTTTCAAACTTGTTAAAGTACTCATCAACCGATTTGAAGCCTTGTTTCAACTCATAAAGCCTCTTGAGTTGTTCTTGCCGGTACTTGGGTGTCATATATTTGGTGCTCATCACCTCTTTCAATTCTTCCCAAGTAGTGTTCACGGGCATCCCAACTCTTCTTCTTGACCTCTGGACGGATTTCCACCACGTGGAAGCATATGACTCAAATGAAGCAATGGCATAAGTGGCTTTCTTCTCCTCGGACATGTTATTTGTGTCAAATACCCGCTCCAATTGAACCTTCCACTCTAAGAACTTCTTTGGATCACTATTCCCTTTGAAAATTCGGATAGTGATCTTCACACTATTTAGATTGTTTTCGCAACCCCCACGGTTTGGTTTCGGTTGACCCCCGTAGTAGTCCTCTAACTTCATCATACTCACGCCTCAAGTTCCTCCCCACATAACCCCTTGGAGGTCCACGAACTTCCCCACGACCTCTATCCATTCCCCAGCCACCATTCATTGCCCTCATATTTGGATAGGGAGCATCAAAGTCATCATAGTTATTACCAAGTCTGGGGTCCTCCCCTTCTTGAGCCTCAACAACTTGCTCAAGGGGTGCTACATTTCTACGGTGTTGCATGAGTGGAACTTCACCTTGGGGATTGCCCAAGGGTTGGGGATTTCCTAACATTCTTTCACGAACAAAAGCTTCCTCTTTCAACCATTGTTGACGAGCTAGCTCGGCAAATTGATCCGGCTTCATGGTTGAGCCATCAGTTGTGCCTTCCCCGGCATCTTTGTGGACACTCGTGGTCCTTTCTCTTTCAAATATTTCCATTTTGAGGTTTAGAGACTTCACCTCGGCTAAGAGAGTAGCCAAGATGCTTGTTGGGACCTCAACGGTATCTTTTCCTTTTTCTTCCGTCATGTACCTACACGCAGTCAAAAACAAGAAAAGATATTAGAGTATAAGTCCTCACGCACTCCCTCACCTTTGAATGTCACTCGGTTACACTCAAGTTGGGGTAGGTTCACACAAGCTTGATCTCAATGGCCTCCTCGTATTTGAACAACCCCCTCAATAACCAAACAAATTCACAAGAACCGAATACTCTTCGGGAAGAGTGGAGTTGATGGGACTTGATGAATGCTAGGCTATATAGGTGCGCACTTGAAGCAAAAATTATACTACGAGACTTTTTTGAGGTCTACTCTCCTCTAGGCACGAGTACCCTAATCGCTCAATGAACTAGTACTAATTAAGTAGGAGTGTTACTCTCAAAGTACTATCCGGAAGCAACGGAAACCAAAAAAATACGAAAACCTACGAAATAAAACTACCTAAACCCATCACAGGGCTGGGCGGTCCGCCCAAGGTGTTAGGCGCTCCACCTAGCTTTTGCAAAATCTGGGCAGTGTGCAAACCAGGCGCTCCGCCTAGAATGCGGGCGGTCCGCCTGGGACTGTGTTTCAGCTTTTTCAAAAACGGGTTTTGGTCTTTTTGCACCCAATTTTTCGACCGATTTCAAGATGTTTTTCAATTTGAATGATACCCAAACGTGTTCTTAACTACTACAAACAAACCCCAATAATTTATAACAACAAACAACCAACAACAAACTTGATTCAAGATTTTGAGCAAATTTTTCAAGGGTTTCAAGAATTTTTGAGTTTTCAAAATTTTAATTTTCAATCCGCAACATCAATCAACGTAATGGGGGTATCCAAACAACGGGTTAACATCATAGAAAAATCCAAATAACAAACATCAAAGAAATTATCACGACCAACAAGATCTAGCAATTTTTGTGATTTTCAAGTTTTTACATTTTTTTCTTCTTTTTCAAAATTTCAAGAACAAGAACATGAACAACAAAAATGACAAGGATAAAACATGACGCACAAGGAACGAGGGTTTGTAAGAAAAACACTCGAGCCTTGCTCTGATACCAACTGATGCAATGTAAATACAGAAGCGATAAAAGTAACGATACAGTTTGACGCAACTTAAACAACTTACGAGGTAGCACCGAAGAATGATGTTTCGATACACCCTCGCTCGAGTCAAGTAGAGTCTATACTATGCAACTATCCTCAAGAGACACCCGACCCTTGCAAATAGAATGATCAAGGAGGATTGAAGTTCAACTTTGATTCTTCCAATTAATTTTAAGCCAAAATTACAAGGTTTGTAGAGAGTGTTTCTGATCAATGTAGTGTATTCAATGTTAGCTAATGGAAATAAATGATGAAGGGGTGTATTTATAGCAACCCTTTACATGTTACGAAAAGTCTAAATAGCCCTCAAACTAGGTTAGAATACATTAGAACACTTAGGGCTAGAATTCACACAAAAAGTCTAGAAAATCAACATTGTAGGCACTCAGCCTAAATCCAGGCGCTCCGCCTAGTGGAGCTACTGACCAAAAGGCAGGGCTCTCCGCCTAGCTGGCCAGGCGCTCCGCCTAGTTTGCCTTGCATCTGGGCGCTCCGTCAGGCTGTTAGGCGCACCTCCTGGGCATCTCATTGATCAGGAGCTAGGCGCTCCTCCAGGGTCTAGGCGCTCCGCCTGGCCCTGAAACGTAGGGTTCCCTCCTTCAATTGAGCTCAAATCCATGATCTTCAAATCATCTCCGGAGCTCGTATCATCAAGGCCCTTCCAAACCAAGTGTAAATGAGCATCTTGAATCTTCTTGGCTTGACTTCAAGTGAATGGTGTCGATGCAATTTTGGTTGCATCAGTGGACAGCATGTTAGAGAACCCGAGGAGCATGTAGGTGAGCTTGGGAGAAGGAGATTGGAAGAGAAGGCTGAGACTTGGGGAGCTCAACGAGCAAGGGGGTGAGCTGATGTGGAGCATTGGTATGTGCGTCGGTGTTGGGTAGCTAGTGCTTGCTCTCAACGAGCAAGCTAGAGAGCTCCATGTTAGGCGTGCTATTCTTAGAATGTATATGCAAAAACGAGCTCTTTTGTCTTGCTTTACATAGATAGTCCTTTTGGCCCTGCATGATCTTTTACATCTAGCATTTTTTATGACTGCTCTTGGACATTATAGGCATTAGTTGGCAGCCCTATAAAGGCCCTAACACTTTGCGTTTTTTAGCAGTCTATTCCATATATTGAACGTGAGTTTTACTCTCCAAAAGCAAACCTTTGTAGAAACTTGTTCTTTTGGTGATAATCTGATTGAACACCTTTCTCTCTGTGATCAAATTGTTTGCAAGAGGCTTAGTCCCCTTGAGGATAGTTTGCATTGTTTTAGGTGCATTTTGAATTTAACAAGAAGGTAAGTAGACTAATTCCTACTTATTGTCTTGTTAAATTTCAGATTGTGTCTAGCTTTTATCATTGTTCTTGTCTTCATAACTTGATTACATCAGTTGGTATCAGAGCAAGGAATGTGTTTTCTCTGCAATCTCAATCCTTTTCTTCGTGCTATAGTAATTAGGGTTCTTAGTTTAATTCTTCAATTTTTTCGTTTTTGATTAAAAAAAGAATAAACAGAAAGAAAAGAGACAAAGGAGAAGTATTTCAGCCGTGAATTGTGCGCTTGGACGCCTAGGGTTTGGTGGTATTGAGTTCTTAATGATTTGATTTAGTTCTTGATTGATTTGATTGAATTCTTGATACCCTAGTCGAGTTCTTGAAGTATTTCTTGAATTCTTGGCGTGTTGATTGAGTTTTCCCCATTGTTCTTACTTTGATTTTGATTGTTCTTGAAAGGAAATCTTGAAAACCTTGTAAGAAGAAGAGCGCAATGTGTTCTTGAAGCTTTTGGGCATGTATAGGCTGTTTCTTGAGTGATTCTTAAACAACAACTTGTTGTTCTTGAATAGTAATAGAAGTAGCTTGAATTGTTCTTGAAATCACTAGCATCTACACGTTTAATGGTGGAGATTGATTGTTGATCTTTTTAGGGAGAAAGAAGGAGTAGAGGTGCTGCATATCGTAAGGGAAAAAGAGAAAAATCTAAGTCTAATTCAAGAAGTAAGCAACTCCTAATTCAAAAAGGAGAAGTTTACCTACTTTACATACAAGGAAATTAGTTTTTCCTTAGGAATTAGGAGAGGGGTGATCGGCTGAAACAAAGGAAATTCAGCCAAAGAAAAACATGTGAAGTAGTTGGAAAAATTGGTAAAAGTTGTCCTTATTGAATTTGGAAAGACCAAAATAGGAGGAAAAGCTTATTTCACTCTAAAAGGGAGTAGCTTAGGCGCCTATTAAGGGGAGGGGAGTCAGATTCTTCCTAGGATTTCCTTAATTATTTGTAAAACACTACTTGTAGTTAGTAATTCTTAAGTATTTCTTCTACTTGAGCTATTACTAATTCTTGAGCTTGTAGGATTTTCATGCCTACTTCTAAAGCTATTACTAATTCTTGAGCTTGTAGGATATTCGTGCCTACTTCTAATTTTTCATCTTTCGTAGAACTTTTTGGCTTCTCGTGCTCACTTTAAAAGTTGCATGTCCATAGAGTCATATAAATTTACTCATCTCGAAGAGGACTAGCAAATCTTATGAACTTCGAAGGTCGTGAGGAAGTTGATAAATTCGAGGAAGCCATTTGTGACAAGTTTGTGTGATCCTACACTATAAATTGAGTGAACTTGAGTGTCATTCAAATGTGAGGGAGCACGTGAGGTATTTGCTAACCTTAATCATATTTTCAAGTCTTTGCTTGTGTGCAGGTACATGGCTGAAGTAGGATATAAACAAGAGGGTGTGTCCGAACTAACTTTCGTCGATCTTTTGGCCGAAATGAGAGTAATGAGTGCTTCACTTACAGGCATAGGAACCCGAGTTGATAACCTTGAAAGGAAAAAATTGGTTAGTGCTCAAAAGGATACCGGAGAAGGAACTAGTGATGGTTCCACCATGAAAATAGATCAGTTTATTGAAGTTGCTCATCAACAACGGTTGAGAGAAGAAGCTATCAGTAATGAACGAATTTTGGGCAATGCCCAAGCATTGGGAATTCCCCAAGGGAATGTACTACCACTTATGCAAGCCCGGAGAAATGTAGTGCCCGTTGGGGGAAGGGGAGCAGCTCATGATGATGACCAACCCGAGCATGAGGAATATTTTGATGATAATGAGCAAGGCACATGCAAGGAGGCTGTGATAATCTATGGGGCCATGGGTATGGCCGTGGGCCTTGAGGAGGCTATGGGGGAAGGAACTTGGAACCTGAATTTGATGAATATGCTGATCCTTATGATAGATATCCTGAACCAGCCCTCGGTGGTCCTGAAAATAGCTTGAATAGTGTTAAGATTATAATCTCATCATTCAAAGAGACTAGTGATCCTTACAAGTTTCTTGAGTGGAAGGTTCGTGTGGATAGAATTGATGTTAGGCTAAAAATACATATATTTTAGTATTAGTTACATCATATTTTGGTGCTTTTGTGGATTATTTTAGCCTGAACAATAGTATTTTGTGCTTATATTGGGTGTTTGAATGTGTAGGAATCAAATGGTTTGAAAAAGTGTTAAAGTTTGATGATTTGGAGCAAAATTGAAGTTAATTTACAGCGTTGTAAGGTGCCAAGGTCGTGGATTAGCCATGAAAGGAATTTGAAGACGAAATGTCACGGCCCAGCCATCGTAAAGCCACGATTCAGCCATGAAGTTGAAAGCAGAATTTCGCAAGTGCATGGCCCAGGCATCGTAAGGCCATGATCCAGCCATGAGGCAAATTTTCTGGCGAAAAGTGGCGAGGGGCAAACTTGTCCACGAGTTTCACACGAGGTATAAAAGGTTTTCTAACCTATTTTCAGCCCCAATCTTGACTTGGGAGAGCAAGACCACCATTGTGGAAGCACTTTGGACCCTTGGAGGCAAGGAACACACAAGGAGGCGTGGGATTAAAGACTTGAAGATTAAGAGTTGTTTCTTCCATTATTTCTTCTCCTTTGTAGTTTATTCATTCATGATTATTCTTGATTTGTCTTTGATGACCATGAGTGGCTAAATTACCCATTCTAGGGTTGATTGAACCACTCCAATACTATGTGAATTGATTAATTGATTTTGATGAATGAAACTTGATTATTCTTCCTATCTAAGTATTTACGTTTTGTTTGCTAATTGATTGGAAGGGCCCCCAATTGATTGTTCCCTTTATCCTTGTGCGTTTAGGAATAAATTCACAAGTTAGGGTTAAATGCTTAGCAATATTTCAACCTAAAACCAAGGAATTACTTAGGTTGTCAATAGGGTGAGTTGTGACCACCGAGCCCGATTGTGAACCATACTTGTAGTTCTAATCATCTTCATTAATTAATTGGAAGATTAGTTAGTGAAAGTCATAGCTAGTGCACGGAAGTGGTTAGTTGTGAATTTGGAGCAAGTGTTCAATAGGAAGAACCAAGTTGAATTCGTTGATTCATTAGTCAATCACATAGGTAGGAGTCGGTGTAAATCAATTCTAGGCTTTTAATATCCTTGCTTGATTACTTTTTATTATTTTGCTATTTACCTTATTGTCATTTAGTTTCTACTTTAAAACCATCATTAAGATATAAACTCTTGAAGTTGGTTGATTAAATAAATTAGTTAGATTAACGACTGAATTACGAGTGTTCTCTATGGGATTCGACCTCGGGGCTTTAAATACCGAGCTATATTTGCCGCGACCGCTTAGTCCCTTTTATAGGGCGTAGTTGGGCGTGATCAAATTTTGGCGCCGTTGCCGGGGAACACAGTGTTATTTTAGTTGTTAGGATAGCTGATTTATTTATTCAATTAACTTCGTTTCTGTACATATTCTTTTTTTTAGATTATAAAAAAAATGGCATCGGAAAATAACATGTGGCTAGGTGATCATTATTATGGTTGTACTAATACGTCTTATTCTTCCCCGAGCCCCTATTATGATGATTTTTCTTTCTCTTATGATAACAGTTGGTACAGTGAAGTAGAGGATGATGAGGAAGAATACGAAGCCGAACTGAAGAAGGTTTGGGACAGACGTAGAGCACAACTAAGCCAGATAGAAGCTCAAGTGAATCAGTTGGCTACACTATTGGGAATTCAACTAACTAGCCAAGAAGATGTGGAATTAGAAGAAGAAATTATGGCTATTGTAGAAGATCTAAAGCGTGAATTTCCATTAGATGAGAGAAGGGTTGAAAGCCAACCGTCTAGCCATATGGTGTGTGAAGATGCCGATGAAGAAAATGTGGTACTAGAGTTAGACAATAAAATTAAAGCTGAAATTGTAGTTGACTCTAACTCACACCAGAAAGAGGATGTGATCGATGAATCAAAGTGTGAGCGGGTTGTACCGCATTCTAGACACTTTTCTACATTGATTTTAGAAGGGGACATGGAAATTAATCCTTCTGAGACGATTGAAGAGTTGAAGGATGATGTGTGTAATGCTTACACTCTCAAATTTTTTATGCCATCTATACACGATGAAAATCCTCTTTTGAAGGCCAGCGAATACAACATAATATATTTGGTGTTTGGCCAAGAGAATAGCCAAAAATATGAAGATATTCCTGATTTAGCGGCTTCACACAAATACTTAGTTTTTAGCATGCAAGATCTTGTGCCCCTCAAGAGCATACACGGATAGGTAAATTGCAGTTGGGGAGGCAATACAGAAGCTCGAGTTGGAGGAAAAAGTGTTGATAATAAGTGAAGTCGTGCCACGACTATAACTAAGGCGCTTCTCGGGAGGCAACCCGTAATTGTATATAAACAAAAAAACAAAAAAAAAAATGAAAAAAAAAATATACAAAAAAAAAAATGTTATTTTTTTTTGAAGGATATTACTTGGTGAGTTTCTTGGTTTTGCAGGTTTTGACTGGTTTGAAGTCCTAGTGTGGGGTGCTTGCAACCTCGTACAATTGGTTGAGGATGTCCTGCTTGAGGGAATTCTGAGTACCTCGTGCCCTAAGGAAGCTCACAATGATGTTCTTCGGGCTTAGAGCCCCAGGGAGTTTATCTATCACCCTTAGTTTTATTTTTAATGCATTGAGGACAATGCACAATTTTAAGTGTGGGGTGGGGTATCTTGATTTGTAGCTGTATTTTTACTGCTTTAGTTTTTTGATCACGCCCAACTACGCCCTATAAAAGGGACTAAGTGGTCGCGGCAAATATAGCTCAGTATTTAAAGCCCCGAGGTCGAATCCCACAGAGAACACTCGTAATTCAGTCGTTAATCTAACTAATTTATCTAATCAACCAACTTCAAGAGTTTATATCTTAATGATGGTTTTAAAGTAGAAACTAAATAACAATAAGGTAAATAGCAAAATAATAAAAAGTAATCAAGCAAGGATATTAAAAGCCTAGAATTGATTTACACCGACTCCTACCTATGTGATTGACTAATGAATCAACGAATTCAACTTGGTTCTTCCTATTGAACACTTGCTCCAAATTCACAACTAACCACTTCCGTGCACTAGCTATGACTTTCACTAACTAATCTTCCAATTAATTAATGAAGATGATTAGAACTACAAGTATGGTTCACAATCGGGCTCGGTGGTCACAACTCACCCTATTGACAACCTAAGTAATTCCTTGGTTTTAGGTTGAAATATTGCTAAGCATTTAACCCTAACTTATGAATTTATTCCTAAACGCACAAGGATAAAGGGAACAATCAATTGGGGGTCCTTCCAATCAATTAGCAAACAAAACGTAAATACTTAGATAGGAAGAATAATCAAGTTTCATTCATCAAAATCAATTAATCAATTCACATAGTATTGGAGTGGTTCAATCAACCCTAGAATGGGTAATTTAGCCACTCATGGTCATCAAAGACAAATCAAGAATAATCATGAATGAATAAACTACAAAGGAGAAGAAATAATGGAAGAAAGAACTCTTAATCTTCAAGTCTTTAATCCCACGCCTCCTTGTGTGTTCCTTGCCTCCAAGGGTCCAAAGTGCTTCCACAATGGTGGTCTTGCTCTCCCAAGTCAAGATTGGGGCTGAAAATAGGTTAGAAAACCTTTTATACCTCGTGTGAAACTCGTGGACAAGTTTGCCCCTCGCCACTTTTCGCCAGAAAATTTGCCTCATGGCTGGATCATGGCCTTACGATGCCTGGGCCATGCACTTGCGAAATTCTGCTTTCAACTTCATGGCTGAATCGTGGCTTTACGATGGCTGGGCCGTGACATTTCGTCTTCAAATTCCTTTCATGGCTAATCCACGGCCTTGGCACCTTACAACGCTGTAATTAACTTCAATTTTGCTCCAAATCATCAAACTTTAACACTTTTTCAAACCATTTGATTCCTACACATTCAAACACCCAATATAAGCACAAAATACTATTGTTCAGGCTAAAATAATCCACAAAAGCACCAAAATATGATGTAACTAATACTAAAATATATGTATTTTTAGCCTAACATCACAACCCCACACTTAAGATTTTGCTCGTCCTCGAGCAATCTAACTCACAACCCACTTGGACAAATCAACCACTAATACAAGACTCCAAACGATACTACCACACACCAGGCTTCATTCTTGCTCAATACACAAGAGTTCTTCTTTCACATACCTTAGTCTAACTCAAAATGCTAAAGCCCTCAGCAATATCAAGATCACGAACCATCAAGCACATTTGAGAACAAGATTGATGCACTAGCTTAACTCTTGCGCAAGTACCATATATTCAAGGGTCCACAGTGTGTGTGTGTGCTCGTTCCCCCTACAATTTCAATAATGAAACATCGGACCTAAGCGGCAAGTGTATAGAGAGTTCGCTCAATTCAACATATTTTTACTCATAATCACACACTCAAATTACAACTTCCACCTCAAGCCTCAAGGGTCAACAATGGGGTATTATTCATATATTTCACAATATTTGGATGATTGGGGCCCTAGAAATTCAACCTCACTAGGGTGCCTTTGGCGTGTTCATACTCGAGGCTTTTGTATTCACCCTTAACCGAGCATAGGAACATTGCCCCCATCCTTTGTTCATCTCTACTTTTTCTTTCTTTGCACAATTTCTTTCTAATTTTTTTTTTCTTTCTTTTTCATCTACCCCTGCTTCATACCCTTTCATAGGCTCTCAATTGGTTGTTTTAAATCATTTTAACTCACTTACCTCTCAGATTTTTTCTTAAGCTCACTCTCTTCATCTTTGCTAATCAAAGGTCATGTTTACACTACCAACATACATAGGGGAAAACAAAGTGCTCAATAATTCCATAGTGGACACCCTAAACTTAGTCAAGTGCGCTTGAGTTAATGCTAGGAATCAGGCCCTTCTCTACTCTCATAATGGTTCGTTTTTCCATCGTACAAGGTGTCATCAGGCTTCAGACACAATGAATCAAACTAGACAATTTATTCTTTCTTCTCTTTGTTATTACAACTAACTACTATTCAAAAATCATCAAAAGTACCCGGTTCAAAACAAAAAGCATCCTCGGGAAAGAACCGTGGTCGAAAGAAAACCCAAAGATTAAGCCACTAATCTAAACAAAAAAAATAAAAAACAAAAACTAAAGCAGTAAAAATACAGCTACAAATCAAGAATCTTTGAGACAAATGATCTGTCGGAATAGAAGAAAGCTACATATGCAATTGTTGCATTCAAGGCCTATGTTTCCACTTGGTGGGAGGCGGAAAAGAGGTCAAGAAGAAGGTATAATCACCCCGAGCATATTACTTGGGGATAGTTGAAGCGAGTGATGAGCAGTGTTTTAAAAGGCGTTCGCGGGGCGAGCCTCGGAACGGAGCGTATAAAAGCGCCCTGGGGTAATCTGGCCAGGCGAAAGTACAAAAAAGCGTAAGCCCAATGGTTTGGGGCATAAGCCAAGGCGTGAAGCGAGTCCGGGCGTACGCCCAAAAAACCTTTCTAAATTAATGTCAAAAATGCTATATAAAGTCTTTAATTTTGAAAGATTGACTTGTAATTACACAAAATTAACTAAAAAAAATATTTACTAACTTCCAAAGCCATCTGGTTTATTAAGTTAGATCTAAAATTTAATTTCATTCTCTGTCGTTATGTTCTAATCTCCACAAAGTTTCAAGAAAGAGGAGTCCCTTTGCTTCTACAGTTGATTCTTGACTTCTTTCTCTGCAAATTTATCCTTGAATTTGTTGGACACTTATAAATCTCTAATTACATGTCAAAAAAAAATTAGCTAGTTGCTTAAAGGTTGAATCATCCATTTTGTTTCCAAATTGCTTCTTTTAGCAAACTTGTTAAGATGAAAGTTTTTCTATATTCCTATTTCATATTTTTCTCTTGAATTTCCTATAATTTCTATGTAATTTTATATTTTTGGTAAATTATTATATTGTTTAATTATTTATTTTATTTATATATTATTAAAAAATTAAGATCCATGGGGCTTTCGGCCCAGCGCCTCGAGGCTTACGCCTCGCCCTATGTCAGGTAAAATGCCCCGCCTCACGCCTCCGCCCGTGAAAACACTGGTGATGAGCAACAAGTATGTCACTGCCAAATATAAGCAAGATCAACTCAGGAGATTATATGGCTTGAAGCAAGGATTTAAATAAGTGGAAGAGTAATAGGATGAATTTGAGAAGATTCGGCTAGTTCTAGACATGGAAGAAAAAGGAGAGGAGCAGGCCATTACACAATTCAAGAGAGGCTTGATTCGAGAACTGTCAAATATATTGAGGCTGCATATTCCAAACACTTTATGATGCATTTCATGCTGCCATTGAAGCTGAGAAATTGGTTAAAAAAGACAAGGCAGTCAGCTCAACTTCCACTCCTATGAGCCGAAACAAAGAGTACAAAACCCCAAGTCTAGGAGGAGCTAATGTGAGTCGTGAGGTGGTGAAGAAACCCTTTGAGAATAATACGCCTAAGAGTGACTCTAAGGAGTCGGGAGGTAATTCTAAAACTCAACTTAATACTCCTAATGTGTCTTCTTTTCAATGTCACAAGTGTAAGGGCTATGTGCACTTTGCCAAGGATTGTCCTACTCGAAGGACAATGATTTTACTTGATGATGGTACTGTCTATGAGCAAGAGAGTGGCGTGAAGGTTAAGGAAGATGAGGGGGTTGATCGGGTTGAGTATGAGAAAGAGGTAGCAGAGGATGAAAATGTGAACATATTTCTTATAGTGCATAGGAATTTGAGAACAATAAGTATAGAGGAGGAGGAAGATGTGCAGTGGGAAAACTTGTTTCATGTTAGGTGTAAGGGTGAGGGGAAATGTGTGTTCTGTGATAGTTGATTTGGCGAGTTGTGCCAATGTAGTGAGCCAAACGTTGGTGTCACAACTAGGGCTATACACATTAAAATATCCTTATCCCTATAGGTTGCAGTGGCTGAACGAGTGTGGTGAGCTGAGGGTGACAAAGAAAGTGCTCGTCAAGTTTAAAATGGAAGCTTATCAAGACGAGCTCATGTTTGATGTGGTGCATATGCAGGCTTGCCATTTGTTGTTGGGCAGGCCTTCGAAATATGACAGATGTGTCATTCATGATGGCAAGGTCAACACTTCTACGGCCAAACTAGAGGGCAATAGTTTCACACTCAAGCCCTTGTTACCCAAAAAATTTAGTGATGATTATAGGCGTATGAAGGAGTTGAAAGAGGCGGCTAAAGCAAAATCTCCATTCGAGACCAAGTTTAAGGCTGTAAATCATGCTATTACACCATCCATACCAGGTAATGTATGTGCTATAATGCAGCCAAGTGAGTATTTATGAGGTAATGACAGTTCTAAATTGTTAATTTGCCTAGTTCATAAGGGTGTTTTATTGAGTTCTAATGATGATGTTGCTGCTAAATATTCACCCTTGCCTAGTGTTGTTTATGATGTTTTGCAGGAGTATGTAGATATGTCTCCCAAGGAGATGTCTAATGGGATGCCTCCAATGAGGGGGATCGAGCATCAAATAATTTTATCTGGGGATCCAAAATACCTAATAAACCAGCCTACCATAGCAACCCAGAGGATACAAAGGATCTTCAGCGTCAAGTGGATAAGTTGCTGACTAAAGGCTTGGTTCGTGAGACTTTGAGCTCGTGTGTCGTGCCGATGGTATTTGTGTTGAAAAAGGATAAGACATGGAGGATGTGCGTTGATTGCCGGCAGTTAACAAGATAATCGTAATGTATCGTCATCCTAGCCCTAGGTTAGATGACATGCTAGATGAGCTAAGTGGTTCTTGTGTATCTTCAAAGATAGATCTTAGGTCCGGCTACCATAAAATCCGTATGAAATCGGGTGATAAGTGGAAAACCGCATTCAAGACCAAGTTTGGTCTCTATGAATGGTTGGTGATGCCTTTTGGCCTCTCCAATGCACCTAACACATTTATGAGATTTATGAACCGCGTGTTTAAGCCGTTTATTAGCAAGTTTGTGGTCGTCTATTTTGATGATATTCTCATATATAGTAAGTCAATAGATGAACATGTGGACACTTGAGGTAAGTACTTGAAATGCTAAGGGTTGAAAAGATTTACGCCAATTTTTAGAAGTGTTTTTTTTTTTGTGTCAAACGAGTTGTCTTTCTAGGATTTGTATCAGTGCTAATAGTGTAGAGGTCGATGAGTCTAAGGTTGAGGCTATTAGAGATTGGCCTACTCCTGCTAGTGTTTCGCATGTTAGGAGTTTCCATGGTCTAGCTAGCTTTTATAGGCGTTTTGTGAGGGACTTTAGCACTATAGCAGCACTACTCATTGAGTTAGTGAAAAAATATCAAACCTTTGTTTGTGGAGAGCCTTAAGAGAAGGCTTTCCAAGAATTGAAGCAGAGAATTAGTTCTGCCACGTTATTGCAATTGCCCGACTTTAGCAAGGCATTTGAGATAGAGTGTGATGCCTCAGGGGTTGGGATAAAAGGCATCCTAATGCAAGAAGGGAAGTCTATTGCTTACTTCAGTGAGAAGTTGAAGGGTGCAGGCTTGAATTACTCCACGTCTGATAAAGAGTTGTATGCCCTTATGAGAGCTTTAGCCCATTAGCGGCACTATCTTTGGTCTAGGGTGTTTATAATTAAGAGCGATCATGAGTAGCTCAAGCAACTTAGGGGCCAAGAGAAGCTGAACAAAAGACATGCCAAGTGGGTAGAGTTTATTGAGAGTTTCCCTTAGAACGTCATCTTTCTAGGAAGTTTGTCTTAGCTACCACTCTAGCATCTAGGTTAATGGGTTATGTGAGCATCAAGTCGATGTACATGCATGACCCTAAGCTGAAGAGAATTTGTGACACCATAGTAAGTGAGTAGCGGGTAGAAAAATATCAATGGCATGATGTCTACCTTCTTAGGAAGGGGAGAGTGTGTATACACAAATCATTGTGGAGAAAGTTGCTGGTGGGTGAGGCACACTGTAGGGGCTTGATGAGTCACTTTGGGTTAGATAAGACCTTAGCCTTTAGGTGAATAGTTTCATTGGCCTAAGATGAGGCGTGATATTGAGCGTGGTTGCAGTGCTTGTTTAGAATACAAGCGGGCTAAGTCTAGGTCTAGTCCCCCATGCATTATACACTCCCTTACCCATTCCTACTAGTCCATGGGTAGACATATCTATGGATTTTGTGATAGGGCTGCCTCGGTCTAGGGGTGGCCATGATAGAATCTATGTCGTCGTTGATAGGTTCTCTAAGATGGCTCATTTTATCCCTTGTAAAAAATATGATGATGCACAACATGTTGCTTCCTTGTTTTTTGCTAATGTGTTAAAGCTGCATGGTGTGCCTCGTACAATTGTTAGTGATAGGGACTCGAAGTTTTTGATCCATTTCTGGAAGTGTTTGTGAGCTGCTCTTGACACCAAGTTGTTGTTTTCTACGTCCTGTCACCCTCAGACGGATGGGCAAACTGAGGTTGTTAACCGCACCTTGGGAGCTCTACTTAGAGCTATGACCAAAGTAAGTCTGGGACGTGGGCCGATAGGTTACCTATTTTGGAATTTGCATATAATCATACAGTGCATAGAATAATAGGAATGACTCCATTTGAATGTGTTTATGGGCTTAATGTAATCAGCTAATTTTGGCACGACTACAGAAAAAATTGCTCAAAATAGCCGTGTTAGATTCTTAGGATTTTTGTCAAAATTTCCTATAATTTTAGTCTTTTATTTTAACTAAATTTGTCATTAAGATATAAAAATACAAAAAATAAAACTTGTAATGTGTGTGCTATGAGTTAATTGTGTTCATTATATTATTGTGTGTAATTTTATTAACTAGAATGATTGTTTAATTAAGTATGAATTGGACTCTTAGTTTAGCTAATAGGCAATTGGGCTCATTTTAGAATTCAGAAAAAAGGAAATTATCAGCCCAATTGCTTAACCCAATCAGCCCACTCTCTCTTGGCCCGTCCAAATTTGAATTAATCTTCACCCTTTGATCATTTTCAATCCAAGGGCCATAATTCCTCCACCTTTGTAAGTATATATTCCCTTTATTCCACTTCATTTACACTCACACACCCTAAAGCCTCTTGGCTTGGGGAAACTCTGCCCATTTTTACACAGACCACCGGAAGTTCTCCCGCCACAACTGTCCCGCCGGAGAACCACCACGGTTCCGCCGCTCCTCCGCCGCCGGCCACCACCTCCGGTGGCCGGAAAAATACAAAAAATACACCATTGGAAAGATCTCGACCCCCCCGTTCCATTTCTCAACTTAGTTTTTACAAAATCCCAACGGTTTGGAGTAGATCGACGGTCAAAGTTCCGGTCAAACCCAAAGTCCGGCCATTTTTATTTTTTCCGGTGAGTTTTCATTTCTTTTCTTCTCTTTACTCCTTTCTTTCACCTTCCCATACCCCATTCCCCAAAATTCCCCTCTCCCCTACCCGTTTCTTGATCCCGTTCTGATTCTTTTTTTGTTTTTTTGTTTGTTTTGTTTTGTTTTCTTCTTCCCTTTTCTTCTTCTCTTTTCTTGGTTGTGGTATATGTTTCCACTGTGATGATTTTGTTTATGGTGATGGGGCTGTGATACGGACTGGAGTGAGGCAGTGATGATCATTTGTTGATGTTGTTGGCCGTGTATTTGGTGTTGTAATCGTCGTGCCGTAGAGGGTTCGTTTTTTATTTCTGCGATGATTGGCTATGATGAGGGTAATGGTGATAAGGTGCTGAATTTTAGCTTTGAAAGGGTTTGTGGTGATGGCGTTCGTTTGTTCATAACAGTGAAGGCGAGGTGACGGCGCGAAACTGATTTGATGATGATGTTGTTGAATTAAGGCAGCGGCAGTGATGCTGTATTCGCGTTGATGAGACTGCAGCGAGTGAGTTTTTTTTGGCTATGTCTTGGTTCGACGGGTTAGATTAAGCTTATGTCTTCTCTGTTTTGTTTATCCCCAGAGTTTAAACTCGTGAAACCTGTTTAGCAATAGATAACAATGTTTATATATCCACTGTTAGCTTTAATATCTGTGTGTGCATGGTTTAGTCATAGCTCTGTTCATGAGATCTTAATTGTTCAACATCATTGTTTAGCTTGTAGCAATTATTCAGGTTGGAGATAAAATCACCATGTTGAGGTAGTCCAATGTTGAGTTATAAATGAACATCCTTTTGTATGCTTGAATCGCGTCCTTGTTAGATGACAAGTAGAATTGTATGTTGGTATAAAAATGTATATGTATGTGTTTAAGTGTCAAGTTAATTGGCAACTTGTTCTGCCAAGCGTGAAGTACTTTGTCCTGTATGTTTCTTGACTCTTGAAGTGCAAGAGTCTTTAGCTTTAATTGTCTGAACAAGTTGGTGTTTAAGCATGAGAAATTATAAGTGTATGTGAAGGGGTATTCTGTTGCTAGACAATGAAGAAATCAACATATTTGTTTGGGTCATCTCTTTTAGTTCAACTGCTCTAAGAGTAATACATATAATAGACCAAGTTTGAGTGGCTTTGAGCAGGAACTTATCTGGTATGTAAATTGAACAAATTGAAACTTTGAGCCTAAATAATTTACACGGGATTTGCTCTGTTTAATTTTAATTATGTTTGGGAAACTTTTATATTCTTTGATAATTTAGAGAGTTTAGTTAGTGTTTTGGTAGCTGAGTTTGAACTTTTAGTTAGATTTGGAGTTAGAGTTTAGTTTGAAATAGTTTGGGTTCCTAAAATTAAAAATATGATATTTTGTCTTGGGAAGAAAAGAGTGTCAAAAGTCAAGTAGTAGTACAATGTGTCAGCCATCCCACATGGGTTGTGTATTCTTTTCTGAAAAGTTAAAATTGGCACATGGATGTTGTACTTTTGCCCAACTTTTCACTCCACCTTTTGGCTATTAAAAGAGAGTTTTTACTCACTTCTTGCAGGGCTAGATCTGAAAAAAGAAAACTCTCTAAAAAAATAAGTCTGAAAGCAAAGAAAGAAGAGGGTAAAAACACTTGAGGAAGAATGAAAAAAGGATGAAAACATAAGTCTCTTGAAAGTTTAATCTTAGTACTTAAAGTAGTTAGAATGTTGGCATAGTATGCTCGTTTAGCTGCTCGTAGCTGTTGCTGTAGCTTTCTGGTTAGTTGGTCAATTCTTGGACTTTCACTTTGAGGTCACTGTTGATGCGCTGCTAAGAGAGTTTTCTTTCTAACTCTTTAGGTACTTTTCTTTAACTCTTAATACATTGTGTATTTAAGTTTTAGCTTATTATAACGTCGTTCTTATGAAAAATGGCCTAATAAGGCCCTGACATACAAACATGCTTATTAAAGTTCTTGTACGTTATAGCTTCTCTCCCAAGCCCACTGTTTGGTGCTAAAAGAAAAGTATTTTATTTGCTATATTTTGTGTATGAATAATTATTCCTTGTCGCTATAAAAAATAAAAATTAGAAAGTTTTAAATTACAAAGTTAGAGAAAAGTAATGCAAACTGGGACTCAAACAATAATGTAAAAAAAAAAAAAAAGATCTTATTTTGCAAGCTTTATCTTTGAGACGTTAAATAAAGTTGTATTTGTAAAAATGGACATCTGGTGCAAATTGTCTTACAAAAACAGACTACATGTGCAAATTTCTTAAAGCTAAAAACGGGCAGAGTCATTTTAAAATTTGCAAGTTCAATTGTTTCAATTTTAAGCCTTTATCTTATGGCTATGAATGCTTAATAAATAACAAGTTGCCATTCAAGCGTTTTAAATGTTTTGGTATATGTATCAATGGTCGTTCGCAAGCTAACGTTGACAATGTACAATTCTTATTTTATACTACAGCTAATTTCAATGTACAATTCTTATTTTATACTACAGCTAATTTCAATTTATTGGTATTAAGCTAGCTACTAAATCAAAGCATTAAAAAATAATAATAGAAGGAATCATAATAAGTATGACTAGTGGTCTGCTTATTAATCCAAAACTAAAAATGAGAGAAGCCAATGTTGAAGCTTGTGTTAATTTTTTTTTTTTAAACTCGATTAGGCAATCATAAGTATGATTTGCGATCTACTTATTAGAAAAAAAAAATTAAATTGAGGGGATTAATTTATTCTAAAGTATACCTCGTGGGTTGCTTGATACAATTTTTGATTAAAACAATCAAAGCACAACTTTAGGAAAGGCAAATATGAACCTTTCTGGTCAAAGGCTGAACACATTCATTTTTGCGAAAATAGCAACCGTTTGATAGAACAACCTAAAACAACACTTGAACATGAATAAATGAGTATATGTCGATCTTTTGTAATGTTGGTCCGCTTTAATATGCCAATCTTTTGTAAAGTTGGCCTACTTTGACAAATTAAACGTTTTTTTTATGTCTTAATAATTTAACAAAAACATCCATCCTCCTAATATAGAACATGTGACAACTTTTGAAAGTCCGTTAGCTAAAGTAGGCTATTTTGCAAAATTAAATTAACCCAAAACATAAGTGAGAATGACGGCAGATTGTAAGTTTTTATTTCTTTTAAAAGACAGTCCACATTATTGTCCCATTTTAACAAACGGCCATTCCTTAAGACAAATAAGCCATTGAGATAAAATTTGTGGGCTGCTTTTATTTAATAAACGGCCATTATTTAGATAAACAAAAATGTTACTATTTAATATTTAATATGATTAGGCAAATCAATAGGTACGATAAGACCTCCATTCGATTAAGCATAACAATAAGTGTGATTTGTGGTCCGCTTATTACACGAGAAAAGTAAAATAAACCAACTCTAAATTAATTATTTTTTTTAAGTTAATTAAATTCTTTCAAATTCGTCCAGTCCTCCGTGAGGTTGGATAGGAGTGACATTTTAAGATTTTTCGTATCAAAGTATAAGTTCAAATTAACGGCACTAATATAACAACAATATTTAATAAATTAAGATTGCGACAATAAAGCAACTGTGTTTGGCACAGGACTCGAGGGTGCCTAATACCTTCCCGAGAGTCAACTGAGAACCTTACCCGAATCTCTAACGCAGACCATTAGACGAGTCAAAGGTGTTCCAAGGTACCTTCTGGTGACTTGGCACACCTCAAACTATGTCAAGTGGCGACTCCAAGTTCTCTAAATAATTTTGTACCTTTTTGAACACCAGTCACGAGCCTTTAAATAAATAAACTCGCAAACCCGCGCGGTTAACCAAATATTTTTTAGGGCGTGACAGCTTGGCGACTCCGCTGGGGAAATTAGTGAAAACTAGAATCTCCGGCTTTGATAAATTGTCGCATGTTTTAATTTATTAAATATTTGGTTGTTATTTTATTGCCGTTATCACCTGAAAAGTTGAATGTTACTGCTTTGATATTGTTGAACTGTATATATAAACTGTCTTCCTCCGCAACCCACTGAGTCTCTGAAACACACACACACACGTGCACTTACCAGATTACTTGTGGCATCTGGGACTTTCTTACTAAATTGCCCATGATTTAGGAGGAGGGCGTGATGGGGTTTTAGGCTGGACACACTGTCTCCGGATGGCCCTGATGCGTTTTCCGCCCGGTTTGTCCACCGGGTTTTCAGCCAGTCTAGACACTGAGTCAGTTGTGTCACCTAGAGTTAAACCTTTAGGCCCAATTATCTGCATCATATCCGACTTAATGAGGTGCGATACACCGGTATTGCACTTGTCTAGGTTGACTACCTTTTGTCTGAACGGGACCCACTTCCCGGGAAAGACTTGTCAAAAAAAGCATTCTATGTGTTGCATGCGATTAGGAAAGGTTGTTATGCTGACCAAGTTGGAGAGAGACGGATTTCAAAAGAAAAGAAAAAATAGAAAAAAAGAAAAAATGAAAGGAAAAGTGAGGAAGAGGGTGAATTTTATGTTTTAAATGTAAATATTTTGCTATTTTTATAAAATTGAGTCATACTGCTGTAATGGCAAATTTTTTTAAAAAAAAAAAAACGCCAGTGTTGGCCGTCTTTTGTATATGTCAGTTTGATGTCGTTATAATGACGAAAATTTTACAAAAAAAAAAAAAAAAAAAAAAAAAAATACATACATACATACTTAGTATTTAGAAAAGTCGAAAAATTTTGGTGTCAGTTTTCACGTCGTTATAATGGCGAATTTTTAGAAAAGGCTCGTATATCGATGTTGGAAGTTTTTGGGATCCAGTCTTTCACGTCGTTATGCTGGCAAATTTTTTTGCAAAATACTGTAGTGTCATCACTAGAATGAATTTTTTGTCTTGATGTGGCGTCGTTGTAACGTCGAATTTTTCTTTTATAAATTACATCTAAATACCAATGTTGGTAGTTTTCTGGGATCAGTCCTGATGCCGTTATGATAGCAAAAATTTTTCGATTCTCTTAGGGTCAACTTTACGTCATTACAATGACAAAAGTTTTGTTAAAAATTGGAGTTTCGAATTAGCAGTTTAGGCATCTGTTTTGCTCTGTCGGTCAGTTGTTTTAAGTTGTTCTCAGGCTTTCAAACGTTTGACACATTTTTTCATTAGGTACAATGGCTGCATCATCTTCTAGGACAGTCAAAAGAAAATACCCTGCTGATGCCATTCCACCCTCTATTATGATGACTGATGGCCCACCCAAATCGGATAAATCTCTAAAGTCTTGGTGGGACACAATGAGTGAAATGCAGAAAGATATAGTCCAGGAAAAAATTGGTTTTCTGACTGACCTTGTGACTAAAACTATTGTCCCGCGGCGAGACTTGGTCAGTGCACTAGTTGGGTTTTGGAACCCAAACCAAAATACCTTCTGTTTTAAGGGGTTTGAGATGACGCCGACCCTCGAGGAAATAGCTGGGCTTCTTAAGCTGGATTTTGAGAAAAAGAACATGATTGCTCCGAGGAAGGTTAATGAGCGTGATTTTTTCAATAATATCAAGGTACGAACGGACCTCTCAATCGCTAGTGTTCGTCAAGGCTGGATTTCATTTGATTACCTTTATGATCATTTTGGGGCCGATAATGGTTTTAAGAAGTATGGATTTGAGTTCCACGATAAGCTGAAATATGAAGATTGGGTACTCCTCTGTCCTAAGGTCTTCGTGTTCGCTTTGCTAGGGTTGTTGGTTTTCCCACTACCGGATAGAGCGATATCTATTAAGGTCAGTTGGATAATGGCAGCCTTGTATGGTGGAGCACCAGATGCCACTATCATTCCGACGATTCTGGGTAGTATGTTTCATGCTTTGACTCGATGCCACAAGGGAGAAAGCGGTTTCTTTGAGGGGTGTAACCTTCTATTACAGGTCTGGTTCTTGGAGCATGTACGCCCTTGCCCACATCGTGATATTCTTAGGTGCTGTGACATCGATTATCTTGAATACCATCTCGAACACATCGAGAGGTATAAATTCCCAGGAAGTGAGCCAGATTGGAGGTCTTTCTTGAACTCTCTCACGCCGGACAAGATTTTGTGGCAGTGTAGCTGGTTTCCTAAGAGGGAGGTTGTACACAGATGCGTGGATCGTCCTTTTCTCGTTCTGATGGGTTTGACAGCATCCCAGCCTTATGTTCCTCTGCGTGTACTTAGGCAGTTGGGTCGAAAGCAGGAGATCCCAATAGTTGAGGACATGAGTGCATATGCCTCAGACTATCCTCTCAACCCAGCTACTCTTAGAGGTGAGATCTTGCGCCTGTGGGATACTAGGAGGCACCTCGCAGAAACCACACAGGTTCAGGATGGACTTAAGGGGGAGGTCGTTCGGGAGTATAAGTTCTGGTATTACCATCAGCCCATACCCAGAGAGATGCCCGCGAGGTCGAGAGCAGGCATGGTTGACACTGAGGCCAGGCTGGATATGCAGGTTCAGCTTGCTAGGCACGAGATTGGGAAGGAATACCGTGATACCATACAAAGCTTAATTGCAGAGAGGGATGCCGCCAGAGCTGCTCAGTCAGAGAGTGGGGGTTTCTCGCATCAGCACCTAGACACAGTCAGACGACTCCGTGTCATGCACTCACAGGCATTGACAGAGCGGGATGCCGCCAGAGCTGCTCAGGCAAAGAGTGAGGGTTTCGCGCATCAGCACCTAGACACAGTCAGACGACTCCGTGTCATGCACTCACTGGCATTGACAGAGCAGGATGCCGACAGGGCAGCTTTGTTGGAAAGCAGGAAAAGGGAAGAGTATCATCGCCAGGATGCCATAGATTCTCGAGCTCGACTTGACGGGGCATTAGAGCAGGGTGAGCAGCTCAGAGGGCTAGCACAGGACCGACTTCGAGATATACAGGCTGCAGGACGGACCATCAGTGTAGCTTATCGGCAAGTTTATGACTCTGCTACATATGTTGCACGGTCCATCGATGAGTATAGGAGGCTTCCCGCAGTGGACATACTCCCACATGTGCTTCCCTTCGTCACTAGAGTTGCGGCAGATTTGAATGGATTGCGTCGTACCTTTGCAGAGGGCCCGCCAGTAGAGCCCGAGGAGCCATTCGAGTTCGACCCAGAGGAGCCAGCTGACTTTGTGCCTCAGTCACCTTAGTAGATACATCAGGCCAAGATGATGCAGATCATTGCCTTTTGTCATTTATTTTACATCCTGTTTTTGTTGTACTTTAGGTTGCTTTTGAATTTGGCATGTTGTAATTTATTTTCACTTTTTTTTCTTTTTTTTTTTCAGTCATTTGTACATTTCTTTTGGTCGTGCTCCGGAAGCACCGTATGTACTCTTTCTTTTTAAGTAATGAAAATATTTTGCTTGTTTTTATGTGTCAATTCATTTCACCCTCTAGCCTCACTTGAAAAAAAATATAAAAAAAAAAAGAAAGGAAAAGAAAGGAAAAGAAAGAAGAAAAAAAGAAAAGAAAAGAGATCAAATAATACACTTGGGATCTAATCCAAACCAATTTGGGATGACGCATAACGACCTTAGGCATTGTTTAGGCCGACGAGCAAATTCATATTCCATGCTATCTTGTTGCACTAACGTGTTTTGATTTGTTTAGAGCTTGAGCAACTGCCGTGCTGGCCCCACATTCCTATTCCACCAGAATCAAGGGACCACTGCCTGTTCCAGAAGTGGTTGAAGCACCTCTTCAAGAAGACACTCCAGCAACGATGGCCGAAGAAACTGAGAATACTGAGCTGGTTCGCTTGGCTGAACAACAGGCTAAGATGGCCGAGGATTTCACGGCCATGAAAGAAATGATGATGCAACCGGTCCGTAACTTGTCGGCAGTTCAGGCACCTCCTGCTCCGCCAGGTGCTGCTGGTTTCACGGCGAATGCTCAGCCACCAGGGCAAGGGCAATCTACAATGGCAGAAGACCCCCGTTATCCTCCAGGGTTCGGTCCACATCCAGAAACTGACAACGTAGCTGGACCCTCTACTGTACAACCTGGGGCACAATTCCCACAACATGGACAACATGGCCAAGCCCAAGTTCCTGCCACAGTATTCACTGTTCCTGCAGGACACACTTTGCAAAGGTCAAACAGTGACCCACAGTTGAGGGCTCGTGATCAACAATTCGACCAAACCCGAGGTAATGTACTCCGCCCCACTGAGTCGTATGATCATGGACACCACCCAGAATCACATGCTGATGTCGAAAGATTGGGGAAAACAGAAGAGGCTGACTTTGCTCGGAAATTGAAAAGCCTGGAGCAAACTGTGAAAAACATACAAGGGCAAGGGGGTAAAACCAGTATTTCATACAAAGACATGTGCTTATTCCCTCATGTGCCATTGCCTGAAGGCTTTGTTGTGCCCAAATTCGATCCGTACACTGGACAAAGCGATCCAAGGATCCATGTGAAGATATACCTTAACAAAATGAGGGGTATCGAGAAGGACGAATTATTGATGGCGTACTTTGCGGACAGTTTGGGAGGACCGGCCACAGAATGGTTTGTGCAACAAGATGTTTCCAAGTGGGTCACCTTCGACGACATGGCCAGCGCTTTCCTGAATCATTATGGCTACAAAATGGAGGCTGCTCCTGATCGTTCTTCTTTGAAGACGATCACAAAGAAACCAGGCGAAAGCTTCAGAGAGTATGCCTATAGGTGGCGCGAACAGGCGGCGCGTGTGAGCCCTTTGATCCCAGACGATAAAATGGTCGAAGAATTCATCGAAGTGCTTGACGAAACATACTACCAGGCGATGGCCTCTGCCCTTGGGAAGCAATTTAGTGAAGCAGTAAAAATTGGGGAGATGATTGAGAGAGGAATCAAAGCAGGCAAGATTGTTAGCCAAACAGCTTTGAGAGCCACGACCCAAGCGTTGCAATCAGGGTCAGGTACTTTTGGGAAGAAGAAAGAGAAAAAAGATGAAGTGGCAATGGTTGGTCCTGGACCGAGAAGAAATGATGGGAGATACAACGACCGTCAAGGGTATATTCAGGCACCCCCGCCACAACAATTCTATCCAACTCATGGCCAACAATTTGCCACGCCGCAGTTCTCATTCCCTGTAAATACAGCATCTTATGCTCAGCCGCTATCTGGTCCACAATGGCGTCCACCCCCTGCTCCAGTCCAATATAACAATCAACAGGCACATACTCAATTCCAGGCTCACCAGGAGATGCCTTATCGACCACGAGGTCCGCAGGGTTTTCGTCCAAACATGCAACAGAGAAACATGCAACAAGAGAAAAGGCAGTTCACCCCACTGGGGGAAACTTACACTAATTTGTTTGAAAAATTGCAACAAGCCAATCTGTTGAAGCCAATCCCGGGAAAAGTGAACCCCAACGGAAGAGTTGATCACTCACGCCATTGTGCGTTTCATTCTGGAGCACCTGGACATGACACAGAATCCTGTTGGGAACTCAAAAGGGCAATCCAGGCAATGATAGACAACAACCAGATAAAAGTCGTGGGGGATGAAACACAAAATGTGAATCAAAATCCTTTACCAGCTCATGATGTTCAAAACAACATACACATAGTAGGGATGGTATGCATAGAAGAGGACATGAAAGGGAAAGCCGCCAAGCAGATTGTGGCAGTTGGTCCCTCCCCAGACATCAAAGGCCCTGAGCCATTTATTGTTGTAATCAGGGGAAAGTCAAGTGCGTCTGTTGTCAACAAAGCAAAGCAAGATACTGTTGTTGAGCCAAGTTTCACAATTCCGGCTGCAAAGCAGGAAAAAGTTCATGACAGTGCACCAACATTTATTGTGCAAGGGGCATCATGCCAGAAAACTCCGGTCTTCGAGGTTAAGGCAAAGAAGTGTGAACCGGTTATCATCACTCAAGCAGCGCAACTCCCTGTCAAAAGTACAAAGGCCGTTCCTTGGAACTACAACAAAACAATTGTGTCTTACAACGGGAAAGAAATCATGGAGATTGCTGCAGATGTAAATGGTCTAACTCGGTCCGGGAGATGTTTCACCCCAGAAGAATTGAGGAAGGCAAAGCCAGGTCGAGAAGACCAAGGACCCATCAAAGAGCCGGTGTCTGAGAAAGAAGCTGAAGAATTTTTGAAGAAAATGAGATCGACAGATTATTCTATCGTCGAGCAACTGAGAAAGACTCCAGCTCAGATATCACTCTTGTCTTTACTTATGAACTCTGAAGCACATCGCAATGCACTGTTGAAGATATTGAATGAGGCCTACATTCCTGAACAAACTACTGTAGCTAATCTGGAAGCACTTGCTGGCAGAGTATTTGAGACTAATCGTGTGATGTTCACCGATGAGGAGCTGCCAGCAGAAAGAACCGGTCATAATCGAGCGCTTCATGTCTCAGTCAAGTGTGAAGACTCCTATGTCACACGTGTTTTAATAGATGGCGGCGCAGGATTGAACATTTGCCCTCTGTCTACACTGAAGAGCCTAAGGGTGGATATGAGTAAAATCAGGGCAAGTTCCTCTGCTGTTCGTGCTTTTGATGGTGGAGTTCGAGAGTCTTTGGGTATCATCAATCTTGAGTTAACCATTGGTCCCGCTACCTTCAGCATTGAGTTCCAAGTCATGGAAACGGATGCATCGTACAATCTGTTATTGGGCCGACCATGGATTCACATGGCTTGTGTCGTGCCCTCCACAGTTCATCAGGTGGTCAAGTTTACTTGGGATAATCAAGCTGTCGTGGTTTATGGAGAGGATGACGCACAGTTTAACAATAGCCTGGATGTACCAGCCCTTGAAGCCGTCACTACACGCCCGACCATCATGTATCAAACCTCCGATGTGGTGTATGTGGAGAAAGTAACAGAAGGGAAACCTATACCCACCCCAAGAGTGTCAGAGACGTCTATTATGATGGCGTCTGAAATGTTAAAGCATGGTTTCCAATTTGGAAAGGGTTTGGGAGCGTCACTACAAGGCAGGGTAAATCCGGTTTATCCAAATGGTATGCAAGGCACATGGGGACTAGGCTTCAAGCCAAAAGCAGCTGATCGCAAGCAAGCAAAGAAAAGGAAGTCGGAAGTTTGGTCTCTCCCAAAGCCAATTCCGTGTCTCGCTCAGTCTTTTGTGGGTTATGTTATGAAACCAAAGGTTGTCGCTACAAATGTCAACACAGTGGAAGACAATCAGGATGCACCATTTGATCTAGGTGGCATTTTTGAAATCTGCATGGTACAGCCGGGTGAAGGCTCCAGTAATGCTTCAATTCAGTACATTGGCCCGGACGTGCACCTGACTAACTGGAATGCAACTCCCTTCCCCATCAGGAAGGGGTCTTGGTAGACTGTTGTTTTACAGTTTTCTTTTGAATACACTTGGATATTCTAAGGGTTATATGCCAAGTGTATTATTTTGCTCATCTTTCCTTTTGTAATTCAAACCCTTTTTCATTAATGAAAGGCCTAAAGAGCCAAGCTTTCCTTTAATCTCTGTTCATATTCCTAATTTTATTCTACTTTTGTTTATCTGTAGTGATATATCTGCTGGTCCTGATATCATGACATGTTCAAGGAACTTATCGTCCGTCCAGGGACCGCAATCTGATTTTGGCTCCATAACCATAGTTGAGGTTGAAAGTGACGAAGAAAACATTGAGGAATTTGTTAACAATACTGAATATGATGGGGAACAGGCTGATTTTGAAATAGGCCTGGAAGTTGAACGCCATGAGGGCAAGCCTAAACCCAATTTGGCTGATACAGAGGATGTTAATCTTGGGAGCCCCGACGATGTGAGGGAAACCAAGATAAGCATGGACGCCCTACCTGAAGTGAAGAACGATATTCGGAAAGTGCTCTTTGAATATCGAGATGTTTTTGCGTGGTCATATGATGAGATGCCGGGTCTGAGTTCTGAATTGATAGTCCACGAATTGCCAATTCAACCTGGTTTCCCTCCAGTGAGACAAATGCAACGGAAGTTCAAGACTGATATGATCAAGAAAATCCATGATGAAATAATGAAGCAGTTGGATGCAAAAGTGATTCAATCGGTTCAGTACACTACTTGGGTTGCAAATGTTGTTCCGGTTCCTAAGAAAGATGAAAAAATAAGGATATGTGTCGACTATCGAGATTTGAACAAGGCAAGTCCCAAAGACAATTTCCCGCTGCCTAATATTCACACTCTCGTAGATAATTGTGCCAAACATGAGATACAATCCTTTGTTGACTGCTATGCCGGATACCACCAAATCCATATGGATGAAGATGATGCATACAAAACGGCATTCACTACGCCTTGGGGAACTTATTGCTATAGAGTGATGCCATTTGGTTTGAAAAATGCTGGGGCAACCTACGTGAGGGCTATGACTGCCATTTTCCATGATATGATGCATAAAGAAATAGAAGTGTACGTGGACGATGTGATCATCAAGTCTAGAACTGCTGAAGACCACGTGAGAGATCTTAGAAAGTTCTTTGAAAGGCTCCGTAGGTACAATCTGAAGCTGAATCCAGCCAAGTGTGCATTTGGTGTGCCTGCCGGAAAATTGTTGGGTTTCATTGTTAGTAGGCGAGGTATTGAACTGGATCCCGCAAAGATCAAGAATTACCTCCGCCTCGGACCAAGAAGGATGTTAAAAGCTTTCTAGGCAGGTTGAATTACATCAGTAGGTTCGTTGCTCAACTTACCACAATATGTGAGCCGATCCTCAAGTTGTTGAAAAAGAATGCATCAATTGCATGGACCGAGGAGTGCCAAGAAGCCTTTGATAAGATCAAGCAATACTTGTCGAATCCTCCTGTTTTGGTTCCGCCTGAGCCTGGACGACCATTGTTTTTGTACTTGTCAGTCAATGAGAACTCTTTTGGTTGTGTACTGGGACAACATGATGCCTCGGGAAAGAAAGAACAGGCCATTTATTATCTGAGCAAAAAGTTCACAGATTGCGAGGCCAGATACACTTTGTTGGAAAGGACGTGTTGTGCCCTAACTTGGGTTGCACAAAAGTTGAAACATTATCTTTTGTCCTATACCACTTATCTGATTTCCCGGATGGATCCATTGAAGTACATATTTCAAAAGCCAATGCCAACTGGCAAACTTGCAAAATGGCAGATCCTGCTCACAGAATTTGACATAGTTTATGTCACCAGAACTGCAATGAAAGCTCAGGCCTTAGCCGATCATTTGGCTGAAAACCCAGTTGATGATGATTATGAGCCATTGAAGACTTACTTCCCCGATGAGGAGGTAGATGTACTTGAAGAGTTGATTAATGAAGAAGAGCACGTGTGGAAAATGTACTTTGATGGTGCTTCTAATTCAAAAGGCCATGGTATTGGAGCGGTCCTCATCTCTCCCACGGGACATTACTATCCGGCAGCTGCCCAACTCCGCTTCAGTTGCACTAATAACACATCTGAGTATGAAGCATGTATAATGGGTTTGTGTATGGCTCTAGACATGGACATCAAAGAATTGCTGGTGATCGGGGATTCAGATCTTTTGATACGCCAAATGAAGGGTGAATGGGAAACTCGAGACCTTAAGCTGATCATGTACAAGCAGTGTATGGACGACCTTCGCCAAAAGTTCGATGTTCTAAAGTTTAGACATGTTCTCAGAATACATAATGAGCTGGCTGACGCATTGGCTACATTAGCCTCAATGATTGTCCATCCTGATAAAGCCCATATTGATCCGTTAGAGATTGAGGTCCAAAGGCAACATGCATACTGCAATGTGATTGAAGAAGAAATTGACGGTCAGCCGTGGTACTTTGATGTCAAGAATTTCCTTCAAGATGGGACATATCCTCCAATGGCAGAAAATAATCAAAAGAGAACGCTTCGACGACTGGCAAGTGGTTTCTTTCTGAGTGGAGGGGTGGTGTACAAAAGGACACCTGATTTGGGACTGTTAAGATGCGTGGATGCAACTGAAGCCACGAAAATTCTCAATGACATGCATTCAGGGATCTGTGGACCCCACATGAGCGGGTACGTGCTAGCTAAGAAAGTACTCAGAGCGGGATACTTCTGGCTTACCATGGAACATGACTGTATTACTTTTGTGCGAAAGTGTCATCAATGCCAAGTACACGGTGATTTGATACATTCACCCCCTTTAGAGTTGCACACAATGTCAGCTCCTTGGCCTTTCACAGCATGGGGGATGGATGTTATCGGGCCTATTGAACCAAGAGCATAAAATGGGCACAGATTCATTTTGGTTGCGATAGATTACTTCACCAAATGGGTTGAGGTTGTCACTCTCAAGTCCGTGACCAAGAAAGCTGTGGTGGATTTCGTTCATTCTAATATTATTTGTCGCTTTGGTATCCCAAGTACCATCATCACTGATAATGCGGCAAATTTGAACAGTCATTTAATGAATGACGTGTGTGAAAGATTCAGGATCATGCACCGAAATTCCACACCTTACCGACCAAAGGCAAATGGCGCGGTTGAAGCAGCCAATAAGAATATCAAGAAGATCCTTAGGAAAATGATACAAGGATCTCGCGATTGGCATGAGAAGTTATGTTTTGCTTTGTTAGGTTACCGCACAACTGTGCGCACTTCCATAGGTGCCACCCCTTATTCATTGGTATATGGAACTGAAGCAGTCATACCCGCTGGAAGTTGAAATACCATCTCTCAGGATCATTGTGGAAGCAGAAATTGAGGACACAGAATGGGTCAAAACCCGATTGGAACAATTGTCATTCATTGACGAAAAGAGGCTCAATGCAGTTTGTCACGGTCAATTGTATCAACAGAGGATGGGCCCGAGCCTACAACAAGAAAGTGCGCCTCCGCGACTTGAAAGAAGGGCAATTAGTCTTGAAAATAATCTTTCCTCATCAGGAAGAAGCTAAAGGAAAATTTGCTCCAAATTGGCAACGGCCATACCTGGTAAAGAAAGTATTGCCAAATGGCGCCTTGTACCTTACAGATCCGGAAGGCAGGACAACTGAAATACCCGTCAATGCAGACGCAGTCAAGAGGTACTACATTTGACTCCAAGATGGCTTCCAACTCCGGATGAATGCAAGGCTTTTGTTCTCTTTTGCTATCCCAAATTGTATCCTTTATTAGCATTTTGAAGACATATTCTCGGTTGGAATCAATGTAATTGTATCAACATGAAATGAAACTGAAAAGCATCAAAAGAAACCTGGGCATTTGCCTAGAGCTACGTCTGACCTGATTCCTCTCAAAAGGATACGTAGGCAACCATTCTGGTGCGGTCGCAATGAGAAAATTCCTCTTTCCCTGCTTTCTCATATTGACGCAAAACTTGCCTTCAAGTTTGCGGCCAACATCAAAGGAAGTTTAGATCCCCCTTTTTATGCTTAACTGGGGCAGAAGTTTGTTTTTATTTTATTTCATAAATAAAATAAAATAAAAACAAACTTCTATCATTTTTGTATCATCTATTCACATGTCTCAAGAGATGTTTGTTGTTGTAAATTGAATTGAAAAAAAAAAAAGAAAAAAAAAGAAGAAAAAAGGAAAAGAAAGAAGTCTTGTCGGTGAAAACCTGAGAAGGCGCCGCAAGACAAACAGTGAGGCAAAAGATTAAAGAGAGAGGCTAGTTGGCGAAAACCCGAAAGGGCGCTACTAGTCGATTTGAGAGTTACCTCAACTTGGTTATGGTTTGATATCCTCCGTGGATCAACTCTCGACAAACAAGCGGCACTGGTCGGACGAAGTCATCCAAGATACATGTCATGATCATCAAGGCCGCCACTATATTGCCAGATAAGTTCTCCTTTTCAGAAAGACGTTCCCTGTCCAAACGACTTTCGTCCTTAAACTTTTTTTTATTATTTCCATTTTTGTACATCTTGCCTCACCATTAATTCCTCGCCTTTTCGGCGCTAACCTCTCATTGAGCAACAAAAGAAAATTGCAAAACTCTGTTTTACAGGATTCAAGTTTAATTCCAGCGAGCAGGGCACACCCTCGACAATGGAAAAGTTCTCAGCAAGTCATGATCAACATTGATAATTGGAGCCAGCACCACACATCAGGCCGGAGGGATGACATACCAAAATTGTATCATGAAGAGTGGATACGTTTGGGAGAAGCTTTAGGCGTTGTTCATCCCACAGTACTGTGAAGAATAGAACAAGAGTCACTAAGCTTATTTGCAAGATCCGAAACAGGGTGTATCCACGATGCAGAAAGTAAGTGTGACATTTGCTATGTTGCTAAGAAAGAGCTAGGACTACTTGAACTGGGATAGTTGCGCTAGATGTCAGACGGAACTCCATTCTCTCTTCGAGTCAATTCCCGCTAAAACACAATGTCATTTCTTTTCCATATCAAGATCTGCTAAAAGATAGCGATCATTTCCTTTCCGAGTCAGTTCGCTCAAAGATAGCGTCATTTCTTTTCCATGTCAAGATCTGCTAAAAGATAGCGATCATTTCCTTTCCGAGGTCAGTTCGCTCAAACATAGCGTCATTTCTTTTCCATATCAAGATCTGCTAAAAGATAGCGATCATTTCCTTTCCGAGTCAGTTCGCTCAAAGATAGCGTCATTTCCTTTCCGTGTCAAGATCTGCTAAAAGATAGCGATCATTTCCTTTTCGAGTCAATTCGCTCAAAGATAGTGTCATTTCTTTTTCATATCAAGATCTGCTAAAAGGTAGCGATCATTTCCTTTCCGAGTCAGTTCGCTCAAAGATAGCGTCATTTTCTTTCCATGTCAGGATCTGCTAAAAGATAGCGATCATTTCCTTTTCGAGTCAGTCTCGCTCAAAGATAGCGTCATCTCCTTTCCATGTCACGATCTGCTAAAAGATAGCGATCATTTTCCTTTCAAAGTTAGTTTTGCTAGAAGACAGCACTCACATTTAGTTCAAGTCATTTGCGCTCAAAGATAGCAACCACTTCCTTTTCAAGTTAGTCCTGCTCGAAGATAGCAACCATCCACAGTTTCAAGTCAAAACCTGTTTGAAACAGATGCGACCATTTCAAGTTTCAGATGGTGCTTGCCCATACAACGGGCGATGGAGTTTGTCTTTCAAGCCGAGATTTACCTCAAGGAAGCATGAAGATATAGTCTAGGAATTGTTAACTTTTACATCTTTCAATGTTGTAATCCCATTTTTCTTTGTAAAAGCAACGACAACCAGCAAGCAACCAGTAATCAGCAGCGACAGCCTCTTAGTAGTCTAGAGTGTCTAGTATCAGCCCCAAGTGTGTCTAGAAGAGCCTCTGGTTTGTCTTAAGTAGTCTAGAGTGTCTAGGGTTGTCTTAGTGAGTCTTAGTGAGTCTACTGTCTGTTTGAATGCGTAGTCCCAGCTACCGCACGTAAGGAACTACACTGACCTGATTCCTTAGTCCGGGGATATGTAGGTAACTTTGTTCTTGGTTAGAACCGAAATTCAAGGTACGGTCACCGTTTGAAAAGCATGCTCTCGGCTAGAACCAAAAAGCCAAAATTAGTTGTGATTATATCTTTGTCCGAAAACTCTTCGTGTTCCCGAACAAAGAGGGGCAGCTGTAATCACCTAATTTTGGCACGACTACCGAAAAAATTGCTCAAAATAGCCGTGTTAGATTCTTAGGATTTTTGTCAAATTTCCTATAATTTTAGTCTTTTATTTTAACTAAATTTGTCATTAAGATATAAAAATACAAAAAATAAAACTTGTAATGTGTGTGCTATGAGTTAATTGTGTTCATTATATTATTGTGTGTAATTTTATTAACTAGAATGATTGTTTAATTAAGTATGAATTGGACTCTTAGTTTAGC